>JAQNBH010000017.1:14896597-15606597 GCA_028752905.1 Cladorhizidae sp. MBARI D1340-BT2
TCAGATTAAAAAGATTAAAAACAACAATGACCTCAGATTAACAATGACCTCAGATTAAAAACAACAATGACTTCAGATTAAAAACAACAATGATTTCAGATTAAAAACAACAATGACCTCAGATTAACCTCAGATTAAAAACAACAATGACCTCAGATTAAAAACAACAATGACCTCAATGACCTCAGATTAAAAACAACAATGACCTCAGATTAAAAACAACAATGACCTCAGATTAAAAACAACAATGACCTCAGATTAAAAACAACAATGACCTCAGATTAAAAACAACAATGACCTCAGATTAAAAACAACAATGACCTCAATGACCTCAGATTAAAAACAACAATGACCTCAGATTAAAAACAACAATGCATGATGCTAAATTGCAATTTTGTTTCTCTTGAATCTGAGATTCAAGTGAAAATATCTAACTTAAAATACTGAAGGGACTCAAAACTAGTAAGTAGTTCTTCAGCACAGTGAAGCTCATCTCCTAAATGCTAGTGGCATGCACATCTGTGTGACTTATAAATGGCTGCCACTGTTCGTTACCAATACCAAATGCATTGTCCAGCCTTGTCCATCCCAATCCAAGATTATCTACAACAACGTACAGTGTCTCAATAATAATTATTCATGTGCTCTGTGTCATTACCGAAATAATGAAACACCTCCTCAATGTGAACTCTCTGACTTCATATTAAAGTCTCTGCCCAATAGACTAACACAGAGAATGTATTGACATGCACCCCTGATAGACATCTTGATATTCCAGGACTACCGATACTATTCCAACTACCTATTGCACTAAATGGTATAAATACAATCATGAATTGTATGGACACAGTATTACGCTCATTTAGCCACTGAATTACAAGTAGCCATTGTTTATGGCACATGATGAGGATAGAACTGCACGCAAGTCTGACATTAGCTACCTTTTCCTTTTCAACTGTTTCTACTCTTTAAATGACAGAAAACTGCTTTTGGTGAGAAGTCTCCACTTTTTAACCGAAAGAAGCTCTTTTTGCTCCATAAGCACACTGGAATACACCACAGCTGCTGTTGATTAGCAACTTACAAAATCTGAAGTCAATGACTCTGGCTACATCTAAATGTGATACAATTTACACCTACTAGAAAATACAATGCAGCAAAGGTGATGAGAACTTCGCCTGTTCTCAAAAGACAACACTCAAGAATTTTTTTATTTTTAATTCCAGGACACTCATAGCTTCATCCCCAAACCTCAACACTCCTGTGCAAGTGATTTTTTGGTGTGTGAAAAAGTCTCTCTGTGTGCTTCAATCAAGAAAACAACAAAGATGGATATTGGGTCAGTGGCATGGGAGTAATATTATTATATCTATTCTAGGGAAGATGTTATGGGTTTCTGATACAACACAACCACAATAATAATAATTAGGCAAAAAAAAAGTAATCCCACCACAAATGAGGGATTTTTGACCAAGCAAGGTTTCATTTCAGATACAAAAAAAGGAAAGGTTGAGTTAGTTCTACATCATGCATATCCAAAATCTGACCAAAATGTTTGTTTATTGAAGATCAACCTCACAGATTATTCAGTGTCTCTCTTAAGGATGTGCGACTGTTTGGTGTGCTGGGTGTCTAGCCATACAGATTATTCAGTGTCTCTCTAAGGATGTGCGACTGTTTGGTGTGCTGGGTGTCTAGCCATACAGATTATTCAGTGTCTCTCTAAGGATGTGCGACTGTTTGGTGTGCTGGGTGTCTAGCCATACAGATTATTCAGTGTCTCTCTAAGGATGTGCGACTGTTTGGTGTGCTGGGTGTCTAGCCATACAGATTATTCAGTGTCTCTCTAAGGATGCGCGACTGTTTGGTGTGCTGGGTGTCTAGCCATACAGATTATTCAGTGTCTCTCTAAGGATGTGCAACTGTTTGGTGTGCTGGGTGTCTAGCCATACAGATTATTCAGTGTCTCTCAAGGACGTGCGACTGTTTGGTGTGCTGGGTGTCTAGCCATACAGATTATTCAGTGTCTCTCTAAGGATGCGCGACTGTTTGGTGTGCTGGGTGTCTAGCCATACAGATTATTCAGTGTCTCTCTAAGGATGTGCGACTGTTTGGTGTGCTGGGTGTCTAGCCATACAGATTATTCAGTGTCTCTCTAAGGATGTGCGACTGTTTGGTGTGCTGGGTGTCTAGCCATACAGATTATTCAGTGTCTCTCTAAGGATGTGCGACTGTTTGGTGTGCTGGGTGTCTAGCCATACAGATTATTCAGTGTCTCTCTAAGGATGTGCGACTGTTTGGTGTGCTGGGTGTCTAGCCATACAGATTATTCAGTGTCTCTCTAAGGATGTGCGACTGTTTGGTGTGCTGGGTGTCTAGCCATACAGATTATTCAGTGTCTCTCTAAGGATGTGCGACTGTTTGGTGTGCTGGGTGTCTAGCCATACAGATTATTCAGTGTCTCTCTAAGGATGTGCGACTGTTTGGTGTGCTGGGTGTCTAGCCATACAGATTATTCAGTGTCTCTCTAAGGATGTGCGACTGTTTGGTGTGCTGGGTGTCTAGATTATTCAGTGTCTCTCTAAGGATGTGTGACTGGTTGGTGTGCTGGGTGTCTAGCCATACAGATTATTCAGTGTCTCTCTAAGGATGCGCGACTGTTTGGTGTGCTGGGTGTCTAGCCATACAGATTATTCAGTGTCTCTCTAAGGATGTGTGACTGTTTGGTGTGCTGGGTGTCTAGCCATACAGATTATTCAGTGTCTCTCTAAGGATGTGCGACTGTTTGGTGTGCTGGGTGTCTAGCCATACAGATTATTCAGTGTCTCTCTAAGGATGCGCGACTGTTTGGTGTGCTGGGTGTCTAGCCATACAGATTATTCAGTGTCTCTCTAAGGATGTGCGACTGTTTGGTGTGCTGGGTGTCTAGCCATACAGATTATTCAGTGTCTCTCTAAGGATGTGTGACTGTTTGGTGTGCTGGGTGTCTAGCCATACAGATTATTCAGTGTCTCTCTAAGGATGTGCGACTGTTTGGTGTGCTGGGTGTCTAGCCATACAGATTATTCAGTGTCTCTCTAAGGATGTGCGACTGTTTGGTGTGCTGGGTGTCTAGCCATACAGATTATTCAGTGTCTCTCTAAGGATGTGCGACTGTTTGGTGTGCTGGGTGTCTAGATTATTCAGTGTCTCTCTAAGGATGTGCGACTGTTTGGTGTGCTGGGTGTCTAGCCATACAGATTATTCAGTGTCTCTCTAAGGATGTGCGACTGTTTGGTGTGCTGGGTGTCTAGCCATACAGATTATTCAGTGTCTCTCTAAGGATGTGCGACTGTTTGGTGTGCTGGGTGTCTAGCCATACAGATTATTCAGTGTCTCTCTAAGGATGTGCGACTGTTTGGTGTGCTGGGTGTCTAGCCATACAGATTATTCAGTGTCTCTCTAAGGATGTGCGACTGTTTGGTGTGCTGGGTGTCTAGCCATACAGATTATTCAGTGTCTCTCTAAGGATGTGTGACTGTTTGGTGTGCTGGGTGTCTAGCCATACAGATTATTCAGTGTCTCTCTAAGGATGTGCGACTGTTTGGTGTGCTGGGTGTCTAGCCATACAGATTATTCAGTGTCTCTCTAAGGATGTGCGACTGTTTGGTGTGCTAGCCATACAGATTATTCAGTGTCTCTCTAAGGATGTGCGACTGTTTGGTGTGCTGGGTGTCTAGCCATACATACAACAGGACAGAGTGCATGGCCACAATATACGGGTGATATATACGTTGAACTTCACCGTCAGCCCACCATCATCTACAGTATCAACAATTAGCTAGCTAACAAGAAACTGTTCCTCCTCACTCGGGTCCAAGCCAGCAAACTTGTCACTGCTATCATCTGCATGAGGTCATTACGCATGCAGGAAATATCTTTCTATGGCAGCCATTCGAGCATTTCTGATCATACCTCTGGTGCTACAGGCCACTATTAGAGAGTAGCTACTAAAACAGGGTGGAGTCTGGAAATACAGTATACTCAATGGGAAACAGTCTGCCAGGATGGAGATGCTAATAGTTACATACCTGATGAGTTGGATTGCTGTTGTTGACTTTGGTAATCAGGTGACGATGGCGTACTGCCTTGAGGTTCACTTTCTATATGCTCTACTGTGCGAGATATAGCCTTTTTCACTACCAGCAATGAAAGCAGTTCAATGGCCTAATATATATATATATATATAGAGAGAGAGAATAGATATGTATAGAGTAGGTTAGATATAGAGAGTGGCTAATACAGTGTATATAGTATAACATGGATCCTTTCAGATAATTGTTTCTAAATACTGTTAAGTTTTCTATCAATGCCTGTGGGTGCCACCTAGAGAACTATGAGAGTGTGCACATGCATCATGAAACTGACACTGGTTATTTAAAGTCTTCCTCCCTCCACATTTCTAATGTAAGAGATTATGTATAATGCCCATGCTCATCTCTCTATGGGAGTATTGCACATACAGAATACAACATATGATGAGGCCTTGGTGGGATGTATTGCAATATTGTGCTCTTTAATTCCCTTCATATACCCACTCCTCAATTAGTCCCTATAATTGATGCTGTCATGTCGTGCATTTCTGTACTTCTAGTCTGCTCTGCACAGACATAATCACTACGGCCAAGGCTAAAAAGACTGTGTATGTGTGCGTGTGTGTGTGTGTGTGTGTGTGTGTGTGTCAGAGACATTCAGAAGTTTTTATCCCTCAGACCAGAACCCTTAATGTTTACCATCTCCCCTTGTCCAGTATGTTGGAGCAGAGCAAGTAAATCTCGCCACACAGCTGTCCCAGTTCTGTTGTACATACACACACAGATACATACAAAATAGACACATACATACACACATACATACAACATACACACATACATACACATGCATACATGCACACATACATACAACACACACACATACATAGAACATACACACATACATACACACATACATACAACACACACAGCATACACACATACATACAACACACACAGCATACACACATACATACAACACACACAGCATACACACATACATAAAACATACATACACACATACACACACAACATACACACATACATACACACATAAATACAACATACACACAACATACATACACACACATACACACACACATACAACATACACACACACATAAATACAACATACACACATACATACAACATATGCACATACATACACACACACACATACAACATACGCACATACATACACACACATACATACATGCACACACAATAGAAATCCAGGGTGATGCAGTAAATCATGCGGTTGTATGGCTAGGCAAAGAACTTACTTATGGTCTTCCAAGACAGCCTTGGTGAGGGACAGGCCCAGCTTCTTGAGGTAGGCACGCAGTCCATCCATGACGATGTCCCCTTCCTCACTCACACTTCCCCTTACCAACAACCAGTGCATCACCTTAGATAGAAAATACTACGTCAATGTGTGTGTATATACAGTACAACTATGAACATACTATGTCAATGTGTGTATATACAGTACAACTATGAACATACTATGTCAATGTGTGTATATACAGTACAACTATGAACATACTATGTCAATGTGTGTGTATATACAGTACAACTATGAACATACTATGTCAATGTGTGTGTATATACAGTACAACTATGAACATACTACGTCAATGTGTGTATATACAGTACAACTATGAACATACTATGTCAATGTGTGTGTATATACAGTACAACTATGAACATACTATGTCAATGTGTGTATATATAGTACAACTATGAACATACTATGTAAATGTGTGTGTATACAGTACAACTATGAACATACTATGTAAATGTGTGTATATACAGTACAACTATGAACATACTATGTCAATGTGTGTGTATACAGTACAACTATGAACATACTATGTCAATGTGTGTGTATATACAGTACAACTATGAACATACTATGTCAATGTGTGTGTATATACAGTACAACTATGAACATACTATGTCAATGTGTGTGTATATACTGTACAACTATGAACATACTATGTCAATGTGTGTGTATATACAGTACAACTATGAACATACTGTCAATGTGTGTGTATACAGTACAACTATGAACATACTACGTCAATGTGTGTATATACAGTACAACTATGAACATACTATGTCAATGTGTGTATATACAGTACAAGTATGAACATACTACGTCAATGTGTGTGTATATACAGTACAACTATGAACATACTATGTCAATGTGTGTGTATATACTGTACAACTATGAACATACTATGTCAATGTGTGTGTATACAGTACAACTATGAACATACTACGTCAATGTGTGTGTATATACAGTACAACTATGAACATACTACGTCAATGTGTGTGTATACAGTACAACTATGAACATACTATGTCAATGTGTGTATATACAGTACAACTATGAACATACTATGTCAATGTGTGTGTATACAGTACAACTATGAACATACTATGTCAATGTGTGTATATACAGTACAACTATGAACATACTATGTCAATGTGTGTGTATATACAGTACAACTATGAACATACTATGTCAATGTGTGTGTATATACAGTACAACTATGAACATACTATGTCAATGTGTGTGTATATACTGTACAACTATGAACATACTATGTCAATGTGTGTGTATACAGTACAACTATGAACATACTACGTCAATGTGTGTGTATATACAGTACAACTATGAACATACTACGTCAATGTGTGTGTATATACAGCACAACTATGAACATACTATGTCAATGTGTGTGTATATACTGTACAACTATGAACATACTATGTCAATGTGTGTGTATACAGTACAACTATGAACATACTATGTCAATGTGTGTGTATATACAGTACAACTATGAACATACTATGTCAATGTGTGTGTATATACAGTACAACTATGAACATACTATGTCAATGTGTGTGTATATACTGTACAACTATGAACATACTATGTCAATGTGTGTGTATATACAGTACAACTATGAACATACTATGTCAATGTGTGTGTATACAGTACAACTATGAACATACTATGTCAATGTGTGTGTATACAGTACAACTATGAACATACTATGTCAATGTGTGTGTATATACAGTACAACTATGAACATACTATGTCAATGTGTGTGTATATACAGTACAACTATGAACATACTATGTCAATGTGTGTGTATATACTGTACAACTATGAACATACTATGTCAATGTGTGTGTATATACAGTACAACTATGAACATACTATGTCAATGTGTGTGTATATACAGTACAACTATGAACATACTATGTCAATGTGTGTGTATACAGTACAACTATGAACATTCTATGTCAATGTGTGTGTATATACAGTACAACTATGAACATACTACGTCAATGTGTGTGTATATACAGTACAACTATGAACATACTATGTCAATGTGTGTGTATACAGTACAACTATGAACATACTACGTCAATGTGTGCGTATATACGGTACAACTATGAACATACTATGTCAATGTGTGTGTATACAGTACAACTATGAACATACTATGTCAATGTGTGTGTATATACAGTACAACTATGAACATACTATGTCAATGTGTGTATATACAGTACAACTATGAACATACTATGTCAATGTGTGTGTATATACAGTACAACTATGAACATACTATGTCAATGTGTGTGTATATACAGTACAACTATGAACATACTATGTCAATGTGTGTATATACAGTACAACTATGAACATACTATGTCAATGTGTGTGTATATACAGTACAACTATGAACATACTATGTCAATGTGTGTGTATATACAGTACAACTATGAACATACTATGTCAATGTGTGTGTATATACAGTACAACTATGAACATACTATGTCAATGTGTGTGTATACAGTACAACTATGAACACACTACGTCAATGTGTGTGTATACAGTACAGTATACCCTAGCATATCCGAACCTCGATTATCCGAACGCTCGGATTATCCTAACTCCTGATTAAATAATAAACCTGGTAATGGTCGTCGATCTGCCAAATCGTTTACGTAGGTTGCACGTGGAAACTACTTTGGCCAGCAAAAGGAAGAGAGTAGTTTTGTCGATCGAGTCAAAGTTCTAAGCAAGATATCAAATGGAGCCAGTCAAGCCAGACTAGCGGAAGAGTAAGGCGTAGGGAAGTTGACAATAACGGAGAAAAAAGAGAACGAAGCCAAACTTCGAGAGTTCGCAGGCAACCTTGACTGTCGGAAGATAAGTTCAGCTCGCAAAGTCATGCGCCTTGCTAAAGACGAACAACTAGAAAATGCTATATATCTGTGGTTCGTTCAGAAAAGGGAGCAAGCCCCAAGGCACTGCAGTCAGTGGACTATTGCTCAGAGAAAATACAACATTATGAATATAAATAATATGAAAAAATATGTATGTAAAACAACATGCCAGTTTACTGAGCCTAAATCCTTCTAGTACCAGGAAGTGAGCTTCTTATTATGCAGATTAAAAGGATATTGAAAATAGTTCCAACGTGATTCAGCATTTTAATTACATTCATGAATTTATCATTAATATTTGTGTGTTTTTTTGCATATCCGAACTTTTTGCTTATCCGAACTACCTTGGGTCCCAATGAGTTCGGATAAGAGAGGGTCTACTGTACAACTATGAACATACGTCAATGTGTGTGTGTATACAGTACAACTATGAACATACTATATTGGATTGACTGTTTTGGCGGATGGACCCGGCAACGCTGAACGTGTGAGACCGTATGCGGCTGTGACATCACAACTAACAGTCAGCTGATTATAATAAGAGAGTCATTCATGTTTTTCTAATACTCGAATCTCTAAAGTGGTGACCCTGTGGAAGAACATCATCAGGGTGCCATCTGACAGCATCACCGACACGTCTGGCACCCACTGACAACCAGTTCCCAACGACAGACAGCCTCTGAAAGTGGCTGTTGAAGCCGTCGCAATCAAACTCCCTAGTTTCTGGGAGGCCAACCCTCACATCTGGTTCCCCCAGGTTGAGGCCCAGTTTCATGTTAGGAACATCGTGGCCGACGAGACGAAATACTACCACGTCATCGCTGCCCTGGACCAGACGACCGCCCACAGGATCAGCTCCGCCTTGATGCCCTGCCGGCTGACAACAAGTATGCCAGCCTCAAAGAGGCCCTGATCGAAGCCTACGCCCTCACAGAGGATGACAAGGCCGTGCAGCTACTAGAACTGGACAGCCTGGGTGACCAGAAGCCCATGGAACTGCTGGCTCACATGAACACCCTTGACATGAAACAGCTCTTCCGGCACCTCTTCATGTATCAACTGCCCGAGGATGTCCGAGCGCAACCGCACAGAAACTCGACACAGTCGAGCAGATGGTGGCTGCGGCAGATGCGGTCGTGGCTCAAAAGCGCCACTCAGTCAGACTCAGCCCCGTTGGAGGCACAAGGAGATTGGAAGGCAAATCATCATCAGCGGGCAAATTCTCACCTGCTGGGCAGTACATGCCCACCGGCTACGGCTTCTACCACAAGAAATTTGGCACCAAGGCCCACAACTGCAGACAGCCCTGCTCGTTTTCAGGAAATGACCAGCCCAGCCCACAGTAGCGACCTGTGATGCTGGTCAAATGAAAAAGAGCCGCCTTCCCTATGTGTGGGACCACAGCACGGGACACCGTTTCCTTGTCGACTCAGGGGCTGAGGTCAGCGTTTTCCCTGCATCGGCCCGGGACTGTCGGGGGGCGAAGACGGACTCTCTGATGGCTGCCAATGGCACAACCATCCAGATGCATGGCACATGCAACATCCCGCTGAACCTGGGATTCCGAAAGTTTACCTGGACTTTTGTGCTCACCAACGTGTCTCAGCCCATTCTCAGGGCCGATTTCTTCTTGCTGAAAGGGTTGCTTATTGATCTGCAAGGCCGACGCCTGGTGGACCACGAGACGTGTGCCAGTATTCCTGCCTACCAGTCAGCCTCAACCTCACTCGGACTCCACTACACTGTGTTGCCAACAACGAGTTTGCCTGGATCCTCACTGAGTTTCCTATATATGCTCACCAGCCAAACTTCGCCTCACCTGAGACAACGCACAGGGTGGAACATCACATCCCAGCTGACGGACCACTGGTCCACACTCATGCCCGCCGCCTTCCACCGGATAAATTGCAGGCAGCTAAACAGGAGTTCGAGAAAATGGAGAAGATGGGCATCATCCCGCGGTCATCCAGCCCGTGGGCATCGCCACTTCACATGGTGCCTAAACCATCGGGTGACTGGCGACCTTGCGTTGACTACCAGCACTTCAACGAGGCCTCCAAACATGACTGCTACCCAGTGCCACACATCCAGGACTTCACGTCGCAATAGCATGGTGCACAATCTTTTCTAAGATCGACTTGGTGCAAGCCTACCATCAGATTCCTGTTCTCACGAAGCCGACATTCCTAAGACTGTCGTTATCACGCCATTCGGTCTTTGGGGGTACATGCACATGCGCATGCCCTACAGTTTGAGCAACGCTGCTTAGTCATTCCAGTGCCTTATGGATCAGGTCTGCCAGTTCTGGGCTTTGTCTTCATGTGCCTGGATGACATCTTGGTGGCTAGCAAATCACCAGCCGACCATCGCTGCCACCTTGGACTACTCTTCAAGCCCCTAACGGCCTACGGCTTGGTCATCAACCCCAGCAAGTGTGTGCTTGGAGTCAGCTCCATTGACTTTCTGGGACACTGCATCACCATAGGGGGCGTCTGTCCACCGCCCGAACATGTCCAGGCCATCAAACGTTTCCCCCCGCCGGCAGATGTCAAGGGCCTTCAGGAGTTCCTAGGCAGGGTGAACTTCTATCACCGGTTCGTCCCTCATGCCGCCGAACAACTGCTCCCGTTTCACACGGCCACTGCTGGGAAAATTAAGCAGCTCACATGGTCACCAACCATGGACAATGCTTTCCGGTGGGCCAAAGAAGCGCTCTCCACTGCCACCATGCTGGTCCACCTGAGCACTACTGCAACCGCCAGCATCATCGTCGACGCGTCTGACAAGGCTATCAGTGGTGCCCTCAAACAGTGGCAGGATGGCTCCTGAAAGCCTCTAGCCTTCTTCTCTAAAAAGCTTTCACAGGTAGAGTCCCGTTACAGTGCGTTCGACCATGAATTGCTGGCCATGGTCTGTGGCATTGATTACTTACGCCACTTCATCAAGGGCCGTGCTTTCCACAGCTACATTGACCATAACCCCCTCACATTTGCATTTGCGAGTGCCTCGGACCGCAGGTCTGACTGCCAACAATGACACTTGCAGATTGCCGCTGAGTACATGACAGACGTGTGGCACATCGAGGGCAAACAAAACATGGTCACACAGTTGCCTTGTCTCGCACTGGCACAGGCCGGCCAGAGCTGCCTTCTTCAACAAGTTTTGCTGCACCCACTTCCGTGTTCGTGGCACACGCCATGGAGGACATTGGTTTCGTCGCGATGGCTCAGGCACAAACAACAGACATGGAAGTGCAGGCCATTCGCACTGCTTGTACCGGCCTGCGGTTCGAGGACAGGCCATAGCAAAATGCCCCGGGCACCATCTTCGAAGCACAGCACTGCCTCTCCCATCCTGGAATTCTCATCGCAAGGAGCTTCATGTGGCACAGCCTCAACCGTGATGTAGGGGCCTGAGCCCGCACCTGCCTCGAGTGCCAGCCAGCCAAAATTCATCGCCATGTGGCTGTCCCTGTCCAGCAGTTTGATGTTCCGGACCGCCAGTTCGCGGCCATTCAAATCGACATTGTTGGCCCACTTCTGGTCTGCCAGGGCAATAACAACTTGTTCACAATCATCGGACCGTTTCACACAGTGGCCCGAAGCAATTCCCATGCCAGATGCGATGGATCCTTCCCGGTTGAGATCACCTCCGACCGCGGCCGCCAATTCATCTCCGATCTCTGGACTGAACTGAACCGGTTGCTGGGCACTTGCCAACAACGTACCACGGCCTACCATCTGCAGGCTAATGGAATGGTCGAGCGCTTTCACAGACAGCTGAAGGCCTCTCTTAAGGTTAACAACAATTGGATTCCAATTGTCCTCCTTGGCATCCGTTCGACACCCAAGGATGACATGGGCTGTGCATCTGCCTAGTTAGTCTATGGCACCACCCTATACCTGCCAGGTGAGTTTTTCGACATCGACTCTCATCGCGGTCCTGGCGAAGATGACCCGGGCATACTGATGGGCTGTCTCTGCATGACCATGAAGAAGCTTCGTGCGAAGCCAATTGCACGGCATGGGCAACACTGGTCACAAGTGCTGGACAACCTTCATGCAATGCCCTTCATTTTAACCTTCATGCAATGCCCTTCATTTTTGTTTGCCACGATGCCCACTACATGCCTCTACAATGCCCGTATGATGGGCCTTATCGAGTACTCGACTGTACCGACAAGTATTTCACGCTGGACATTAAAGGCAAACATGACACTGTTTCGGTCGACTGACTCAAATGAATCCTTTGACCTGGCCCCAGACACTACTCCTGCAACACTTGCTCCCACAGGGAAATCGGTGCCGGCACCCATCCCAGGTCTGGTAGTACCACCGCCCACAAAGGCCCACTGGCACCTCCGGCTACCTCGCCCATTCACATGACTCGTTCAGGTCGACAAGTCCACACACGGGCATGCCTACAAATGATCGTGGATTCTCCCACTAGGGGGGGGGGGGGGGTTACTTTGGTGGCTGGACCCGGCAATGCTGGATGCGTGAGAACATATGTGGCTGTGATGTCACAACAAACAGTCACCTGATTATAATAAGAGAGTCATTCATGCGTTAGAGTTCAAAATACACGAATATTCGAATCTCCAAACTGGCCATGTACACCATAACTAGTTGATGACCCTTTACCATTATTAGGACTACAATACAATGGTAAAGGGTCATTTAATTGTTTGTGGTCTACACAGGTACAATCGTCTTTACTTTCTTTAACTGGTCAATCCATAAATTATGGATGTTTAGCGACCAGCTTCTAACCCTCAATCTCCAAGAAAACCAGCGCAAACTGTGAGTAGCTTATTACTAAATAATGCACACCACCAATTCTTCTACGACTTATTTTGCATAATTCTTTCAGATGCGACGAGCAAAGAAGGAAACTAGTCTTGGGAGAGAAATGGTATCTCAAGAGCAGATTCTGACCAAATCCACTTTGAAAGGACTTTACGGTGCCACCATATGTACAAATTGATTTTGACACTCTTCATTGGTGAAAGGCTCTGCTTGGGGAAGGATGAAGGCAATTCCCAGGATAGACACCATGCATGCATCCTCTATGTCTCAGGATAGACACCATGCATGCACCCTCTATGTCTCAGGATAGACACCATGCATGCATCCTCTATGTCTCAGGATAGACACCATGCATGCACCCTCTATGTCTCAGGATAGACACCATGCATGCATCCTCTATGTCTCAGGATAGACACCATGCATGTATCCTCTATGTCTCAGGATAGACACCATGCATGCATCCTCTATGTCTCAGGATAGACACCATGCATGCATCCTCTATGTCTCGGGATAGACACCATGCATGCATCCTCTATGTCTCAGGATAGACACCATGCATGCATCCTCTATGTCTCGGGATAGACACCATGCATGCATCCTCTATGTCTCGGGATAGACACCATGCATGCATCCTCTATGTCTCAGGATAAACACCATGCATGCATCCTCTATGTCTCAGGATAGACGCCGTGCATGCATCCTCTATGTCTCAGGATAGACACCATGCATGCACCCTCTACATGTATGTCTCAGGATAGACACCATGCATGCATCCTATATGTCTCGGGATAGACACCGTGCATGCATCCACTATGTCTCAGGATAGAAACCATGCATGCATCCACTATGTCTCAGGATAGACACCATACATGCATCCTCTATGTCGCAGGATAGACACCATGCATGCATCCACTATGTCTCAGGATAGACACCATGCATGCACCCTCTATGTCTTAGGATAGACACCATGCATGCATCCTCTATGTCTCAGGATAGACACCATGCATGCACCCTCTATGTCTCAGGATAGACACCATGCATGCACCCTCTATGTCTTAGGATAGACACCATGCATGCACCCTCTATGTCTCAGGATAGACACCGTGCATGCATCCTCTATGTCTCAGGATAGACACCATGCATGCATCCTCTATGTCTCGGGATAGACACCATGCATGCATCCACTATGTCTCAGGATAGACACCATGCATGCATCCTCTATGTCTCAGGATAGACACCGTGCATGCGTCCTCTATGTCTCAGGATAGACACCATGCATGCATCCTCTATGTCTCAGGATAGACACCGTGCATGCATCCTATATGTCTCAGGATAGACACCATGCTGCATGCATCCACTATGTCTCAGGATGGACACCATGCATGCATCCTCTATGTCTCAGGATAGACACCATGCATGCATCCTCTATGTCTCAGGATAGACACCATGCATGCATCCTCTATGTCTCAGGATAGACACCATGCATGCATCCTCTATGTCTCGGGATAGACACCATGCATGCATCCTCTATGTCTCAGGATAGACACCATGCATGCATCCTCTATGTCTCAGGATAGACACCATGCATGTATCCTCTATGTCTCAGGATAGACACCATGCATGCATCCTCTATGTCTCAGGATAGACACCATGCATGCATCCTCTATGTCTCGGGATAGACACCATGCATGCATCCTCTATGTCTCAGGATAGACACCATGCATGCATCCTCTATGTCTCGGGATAGACACCATGCATGCATCCTCTATGTCTCGGGATAGACACCATGCATGCATCCTCTATGTCTCAGGATAGACACCATGCATGCATCCTCTATGTCTCAGGATAAACACCATGCATGCATCCTCTATGTCTCAGGATAGACGCCGTGCATGCATCCTCTATGTCTCAGGATAGACACCATGCATGCATCCTCTATGTCTCAGGATAGACACCATGCATGCATCCTCTATGTCAGGATAGACACCATGCATGCATCCTCTATGTCTCAGGATAGACACCATGCATGCATCCTCTATGTCTCAGGATAGACACCATGCATGCATCCTCTATGTCTCAGGATAGACACCGTACATGCATCCTCTATGTCTCAGGATAGACACCATGCATGCACCCTCTATGTCTCAGGATAGACACCAATGCATCCTCTATGTCTCAGGATAGACACCATGCATGCATCCTCTATGTCTCAGGATAGACACCATGCATGCATCCTCTATGTCTCAGGATAGACACCAATGCATCCTCTATGTCTCAGGATAGACACCATGCATGCATCCTCTATGTCTCAGGATAGACACCATGCATGCATCCTCTATGTCTCAGGATAGACACCATGCATGCATCCTCTATGTCTCAGGATAGACACCATGCATGCATCCTCTATGTCTCAGGATAGACACCATGCATGCATCCTCTATGTCTCAGGATAGACACCATGCATGCATCCTCTATGTCTCAGGATAGACACCTTGCATGCATCCTCTATGTCTCAGGATAGACACCATGCATGCATCCTCTATGTCTCAGGATAGACGCCGTGCATGCATCCTCTATGTCTCAGGATAGACACCATGCATGCATCCTCTATGTCTCAGGATAGACACCATGCATGCATCCTCTATGTCAGGATAGACACCATGCATGCATCCTCTATGTCTCAGGATAGACACCATGCATGCATCCTCTATGTCTCAGGATAGACACCATGCATGCATCCTCTATGTCTCAGGATAGACACCGTACATGCATCCTCTATGTCTCAGGATAGACACCATGCATGCACCCTCTATGTCTCAGGATAGACACCAATGCATCCTCTATGTCTCAGGATAGACACCATGCATGCATCCTCTATGTCTCAGGATAGACACCATGCATGCATCCTCTATGTCTCAGGATAGACACCAATGCATCCTCTATGTCTCAGGATAGACACCATGCATGCATCCTCTATGTCTCAGGATAGACACCATGCATGCATCCTCTATGTCTCAGGATAGACACCATGCATGCATCCTCTATGTCTCAGGATAGACACCATGCATGCATCCTCTATGTCTCAGGATAGACACCATGCATGCATCCTCTATGTCTCAGGATAGACACCATGCATGCATCCTCTATGTCTCAGGATAGACACCTTGCATGCATCCTCTATGTCTCAGGATAGACACCATGCATGCATCCTCTATGTCTCAGGATAGACGCCGTGCATGCATCCTCTATGTCTCAGGATAGACACCATGCATGCATCCTCTATGTCTCAGGATAGACACCATGCATGCATCCTCTATGTCAGGATAGACACCATGCATGCATCCTCTATGTCTCAGGATAGACACCATGCATGCATCCTCTATGTCTCAGGATAGACACCATGCATGCATCCTCTATGTCTCAGGATAGACACCGTACATGCATCCTCTATGTCTCAGGATAGACACCATGCATGCACCCTCTATGTCTCAGGATAGACACCAATGCATCCTCTATGTCTCAGGATAGACACCATGCATGCATCCTCTATGTCTCAGGATAGACACCATGCATGCATCCTCTATGTCTCAGGATAGACACCAATGCATCCTCTATGTCTCAGGATAGACACCATGCATGCATCCTCTATGTCTCAGGATAGACACCATGCATGCACCCTCTATGTCTTAGGATAGACACCATGCATGCATCCTCTATGTCTCAGGATAGACACCATGCATGCACCCTCTATGTCTCAGGATAGACACCATGCATGCACCCTCTATGTCTTAGGATAGACACCATGCATGCACCCTCTATGTCTCAGGATAGACACCGTGCATGCATCCTCTATGTCTCAGTATAGACACCATGCATGCATCCTCTATGTCTCGGGATAGACACCATGCATGCATCCACTATGTCTCAGGATAGACACCATGCATGCATCCTCTATGTCTCAGGATAGACACCGTGCATGCGTCCTCTATGTCTCAGGATAGACACCATGCATGCATCCTCTATGTCTCAGGATAGACACCGTGCATGCATCCTATATGTCTCAGGATAGACACCATGCTGCATGCATCCACTATGTCTCAGGATGGACACCATGCATGCATCCTCTATGTCTCAGGATAGACACCATGCATGCATCCTCTATGTCTCAGGATAGACACCATGCATGCATCCTCTATGTCTCAGGATAGACACCATGCATGCATCCTCTATGTCTCGGGATAGACACCATGCATGCATCCTCTATGTCTCAGGATAGACACCATGCATGCATCCTCTATGTCTCAGGATAGACACCATGCATGTATCCTCTATGTCTCAGGATAGACACCATGCATGCATCCTCTATGTCTCAGGATAGACACCATGCATGCATCCTCTATGTCTCGGGATAGACACCATGCATGCATCCTCTATGTCTCAGGATAGACACCATGCATGCATCCTCTATGTCTCGGGATAGACACCATGCATGCATCCTCTATGTCTCGGGATAGACACCATGCATGCATCCTCTATGTCTCAGGATAGACACCATGCATGCATCCTCTATGTCTCAGGATAAACACCATGCATGCATCCTCTATGTCTCAGGATAGACGCCGTGCATGCATCCTCTATGTCTCAGGATAGACACCATGCATGCATCCTCTATGTCTCAGGATAGACACCATGCATGCATCCTCTATGTCAGGATAGACACCATGCATGCATCCTCTATGTCTCAGGATAGACACCATGCATGCATCCTCTATGTCTCAGGATAGACACCATGCATGCATCCTCTATGTCTCAGGATAGACACCGTACATGCATCCTCTATGTCTCAGGATAGACACCATGCATGCACCCTCTATGTCTCAGGATAGACACCAATGCATCCTCTATGTCTCAGGATAGACACCATGCATGCATCCTCTATGTCTCAGGATAGACACCATGCATGCATCCTCTATGTCTCAGGATAGACACCAATGCATCCTCTATGTCTCAGGATAGACACCATGCATGCATCCTCTATGTCTCAGGATAGACACCATGCATGCATCCTCTATGTCTCAGGATAGACACCATGCATGCATCCTCTATGTCTCAGGATAGACACCATGCATGCATCCTCTATGTCTCAGGATAGACACCATGCATGCATCCTCTATGTCTCAGGATAGACACCATGCATGCATCCTCTATGTCTCAGGATAGACACCTTGCATGCATCCTCTATGTCTCAGGATAGACACCATGCATGCATCCTCTATGTCTCAGGATAGACGCCGTGCATGCATCCTCTATGTCTCAGGATAGACACCATGCATGCATCCTCTATGTCTCAGGATAGACACCATGCATGCATCCTCTATGTCAGGATAGACACCATGCATGCATCCTCTATGTCTCAGGATAGACACCATGCATGCACCCTCTATGTCTCAGGATAGACACCATGCATGCATCCTCTATGTCTCAGGATAGACACCATGCATGCATCCTCTATGTCTCAGGATAGACACCATGCATGCATCCTCTATGTCTCAGGATAGACACCATGCATGCATCCTCTATGTCTCAGGATAGACACCATGCATGCATCCTCTATGTCTCGGGATAGACACCATGCATGCATCCTCTATGTCTCAGGATAGACACCTTGCATGCATCCTCTATGTCTCAGGATAGACACCATGCATGCATCCTCTATGTATTGCATAAACCTTCCAATGGCATTGGCGAGGTACCACATGTACGTCTAACAAAGATAGTTTGCAACAACAAGTGAGACCAGCAACATTGACAGGCTTAACATCTGGATTTTACGGAAGTTGTTTATTTATTTTATCTTTGAGCAGTGGAGGACTACACCAAGAGTGACCTTCTGGGTCTCCCAGGCTTTTAAACAGTTGTTATTGAACACTACACAGACCAACACAAGCCATATCTTGTTGCTCTGTCCCCCCATGTACACTATGTCAACCACTACACAAAGATCAGCACAAATCATATCTTGTAGGGTCAGCCAAAGCCTCCTTCAGGGACTTAGATTTAGGTAAGTAAACAAAAGCTACCCATCACTATGTAGTGCTCACATCAAAGAAACCCACAGGAGCACCATCTTTCTCAAAAGTAAGGATTCGGAGTGGTTCCTAGTAAACATAAGTGCCTGTGCTGCTATTCTCAGCAGATGGACCTCCAAAAACAGAATAAAAGACCAGGAAGAGACCGTGCATGATGCAGTTGAGATCATCAGCTATTTTGAGGGGGTTCGCTCATGGCATAGCTCAAGTCAAGTTTTTGAAAATTACAACTTTACCCCATTCTAATAAAAGAGCATGTGAGCTAGTTTGGTTGTGTCATCGATGAGATGCCTTACCACACCTCCTATGCAAACGAGAAACAGGTTAGTTGCTGCAATGCACTGGAATAGTCCTAGCAAGTTATGTGAGTGGGAAAATGGAGAAACATAGATCCATGACACAAACTTCAAGGTTTTTCACATTTTCTACAGTTTTTATGGATCTGGTCCGCTGGTTGACTACCTTAGTGAAGAATTCAAGGCTTTGGGGGGGGGGGAGGGCGGGGTTGCCATCTGCCATTTAAAAAAAGTGGGTTAATCCAATACAGGTGATATAATACACATGATTAACAAGAATAGGTAGGTGGAGTTGGTTTTTAATTAGCTCGTATTAAGAGCTTAATTGAAGCATAGGCCATGAAAATATTCCTATGATGCTGTAAATTCTGTAAATTCAGTAATTATAATTTAAACCACAATTTTGGCTTAATTTCTAGTAATTTACTAATCCACATACTTTATAGATTATAGCTACATTGAATGGTAAAGGAAGACTTAGCAACCCCACAAATATGCACACATATCAGAGAGAGAGGGAGACAAGCAAACCTGTATATTACATTATTACAATGCTAGGCTTGAAAACTCAGTGGGTGTGTTGTGTGTGCAACCAATTCCCCCCCCCCCCCCCCTCTCCCAAAACTGCACATGCAGTGCAGAGGCAAGTCAAGTAATTGAACTATCCATTGGTAGGCAGACAGGTACTGTAGGTGCATACATTAATTTTGTCCACAAAGAGGCATGCCCATAAAGGCGCTATCGTGAAATTTCACTATTAAAGCCTTCCTTTAAATAAATAGAATAACGGGGGGAAGGGGATAGAGGGGTCTTTCTATGGCTGAGAAGTCATTTAGCCCTCTCGTTCAACAAGCCAGCTATGTGAACTAGTTCACTTAGTGATTATTTGATTGCACTCCAGAATGCATTCTGCTTGAACCACTTGAAGGGGTGATTTTGGATAAATTTGAATGTATCCAGGCAAGGTGCATGTAAATCTCTGAGATGCTTCACACATCAGTGCAATCAGAGAAGACAGCATTCCCAAGGTTAGTGGCATGCTAGCTTTGGCTTCTTGCTCGTCCAACCATCAGCCGCTGTCCTCAAAACTTCTGGCTCGTGGGACTAATATGTGGGTGTTCAATAGTGCAAACATTTCTAGCATATGCAGCTATGAAGGAGCATCCCAGGTCAACTAAAACATGAAGAATAATAGCATTCTAGCCAGCAAATGACCCAACAATGATCATGTAGTTAGACATGGAGGAGATGACTCATGCTAGCCTGCACACACCATGTATAGCTGTAGAGTCAACGTCAGTTTCTTTGTCAAGACATGTCATCAAAGCTCTTTTGTACCACTGAGTCATGGTCAGCAACATGCATGGTAGGCAGGATAACCCTGGGTAGCGCAGGGCACACATGAAATAGTTCTTTTTATAGTAGAGGACAATCCACCCAATAATCAATTGGTATATGGGAACACTAGAATACAGCGTACCTCAAATATGGTAAGGAATGGTTGGTGAGGAGGTGGAGGATCAGTCAGTGCCAGAACCAACCCAACACTTGGAGCAGAGCACAACATCTCTTCATAGTCTGCAAAACAACAAAAGTATAATATTACTGGTGGTTGTTGCTATGACAATAGTGTTGCCATGTTGGAGTGCATCAAGTAGTGATACCTGGCAGTGAAAAATATAATGATAAACACACCTCTCCCACACACATGTACCAAATGACAGCAACACAATGCAGGCAAACTAAGGGTTAAAACTATGGAGCATCATAACACTGCACTTGTGTATAGCTCAGTGTACAGCTAAAGTGCCTGTGCTCCCCCATCTTAATTACCATACTTGTACATGCCCCAACAGATAGACAGGTCCCAGGGAGGACCTGAATGTTTGAGGCAACCAGCTGCTCCAACAGTAACTGCAACAATCAACATAAAGCATAGAGGAGGAAGGGGGTACATAGACCCTCTCAGAGGGGATGCTCTAGGGAACCTATGCAGTCTGTGTAGTAAATGCACTCCCCCTTCTAGAAACCCTCGTTCCTCCCCTGTCATGAACCACACCAAATTAATGTAACTAAAAGTTACAAAGGTAACCTTTTCTACACAGTACATGATCCTATAGCAAAGGTAACCTTGTTCAAGCTACACAGCATGATCCTTCAACAAAGGTAACCTTGTTCAAGATACACAGTACATGATCCTACAACAAAGGTAACCTTGTTCAAGATACACAGTACATGATCCTACAACAAAGGTAACCTTGTTCAAGCTACACAGCATGATCCTTCAACAAAGGTAACCTTGTTCAAGATACACAGTACATGATCCTACAACAAAGGTAACCTTGTTCAAGATACACAGTACATGATCCTACACAAAGGTTTGAAACTCCTACTGAGGAACCTGTGATATTGACCAGACTATGCCACTAAAGGTTTGAAACGCCTACTGAGGAAGCTGTGATATTGACCAGGCTATGCCACTGCTGAAAACACTTGTACTGATGGCATTCATGTAACTTTATTTTTTAATTTATTGTCACTATAGTTGCAAAGTATCCACCATAGCTGCAAAGTATCATCACCATAGCGGCAAAGTATCATCACCATAGCGGCAAAGTATTGTCACTATAGCTGCAAAGTATCGTCACCATAGCTGCAAAGGATTGTCACTATAGCTGCAAAGTATCATCACTATAGCTGCAAAGTATCGTCACCATAGCTGCAAAGTATCATCACTATAGCTGCAAAGTATCGTCACCATAGCTGCAAAGTATCATCACTATAGCTGCAAAGTATCATCACTATAGCTGCAAAGTATCGTCACCATAGCTGCTAAGTATCGTCACTATAGCTGCAAAGTATCGTCACTATAGCTGCAAAGTATCGTCACCACAGCTGCAAAGTATCGTCACCATAGCTGCAAAGTATTGTCACCATAGCTGCAAGTATTGTCACTATACCTGCAAAGTATCGTCACCACAGTTGCAAAGTATCATCACTATAGCTGCAAAGTATCATCACCATAGCTGCTAAGTAACGTCACTATAGCAGCAAAGTATCGTCACTATAGCTGCAAAGTATTGTCACTAAAATAGCTGCAAAGTATCGTTACCATAGCTGCAAAGTATCATCACCATAGCTGCAAAGTATCATCAACTATAGCAGCAAAGTATCGTCACTATAGCTGCAAAGCATCGTCACTATAGCTACAAAGTATCGTCACTATAGCTGCAAAGTATCGTCACCATAGCTGCAAAGTCATCTAGTTTCTCTCATATCACAGCACCATCTTAAGGCCATAAGGCCAAGCACACAAACCCGCTCAAGTGCTACAAGAATGAGAGGTCTCCCACTTTGTCAGCATTCATGATGGCATGGGGTGTGGCCATAACACAAAAGGGGGCACATTTATAGAGAGAAACACTTGGCATGTAGCAACTGTGGAGGTCCAGAGTCTGACTGCAAGGTTTGTAGTGGTTCAAGGGTAATGGCCACACTATGCCCATTCTAGAGCAGGTCATAATAACCCAACTGATTAACTACTGCTAGCATTAGTACCTTGCTTAGTCATGTGGACCTTGGCAGCGTAGGAGAGAAAGGAGGTGAACTGGCCTTGCAATATGAGGCACATGCAAGCCTTGAAAGAATGCACACACACACACACACAAACAAACACACACCATATTTAATAATCCATAGAACACTGCTATGGTGATAAGAGAACATGTGGTTATAAAAGTTACAACATCAATTCAAGAGATCATGACTAAACACATGCCTTTTTAAGTCTGTAGACATGATAGTGATTTCTGCACTCCCATTGCTGTCTAAACTCAGCCAAAGCTGTAACAAAATCTTACGATCACAGAGAGTTTTACATCACAATTAAAATAGACATGATAGTGATTTCTGCACTCCCATTGCTGTCTAAACTCAGCCAAAGCTGTAACAAAATCTTACGATCACAGAGAGTTTTACATCACAATTAAAATAGACATGATAGTGATTTCTGCACTCCCATTGCTGTCTAAACTCAGCCAAAGCTGTAACAAAATCTTACGATCACAGAGAGTTTTACATAACAATTAAAATAGACATGATAGTGATTTCTGCACTCCCATTGCTGTCTAAACTCAGCCAAAGCTGTAACAAAATCTTACGATCACAGAGAGTTTTACATCACAATTAAAATAGACATGATAGTGATTTCTGCACTCCCATTGCTGTCTAAACTCAGCCAAAGCTGTAACAAAATCTTACGATCACAGAGAGTTTTACATAACAATTAAAATAGACATGATAGTGATTTCTGCACTCCCATTGCTGTCTAAACTCAGCCAAAGCTGTAACAAAATCTTACGATCACAGAGAGTTTTACATCACAATTAAAATAGACATGATAGTGATTTCTGCACTCCCATTGCTGTCTAAACTCAGCCAAAAGCTGTTTCTACAAATAACTTTTGACCTCATTACCTCATTACCGAAACAAAAAAATACACAAACAACAACAACTACCTGCTCTAAAATGTTGACACTTGGTACAAAGGAAGTGTAGATGTAGTCAGACATCTTGCAAAACTTGGAGTTGTAACTCCTACAACAACTTGTTTTATGAGCTCAACAAGATTTACCTCGTCGTTAGATCTGTAGCACTGGGTATATATATATAATATGCTTGTGCGTGTATGTGCAGGCCCGTAGGAAGCAACTCTGAACCTGAATGACTAACAAAACTACACCCATCCTACTATCCCCACCACCATCTGTCCCATTTCTTAAATAGAGTTGACTACTTTTCAATGACGATGATGATGCCATTTGTCTCAATAACAACAATTCTTGATCTTATAGGTGCTGATGGAAGAGCACTGCCGGGTCTCAAGGTCTTTATTATTAATTTTCTATCAGATCACATCACACTATTTAAAAGCAAATGCCATGGCAACAAAGAGCCGCTGAAAAATAATAAATAAAAAATAATAAAATGTTAATAATGACAAATAAAATAAGAACAGACAGCTTAAAATTGTCCCAACATACACTTCTGTACTCACTTCCTGTGACAAACTCATTATGGCTCTAAACTTCAGACAATAATTACAAACTTCAGACAATAATAGCAATGACTTTCTCAATAATCAACTTGAAATTTATTCTCTTGATGTTTCTGCTAGATGCTTGAGCCTTCACCAGGAATTCGGAATGTCGAGAGAACAAGTTGATTATTGAGAAGTGATTGCAATTTGTTATGTCAACTGAGAGTTCGTTGAGAGTTTATAAAACATTGATAGCTTGCAGCATCACAGTGGAGCCACTTCTACTGCTTGTACAACATGCTCTGAATAGAGTGGAGGGCAATCTTTGTCTTTCCAAAAGGCCGCTTAGCAAAAACAATATCCACAGGTTGGGAGGGATGTTCAGGAATCTCGGGTATATCACCTGAAGAGCGATGGCTGCCACACTAGCCTGGACTACTGTGCAATGCACCCTTTCCTCGTTAATGATCAAAGCTGTTCAGATCATTCTGGCTCCTACAGCCCTGATGGTGTCACACTACTGAGCATGCCATGTAACGGTCATTAACCTATGAGGTGCCGCAAGTGTGAGATAGAGCTACCAGCAGAGAGACAGAAACAGAGAAGGGATGATCAGATAAAAATGTTAAGAGCATGTACCAGAATGTTTAACAGGGAGCAGGAATGAGAGAGAGAAGAATAGTATTATCACAGCAGTAAAGAAACACAAGGAATATCCAGAGAAATGAGAGACTAGTGAGAGCAGCATTAGCAGTCAAGGAAAGAATCACCTTGAAGCTGAACAGAGAAAGGCAGAGACTAGTGAGAGCAGCATTAGCAATCAAGGAAAGAATCACCTAGAGAGAGCTAAGCTGAACAGAAGGCAGAGACTAGTGAGAGCAGCATTAGCAAAAACCACCCAGAGAGAGCTAAAGCTGAACAGAGAAAGGCAGAGACTAGTGAGAGCAGCATCAGCAGTCAAGGAAAGAACTACCTAGAGAGAGCTGAAGCTGAACAGAGAAAGGCAGAGACTAGTGAGAGCAGCATCAGCAGTCATGGAAAGAACTATCTAGAGAGAGCTGAAGCTGAACAGAGAAAGGCAGATACTAGCAAGAAGAAGTACAAGTGAAAGTCCTAGCAGTGCAAACTTCTACTTTGGGCCAATGCCCACACTGAGCCAACATTGTGATGCTTTGAGGTTTAATATGGAGCCCCTGAACTGCTGCCATGATGACAGAATTAGTCTACTACCACTTTCCGAGTACCCACAAACACTGCAAGAACTACTTTGGGAAATAATCAGCAAAGCAAACAATCTTTAACAAAACCCAAGGAAATACAACATTGCTTTCTCCTTTGCCTACAATCTAGTGCATGTGTAGGGTTAGTGGCTTCCTGCATTAATTGTGAGAGAGAAAATAACTACAGACTCCCTGTGGGTATCGGCTAGTAATTATATAACATCATTGCATGCTATAACAAGTTGGGATATCCATCATCAAGTTTGTTCATAATACATAATATATATAGAGTACACCTACTTGCTTATAACAAGCTGGGATATCCATCATCAAGTTTGTTCATAATACATAATATATATAGAGTACACCTACTTGCTTATAACAAGTTGGGATATCCATCATCAAGTTTGTTCATATATATAGAGACTTGCTTATAACAAGTTGGGATATCCATCAACAAGGTTTGTTCATAATGCATAATAGAGTACACCTACTTGCTTATAACAAGTTGGGATATCCATCATCAAGGTTTGTTCATAATGAATAATATATATAGAGTACACCTACTTGCTTATAACAAGTTGGGATATCCATCATCAAGGTTTGTTCATAATGCATAATAGAGTACACCTACTTGCTTATAACAAGTTGGGATATCCATCATCAAGGTTTGTTCATAATGAATAATATATATAGAGTACACCTACTTGCTTATAACAAGTTGGGATATCCATCATCAAGGTTTGTTCATAATGCATAATATATATAGAGTACACCTGCTTGCTTATAACAAGTTGGGATATCCATCATCAAGGTTTGTTCATAATGCATAATAGAGTACACCTACTTGCTTATAACAAGTTGGGATATCCATCATCAAGGTTTGTTCATAATGCATAATATATATATAGAGTACACCTGCTTGCTTATAACAAGTTGGGATACCCATCATCAAGGTTTGTTCATAATGCATAATATATATAGAGTACACCTGCTTGCTTATAACAAGTTGGGATATCCATCATCAAGGTTTGTTCATAATGCATAATAGATATAGAGTACACCTACTTGCTGGGTTGCGCTGCACTGCTCAAACACCGTGAAGGCCAAACTCCTGTAATCACACTTGCAACTACACCACATAACATACACACAGAGTCAGTGGAGAGAGAGTGTACTCAGTGAACACATCTGCTTGTTTTCTTCCCTCCCCCCACCACCATGATGTCAAAATGGTAAGAGCTAGCACTAATAAGATCTCCTGACTTGAGTTGCTTCAAGAGGCTTAAAACTCCTGCCATTATATATATTTCCTCCTCCATCAGACTCCACCTTATTTTAGTAGCCAGCCTCTAATAGTGTCTTGTAGTGGCACCTGCTTATGACTAAAAATATATATATCAGCAATCCTCTGGTGCCTAAGAAAAGCATACTGCTTGGGCGATGTGTGCTTCACATCTTTAGCATCGTGTAGAGTTGATTACTTCTAAAGTTTTTGTGTATGTGTGCTTAATTTTGTAAGGAACAGTGACATCATGGTGGAAGCGATGCAATTTACAGGTTTGAACAAGAACAGCTCTCAGATATCATGGCCCCCAGCTCAATGGAAGTCGGCATCTGCAGAGTATAATACACACAACCCAAATAGTAAATATTATAACTACATGTATGGGATGGCAAGTGCTGTAATGAGCCCACACAAACAATGCTCCAGTAAAATAATTTCCCTCGAGATAAAAAATAAATAATAATAATTATTATAATATCTCAGCAAACAAACAAACAAACTCAGACAAAGATTGATCCCTAGCCCCAGAAAAATAAATACCCCCCCCCCCCCCCCCCCCGTATATGAATACAGAATATTAGTGTTCTCCCCATGGACAGTTCATCAGTGGAGTGGTGGAGTCACATATCATGATGGTAATTTTGTTGTTGGAAGAAATAGGTTCCATCAACACAAAGAGCAACAAAGGGAGACTCATGTAGGTGAGATGTGATGGACTAAGCCCCAGTCTATCCCACCATCTCCTCCATGAAACACTCAGATGTCTTGTGTGGATTTCCACTTACAGGTTCAGGTTTGTCAGGCAAGATGCTCCCAGAGACTTTCCTAGGCACAAAGTTGGTAGTTGTGCTGACTACATATCTATCAAGAAGTGTATACACTTCATTGCTCCAACGAAGGCTTTTCTCTGAGCTAATTCAACTCTTTGGCTATGCATCATCTCTTCTAGAGGAGCTTAGATCACGACCTCTATCCTAATAGTTATGGGATAAAACTGTATGTTCGACCAAGCTCTGTCTAGTCGAGGTCTTGCATGGCACTCTTCATGTACCTGCTAGATGTTCTAGCCCTCATCATAATATCTCCAAGTCGCCAGCCCAATGCATCATGGCTCAGTAAGACAGGGCAGGTGAGCCCAGGCTTATCCTACTTCCCATTCCCTACTATGCATGTGCTTCCAAGAGGTAGACAGCTGCACGGGCCAGAGTTAGCCGCTATGGCCTTGCAGCCTTTCAGAAAACTCGAGCGAAACTTCACTTTGCAAAAAAGAAGAAAGTTGAGCATCAAAGAAAGGTCATGCCGAGCGTGGTTGTTCGTACACACGCTGTTTCTTCACTGTGATGACGTGGCGAGACGACAGTGTCATATCTGTCGATCAGAGAGAGGGCAAAAGGAGGACATGTAATCACAGTGTGCTGATTTTTTATCTTGGGGCTCTAGCTAAAGCGGTGAACTGCTCTTGCGATGGCAGCTTTCCTAGGCACGATGATGTTTGTAGAGCACACACCATATCTTGGCCATCTTCCAACTAGAAAGTCTCCCTTCCACTTTGGGTCAATGCCAGTCTCTGTGCTTGCCAGAGCTGCTACAACCCCCCATCACCTGAACGCTGCAAATATCTGTTACCAACCACACCCACATATTCACACACACCCTCTCACCTCCACCCCTCACACAGTACATAAATTCTGTTGTATCATTGCACTGCATCACATCATGAAAAACTACCCTTCAATTTGACAAAAGATGAACTTTGACCCGTGATAACACAATAGTGAAGGTAGCACTCGCCATGCTCACAATTTCAAAGAGAAAGCACACTGCTACTCTGGAACGGGGAGAACTATAGTATATTAATGAGCACTGCAGTTAGAGCTTGTTGTTGAAACTTAGCAGATACAAATGGCTACCTAATCCTTCCTGCTTCTAGTTACTAACCACACAACCTGCAGCATAACTTAATTAGGCCCATAGAAATCTACCTCAAGTCATGTGGTCACACCAACCACACAACCTGCAGCCTAACTTAAAGCCCATAGAAATCTACCTCAAGTGCATGTGGTCATACCAACCACACAACCTGCAGCACTTAAAAGGGAGACTTGCACCAAAAAAAAGAGTAATTTTTTTGTTGCTGTTATCTGCTCAATAGGATGTGCTGAGTATGTATAATTTTTTTTAGCTTCTACAAACAAACCCTTGTTGAGCTAGAGAGGCCTCATTTTGACAGCCCACATGTCACTTCCTGTTTGGGGCGTGGCCTCGTGATGATGTCACCAGGAGACTGATTTTGATGGCTGCTGCACTGGAAACAGAGGACTCTGTCTCTGTAGCTAGTTCTAGCAGCCTGCACCTCTTATTTTCTTCTTCAGCAATTGAAAGTTCATCTGAACTATCAGATACAGGCCTAGCTGAAGAGCAGGAAGCAAGTGGAACAGTAGAGCCTTATCTCTATGAACCTTCAGAAGCTGAGGATAGTAGTGTAGGCACTGTTGAAAGTGATGATTCATTGCAACACAGACTAGAGAACACCGACTGGTAAGGATTTGGCTAGCTCTAGCTAGATTTACTGAATTTACTCCACAGGTGAAACTGGTCATTGCCAGGTGATGCCTACTGGTCTTGAGTTTTGCTGCCATAAAATTGACAAGATAATGTCCAAGATGCAGGAGGGTGAAAATGTGGTCAGCTGTATCATAGATCATGAGGGATTTGGTCCAGTGTGCCTCAATACATGGGTCCTTCAAGCAGCCTATTTCACTTATCGGCAGCATTATGGCACTGGTGAGGTTCATCACATTCCCTTACATGAGTAAGTACTAGTAGCTATGTTGTCAAATTAACCAACACATCAAATACTATTTTTATTGTTATAGGCGCTACAGATTTATTTCATATTGCCAATTAACTAGCTGGTGTTAGAGGTGGCTTGGAAGAAGAGTCAGGGTTGTTCTTCCAAGCTGTGCAGTTACAAAGATTAGACAAACATTTCCATCACAAAACTACAGTGGATTCAAGTACCCTAATATTTGACTTATGTTGTGAATGGATTGATTTAGTAATAGAGCTATGGTAATATTTAATTATTGTTGTACAAGTTAAAGCGACTTCTGTGGTTATGCACTGCTTCCTTTTTATCAGGCCTTTCATAATCACTGCAAAGAGGTTTGGGCATATCCTCTGCATGAGCATCTTTGCTTCCAACTCCACTCTGATAAACTAACACATTTTCATCGATGAGGTCATCTATGTTCCTGTAATGAGAAGACAATCAAATACATTACAGAAGTCGCTTTAACTTACAATAATAATTGAATATTACCATAGCTCTTGGAAGAACAACCCTGACCCTTCTTCCAAGCCACCCCCAATACCAGCTAGTTAATTGCCAATATGAAATAAATCTGTAGCGCCTATAACAATAAAAATAGTATTTGATGTGTTGGTTAATTTGACAACATAGCTACTTACTCATGTAAGGGAATGTGATGAACATCACCAGTGCCATACTGCTGCCGATAAAGGCTGCACATCACTGGCACACCCTATGGATGTGTCCATAAATAAGCCATTTAAAGAGAAAATGAAAGAGTTGTGGATGGAATGACGTAGGACTTGCAACGGTAGAACATCCCATGGCAATCTCAAGCAGCCCTCAAGACAACAAGCCATTGATTGGGTCTCTGCTGCCTGGGAGTCGATTCCAGGAAATTTGATAGATAGGCTGCTTCGAAGGACCCATGTATTGAGGCACACTGGACCAAATCCCTCATGATCTATGATACAGCTGACCACATTTTCACCCTCCTGCATCTTGGACATTGTCTTGTCAATTACATGGCAGCAAATACACTCAAGACCAGTAGGCATCACCTGGCAATGACCACAGTTTCACCTGTGGATTAAATTCAGTAAATCTAGCTCGAGCTAGCCAATTAATCCTTATCAGTCAGTGTTCTCTAGTCTGTGTTGCAATGAATCATCACTTTCAACAGTACCTACACTACTATCCTCATCTTCTGAAGGTTCATAGAGATAAGGCTCTACTGTTCCACTTGCTTCCTGCTCTTCAGCTGGGCCTATATCTGATATTTCAGATGAACTTTCAATTGCTGAAGAAGAAAATGAGAGGTGCAGGCTGCTAGAACTAGCTACAGAGACAGAGTCCTCTGTTTCCAGCCATAGAAATCAGTCTCCTGGTGACATCATCGCGAGGCCACGCCCCCGAACAGGAAGTGACCTGTTGGCTGTCAAAAAGGCCAAAGAAGGCTCTCTAGTTTCAACAAGGGTTTGTTTTTAGAAGCAATTTTTTTTTATACATACTCAGCACATCTTATTGAGCAGATAACAGCAACAAATTTTTTTAATTTTTTCCTGCAAGCCTCCCTTTAAAGCCCATAGAAATCTACCTCAAGTGCATGTGGTCATACCAACCACACAACCTGCAGCATAACAAAGCCCATAGAAATCTACCTCAAGTGCATGTGGTCATACCAACCACACAACCTGCAGCCTGCAGCATAACTTAAAGCCTATAGAAATCTACCTCAAGTGCATGTGGTCATACCAACCACACAACATGCAGCATAACTTATAGTCCATAGAAATCTACCTCAAGTGCATGTGGTCAAGCTTGAATATCTAAGCACACCATTAGTTAATATACTCGTGCAATGAATGCTTGTGACTACTTTATAATGTGCAACAGTGACCGAAAACTTACAGATCCTTGTGCAATCCAGTGGGTCAGCTTACTTGCTTCTCCTGTGTAAGAAGAACGAGACTAACTAAAGCCACACAATATCCACACTCTATGAAGAGAATTGTACAAGACACTCGCACTACTCCTGCTAGGCAAGAAGTCACATGACAGAGCAGGGTGCAAACTATTTCTATTTCTATTTCAGTTTTCGTTCAATGCCGTACCATTGCACATTAAAAAACCATTGCACAATAAATAAAAAATAAAAATTCAGATTTAAAAAATGGGTGGGAAAAAAACTCTTTATTTAATGGGAGTACTGCTAGGAAGGTTCCTGGATTACGAGGAAGGGGAAGAAATGGGGGAAATGTCTTAAAATGGTACACTTGATGGTGTTGCAACCATGTGTCATGTTATGTAGCAAATAGTGCACAGCAGAATAGAAATATAAGTATTGTGAGGGATGATGATATAGGACGCAGATAGAATAACTCATACAACACAAGAGAGAGCTGAATTTTGTTGCATGTCGGTCATTCGAGTGTCTGGGCTGATGTGACTCATGAACTTGCTTACTTAGCTCGAGCAGACACTTGGCACACTCGATGCTCTCCTGTAGACTGATGGGAGCGTACGCCGGCGCACATAGGAGCAAGTGATCAATGTAGCAGAGCAGAGGACGCTTCTCTCCTGACTGGTGGCGGGCAGAGTCTCGAAACATGTGCAGGGTGTTTAGTGTCCTCAAAATGCCCTGCAATGCATCCAGATAATCATTATACATATCTACAACTTGTACGATTATTTTCAGCCGATAATCAAATACTTTAAGGATTCTCTTTAAATCAGCTTTTTGTTTCTAGTGCCAATGCTTCAACCAAAATACTTGGTCTTCATCAACGTAGTATTTGGTTGAAATGTTAGCAGTAAAAACACAACCAAAATACTTGGTCTTCATCAACGTAGAATTTGGTTGAAATGTTAGCAGTAAAAGCAAAACGCTGGTTTAAAAGAGAATCCTTAAAATATCTACAACTATTGTCTGAATACAATGTCAACCATCATATCTTTCTGCTTACTTGTGAGAGAAATTGTTATTTTTTCATTTTTTCATCACTTGATAATTATCATTGATGTTTATGATTAAACACTTTATATTAACCGAAAAAGCAACTCATATATATTTATATATATATATATATATTGCCGAGTGCCAAGACCTGTGTTAGAGGCATATATGATCTATATGTGGTATGTCCTCTGAGTGGTCATGTACAAAATAGCTGAGGAAAATCTGAATCCCTTGATCAGAATGGAGCACAGAGACTCACTCTGCAATGCGTCTATTCTCACTCTGTGGGAACCAGCTAACCTACCAAGAGAAATGGAAATCCCTAAACAGCAACAAGGTGAGAAATGAAAGCCCAGGTCAGCAAACAACAAATGCACAGAGTGAACATGCAAAGTTAATTATGAGTAGAGCATATTGTGTGGGTGTGTATATTAAATATAGCCAGTGGCTTGGTGCTTTCATATAGAGGGGGTGGGAGGGGGGAATACCCTGGCACCCTGCCCCTCCAAGAATTGGTCGAATATTCAGTGTCAAAATTGTATCGGAATCAAACTTCAGAAAAAGTATAAATAGACTACTACTATTACTATTAGACTACTACTACCACTACTACTACTACTATTACCACTAGACTACTTCTACTACACTACTATACTACTACTAGTACTTATAATAATAACAATAACAACAATAAAAATAACAACAACAATAGTAATAATAAATAATAATAATAATGATAATAATAAATAATAATAATAATAATAATAATAATAATAATAGTAGTAGTAGTAGTAGTAGTAGTAGTAGTAGTAGTAGTAGTAGTAGTAGTAGTAATAATAATAATAATAATAATAATCAACCACAACAACAACAGCAGCAACAACAACAACATAAGTCCAGGAGGAGGATACAGCACTCTATTCCATGCTTTAATGAAGCACATATTGTATTTTTGTCTCCCTCCCCTCCACCCCACCCAAAATAATAAGAATATATATATATATATATATATTAATAAATAAATTTCTGCATGAAAAACTGATGGCCATATACACTGCCGAGACCAAAATGATCATCTAATCTTCTCAATGAACTGTCAGTTGACATAATAACATTACAATAACTAATCAACGTGAAATTGTACTCTCTCGACATTTTGACTAGATGCTATTCCTGATGAAGACTAGAGCATCTCGTCAAAATCTTGAGAGAATTTCAAGTTGATTATTGAGAAGGTTATTGTAAAGCTAATCTTGTTAACTATTCCAATATCATCCCAACTAGATATTTCTCTGTACAATGATGGCCGGGTAATCTTACATTGGGTGAAGTGGCTGCATGCAATGCGGCCTCTTGGTATCTCTCAGCTTCAAACAGCTGCACAACACAAGTGAATAAATAAGGCACCTCTATCACACAGCACAACTTCTCTTGAAAACTCACCTTGTTGAATGTTTCGTAAGAGTCCAGGATCATTTCAGCTTCCATTTCTATTGCAGGATCCTGTGGAAGAAGTATTTATTAGGAGCTGTCATCCAGGAGGTTGAGCACGCTGAGTCTATGATCTGATATACTTGAATTATTCACCATACAAAAACCACAGATACCGATAATTTACGTGCTTCAACACTCACTATGAATTTTTTTACATAAAGTTTTAAAGATTTATTTTATTTGCAAATATTGTGCGATAATTATAGGCACATTGTTCTGGTATCTATTTGTACCCAGAGAGCTACTGTATTAGTATATACCAATCTAAATCAATCTGCCTCAACCTAGTGTGACATTGGTCCAGCATGTCCCGACAGAGCTATTGTCAACCTACTCAACCAAGTCTGGTCAACATTACATATAAACCATGTTAATGCTGACAGAGTTGATGTAAGAACCATAGGGCTACTACTATCAACCTAACCCAGTGTGGTGTTGGTCCAGTGTGTGTCCCCATAGAACTATTGTCACCTTACTTCAACCTGCCTTAACCCAATTTGATATTGGTCCAGTGTGTGTCCCCATAGAGCTATTGTCAACTTGCTTCAACCCAGTGTGATATTGGTCCAGTGTGTGTCCCCATAGAACTATTGTCACCTTACTTCAACCTGCCTCAACCCAATTTGATATTGGTCCAGTCTGTGTCCCCATAGAGCTATTGTCAACCTGCTTCAACCCAGTGTAATCATCCCATGCTAATGCTGACAGAGTTGATGTAAGAACCACTTGCTGGGTAAGGGGTATAATATATACCCAGTACACCCCAAATTTATCATGCTCTCGAAATATGATCTTTCTCTCTCTCTCCACTCCTTCTCTCCATTACCATCTCTCTCTCCACTCCCCCCTCTCTCTCCTCTATCACTTACTCACCTCGAACTCCTCGCTGGAAGAAGCATCTTCCACACCTCCTGAGACATCTCCTGAGAGATAAACAAATATCTACCTCAAAATAATACGGTGTGATAACAAGAAAAAACAACGCAACATTCAGTAGCAGCAGCAACAACACAACAACAACAGCAATAGTAATATTACCAAGAACAGCTTTAACATATTGCTCAAGAGGAAATTCTGACTGGCCCATTTGTTGACTTTGTAGATACAATAGATAACTCTGCACTGCCTAGAAAAGGTCAACATTAAATGAATATTTATCATACATAAACATCTTAGCACCTGAATTGAAATCTTCAGTTTTTTTAGAATGAGAGAAAAGTTCTTGTTTTCAGAGTTGATTTTAGAGCGAAAGTCCTGTGAAAAACAACAACATGGAGGTCTGAATAATTTAGGGTACCAGTGTGGTTATACTGGTGCTTCTCAGGTAATATAAGTAACAGTGTGGTTATACTGGTGTTTCTCAAGTAATATAGGGTAACAGTGTGGTTATACTGGTGCTTCTCAAGTAATATAGGGTAACAGTGTGGTTATACTGGTGCTTCTCAAGTAATATAGGGTAACAGTGTGGTTATACTGGTGCTTCTCAAGTAATATAAGTAACAGTGTGGTTATACTGGTGCTTCTCAGGTAATATAGGGTAACAGTGAGGTTATACTGGTGCTTCTCAAGTAATATAGGGTAACAGTGAGGTTATACTGGTGCTTCTCAAGTAATATAGGGTAACAGTGAGGTTATACTAGTGCTTCTCAAGTAATATAGGGTAACAGTGAGGTTATACTGGTGCTTCTCAAGTAATATAAGTAACAGTGTGGTTATACTGGTGCTTCTCAAGTAATATAAGTAACAGTGTGGTTATACTGGTGCTTCTCAAGTAATATAAGTAACAGTGTGGTTATACTGGTGCTTCTCAAGTAATATAGGGTAACAGTGTGGTTATACTGGTGCTTCTCAAGTAATATAAGTAACAGTGTGGTTATACTAGTGCTTCTCAAGTAATATAGGGTAACAGTGTGGTTATACTGGTGTTTCTCAAGTAATATAGGGCAACAGTGTGGTTATACTAGTGCTTCTCAAGTAATATAAGTAACAGTGTGGTTATACTAGTGCTTCTCAAGTAATATAGGGTAACAGTGAGGTTATACTGGTGCTTCTCAAGTAATATAAGTAACAGTGTGGTTATACTGGTGCTTCTCAAGTAATATAGGGTAACAGTGTGGTTATACTAGTGCTTCTCAAGTAATATAGGGTAACAGTGAGGTTATACTGGTGCTTCTCAAGTAATATAGGGTAACAGTGTGGTTATACTAGTGCTTCTCAAGTAATATAAGTAACAGTGAGGTTATACTGGTGCTTCTCAAGTAATATAAGTAACAGTGTGGTTATACTGGTGCTTCTCAAGTAATATAAGTAACAGTGTGGTTATACTGGTGCTTCTCAAGTAATATAAGTAACAGTGTGGTTATACTGGTGCTTCTCAAGTAATATAAGTAACAGTGTGGTTATACTGGTGCTTCTCAAGTAATATAGGGCAACAGTGTGGTTATACTAGTGCTTCTCAAGTAATATAGGGTAACAGTGAGGTTATACTGGTGCTTCTCAAGTAATATAAGTAACAGTGTGGTTATACTAGTGCTTCTCAAGTAATATAAGTAACAGTGAGGTTATACTGGTGCTTCTCAAGTAATATAAGTAACAGTGAGGTTATACTGGTGCTTCTCAAGTAATATAGGGCAACAGTGTGGTTATACTAGTGCTTCTCAAGTAATATAAGTAACAGTGAGGTTATACTGGTGCTTTTCAAGTAATATAAGTAACAGTGTGGTTATACTGGTGCTTCTCAGGTAATATAGGGTAACAGTGTGGTTATACTGGTGCTTCTCAAGTAATATAGGGTAACAGTGAGGTTATACTAGTGCTTCTCAAGTAATATAAGTAACAGTGTGGTTATACTAGTGCTTCTCAAGTAATATAAGTAACAGTGTGGTTATACTGGTGCTTCTCAGGTAATATAAGTAACAGTGAGGTTATACTGGTGCTTCTCAAGTAATATAAGTAACAGTGTGGTTATACTGGTGCTTTTCAAGTAATATAAGTAACAGTGTGGTTATACTGGTGCTTTTCAAGTAATATAAGTAACAGTGTGGTTATACTGGTGCTTCTCAGGTAATATAGGATAACAGTGTGGTTATACTGGTGCTTCTCAAGTAATATAAGTAACAGTGTGGTTATACTGGTGCTTCTCAAGTAATATAAGTAACAGTGTGGTTATACTGGTGCTTCTCAAGTAATATAAGTAACAGTGAGGTTATACTAGTGCTTTTCAAGTAATATAAGTAACAGTGTGGTTATACTGGTGCTTCTCAAGTAATATAGGGTAACAGTGTGGTTATACTGGTGCTTCTCAAGTAATATAGGGTAACAGTGTGGTTATACTGGTGTTTCTCAAGTAATATAAGTAACAGTGTGGTTATACTGGTGCTTCTCAAGTAATATAGGGTAACAGTGTGGTTATACTGTCCAGTGCTTCTCAAGTAATATAGGGTAACAGTGTGGTTATACTGGTGCTTCTCAAGTAATATAAGTAACAGTGTGGTTATACTGGTGCTTCTCAAGTAATATAGGGTAACAGTGTGGTTATACTGGTGCTTCTCAAGTAATATAGGGTAACAGTGTGGTTATACTGGTGCTTCTCAAGTAATATATGTAACAGTGTGGTTATACTGGTGCTTCTCAAGTAATATATGTAACAGTGTGGTTATACTGTCCAGTGCTTCTCAAGTAATATAGGGTAACAGTGTGGTTATACTGGTGCTTCTCAAGTAATATATGTAACAGTGTGGTTATACTGGTGCTTCTCAAGTAATATATGTAACAGTGTGGTTATACTGGTGCTTCTCAAGTAATATAGGGCAACAGTGTGGTTATACTGGTGCTTCTCAAGTAATATAAGTAACAGTGTGGTTATACTGGTGCTTCTCAAGTAATATAAGTAACAGTGTGGTTATACTGGTGCTTCTCAAGTAATATAAGTAACAGTGTGGTTATACTGGTGCTTCTCAAGTAATATAGGGTAACAGTGTGGTTATACTGGTGTTTCTCAAGTAATATAAGTAACAGTGTGGTTATACTGGTGCTTCTCAAGTAATATAGGGTAACAGTGTGGTTATACTGTCCAGTGCTTCTCAAGTAATATAGGGTAACAGTGTGGTTATACTGGTGCTTCTCAAGTAATATATGTAACAGTGTGGTTATACTGGTGCTTCTCAAGTAATATATGTAACAGTGTGGTTATACTGTCCAGTGCTTCTCAAGTAATATAGGGTAACAGTGTGGTTATACTGGTGCTTCTCAAGTAATATATGTAACAGTGTGGTTATACTGGTGCTTCTCAAGTAATATATGTAACAGTGTGGTTATACTGGTGCTTCTCAAGTAATATAGGGCAACAGTGTGGTTATACTGGTGCTTCTCAAGTAATATAGGATAACAGTGTGGTTATACTGGTGCTTCTCAAGTAATATAAGTAACAGTGTGGTTATACTGGTGCTTCTCAAGTAATATAAGTAACAGTGTGGTTATACTGGTGCTTCTCAAGTAATATAAGTAACAGTGTGGTTATACTGGTGTTTCTCAAGTAATATAAGTAACAGTGTGGTTATACTGGTGCTTCTCAAGTAATATAAGTAACAGTGTGGTTATACTGGTGCTTCTCAAGTAATATAGGGTAACAGTGTGGTTATACTGGTGCTTCTCAAGTAAATATAAGTAACAGTGTGGTTATACTGGTGCTTCTCAAGTAATATAGGGTAACAGTGTGGTTATACTGGTGCTTCTCAAGTAATATAAGTAACAGTGTGGTTATACTGGTGCTTCTCAGGTAATATTGGGTAACAGTGAGGTTATACTGGTGCTTCTCAAGTAATATAAGTAACAGTGAGGTTATACTGGTGCTTCTCAGGTAGTATAGGGTAACAGTGTGGTTATACTAGTGCTTCTCAAGTAATATAAGTAACAGTGTGGTTATACTGGTGCTTCTCAAGTAATATAGGGTAACAGTGTGGTTATACTGGTGTTTCTCAAGTAATATAGGGTAACAGTGTGGTTATACTGGTGCTTCTCAAGTAATATAGGGTAACAGTGTGGTTATACTGGTGCTTCTCAAGTAATATAAGTAACAGTGTGGTTATACTGGTGCTTCTCAAGTAATATAAGTAACAGTGTGGTTATACTGGTGCTTCTCAAGTAGTATAAGTAACAGTGTGGTTATACTGGTGTTTCTCAAGTAATATAGGGTAACAGTGTGGTTATACTGGTGTTTCTCAAGTAATATAGGGTAACAGTGTGGTTATACTGGTGCTTCTCAAGTAATATAGGGTAACAGTGTGGTTATACTGGTGCTTCTCAAGTAATATAAGTAACAGTGTGGTTATACTGGTGCTTCTCAAGTAATATAGGGTAACAGTGTGGTTATACTGGTGCTTCTCAAGTAATATAGGGTAACAGTGTGGTTATACTGGTGCTTCTCAAGTAATATAAGTAACAGTGTAGTTATACTGGTGCTCCTCAAGTAATATAAGTAACAGTGTGGTTATACTGGTGCTTCTCAAGTAATATAAGTAACAGTGTGGTTATACTGGTGTTTCTCAAGTAATATAAGTAACAGTGTGGTTATACTGGTGCTTCTCAAGTAATATAAGTAACAGTGTGGTCATAGTGGTGCACCTCTTTTTGCTTGAGTTTGTCTTGGAGTATCATCTTCTTCTGAGTAGAGACATACCTGAGCAAGATATAAATACAAAGTTAATGGCTCTTGTGATACAATCACACACACACATAGAGACACATGCATGCACACATGCACACATACACACATGCACTAACTACTGTCTGTGAGGTGAGGACAGGGCAGACAGGAATGACTCAAAACTAGCTTTACCACTCGAGTTCTACATGTCAGAAGAGAGGAGGCAAACATATCCTATTTATCATCTTGTGGGTTCTGTGATATATATTATAGAACACGTCTTTCTCCTATATTTATGCAATAGTGAACACAATATGAGCTCAATTATCTCTAGATGTAAAGGGCTAGCAAAACTTTCACTCAAAACTGTCCCCCAGAACTCAACAAGGATCTGATTGGCACATGTGATGACATACTTGCAATCCTACAGCTAGTGTTCTGCTTTTGGACATGTGCAAAATAGTTGGCAAAACAAATGATCTTGCATCAAGAAAACTCACTTCTTCTCTGTGTTCACCATCACTTCTGCTAGCTCTTCCTCAACTTTCTTCAGCTTGTGGATGGATATGGTGGATAGTGTTGCAATGCATATAGTAAGTGAGTGAATTCTCACTGCAAAGTGTTCTTCCATGCATAATGCACTATTAATCTCGCGGTTGCAAATGTTGAATTACACACCTGCTCCTGAAGATAACTGATAGAAACTGCATCAGTTAAGGACAACTTCAGATGACACACTTTATATCTGGCCTTTGCTCCCCGGAGATCTAGAAGCTTTACCCGCTCCTCTGAAATACACACGGATCAACAACACCTTAATTGAAGTCATTGCCAACTATTGGTTTGGAGCTTACCATGTTCGGCTAACAACCTTTTTCTCTCTGCCCTAGCAACATTATTAATTATCGATAAATCTGAAAAATGGCAAATCACTCACCTCATTCCTTCCATGTCGAGTCGAATCCTGAAAGGAGATGCACAAGAATTACATCGACGATGATGGTGATGACAGTGATGATGACGACGATAATGGTGGTGGTGGTGATGATGATGAAGGCAGTGGTGACGATGATGGTGATGATAGTGATGGTGATGGTTGTGATAACAATGATGAAGAGGTGATGATGATGATGAGGATGAAGATGGTGATGATGTTGAAGATAGTGTGATGGTTATGATGATGATAATGGTGGTGGCGGTGATAACAACAAGGAAGAGGTGATGGTGATGATGAGAAGGAGGATGACAATGCTGATGACGCTGAAGAAGGTGGTAACGATGATGATAATGACAATGACAATAATATCTTAAAAGTGCATCATTAATGACTACAAGATAACACCTTTTAGGATCAAAAATAAAATATCTCTTCCACGTGTCGGTGAATTCTATCAGTAAAAATGCACACACAAGCTTCTTACCTTCTGTTAGCCATGTTGATGTTTTCCAGTTTCACCTCTAACTCCTGTATTCTGCTGTAATGGTTGCTGCAGAGGTGCACACAGAAGCAATGAAATGTAAATACAGCCACAGCCATGAAATTAAGGGTGTCATTACATTCTGAAGTCTTGCGTGTGCAAGATGGCTAAAACCGCTGCAGGAGCAGGCAAGCTGTTCAATCATTGTGTATGTGTATGTGTGAGCCAATGGTTTCTTCAACATGTTATAAACCTATAGAAATTTCTATACACCTACATGTAGATGCTTGCTGAAGTACATTATGCAGAAGGTGACCACAATGTCTACAGCAGTCCCTTAACCTTCGCTACAATGCCCTGAGTCTAGCATTATAGGACCATTGGGGAATATTGAACAGTATTCATTGACATGGACTTATCTTCGCTATCAACAACTGCTGGTGAGGGTAGCTCTTTCCAAGTATATACATAAGCTATGTATAGTGGTTGCTAAGAGGTGTTAAGATCCTACGAAGTGGGCCAACCACAAAAATCTGGTGACCCACTCTTGAGATCTAGTCAACTATGAAGTTGTGACTGACACTTCTGTAAGTGCGTGCAGATTGAACTTTAGATATTCTAGATGTGCGAGGATTGGAAACTGACTGCTCTCATACCATACCATCCATGTTGAGTTCATTATTTCGGTTCAAACATTGGCTTCACAACCTGATTTAAAGAAAAATCTTAAAGAATATAATCATGGCTTGTATTTGATGATAAGATGTACATGAACTATCAGCACCATTTACAGGTGTTCTCTACAGATCTTCACCTCGCAGGACCTCTCAGAATGACTCAGCTTGCATGTGTGCACATAATCCATGAAGTAACTAAGACTGAGCACAAAAGATACGACAGCAGAATCAGTGGCTCCTGGACTCACAGGTTTGTGCTTAGCTGCTACTGTGACTAAGTAAGTCAGAGTTATGCAAAGTCAACTCAGAGCCCTTATTCTATAATTGAGTGATGGAGAGCTGCACTACTGTGACTAAGTCTGATTTCAGTAAAGTTCAAATCTGAGCTTCTGGGACCCCAGCACATATGTTTTAACTTGTTTCTTCTTGTTGTATATTACACAAATCAGCACATACCATATCTTGTAGCCATTGTTGACTGTACCCGTGCAGGGTCAGTACAGACTCTTTCAACAACTTGGTAAAGCACAGGAGAACTCCACAAACCAAATAGCAGATGTTTTGGTAGAGGATCAGCTATACCTTCCTGGACTCCACAAACCAAACAGCTGAACTGAGAGCAGGTCATTTGTTCTGCTTATAATACTACACGTGAGCTAGCTTGATTGTGTCATTGATAGCGGCCATTAAAAGCAGCCTTTTCCACGATCAAGAAACAGATTAGTACAGATATGCATCGAATTTTTTTTGGCTTCTTCTATTTGTATGAATCGACCTATTGTACGCAAGTTATGTAAGGAAGGGGGGAAATCACACCAGTATGTATACATTATTACATCAAGTAGTTTCTTGTCTATTGATTGGATAATTGTTAAGTACATATATCCCATATCTTACTCTCTGCATGTAAAATTCATCTCTACCTGGTTAGTGAGGTGCACTACGCATGCATGAGTCATCTGGTTGTCATGCAACCATTATGGCATCGCCTTGTCAGGCCACCTTGCATCAGCCTGGCGTAATCGATTGAAATGTGAACAACACATTTTTGTCTCACAAGGGTATGATATAATTCGTTGCCAGGTTTGGTTTAGGGTGAGATATGGATAATCTCTCATCTCAAAGCTCATACATGTCTCGACACCTACACGCCACACTGTGTATGAGCTCCTCAACTAGAGATAATCTGTATCCCACTCAATCTGGCCTAATAACCAATAACACTATATATACTGGCAGAGGTACCCGGCATTGCCAGGGAAAGGATAAAATATCTAGCAGAGGAACACCAAATGAGACCGAGGGATGTGGTTCCCGGCCCCAAGGTGTTGACTCCCGACATTACTCTCCCAAACCGTTTTTAAATGGTTACACAATTTTTTTTGTCACACCAGTCAAAGACAACGCTGCCCTCTGCAAACCTCACCATTTCTACAACAGCGGTATTTTTCTAATAGAATAGGGATTGAAGCAGCATTATTATTAGCAAACTGTTTGCATTAGGTGAGCTTAAAGTAGTCTGCTGCCATGTTGAGTTATTTGTTTGCTGTGGTTGAGAACGTGAAAAATCCATGTGCAGGTATTATTAGTGTCTATCATCAGGAACGTGAAAATGGCTGACAGGCCAATAAAGCCAAGTGCTGGTCATTCAACGGTGCCATTTGCACCTCAGGGGGGAACCTATCCCAAATCTGAGCCTATCCCAAATCTGACGTGCCCGTGACCTTCCTCATGAACACTTCCCCTATTTTGAGCCCTCAACCAAGGGTTCTGCTAGAATTCTATAGCGGTCAAACCATTCATGACACTCCTCTTTTATAATAAAACACGCCCTTGAAGAATGTCAAAACTATTTTTTCACACCTCCCCACAGTTTTTAGGTCTGCCAGTTAACTACTTTAGCGAAGGATTCAAGGCACACTTGAAGTATTTTCGTAGCTAGCGAAGCTGAAACCTTAGCTACTAAGAAGTTGCCAAAGTGGGTTTTAAACTTCTAATTTTCAGCCAAGCCATCTGCCAATTTATTGAGAGTATGCTACCATTAAACCGCATGCACGCACACACACACACACACACACACACACACACAGTAGTTAAAACAGTGGTTTTGGAGGATATTAGCTCTAAATAGGCTGTCAGTTGCCTTGAACCTTGAACCTTTGTTATTGTACCCACCACCAGCAAACCCCCCCCCCCCCCTCCAAAAAAAAACAAAAAAAATAACACCTCCATTAAAAAACGTGAAATATCTTCTATGTATTTATCTACTTTCCCCCCAAACATATTCCCCCATATTCCCCCCAAACATAACTCGCATATGTACAGTAGGAGGTCATCATATTGTAACTTGACTACCAGAAAACTCCAAATTGTCCAATGCTGCAGCGACTCTTCTGTTGCCGATTCAATAAAACACCTGAAATTGATGAAGTATTTCAACCCAATAGAAATACTCCTGTTTGAGGGAAATTTTGAACTTAGCTGAGGTGATAGCTGACAGTAGCTGCTGCACATTTTAGCTGCAACCTGAGAAGCTTACTCTTGTGAGTTAACAACAGCACAGATTTTCAAAAAACCCAAGTAAACTACTCGTAATCCGTGTGTGCATGTGCGGGCATGTACATGTGTGTGTGCATGTGCGGGCATGTACATGTGTGTGTGCATGCATGTGTGCGTGGAAATAATCTAACAATTACCTTATAGTTGTTAACTGGGTAGCTTGCAGTATGCTCTGCAACCCTCGGGTAGCTAGGTCACTTCTGCACTTCTGTAGCTTCCACAATACTCTATCATACTCACACTGTGGTGCAGTTGACAAATACACATATGCATACAACATAATAACATGGTCAAGGAATAATATAATATCTGGCATTTCCCCATACCCAAATACATAGTCTCGAGTATATACTATACATGTATACCTGATGAGATATGTTCTTTGACCTGCTACCAATAACTCAAACTTACATATTGGATTGACCTGTCCAAAAAGACAATAATTTACTCCTGTAAGCCACGGTAGCTTCTCCTTTTTTAAATAATGCACACCAAACATAACAAAGATCATCTAAATGTCTGTTGCCTACAAGAGAAAATTCTTGTTTATTTTGACAAGTCAATGTAATATATTTTGTCTCATTTCTGTCTCGTTGTTGTTGTTGTTGTTATTTATTGAATTGACCCCCCCCCCCCCATCCGATCTCAAAATGACATCATGTCCAACACCAAATAAAAAAGCCCAATATACCTCAGCTTCAACTTACTTTAGCAGCTTCTCAGCATCATACAGTAAATGGTGAACAACAACAAAAAATATTCCTGCATAACCCTGTGTTAAGGTAGTAAACTGGCACACACACACGCCAATGTAAAATTTGTCTTTGAGGATCTTGTATCTAAATTTCTGTGCATCGCCACCCACAATGTGAGTACCATAAGCGTAACAATTTTAGTACCAGAAGAAACCCCAAAATCTTCCAATGGCTTGCACAACAACCCATTTATTTCTTGATTCAGAAGAACATGAAAACCGTAAAAGGTCATCAACACAATAAATGCTTGTATGAGCACAATGTTGAGTGTAGCTTAGCCGATGCTGCAAGTTTATCGCTGCAACAGTTTGGGCATACTAACAGCATAGCCCTCGTACAAGGCAGGACAAGGATTTGAAACCGAGGTTTACCATTTAAAGTACCATATATTTGGACTATGGACCTGATTTATATACCAAAATGTAAGTATGCTTTCTGGTGGTAGTTTTTGTTTTGCCGTACATGTTTATCTTTTAGAACAGCAAGTTGGGAATGTGAAGCACAATCACTCTCCAAACTCATTCGAGTAACAACTTACCTGCATCAAGTCTTGAATGGCTATATATAACAACTGTGATTGATAAAGCTGTACAGACACTATATATATATACAACTTAATGTAGAGATATTTTTAATATATATATATTTTTAATGGACTAATGTTCATGTGAAGGGGGTCTAAAATAAAAACACTAAAAAAACACTTGTGGTTACGGCTTTTTCCCCATTATCAACATCTATGACGGTTAATTTTGGTGTTATATAATTATATATATATATATGCTGAGTACCTTCTTGTAGGTGTGGCTTGACTGTAAAAACAAATAGAAATTATTTTAAAAAATGTTTTTAAACCCCCAAAAAATATTGGATTGAGTAGTCAAAAAAATAAATCAACCAAGACTTTACCAAGTTGACGGTATTTACAAGACTATCTAATAATATAAAGGAGAGCAATATTGTAACACTGCTTTTTAAGACAAAAGGATCTGTAAATGTTTGTTTTCTACATTAGCAAATTCTTGTTTCATTTCTTCCTTGATTATATATATTTTTGCTTTTTCACCGCTTTTTCACCGTATCACTGCATCACTCACTGCATCACTTGCACACAATATGTCCATGCATTGTAATTTTACTACCAATGCAACTACCATTTCTCGATTCAGCACTAATCCTATATAAACAAACATAGTAATGGGTCGTTACGAACAAGCAATATCGATTGCAGCTACATTTTCGTACCAAAAAGTGATCAGTCGGTCCACTCTTGTGACAATAGTTGTCACCAGGTAAATACTTATGGTCTTATATCAACAATACATAGGCACGTGTCCATACTTATGGTAAATTATATATGACTGATGATGTTATATGATATACCAAATGATTATAAACAATAGATATAAACAATAGAAATAGGACATTTTTAAAATTGACTAGTGAAAAAGAATTTACCATTGTAGACTAGGACACCTGTTGTCCATTATATTATAGGTAAAGGGTCCTGTAAATTTTGTGTAGACATGTTATCTAAATTGTTTTATTTTAATACAATAAACATGTGTGTGCATGTGTGTGTGCATTTGTGTGTGTGTGTGTGTGTGTGTGTGTGTGCTTTAATAATAAACATGGCAAAAAAATAACATTTGTTAGTTATCCTAAGCAAAGTTCTTTTTGACTATTTGTGTAGAGACTGCAAAACAAAATCAATCAAATAAAAGAGAGAGATAGGATTGACTCGCCAAAAATAGAAAGGATTTTTTTTTACACATTTAGAAGACCCTTTACCTTTTAACACACATGGTTTGGTGTTCATCATTTTAAAGGTAAAGGGTCTTCCAAATGTTCGTGGTCTGTATTAAGAACTAATCGATCACAGTGGATGGCATCCTTTATCATGTTTATTACACTGAAGCACACACATGCACACATGCACGCATGCCACACATGCACACACGCCACACAGATCACAAGTAGCTTATAAGGTCTTGTTGAACGTCTGTGTTGTGTCACACGTATACAAGCATGAACATCTTTATCGATTACGATACCACACAACTGCCCACAGCAGGCTGCTAATATATTTTCATAAATGTTCTCAATTTTAAACCAATATTAACTACTTGGAATGGCTGATACAACAAAGGAATGAAACAAGTATGTACCAATGTAGACTACAGCCGGTTAGACGTACCCATGTAGACTACAGCCGGTAGACACCCTTTACCATTTAAACTAAGTAGTTGTGGTCTACATGGGCCATTCATGCTTTATTTCTATTTTGACCAGTTAAAATCCAATACAAATAAAATCATCTTTGTTCTTGTTTATATATAGTTGTTGTTGTTGTTTGTTGCTTGTTTTCTTTTAGTTTGCTTGCTTCTGCCATTGTTTACAGAATCCCTTTAACATTATAAGGGGGAAACCACATGAGAAAACCAACCGGCAGAGATAACACTCCCTTTTAAACACTTTACCTAACACATTTCTTATTATTGCACACTACAAAATTAGTTGTATTTTCATTAGAGTCAGCCAGCTACAGCCTTCTTCAAGGACTTGGAAAAGTGCACATGAGAACTACAGAGCTAACCAAATATTAGCAAATGTTATTCCACACCATATATAAAGTACACACATGCTACATTGCTGTATAGTTTTCGCTATCACCTTTTTTTGGAAGTAATCAGTAAATCAAAGAGCCACTCAGTTCAAATTCAGCTTTGGTAAAGAGACTGTCTACATGAAGCTAGCTTATCTAAGACATGTTAGAGAATTACGATCCTCACCCATTAGATATCTTGATGCGGCATCTAAGAGGACCTTTACCAATGACATTGTGTGTGTTTTGCAATCGATTGCATTGTAAGGGATTAGAATATTTGGAGTCCTATGGAACTAAAATCACAAATCAAGTTAATTGTGTGCAAGTTATATGAGGGAAAGAGACAGACAAGAACAAAAAATGTCATTCCTTAATTTGACATGTCAAAAGATGAAGGGATTACCCAAGTAGACCTCAACCACTTGATGACCCTTTACCAGTTTATATATATATATATATATATTAATTATTATTATTTTTTTAATTTTATTATTATTATTATTATTTAAAGGCCAATTCAAGTTAGTTGTTTGCCGATTTTTTTTGTTGTTTCAATTAATTTTGTTGTTGTTTTTATTAATTATGTTTTTGTTAATTATTTGTTGTTGTTTCCATACTATTAGTTGAGCAGTGGAGAATTATACCATGTCAGAGTTTTACAAAGTCCAACTCAGGACTCCATGACTTTTAAATACTTTCCCCACTTGTTTCTTCCTGTTGAACTCAACACATGCCATCACAATTGTTAACTGTACCCATGCACAGCCCTTGTTGCTATTGTTAACTGTATCCATGTAGGATTAACTAGAGCCTCCTTCATGGACTTGGATAACAGCTGATTTAGGTAAGTAAACAAAAGCTACCCATCACTAGTATGTAGTGCTTACAGCAAAGAACTCGTCCAGGAGCACCATCTTTCTCAAAAGCGAGGAATTCAGAGTGATTCCCAGTAAACATAAGTGCCTGTGCTGCTATTCTCAGCAGATGGACCTCCAGAAACAGAAGAAAAGGCCAGTATGATGCAGTTGAGATTATCAGCTCAATTTTGAGAACATAGCTTGCCAGAATGGCAAGCTACTAAAGTATGCACCAAGGCACACATGTATCAAACTAAACATTGCCAAGATTGTGTCAGGTGAACCCAAAATTATTAATAATCAACTTGATGTCTCAACTCGATGCTCTAGCCTTCATCAGGAATAAAAAGGAAACATATTCCTGATGAAGGCTAGAGCATCTAGTCGAGAACGGTGAGAGAGTAAATTTCAAATTGTTTTATTATTTTTAGGGTGAAGTTATTTTTAGTGTGAAGTAATTTTTAGGGTGAAGTAATTGGATTGGTCAGAAATCTGACCTGCATGACAATCGTAAAATAGGGCTTGGGGACAAATAAACACGGCAAGAGAAAAAAATTGAATGAAAAGTCTTCTTTCTAGATATTATATACCTTTATATGTGTCAAAAGTTTAGCAGAAGCAGGCAATCTTTGAATGACTTCATCGAAGAGGATTTGACAGGATTCAAACAACTCCTGGAGATTAGTAGCCTGGGGTGTTTATTCAGTTTTTAATGTAGATATTAGCTAAATAGTCAACCTACTTCCTGTGTCTCTCTGTCAACGGTAGAGACACTCGCACGCTGCATGATAAGCAGGATGCACAGGTGATCTTTAACTCCCTTTTAATGAGCACCTAAAGCATGTTGCCATAGAAACGTTTAATACGCGCGCTATCTAATGGCATAACTATGTGCGTGCCTGGAGCTAAACGTTTTCGGGGACTTGGGATGGGAGGGGCGGTTTTTTTTACACCGTGGCACTGGTTCATGTTTAAAGTTGGGCTTTACGGCAATGGAAGTACTTGCTTCCAGATGCTTAAATCCTTGCATCCAATATATTTGGCTTGGTCTCAGCGAATTAGTTTTCCTCCAATCTTAGTACTTTATTTTATTTTACGTGCGTTATACTCAATGAAGAAAAACATGCAGACAATACAATGCAGTATAGAGTACAACGTCCTTTTAAGTAAGTAAGTAAGAACAATAAATAATTAATCTAAAGAGTTCCATCAACCTCGGCCCCAACTGGAGGGTTGCGGCTAAGCCAGAGCGTAGCATTTCCTCTCCAGAGGCTGACCGACAACCGTTGGAAAATATGCCGAATTGCATCCGATGAAGAACTCCCCAATCGCTGTGCTTGGTGACGACCGATATCTTAGTACTGCAATAGAGTTCATGCTAGTAGATGAGTTGTGAAATCCGACTCCACCGGTCTGAATTTACTCCTCAATGAACTCTCAGTTGACATAATAATCTAATAACCTTGTAATTAACTTGAAATTGTATTCTCTCGACGTTACGACTAGATGCTCTAGCTTTCATCTGACTTATAAACGGGAGGCAATTCTACGCCAGTAGTTCGCGCGATTACGTGGTCTTTTATCACAATACGCCCTATATAATTATAACTACCAATAAAGAACTAGCTAGCTAATTAAGTAAGAAATAGTCATCACTATATAGTATACTGACTAGTGCACTGCAGTGTTTCCACGCTGGGGAGAAATTCTCTTATTATTGCTATTATTATTATATAATTATATTTATAATAAATATATTATAATTAGAATACATGCAATTAGAATACATGCATATAGAATACATGCATATTGCATAAATTTAATTTAAGAAATAATGATCGTCAGGTATTGAGCTGGATCCAAGCACTGCAGCAGTGTTTCCTCGTTGGAAATTCTTTGCAGCAGGAAATAGTATATCGGCACGAGGGTCACCAGACTCAGTTTTGAGGCGTGCACCTAGCTCTTGGAAAAAACTCTTTGCCTCAGACCCAGAGGTCTCGATACCAATAGGTACAAAATAATGAGTAGCCGCATACTTCCCCTTCTTCAGAAACTCGGCCCTGTCAGCAATGCACCCTGGACCATCAGGTAACATAGTGGCATACGAAGGAGCAAAAGTGTCCACACATGTAGCATCCCACACAAGAACTCGGCCATTCCTCCAGGGAACACAATGGGAGCCCCATTTACTATTAAAATTTTTTTAATTAATTTATTTATTATTATTATTTTTTATTATTAAATTCAAACAATTCAAACAATTCAAACAACAACAATAACAACAATAATAATTACACAAGACTGTCCATGCCCGAGCCTCCCATTGCCCCCATGACTGCAAGAGCATTGCCTCTCTGTACCGCCACAGACAATTGTTGTATCAAAAATTGGTGTGAATTCTCTTCCCCTTTATTTTCCTTCCCGAGTTCCTTTAGGAAGGCCAATGACTTTGAGCCAATGACACCTAGGGTCTCTACCGCAACTGGCACAAAAAAAAAATTCCTGTAAGGCAGTGGTACTTTTCTCTTCAGCCATGGCAGCTACCACACCTGAGCAGGCTGAGCTCCTGGTAGCTTGAGTTATTATTATTATTATTAATATTATTATTATTATTATTATTATTATTATTATTATTATTATTATTATTATTATTATTATTATTATTATTATTATTATTATTATTATTATTATTATTATTATTATTATTATTATTATTATTATTATTATTATTATTATTATTATTATTATTATTATTATTATTATTATTATTATTATTATTATTATTATTATTATTATTATTATTATTATTATTATTATTATTATTATTATTATTATTATTATTATTATTATTATTATTATTAATATTATTATTATTATTATTACTACTACTATTATTATTATTATTATTATTATTATTATTATTATTATTATTATTATTATTATTATTACTATTATTATTATTATTGTTATTATTATTATTATGATTATTATGATTATTATTGTTATTATTATTGTTATTATTATAGTTATTATTCTTGTTGTTGTTATTGTTGTCGTTATTGTTTTGTTGTTGTAATTATTGTTGTTGTAATTATTGTTGTTGTTAGTATTGTTGTTGTTATTATTGTTATTATTATTATTTATTTATTTTGTTATTATGTTATTGTTATTATTATTGTTGTTGTTGTTGTTGTTATTTGTTGTTATTATTATTATTATTATTACTACTACTACTATTACTATTATTACTATCATCATCATCATCATCATCATCATCATCATCATCATCATCATCATCATCATCATTGTTATTATTGCTTTACAGGACATTGAACAGATTATAGTGTGAGATAACTCAATGATGTACTTGAATGGATAGTTCTGAGGGTCTGCTAGTACATAGCCTGAAAGTAATATTTACATAATGAAGAGGTAACAGTAGTAAAGAGGGATGTTGAGAAATTCAAAGGAGTATATATATAGCATTAGAGCACTTAAAACATGGACAGGTAAAGTGAAAAGTACAAGGGTTTTGCTGGGTCAAAATGATAAACAAAGTGTGACCAGGAGAATTTCTTCAGTTGTGTATAAATTTTTGTGGAGAAAGATAACTAAAAGCATTCCACAGGCATGGTAGTCTCCTGAAATAGAAATGGCTGGCAAGTTTTATTTCTGATATTTTATGACTAAGTTTTGTAAATCTTGTAGATCTTGCGGAGCCTGCAATGAATGATATAAATTTGGATGAGTCTGTTCTTGATGCCAAAGATTTGATAAAAAAATGTTGTCATACAATTAAAACCCATCACAGGGAAGCATATTCAGTAACAAGAGTCGAGATTTGTAATCACTCGAGTAATCTAATAGAATGTACTTTGTCACACGACAATGACAAGGATATCATGTTTTTTACCAAATGAGGAGACCAAATTGTCGAACAGTAAATCAGTTTTAATATACAAGGAAGGATAAATGTTGTTGCTGATTACGGCGTAGCAGACCAAGACGTCTGTAAGCATCCTTATTTATGTTACTATAGTGCAGAGCCTAGAATATATTTGTTGACATAGTTACCCCAAGGTCTTGATCCCCATGATATTTGTATTATTTATTGTATCATTTATTTGGAGTGTTATCGTAAGTTTCGTGCTATAATGTCATAGAATCAGCCTTCTTCCAGAGTGGACACTCTAACCCTCCAGACAGATCCCTGACTCTTATGCGACGCCTACCCTTTACTTCCCAGTCTAACCCACTGGACAGTCTCGGAGTAACCCAAACTCAGCAATCTCTCCTAGATTGCTGGATCCCCAAATAACAATGAATTGTTATATTACATAAAAGAGATAACTCTACACAAAGGCAATCACAATACAGTCTCAGCCACAAATTAATGTATAGCTTAGCTCTTAACTTACGAGACTCTTAGTTATCTAACATTATCTTGTCTAACAGTTCTTTTTATATTATTCTAGCTACTCGGTTCCATATCATCAGGTTGCCATGGCACCATCCCCTGGTGACCAATCAGAGTGCTCCATGTCACCTTCTGATAGATCAGGTGAATTTGTCTTGATTATTCCTCCAGCATAGCCATGTGCTGCATATTCTAGCTCTGTGCTCTTCTAGCATGGCTGAGTCTTTGTCTGGCCCTACTAGACATTAATTTTGATGCAGCAGAAGTTGTGTCCATGTTTGAGAGAGATTGTTTCTCTAGTTTAGATATATCTAGCGCTAGCTCTTCCGCGGATTAAATTTTAGATCTCTCTGATACAGAGGCTATTGACATCATCTAGATGAGCTGAAACTGAGGGAACCAGAGTCTATTGAAGACCTTGACCAAGAACTAGATGAGGCCATGATGAGTGATCAAGAGCTAGATGAGTCCATGATGAATGATCAGAGCAATGATGAAGACAGCCAACCATTCAACTTTGATTGTAAGGAAAAGGATGAGTCTTGTGAGACTGAAGAAGAGGGAAATTCATCAGACACTGACAGGTAAGACTTATACAAATTGGAAGATTTTATTTAGGATACATACAAATTGATAATTCTTGTATTGTAATAGTGATAGAGTGAGAGGCCGAAGAAGTAATGGGAAGAGGACAAGCAAGGGGTGTGTAGGAAGAAGACGAGCAAGGGGTGTAGGAAGAAAAAGAGGAAGCGGGTGAACAAGGGGTGCAGGAAGAGGCCAAGGAAGGGGTGGTAGACCAAGTCCACGATCATCACCTTTGGATGAGCCAGGTTGTACACACTGCACACAAATATTATCTAAACTAAAATCTCTATACCATTCTCTCCGCACACAGGTATGAAGAAGTTGACTGATGTTGATACAGCTACTATATCTGAACCAGTCTTCACACCAAACCGAACACCAGGTCCCAATATCCCCTCTCAGAAACAAACAGTGCTTTGGACTACTTCCTCCTCTTCTTTGACCAGGATATCATCGATACGATTTGTATCAACAGCAATTCCTATGCTGAGCTGTTGCAGGATAAATTCAAATACAGCTATAAGTTTTACCCCAAAGAGGGACTGAATAGAGTCAATTTCAAGCTCTTTTTGGCCATAGTTGTGTACTCGGGCCTTCATCCACAAGAGGACTACTTCTTATACTGGTCCAAAGACCCACTTTCTCCTCTGAATTTATACAGAGTGTTCCATTGAGCAGGAATATTTTCTCCTCTATCTTGACATTTCTTCATATCAGTGACATCAATCCGTGTAACATTGATCACACCTATCAGTGACATCACATTGATCCCACCGATCGCCTTTATAAAGTTCGGTTTCTTCTCGACAGGTTGAAGGCTAATTGCATGAAACTGTACCAGCCCAGTCAGCATGTGTCGGTGGATGAACAAATGGTGAAGAACAAGGGTCGCTTCATTTGTAAGCAATATGTACGAATAAAACCAACAAAGTGGGGTTCAAGTTGTGGGTGCTGTGTGATTCGGCCAATGGTTACACATAGAATGTTTTGGTCTATCGAGGGAAAGCAGGAGAAACAGTGTCTTCTAAGGGGCTAAGTTACGATGTCGTGATAAACATGGTTGAAGGGCTGGAGAACCAGGGTTATATTGTCTGCACAGATAATTTTTATTCATCCCCTACACTCTTCAGTGACTTGGTCAACAAGGGGTTTGGTGCTGTAGGGACAATAGATCCCACTCGAAGGGGTATCCAGCTGCTCTTGGACTGCAGAAGAAAAAGATGCTATGGTCTGCATACCAGAGGGGGTATGGGGTTTGGATCAGGGATGGGTCAATTGTTTTCTGCCTTTGGAGAGATACCAAGGTAGTATGTGTTGCTTCAACTGTTCACTTGAGGAATTCTAACTACCAGGTAAAGAGAAGAATGAAGACATCAATTAAAGTTCAGGAGATATTGGTTTCAATTCCACATGCGATTTACCACTACAACCAGCATATGGGAGGAGATGATCTTTCAGACCAGCTCCTTCAGTACTTCCAGACAAGGCGGCAGACCCATAAATAACTGGAAAACACTGATGTGCCACTGCATTGACATAGCCCTTATATTTTGTACCGAAAAAGACTTCCCCAAAGCCAAAGGTCCAAATATAACCACAACAATTTTCTTGGAAGTTTAGTGCAGGATCTTTTGTCAGCTTCTTCGTCTGCCCAATCCATGACATCTCCCATGGGTAGACCTCTAAGGTCTGATATTTGAGCAACAATATGGGAAAGACAGGAAGTATTGTACTTTGTGTAAATCCACAAGCATTATCGTCATACTGAGAAATGTTGTGTAAAATGCAAAGTTTACCTCTGCTTTACCCGTGAACGTGACTGTTTTATGGAGTGGCACCATCCCCGAAGTGATAGACTCCGTAACTGACTACATTCTGTTACTTCATTTCACTTTTGATTTTTTTCCTTCTGTTTATGCATGTTAGCATCTAGTAATTTACTAAGAAACACTTCCGAAAAATACTAATTAACACTTCCAAAAAGCAAAAATTGTGGTCAAAATAGCAGAAATTAGAATCTTCCATTCTTTATGAACAAATTTGTAATACATTACTTTCAGCAATAGTGTATTAAAAATGGTCTTGTTAAGGGGCACTACAGTTTTGTCATTTTTTGTGATTTCTAACTTGGTAGGAAGAGGGATAAGGGTCTCAGAGGGGGGGAAACTTGCACTCTGGTGAAACTGTGATTGTGATCAATGTTTTCCACACCCGCTTTAGTGAAAACTCCTTTCAAGAGACATGGTTGGCAGACAATTTTCTCCTGTCAAAATAGCCATCGGCAGAGATTCTGAGTATCAGTAGAGGATATGCTCATCCTAAAGCAGTCATAATGTCTACCTGCTTTTTTGACTCTGAACCTTCAAATTGGAAAATAATTTTCTTGCTTGACATTATGCCTGATGTTGGCAACACGATGTGTGTATTTCCTGACACTCTTGATGCTATTGAAGTTAAGCAGCTGGGCTATGTTGCGGAACATCATTGTGCCAAGTCTTTGACACTATGCCCTTCAAAATTATTGAGAGACCATTGACACAAAAATGCTGAGAGAGTGCCTTCTTGGCATTGATCAGAAAAGGAGTCAGTTGTCATTCTGTGAATATGTTCCTTCTCACAGTTTGTGCAACCATAACAGATACACAGCAATATTGTTCATATTCACATGCCTTGACCAGACCATCTCCTAAGTCTCTTAAAGGTCAGGAAGATCTCGCATCACTTCTTATGCTCCTGTATTGGACTCACTGTGCTTGGACCAACTACTTCACCTGTGGATCACTTTCTCTTCTGAGTATGTTTTTATCTTCTTGGTATGTCACACAGAGTTCCCAGTTGGCTGATGCTGGAATCTCAGGTTGACCACACTGTTCACATCAACAAGTTTGAACTCTTTTGACATGACTATTGTTGCTACTGGTTCCCACACTGTTGTTCAGATGTACCTCAATATTAGGTCAATCTTAGGTATCATGATTCTGGATGCATCTGAAACAAATAGAATAGAATCGATTCAAGTTTTTTCCCCTTTAATTCACATAATATCACAATATACAAACAATATGGCAATATAGATGTTATGAAATAACTGACGCAGATCACAAACTGACACATTATGACAGACATCCTAGGTTACCCTACTAAGGGGTATGGACATAGCTTGTCTAGAGGGAAATATGGTTGGTTGATTTTTGCAGTTGCCAATATGCTATCTAATATTGTAGGCACGTGGTTCCATATCTCATATGCCACTACTTTATTACAAGGACATATTTGGTGCTATTATCATAAATTGTACTACTATTACAAAAATAGTTGCTATGCTGCTACTAGCACCATAAATTATTATAGCTTCAATGATTTATGGATACTGGAAGTGAAAGCCATGGATTAATGCATATTGGCAGAGCAAGCAACAGGGATGTAGTATTGGGGGGGATCAGGAGGGAAGATCCCTCCTTGTTAAAACAAACAAATGGGGAAAAACTCAGTGTGAAAGATTGGGGGCTCAACCCTTCTTCCCACGAGGAATGCAAAACATTATTCTTGTTGCTTTTATTGTCCTTACCTCTTATCTGAGCAAATAAAATGGGGTGGAGGCTCAAAACATAATAATTGGTGTTTTAGGATCCTCTACCAATTAACTTCATCATCAAAAATTCTTTAGGTGCATACCATGTTAGGTATAATTGTCTCTCTGGTATGAGAGAGATAAAACTGCTTTATTTCTTCAGAAGTGACATGCCAATACCTTGCAAGATTAAAAGCTCTTAGCTAGAAAGTGCAGCATCTTTGAAGACACGGTTTCAAAAATAAAAATAAAACTTGTGCATATTACCTCCATGCGGAGGAAATATCTAACAATTATCTGTAGCAACAATCAATATTGTACTACCAGGGGACTCAACAAAACAAGAGGGCCCAGAGGCTAAGTAAGCTCCAACAGAGATAACATTAAGAAGCAAATTTTTATTTAACAGTGGTAAGAACTTGGAATTAGTCGCAAGATGCATATTTGTTCAGAGAGAGAAATTCAATTATACTGGCAAGTCATATACAGCATATACTGTGAGCGAGAAGATGAGCACTAAGTATCAATGCAAATTAACCTTCATGCAGCATTATTTGAAAACCTTTGAAGGAGATCACTCGCAGATAATAGTAAGAACTACTAAAAAAGATAATGAACACCAGCAACCTCCAGCATTTATAAGGTTGATTTAACAGGTTTCAACATACCGCCTCTTTAAAGAACTGGGGTCACACATCATGCAGACTCTGATTTTGCATATCAATTTATCTAGCTAGCACCCCAGGTGGAATGGCCAAAGAGTAGCTGAGTTAGGGATATGCAAGGGTCATTGTGAACGAATGATGATGTGAGAACATGTTCACCTTGAAGAGATCTGTCCAAGGAGAATTTCCATAAAATTGGACATGGAGAAGCTTTAGTCCTCTGCTAGACATGCAACAATACCAGTTATTGGAAATTCTTAGACCCTGTTTCATAACTTACATTTCAACTAGGTTCTCTCTTTTTGTATGGACATTCATATTCCTAACATATTATGACCAGTTAAGGGCAAAATATTTGGCATAGAGAAGTAGCTATGTTCCATGTCTCTGGAGGATAATTATTTGCAGTGCAGCAGTTAGGCTGATTGAGTGCTTGCACAATGATGAAAGTCTTGCGACCATTCACTATTAGTGAATATCCATAAGTGAATATATCCATAACAACAAAGAAAAAATTAGTTCGAGAATGAGTTGATTATTATCAAATACTTTGCTCATATAAATAACTCAATAGCTTTGTGAATATGGTTATATCATCTGCCACCAGCACTAATGTGCCACTCTTTGTTTACCTTCAAATGGTATGCTATGGCTCTGGCTGTTGGGTTCTGGCATCAAATACACTGGGATGTAGATCTTTGCAGGTGGATAACTTGGTATTTAGACCTGTCACAAAATAAGTAGACCCCCCCTTGTTTTTGTTCCCCCAGGTCCCAATCTGAAGTATGAGGACCCCATGGTCTATACCCTTGATCGAAATGTTTCATAAATGGTTCAACACACTTTGGACAAATTGCAGGTTGAAGACCAGTATTTCAGGGTGTTCTTTTAAACTTTATATTTATTTTTAATACAATAGAGGGTATGGATTGTCATGGTAGATTCCCCCCCCCCCCCCCCCCCCCCCCCAGACTTTTCAATAAACAAACTTCACAAAATAAATGGGCCCCTTCTGGTTCCCTCCCTTAATGAAAGAAGCCCCTTAATGAAAGAAGCCTAGGCGACCATTTATTATGATTCTTGGGAGAGGGGGGGGGGGGGGGAGGGGAAAGGGGCATTTATAACAAAACAAATGACCCCCCTCCAAGCTTTTTAGCTGGATAAACTGGTATAAAGCAACTAACTTAACTATAATTTTATACTGAATCCTGAATGTGAAGTTATATATTTCAGGCAGGTCACCTTTGTTCCTGTAATGGTTGCAGCATCAGCCAAGTGATAGAGACAAAGACCATTAATTTTATACCACCTAGTTTTAGCTATGTATAAATTAGATGTGAAACTGACTCATATAGTTTCATGTTCGTATATATATATAGGTACATTAGCCCAGAGCACCTTATGAAGTTATGACCTTATCTGACTTACTAATTGTTATTATCCATTTATTATTATTTTTGTTGTTGCTGTTGTTATGCTATTATTATTGTTATTATTATTATTAATTCCTGGATCACACTTTGCTCATCACACAATACACTGTTGTAATGATCATTTTGTAGGGAGCTGAATATGTTGATCCCTAACTATATATGCATCATTTATATTTACTAGCCCCAGAATATATGAAGGTTGTGAGTGAGCTGATGTCTGGCTAGAAGATGTATGGGGGGTCATCTACAGAAGTGGAGAAGCGTGCCAATTCTGTGCAACAATGGTATGTTCAGCAGAACCAAATCTCTTGCATCTCTACCTGCAGTAGTTGGGAAAATACCTGAAATGATTCACCATGACTTGCACTTTGGCCAAAGCTCTTGTGTGGAGTCCAGCATCTGAAAAACATAGAACTCCTCTAACTGGTAATGAACACGTTCAACCAGGACTTCCATGTTTGGGAAGACCGTAGAGAGTCTGCAGAAGCACATTGATGGGGAATTGGTATGCACATTGGAAGAGGGAAAGCTTCACTAATTTATTGCAAATCTCTCTTTCTATTGTACCACCATCTTCAACAAATACCTTAATGCCATCCACATCATAAACTTGTTGCACACAACATTGTTGCGCGAGACATCCTTCGTGACTAATGCGTATTGAAATTCCTGAAAATCGTGCGAGTGCGAGCTTACGTAAGTCAGGTTGGCGAGACAGCAGGCACACAACTTCACCATCATGAATTTATTTCAGCTTTGCTACACACTTTTCATTTCTGGAACAGTCTATAGCAAAAATAGCACTATCAGCTCTTCTTCTAGCTCAAGCTGTGATGGAGGAGACCGCAGAATCAAGCTCCATTTACTCAACATTCTACCCTTTCCAGATGGCAGGTCTGACTCTGGTTGGGACAGGGCCTACGAGTTAATTCCTGCAGCGCAGTTGGCAGTAGAGCAGATCAACAAAGCCAATAACTCAAACTTCCTGCAAGGCTACAAGCTAGAACTGGTTTCTGTGGACTCTGAGGCATGTGGAATTAGCAGCATCAACAAAGGATTGGTGAACACCTTTGCTAGTGTGATGGATCCCAAACACTCCCTGAATGTGGTGGGATTAGCTGGCTTGTTCTGTTCCTCTGTTACTGATGTACTTGCTCCCACCTTTAGCTTCCCAAATGTAACCTACTTGCAGGTGGCTGGTTCTACAACTCCTGCCCACCGTAATTCCACTCGGTTCCCCTGGCTTGTCCACCTTGTCTCACCTTCCACCGTATTTAATGATGCAGTTCTTGCATTGATGAAGACCTTTGGTTGGCAGAAGATTAGCTTGATTCACAATTCCCTTGGTATTTTCCACAGAACAGTTGCAAAGGATTTTGAGGATCGCAGCAAATCTTCGACAGAATTCAACCTAACAGCCAGCATCCCTGTGATGACCAATATCTATGATATTTTCCAAAAATTGGTGAATATTAGAGCAAGGATTGTTCTCATTATTGGAACTATTGCAGAATCAGTGCAGTTCATGTGCAAAGCATACCAGAAAAATGCACGCTACCCAGGTTATGTTTACATCTTTCAGTCGTTAACACTTGTGGATTTCATATCAAATACTCAGGTCTCTGATTGTAATGAAGGCCAGATGAGAGATATTCTCGAAGGTGTGATTATGGTAGATTATGGTCTGGTTTCTGAGAACACATCCAAGTTAGTCTCAAACATAACTTATGCAGAATATTATCAGGAATACCTCATTCGACTGTTAGAAATGGAATCTATAAGGAATATCACATTAAATAAGAACAATGCATATGCTAACATCATGTATGATGAAGTGTGGGCATTTGCACTGGCTCTGAAAGCTTCTTTTGGAGAGATGGAAGGCATCATCAACCTCAAAAACTTGTCCAAGGAGCAAACCAGACAATTTGCTGAAATATTAATGAGAAATTTAATGGACATCTCCTACCAGGGAGCAAGTGGATTTATCAAATTTGACAAAAACCATGAAGAAAATAGTGAAGTGCGAATTTACCAAGTTATCAATGGTTCCCAGAAACAGATCGGGAAATATGATAAAGATCTAAATGACAGTGTAATTGTTCTGATAAATATTTCTCCACCACGTGATAGACTTGAGACAGTCAATAGTTTCCTGCCTTCTTGGCTGTCTATCATCTTCAACATCATCACAAGTTTCTGTGTAATGTTCACATCTCTGGTGCTCTTGTTCATGATTGTCTATCGTAAAAGGCCGGAAGTGAAGTCATCCAGTCCATATTTGAATCTTCTCATCTTTGCTGGCTGCTATGCAATGTTCATTGCAGGAGAAATGAGGACAGTGACCAGGGGCTATGCCATTCCTACTGAAGGTCTTTACACTTTTTTTTGCAACATAGGAGTGTGGTTTGGTACTATTGGAATTAACCTCATATTCTCGACCCTTCTTGTCCGTCTTCTTCGAATCAGGAATATCTTCAGTTCCTACAGGAAAGTCAGTAAATTCTGGGGAGATGGTTATCTCCTCCTGATTGTATTCCTCCTATGTTGTGGAGGGCTGATCATCCCAGGAGTATGGACAGTGGTTGACACAATAAGAAAAACTACCACTACCAAGTACATATTTCAGGGAAAGCCTCCTTACTTTGAACTCCATTCTACCTGCAGCAGTAGAAACTTTGAAATATGGATAGCTGCTGACATCTTTTACACAGGAATAATCATTGCTTTTGTGGTCACTTTGGCCATACAGACTCGAAAGATAAAATGGAATAACTTCAAGGACACAAAGAAAGTAAACTCCTTCATATACCTTATCATTATCGTGCTCTGCACTTTGCTACCTCTGGGATTTTTTGTGGATGGTGTTATTGGGAATCATATTGGAGGACACATCATCATCTCTTCAGTGTTCTTTGCTGTTGGGTTTTTGTGTCAGTTGTTCATTTTTGTTCCACTGGTGTACGTTACAATATGCAACATCAAAGCAGAAAAATTGAGCTGCATGCATTCAGTATCCAGTACAAGAAAAGGTCCACAGAGCAGGACTAAGTAACTATTGTTTCGGATTATTTTTTTGTCATGCACATTATTTATCAACATAAATATATTGATATATACATGGTCATTACTCCAATTTTTGTATGTGTGTGTGTGCATGTGTATGCACACACATGTGAATGTGTCCATGCATGCATACGTTCATGTAGCTTGTGCTTTATGAGTACAACTGAGTGTGTTCTTCTGCTCTGTGTTCTGCCTTCAATGTAATCAATTGAACTCTTGATGTGCTATCCAAGCTGAAAAAGCACTATAATGTCATCAGACGTATGCAATGAATTTTTGTACATATTTCTAGTTCCAATCACAACATTCAATAACTCATGACTTCAAAACAAAATATCAGATTGATTTGTCACAAGATAATGTTCATTTATAAACTATGTAACGTATGGGTGTAAATTACATATGCACAAATTGAATAAGTGAATGAATCAAGATTACCAACAACAGATATATAATTGCTGACAAGCACCATTTTTTGTTTGGGAAGATTTATATAGTTGCACTCTGCCTTTTCTGACTGGTCAGCAAGCTGAAGCACTGACATGTTATATCTGGCAGGAACTTGACTTACATCAGCTTAGCAATGCAACTATAAAATGTTGACCAAGTGCAATATCTTTAAACTCATAAACTGTGTTTCTTCTAACTCATAAAGACTCTGGTTGGACAGAATTCAAAACCGGGAGTTGTATCTATTTGTGTGTTCCCTACAGACTCTGAACTGGTGCAAGGTTTAACGATGCCCTACAACATTATGGGATGCAAATTCTGAAACAGAAATATGTAATCAACTGTGATCGGAATTTTGCTTGGAAGCAGCATCCCTTGAAGATTGGAAATATGCTACACTAAGAGTGATTTCATTAGGCAATGATTTCTGCAGGAATTCTCAGAGTACTAAAGGGAAGACCATGCAGAAGCCAACAAGGACTTGAACTCATATAATGTTCAGTACTCTATTGTATATATATGTAGTTACCCTTCCTGTGCATGTTCAACTATGTCGCCAGCTCTCTCAGTCCATAAAGAGCGGCAGTACAGGTGATTACCTTATCAAGGTTGCTAATACTTTCTGCATTATTGTGATAATGACAACCATTCCTGTTTTTCCATGTGAACGTAGAGTGAATAGATATGATCAAACTTCCAAGTAATGGCTCACTTCAAGTGCCAACTAGAAGTGCTATGCATGGCAATATCATGTTTTCAATCCATTCCCCACAGTGGGGTCACTTCGTCTCGCCAGCCAGTAGGTTGTAGAAAACTTTCCCTCTCTAAATGAAATTCCACCTTGTGAGTATAGAATCTACAGTATTAGCTGCTCACAATATTATATAAACATGGGTGGTAAGTGCTCAAATGTTTGAAGTTGGCAATTTGCAATTCCTGATCAAAAAAAACTTCGGTCGTAGTGGTGCATACACATACAAAGCTTGATACTTATGGCCTTAGATAGAACAGATTTCAATAAAATTGATTTGTCCAGGTGCCAGAATGGGGCATTTATATAGTCAAATTTTTAGGGAATTAATTGATGATAGATATATAACCTGTCATTATCTGTTCCAATACTAAGCTATTTTGATCTAGGTTTCAATCTGCAATTAAGGCATTTACTATGCCAGTTATTTAATGCAGATGATCACAACCTGCTGAGGAAGTCTGCACATGAATGAAACATAATAATCCGTTCATCTTTGAAAAAGAGAGTGATTCATGATGGATTTTACTCAGTTTTGTAATCCAATATAGTGGGGTTTTTTTTGCACATCTCAATAAAGCCAATTCTTATATATACCAATTTACAGCAAATTGTAATTCCATTCTGATTAGAACTTATGCTTTGCAGGATGACACATAAGCTGAGCAATGGTCATATTTTTGCATGAACTTGACTTTCATTCATTTCAGCTATATACAAAAAATGTGATGATGATCTAGCTGGAAGGACGGTTTCAATTGGTTGTGCACCAGTTGAAACTATTCTGTGAGCTATAGTTGGAGCAGAGGTGGCACCACCAACTTTAAGGTAAGTCAGGCCAGCAAGTGAGTGGTATGGGTGTATGCTTTAGTGTTGCTATTATGAAAATATTTTATCAATTTTTTTAATTAGTTTTGCTGCAGGAGGAAAAGCAATTAGGATGTAAATCAACACAAATTATGAAACAGAAAATGCATGAAAAAAGACAAAGAGTAAAAAATGTGTCGGGTGTGTTTGGTGCATCAGGCTGTTCAGGGCATGTGAAATGAAAATCAAATACTACTATATACTCTTACTTATGATATATCATTTATATGCCATAATACTGTTCAATTTCTCTTGCTTCATTGTGTAGAATCTTCATGCACCTTAAATATCGCCGACTTATGACATTTCTTGCTGGCATTTATATAACTGAATCAGCTCTGTAAAAAGAATGATTTCACTAAGCTGCTGAAGAAGGTGTTCCTTGATGCCAAAAAAGTTTGAGACACTGCCAGGTAGTCATGGCTCAACAGTTCAAGCTGTGTTCTCAAATATGATTATGGTTTTCAGTTCTTCTGTAAGTGCTTTTACACAACTTTGAGCAGAACTGTACCAGACACAGTAAATTCCATACCCTAGCTGATTAAATCAATGCTTTTTAAGATCAAGTGCCTCAGAGTAATACACCCATAGCAAGCGTTTGGAGTTTCTGAGGATTCAGCTAATGTATCACAATCCTAAGTACCTTGGTAGCTACCTTCCTTCTTCTTGGAAGCACAGGCCCATTGACATCAGTATGTTATTGACTTTTCTCTGGAAACCATCAAAATTTGGTTCACTTCTGCACCCCAAGAGGGTCAAGACAAGTGTGGTGTTTTTTTTCTGAAACAAATTGTCTTAGCAGAGAATTCTTTTATTTGTAAACTTCATTCCAAATTGTCTGCATGCTGGAGAAGAACAAGACCAGCTATGAGTAACTATTCCCCATATTGTGTTTAAGCATCATGTACACCATGCTCCAATAACTCCTGAATACAGAACAATTATTGTGTAATTCTATTCATTGTGTCAGCCTTGACTGCCCAATGTGTGGGACAGAGAGTACGAATGCCAGCATTTCCTGGAGCAATTTCATCCTTGATATATAGCATCGAAAAGGCTTTCCCTTCTTGGAGAATACTTCACATGAGCCCTGTCAAAAATGTTTTTCATAAGAGTGCAGGTTTTTATGGCATCTCACATGCCAAGGTTTAATTAATGACCATAACAGTGTGATGAACAATGCCCTGGGTTCGTCGGCTCTAATATTCTTGGCAACACAATTTGAACTCCAGTCACCAGGTTCATACAGAGTAAAGGACCTATGATGGCTGCAACCAAAACAGTAGATGGTCAATACCACATGAAGACCAATAAAGTTTCGTGCACCGGCAAATGATTATCCGCAAATTTCAACACAATTACCACCTACAATAGAAATAATATGGCATTATAATAAAATAGGCTATGAGCAATGAGCTGATTCCTTGTTGGAAATAAGTATATTCATCGACCATGATTGTGAAGGAGTTCAGTATGTTGTAGTAGATCCCCAGCCATTTTTCCCTTCAATGCCATCAGCATATCCAGGTATTCATGGCAAATATATTGTTCGTTTTTTCTCGACAACAATGTCATAATTCGCAAACAGTTTACACAAAGAACGCATACATGCACACATACACACAAAGACACACACCACTCGATTTTAACTGATTAGTACACATTGCACCATCTATGCAGCCACTGTGAGTTTTTTCCAAGAAATTTGCAGATTGTGCTTGAAGACCTTAACTATCTGTGGTGTTGTTTAGTAAGGTGTAAATGATTCTTAAGCTAATTATAATGTGGGTGACTGGTGTCTGTCTTTGGTTAATTGGTGGAGAGGGTCTGACCACATCTGCCATGTGGTTTTGTTATAAAGTATCACATTTATGCTATGGCCCTGATTAATATACCAAAATGTAGTCCATTTAATATGATTTCTAATGGAATTTTTATTTTGCCATACATTGTTTTTCTTTAGGAACTGCTCGTTAGAATGTGAAGTAAAATCACCTCTCAAACTCCTTCGAAAACACTACTTTCAAGCATCAAGTCTTGAGTGGCTATAACAACTGTAAGAGAGTAATATAAGCACTACAGATAGATGGAAGTGATTTTTTAATATATATTTTATAAGTAGACTTATGTTCATGTGAAGGGAGGTCTAAATAATAAAACACTAACAAAACCTTGTGGTTATGATTTTGGAGCTCCATAGATTCTACACACTGACTGTGTGAATTAGATATATATCTCAAAAGATAAATCACTCTGTATGTTCTCTTTCATTAAAAATGTTGTGTATAACTATGCTAAAGTTACATGCAGTCAAAGTAAGGGTACTTTGAAAAGTGCTAGCTAGTTTAAATTGTTATCCGTGTCTAGAGGAAGCCCTACTCTACAAAATTAGTATGTTCATTAGGTGCTAAAACATGACAAAGAGAGCTCGTGCGCTTGTTCTTCCGGCTGGAAAAAAATTGATTTTCAGCATCCATGCTTGCCCAGTTAGTCACATTTAGGAGAAGAGAAAGATTTTGGTTTGTTGGGTTGAGAGATGGAGGTGGAAGAAGTGGAATACTGACATAAGAAGAACTGCAGGAAGAACCAGAAGACATCGTTAGCTCTAAATAGAATTGTGACAAATAGTAGCCGCAGTTTTTTTGTTGGGGCTACAATGTGTATGTGCATTTGGGCGATTTGTACCTGGCCCAACACCCAAAAGATTAATGTTTGTGGGTGTGGTCTAAAAGTGATCCAGGCATATCCAGACCAGCCGAACTGGCCTCTGTGTAGGGATGAGGAGGATTATAACTGAAGGGGAAGTTGATTTGCTTATGTGTAGTGATACAATTTGGATTTACTTTCATGTTCACACACTTAGCTAACTCCCAAAACCTCATGACACGCTAAGCTGGAAAAAAGGGTTCAAGTATTCATGATGTGCAGTCCGGAAGTGCTTATGTCTGTGAGAGTAACAAGGCCTTTGACAAATCATAATTTTTTTTTGAGAACTCCCGACAAAGCGGCAGACTTGGAGATGGGCTGACTTATAAGCTGATAGCTACTTCATTAGCAGATTAAAAATGGTCATATTTTTGGCAAGAACTTGACTTTCATCAATTCAGCCTACTAATGAAAATAAATGGTCATATATACAAAGTACAACATAAGTATTTGCCTTTTAAGTTTTATGTGTCCTGCCTCAGTAAGGCTCTAGCTGGACAAAAACCAACGGATATATTGAGTACTACAATGTGAATTTTTACAGTGGAATTTATCATATTGACAACCAATATCAAGAAAGCTAAATGGTACTTAGCGATGAATACACATGTGTAGCATTAAAGTAGTGCATATAGCGCTGAAAAACTCACGGGGAAAAAACATGTCAAAGTATTCACATCCTTAAAGGATTAACTCAATGTTTTAAAAAAGTTTCTGTATATTATATGTATTTCAGAATCTCATTTATCTTCGAAGTGCTGATGCTGGAATGTAGGGAAATAGGTGAGGACTTTTCTTCTGCTTTTTAGTGCTTTTTGAAGGACATTACGATGATTTCTAGACTCACACAAGTCCAATACTTTCACTGAATCAAAAGAAAACAAATTAGCTGGTGCAGTGTAGTATTGTAGTGGCAGTGGTGGTGGTAGTATTGTTATATTACAAATTAGCTGGCGCAGTATAGTATTGTAGTAGCAGTGTAGATTGTAGTGGCAGTGGTGGTGGTAGACTATACTAGTATTGTTATATTATAAATTAGCTGGCGCAGTGTAGTATTGTAGTAGCAGTGGTGGTGGTAGACTATACTAGTATTGTTATATTATAAATTAGCTGGCGCAGTGTAGTATTGTAGTAGCAGTGGTGGTGGCAGACTATACTAGTATTGTTATATTACAAATTAGCTGGTGCAGTGTAGTATTGTAGTGGCAGTGGTGGTGGGAGACTATAGTAGTATTGGTTTGGATGCACCTTTTTATTTGGTAGACATTTACCTGAAAGTCTGGTCAACTATTATCACAAGAGGAAACCAACTGATCACTTCTGTTAAGTGAAAATGTCCAGCTGCTTGCTCAGCTTGACTCAATATAGCACCACATAAAACTGTTTTAGAAATTCTGATCCTTTACCATTTTGCAACGTTTCGCTGAAGAGTAGTCTTGAGTGCTGAATTGAGAAAGGGCTTGAGCTGGTAGTCTTTGCAATTTTGACGGTTTGGAGTCTTTTGGAAAAAATTCTGATGAATGGACATACTATACAGTTATATGTGGGGGGAAAGTAGATCACAAGACAAAAAAAATGGAAACAATATTGTATTGACCTGTCAAAAAGAAAAGAGTCAAGAATTTACCAATGCAGACAACAAACATTTAAAGGACATTTTATTAAATGAACTACAAATATAATAGCTACAGATTAATAATATTGGTCTTCATTATATTATTAAGAGTCTTGTATATACATGTACGGGTCTACATCTTATTTCTAATTTAAGTTGGATATAATTATATATATAATTATATATACTTAGAAGGTATATAGTTTGCTGATGAAGGCTACAAATAGTGCTCAATGCTGTGTTAAGGCAGAGCTATTGAATATAGAAAAGTACTGGGATGGCTAGTCCTACTGCAGTTTCATGCTAATGCAGTAGGACTAGCCATCCCAGTACTTTTCTATAATTATATATATATATATAATTATAATTGTTTTGACTCTCTCACTGGTAACTGATTAATGCATGATTTTTCACATTATTTTTGATGTATATAGGAAGCATGACCACCAAGAAAAGCAACCATATATCTGATGAGTTGATGGATATTTTTTTTACAAATGTTGGTTGCTTAGCAACAAACTATATTGCCATGAATATCATATAAGAAACGGGAAGTTAAAAAAACACACCTTTTCCCCTGTCGAGTTTTAGCTGGTCAAATTTTGCTATAGGTCAGTTTACCAATACCTGTTGAATATCAAAGTGTTTGCTGATATCGAAGAACAAAATGATGAATTTTGGTTGCTTAGCAACAAATATGGCTGTGGCAAGTAGCTAAATGGTAAAATTGGCGTTGAAAACTAAGCATCTAACCATGTTGGCCACTAACTATCATGGGAAACTATTAGCCTATGGTCAAACTTGATGAGTTAAAAGAACATTATGATGATTTCTGGTCGCTTAGCAACTAACACATAGAGGACAAAAAATAATGGCTCATGTTGTTTTCATATTATACATGTACATTCAGGTTCAAACTCTGCTAGAACTAAGTCTAGAAATGTCTTCAACTTGAAGATATCAGTTGTGCAGTGGAGGAAATGAAACAGCTTCTCAAACTACATAAGAGGTATGGTGTTGGAAATACCAGCTATACTGAGGATGACGTGCCATGTGTTCCAGACCCAGATGATGGACAATACTCATGAAGAAACCCACAAATGCCTTCTTTCCTCCATAATAGTATTACATGGAACAAGTTCATGGAAATACCAGCTGTACTGAGGATGACGTGCCATGTGCTCCAGACCCAGAAGATAGACGATACTCATAGAAACCCACAAATGCCTTCTACAGTAGTATTACCTGGAACAAGTTCATTATTAGGACAATTATTATCTGTCTCAATCACAAATAAGTCCCACACACCTTCCATAATTGTTCGTTGAACAAGTCAACAACAGTTAAGTTTGCACCACCACTATGGAATGTAAAGTGGGCCCACATGACAACTAAATGGGTTAGTTGGCCCAACAACCTCTAACTGGATCTGCCACTAACAGATGGGCCAGGAGAAATGGCTCGACCGCAATGAGCAGACAATTAATGTCAGATGAACAAAGAATGGACAAACCCATTGGGAATAAGTATCATATCATTCAATGTAATTTTAGAATTACAAGCATAATTATACTTACCAGCAAGAGAGCAACCAGTAGACAGGCTGGGAGCCATGGCTCGGCCAAGACCACACCCATGATGAGCAGGTGGTTCCCAGTGTCTCTAATTCTCTGGAGTCAGACGAATGGGAATAGTTGACAATTGCAGAATCATATTATCAGAGAATAAGCCATCACTCCTCTGTATTACTTGCTCATAGCTTCCTACAGAATTCCCAGGTTATACATTTTTTACAGTCACTTGTTATGCTGCTAGCTTTACGTATAGCTATCCTGCTTTTTATTACATCTATTCATTTTACCTTGGTTAACAGGGTTGGAGATAGAGCATCGGCAGAGTACATCATCGATAACTCTAAGTCCACTGGTTCACATACCTGCGCCAATGGTAGTGGCCCCACTTCTCGACACAAGGAGGATTCGATACTCCTGGTTCAGCTTGTATCACTTTTGAAATAACACTAATCGACTTGTTGTGCTTTTTGAAGTTCAGTGGTAGAATAATGAGGAAGGACAAGTGTGAGAGCACAAGGAAGACTTTCTAGTCGTAGGAGTGCATCTGCATTAGTGTTGAGTGAGCCCTTTCCATTTCTGTCGAGTTAATGTTTAATGACAGAGCATACCTTCCATCTTTTGGGCTGAAAGTCACTTTAACGGGCATGGTCTGTAAATGCCATCCAAGAAGGTAATGACAAAATTGCTTCACTGCATATGCGATTGCCAAACATTATCTCTGAATTACTCTGTACTGCCGCTCTGATTGTGTCAGCGAACGACCGGCACAAGCAATGATGTGTCCATCCTGTTCTAACACCACTCCAATACCAACATCCCTGGCATGTGTTTGCAGATTGATGATTTCTGGGTGGGGGGGGGGGGGGGGGGGGGAACTGATCAAAACTGGGGTATGTCAAGATAGGAGCACTAACCAGGTGTTCTTTCAAGGTATGTGAATGATATCTTGCAGTTCTGGTCCCAAGAGAAAGGTGTGCCCCTTGGTCAAAGTATTGAATGGTGCTGCAATATCTGAACACCTGGGTATATATCAATAATAGGATGCGAGGCCAATAAGGGGTAGACTACCTTGATGTCCATTGTTTCTGGAATTTGTAATACTGCTTTGATCTCCTGTGGATCTGGGGACATGCCTACTCATGTAAAGGTGAGGCCAAGATATACAACTGTAAGGAGTCTGATGTAGCATTTTATCCTTTGTAGTGTAAGGCCAGCATCCAGCACTCGTTCAAAGACTTTTCGTAGATGAGTGCTATGTGATTTTTCATCTGGAGAGTGGCCTAAAATATCATCCAAGTAGATCATCACAAAAGAAAGACCGTTTAACGTGTTATTCATAATCGTTTAAAGGAGCTGGGTGCTCCACTCATGGCATTCATTCAAACTGGAACAAACCCATCTTTGTCGTTTGGACATACTGGTAGCTGCCAGTACCCACTCTGTAGAATCCAATGCTGAGAATAGAGTCAAGCCTGAATGCAGGTCCTGAACTTCATCCGGTAAAGGTAGGGGGTATGCATCTTTTATGGTATTCTTGTAAGTTCCCTACGCTCAACACACAACATGGTATCACCCAACTTTTTGGGAACAAACACCGCTGGTGCCATGCAAGGGCTAGAACTTGCTTTAATTATGCCCTGCTCTAACATAGTGTGCAGTAAGTTTTCAATTTCCTCTCGATAATGTGCTGGTATTTGACATGGAGAGACTTTGGATTTCCCTTTGTGGTTATGAAGGCAACCTCTGTTATACACTTAGTGTTATAGGAACAAGGCTTGGCATTTCTGTACAACTTCTGCCATGGACACTCTGGCAATTGATTTATGATACATCAGCACTGCACATTCCTCAACTAGATCTGTCCCTGGGTGTTCAATTTCCACAATAGCACATGCTCTACCCTCTATTTTTCATGCAGCTTCATAAATCAGTAAAAAGGGGTCACCTTCACATATTTTTCTGCTGCTGCAGTGGCACTACGGACCATTTCAGATGGCTTAGTAAAACCAAGGACCACACCATTGCTTGCATAGGAAATCCTCCCCCAGAATTACTGGTGATACTAGGTATCCACTACAACATTATTATAACTCTCACCAATGTGTATATATGGGAATGCAGATGTGTCTCAGTAAGTCATAATTGTGTTGGGCTTTCAATGTCTTCCGCATCAATGACACTGACGATCACAAGTCCAACATCATCTGTACTTCAACCTCACCTAACCTCCCTTTTATAGCAGCCACCTTAGATTTAACAGCTGCTACAGTCACAATGCTCACGCTGTGGGAACTCATTGGGACTAGTGAAGCCTGTTGCCCCTGACAGACATCCTTTCTTTATTTCCCTGGTAGCAGATTCTTGCCAAATGTCCCGCTTAACCACAAAAACAATGGAAGTTGTCTGGTCCTTTCTGATTGTGAAGAGGGCAATCATACTGCAAGTGTCCTGTTCAGCTACATTCAAAACAGCATCTTGGTCAATAGTGCTACTGGTTGTGTTCATCGCAAGATATGTTTCTGCCAGAGGCATGAATGATGCTATTACTTGTTCCATTATTAGGGCAATCTGGTCCTTGAGGGAAGCTACCTCATTGGGTGTCTCTGAAACAGTTGCAACTTGGTTCATCAAGTGCAATTACCTTAACACAGCAGCCTCCTGTACAGTTAGTTCTCCTGTCACTCTCAGTTACCTTCCCACACTATCTGGGGATCCTGCTACAAACTGGTGTAGTAATAAATGATTGCGGGCATCTTTCTCAAATGTTGACAGGCTTGATCTAGCAACTTCTTCACATCATGAACAAACACAGAAAATTTTTCTCCTCATTACAGCTTACATTAAAGAAGTGTTCCAGCAACACAAACTCCATTGGGCTAAGGGCAGTAGCAATTTCCTTCTTGGCCATAATTCCTTGTTGTTCCAGGCTGAGTTTAAGCCACGCCACCAGTGCTTCTCCTTCCTAGATGGTCGGAAATTTGCATGCCTTTGTTGCATTTTCCCATCTGTTAGCTGTACCGCATATATCAGAAACCATTCCCTCACATCACCACTTGCAAAAGGCTTGGGTGACATTCTGCTACCAATCATGAATGTAACTATTAAATTTATCTCCAGCATACAAGTAGACATACATCTCAGTCCTCTCTCTCTCTACTGTCACATGATTAATCAACACATCACTATATATATATATATATCCCAGTCCGCAATCCTATCATTCTATATAATTATTTCTATTACAATTTTTTTCCCCTGTAAATATTTAATCATGAGCCACTAATTACAATCTCAGTGCAACTACAATTAACCTACAATAATGATGTAAAATATGTTTATCTACTTTTGTTTGATTTCTTGTCAATCCATTTCTTGTCTACATTTTTGTCTTGGTTCTATTTGTTTTTGCTGTAGTCCAGCAGCAAGAAAGTTAGTCAGTATAACAGCAGAACTAACTTCGTGTTTATTAGACAAGTAGATAAGTGCCTATATATGATAACATGAACACAGTCATACAAATAATTATGAGATCTGTGATGTTAACTATTGTCAACAGATCACTTATTGGTACCAAAATGTGCATCTGTTGGTGACTGAGCTCAAACTATAATAAGCTTCTGAGGAAGCTAACTGACAGTTACCTGGTTTTGTTGAACCTTTGTCTGTTAAATATCTGAGCCCTAGCCCTAGCCCCAGCCCCAGCTCTAGCCTATCAACTCAAAATCGGCAAAGGATCATCATTTACATAAGTGCGCAACCATCTTGGGTGTTTGAATTGCAATTTGGAATTATTCCTGATGAAGGATAGAGCCTAGTCGAAACATCGAGAGAGTATAATTTCATTGTGAAGGTTATTGTAAGTTTGGAGTCTTCTGTTAGCGTATTCTATGAAGTTAGGTATAGGAAAAGTATATAAATGTGTACAGATGGTGTTAAATGGTTAGTCGTGTCAATGCATTGGACAGTTATGCAGTCTTCTGGTCATAAAATTATGATGAACGGACATGCTATATGCAAGTTTATGTGTGGAAAGACAAGAAGACTATTAATAGGTAAAGGATCCTGTAAATTGTTATCTGGTAAATTATTTCATTTCTTTTTTGACTAGAGCATAAATAAAACATTTTGTCTAGTTTCTATTTAAGTTACACAGTACCAGAACTAGATTACTGTCACCATTATCATCACCGTGGTTATATATTTTAATATTTTTTTAATAAATCGTTTGCAAACAGACAATTATATAATAACAAATAATAATTATAAAAATATAGCCATTACCAAAAAAAAGCAAAGTTTCCATACCAAATGCTCCATTGGTTTCTATCCCAATGGGAATAAAAATGTGTAGTAGCAATATGTTCACATATTTTTCCTTCTTCAAGGACTTGGCTCCATTGGCCACTATATACACATGGACCTTCAGATAGTAGGTTGGCATAGGAAGGTGCAAAGAAGTCAACACAAGTATCATCCAACATGAGATTACAGCCATTCTTCCACGGGGGATGATTGTGATGATTGACTTCGAACATGTAATGTGTGTAGCTGTAGTTTGTTGTCAGGCTTATCAGCAGCATGCAATATCCTGCACAAAACTTGCACAAACGTGCAAGATCCTGCTGCTGAAGATTAATCCTGCACCCTTTGATGTGTATTTGTGGTTGTGCAGGATTGCTGTGTGTTATATAGCTGTGTCTATAAAAAGGCTGTACTCATATTAGTTGGGGCCTGATATCTACCAGCTACTCTCTGTTCTCTGCATATCCTTAGTTAGCTATTAGTGCTCTGAGCCTAGCTGAATCTGTCCAACTGAGTTGTGAACCTGGTGAAATGACAAGATAATCAGGGGCATAGCTCATCAATATAATCAAGCTGAAGTTTTTACCTGTATACTAATGTGCATGTTTATCTTTTATCTCACAGAGAATGCAAGTTTGAACGCGGTTTAAATCACTGACAATTACCTGACGGCTATTAACACTGCACACCAAATAGCTTGGAAAGAAGTGATATAACTTGCTTTTTAAAAATTAAATAAAATTGCTTAAAATCCAAGTAAACATAATGGCAATAAAGTAATTCTAGAATTACTGACGTCCTTGTAATAATCTGGGTGGGTTCCTTCATAAGAGTGCTAATGTTGTGATAGCAAGGGATATCCTCTGCAACAACAACAAAATTCAATAATAAAAAGTAGCTAGCATTATATACTACGATTTGTTGTCTAAGCAATACTAACCTAGTCTAATTTTTTCCCCGTTTTTTCCCGGCAAGCAATACTCTCTAAATATTCCCTTACCGTCTAAATATTCCCTTACCACCAATTCTTGGCTAGTCAAGACACGACACTGCGAAATCTCTTGCTGTGTATCATCACATATCTAACACCTGTTCTTCTTCTTAGCTGAACAAAAACAAACAAAATATCATATTGCAAACCTACCTAGTACTTACAACATACATTCTTTACACGTGTGTATATGTATGCATGTGTGTGTGTGTGTCCTACTTGCAGTCCTATTTGGTAGTTCATTACTAAGGTCATGATGCATGGCTGACCCCAATGTTTTCATCTGTTGAATGTTACAATGACCTAAATAATCAACTTGAAAGTTACTCTCTTGATGTTTCAACTAGATGCTCTAGCCTTCATCAGGAACATTATTCCTGTTGAAGGTTAGAGCATCTAGTCCAAAAGTCAAGAGAGTAAATTTCAAGTTTTTAAGTCATTATTAGAGCATCTAGTCGAAACATCGAGCGAGTATATTTATTGAAAAGGTCATTGTCGACATTGTGTGCAGTGTTATTGTCAAATTACCGTGTAGCTACTCTTTACCTTTTTTCCAGTCTAGGATGATCAATTTGAAAACTTTGCTCACACTTCCAGCCAGGGTACAGCTAAGGCTTTGGTTATTTATGGCATCACAACCTCACTGCAAAACCATCTGTCAAGAACAACCATTAGAGTTCTTTTTCTGCTATGGGAGCATCAGCCACTTCCAGGGTTACCTCTCTGCTCTTGGGTGGTTCTATCATTGAGACATGTGCTTCCCATTCTCATATAATTATCGTCAGAGTACTGACAGTAGCAATGCTCTTGAATTCTTTGTTGGTGAACTGTGTAAGAGGTTATTAGGGTTAATGAAGTGGTTTACATGCCATCAGGTATTATCATCGGCTTGCAGTCAGCTAAAACCATGTGTATTTACATAAAGCTTGGATTCTTGTGCAAGATCCTTGCTGAAGACTGCAAGTGTCAGACCAACTCATAGACATTAGCGGCCTTTTCTGATGAAGCTGTCTCAGTCTGTACTGTTAGAGAATGCCATGATTTGGAATTGGTCTTTAGAGATGGACTCACCATAGTACTTATGGATGTTGATGCTGAATGCTCCAACTTGTGTGACTTAACTTTGCTATTCATTCTAAGGATTGGGAGCATAGACTACAACAAAATATGGGAAGAAGGGACAAGGAAGTAGTGGTTAAGTGGAAGATGCTGTTGGCTGGCAATGACTGTTGGACCTTGCATCATAAATGTGTTCACAGCGGCTCAAAAATATGGTGAGTGGTTACTTATCCTGCTCTTGCAAGACTCCTCTCATTGCCCAGTGTGCTCCTACCTGACCTATCTGGTGTACCCCTGCTCTGATGTGCTGCAAGTACACTTAACTGTTTTGTTCACATGTGGGCAGTTTAGTTGTAGCTAGCTAGCTCTATACCTTTTTTAGTTGTGTTACTCAATTACTTCCCCTTTCATCTATAGTAATGGCATTATGTCATCTGGACCTTTACAATAAAACATTGAACCTTAGGTGTGGTCCAGCAGTCCGGTCTCTGTTTTATATCGACTCCACTAGGACAGTGGCTCTATTGTAATGTCATTATGTTGTCTGGGTGTTTACAATTGAACATTGAACCTTGAATCTCCTTATAAAGGGTGTGGTTCAGCAGTCGGGTCGGTGTTTCCATTCGGACACTGGAACAATTTTCTAAAGACTTCGGAGATTGGAGTATTGTGCACACTCCGCTGGGCTATGAAGCTATGAAGTGCACAACTATGATTTTGTTGCAGCTGTGCTATATACTCTTCATTTCTGCCAGTGTCTACAGCCAAGAGAATACTATCAATTCTTCTTCTAACTCAAGCTGTGATGGAGGAGACAACAGAATCAAGCTCCATTTACTCAACATTCTACCCTTTCCAGGAGATAGCAGGTCCAACTCTGGTTGGGACAGGGCCTTCGAGCTAATCCCTGCAGCGCAGTTGGCAGCAGAGCAGATAAACAAAGCCAATAACTCAAACTTCCTGCAAGGCTACAAGCTGGAACTGGTTTCTGTGGACTCTGAGGCATGTGGAATTAGCAGCATCAATAAAGGATTGGTGAACACCTTTGCTAGTGTGCTGGATCCCAAGCACTCCATTAATGTGGTAGGAGTGATTGGCTTGTTCTGCTCCTCTGTTACTGGTGTGCTTGCTCCCATCTTTAGCTTCCCTAATATTACATATGTGCAAGTGGCTGGTTCTACAACCCCAGCTCACCGTGAAATCTCTCGGTTCCCCTGGCTTGTCCACCTCATCTCCTCCTCCACTGTATTTAATGATGCTGTTATTGCATTGATGAAGACCTTTGGTTGGCAGAAGATTAGTTTGATTCACAATTCTATTGACATCTTCTTCTTAACACTTGCCAGGGATTTTGAGGGTCGAAGTAGATTATCAACAGAATTCAACCTCAGAACTAGCATCCCTGTGATTCCAAAAAGCATACCTGGTGTTTTCCGAAGTTTGGTGAATAACGGAGCAAGGATCATTCTCATCATTGGTTCTATTTCAGAATCAGTACGCTTCATGTGCGAAGCATACCAGAACAATGCACACTACCCTGGTTATGTCTACATCTTTCAGTCATTATCACTTGTGGATTTCATATCAAATATACAACTCTCTGATTGTAATGAAGGCCAGATGAGAAGTATTCTTGAAGGTGCAATTATGGTAGATTATGGTCTGGTTTCTGAGAACACATCCAAGTTAGTCTCAAACATAACTTATGCAGAATATTATCAGGAGTACCTCATTCGATTATTGGAAATGGAATCCATAAGGAATGTGACATTAAATAAGAACAATGCATATGCTAATATCATGTATGATGAAGTGTGGGCATTTGCACTGGCTCTGAAAGCTTCTATTGGTGAGACGGAAGGCATCATCAACCTCAAAAACTTGTCCACGGAGCAAACCAGGCAATTTGCTGAAATACTAATGAGAAATTTAATGGACATCTCCTACCAGGGAGCAAGTGGATTTATCAAATTTGACAAAAACCATGAAGAAAATACTGAGGTGCGAATTTATCAAGTTATCAATGGTTCCGAAGAACAGATAGGGAAATATGACAAAGATCTAAATGACAGTATAATTCTTCTAAGAGATATGTCTTTGCCACATGACAGATTTGAGACTGTACTTTATCTCCTGCCTTCTTGGCTGAAAAATATTTTTAATACCATCACAAGCTTCTGTATAGTGTTCACATCTCTGGTGCTCTTGTTCATGATTGTCTATCGAAAAAGGCCGGAAGTGAAGTCATCCAGTCCATATTTGAACCTTCTCATCTTTGCTGGCTGCTATGCAATGTTCATTGCAGGAGGAATGAGGACAGTGATCCGGGGCTATGCCATTCCTAATGAAGCTCTCTTCACTTTTTTATGCAACATAGAGGTGTGGTTTGGAACTATTGGAATTAACCTTATTTTCTCTACCCTCCTTGTTCGTCTCCTTCGAATCAGGCAGATTTTTAATGCCTACAGGAAAGTCAGTAAATACTGGGGGGATGGCTATCTCCTCCTCATTGTATTCCTCCTATGTTGTGGTGGGCTTATCATCCCAGGAGTATGGACAGTTGTTGACACAATACAAAAGACTATTATCACAAAATACATCTTTCAGAGCAAGCCTCCTTACTTTGAAATCCATTGTATCTGCAGCAGTAGACACCTAGGAACATGGCTGGCTATTGACCTCTCCTACACTGGAATAATCATTGCTTTTGTGGTCACTTTAGCCATACAGACTCGAAAGATAAAACGGAATAATTTCAAGGACACCAAAAAAGTGAATTCCTACATATTCCTCATTGTGAGCACACTCTGCATCCTATTTCCGCTGTGGTTTATTGTGGATGGTGTGATGGGGAATATCATTGGAGGACATATCATTCTAACTTCAGTATTCATTTCTGTTGGGTTGCTGGGCCAGCTGTTCATTTTTGTTCCACAGCTATACACTATGAAATGCAACATGAGAAAAGAAAAAATGAAACGAAAGTGTGGGATAGCCAAGCACAAGATTCACTCCAGAAGTCAAAATTCTCTACAATCTATACAACAATTTTCTTACAAACGCAACAATACCATAAAAAACTTGTCAAGTTCATAATATGCTCAGTGACACAGTAGTTATCATATTGTATATATATATATATGAAGCCAAATGGTATTACCATAATTATGTAAACAACTTTAATGCCCATTTGTAAAATTGCACTTCTGCATCTAGTTTTTCAGAGAACCCATCAAACAAATTCTTCCACATCTTGTTCTATAATAGCTTCCTCTTCTGCTTACTGTGCTCTACTGGTTTCCTCCAAGGAAGTCCCCTTGCTTGTTATGCTCATGAGGCCATATGATGTCATCGCATCAAAGATGTCGAATGTGAATACTTTAAAATTGGCATATCTAGCTATGGGTGGGTGAACCTACAATTAGGATAAGATATATATCAGGGAAGAGGGCAAGAGCTTTAAAGGAAAGGTGATCATTTTGCACCAATATTCAAAGTTTTTCTCCATTTCAAAAGAGCGACACTTGATGTTGTTGTATAAGGCTGTCACCCCCTATTCCAATATTATAATACTGCTCTGTATTATATTTAGAGTTAATTAGATAAAGAGTTGTCTGGTCAATGTTTGTTGTCTATATTAATATATTCTTCTTTCATATTTTTTTGTCCAGTCAAATTTTTCATTCATAATTTTGGTCTTCTGTGTGTGTGTGCATGTGCATGCATCACCAGCTCCATTACTGCCAGTTCTTTACTGAAATGATGCAGTGGATAAACTTAATCATTTGATCATGTTGAATGTTATAGAATTGCCATCTTCTCATACCTGTTTTTTCTAGTTTAGGGTGAGAACTTTACTCACCATTACAAACCATTGCTTCCTCCTGTAAATCAGTGACTAATGCATTAGGATTCCTAATTGAAGCAGTGGCTTGGCAAAGCATTATTGTCACCAGGCCTAGATGATTTCCTTCCAGACTTCCCATTCTTGAGCATGGTTAGGCCCAGTTGGGGATCCATCTTGTGTTAGGTAGCTATGGCACTGTACCAACAAGGCCCGATGACTAAAGTCCAAGAGTTCTCAGGTAGTATATTAAGGATATTCAACCTACAGGGTCTATCGACATACGAAAACAGAACTGAAACTCCCAGAGGGGGCTGACCTTAAATAGTCTGGCCCCCTCCAATGGGGATTATATGGAAATATAATGTTGACCACAACCAATCATCTTAGCTACAGTATCTACATGTGTGTCTTTGATTAATCTGATTATGTTCCTAAGCCCGATGTGATGGCAGTTAACCCGCTTGTTGGGGGGGTACGATCCCTAACAAGTGTGTACTTCTTCGTAATTCACATTTTCCACTAAATTGACACTGTCAAGCCCAATACTTATAGTTCAATCAGCTAAAATATGTTAGCAACAACTTGTAGATCAGCATGTACCGGATTCTTTAGGGAACAAGCGAATCGCATTATTCCTGATGAGGCTAGAGTATCTAGCTGAAATGTGGAGTGAGTAAAATTTAAGGAGAAAGTTGTGTGGTCTTTCAGTTGTTCCAACCATTGCAAATATTCTCATTGCCTGTTTGTGACTGATGAGTTAATTTTTAATGATGAACTTATGAATAAAATAATTACGTAGAATAGGTGATGGAAATATTGAGCCACATAATTATGTAACACATGCAGTACAAATTTCTTCCTCCCTTACACAGGTATGTTAATAATATACCACCAGTTGACTTGATAAACAGAATCATGGGTCTTACTTCAAGTGGGAACTGATTCGGAGAACATAGAAAATAGCATTGAACAACAGGACGCTTGACAACGTACTTAGGATTTAGCACCAAGTGAAAAAAGTCATTGCATGCAGAGGGCTTCCTCTATCCACTGGTGCTAATATCAGCTCTCTAACACACTTGGCAATCTGGAGATATTTATGCGGCACTCAGGTTTTGATGTTACCACCATTTTAGCTCCAGTAACTTGGGTAAGGTTAGTTATGCCTATAAAAAATGTCAAAAAAGAGCACAAGACAGAGTGAGACCCAATCTTTTGAATTATTTATCAAGTTCATATACTAGGGAGCTATAAAGTGGAAACCACAAGTTTTTTGACACTAGTTTATAATAGTCAGTTGGTGTTTGTTTTTCTGGTTTAAAATTTAAATAGCTTGAGTGAATTCTACATCGGTAGCAGACTGTGAGTGTGAGAGAAAGCTTCTCAAAGGATTTAAAAAAAATTTCCACAGACACAAAAGTAGTTACGGCTAGCAGAAGTGAACTCACTCAAATGCTTTTCTTGCTTATGGATTTGTCAATTTGACCTTGAAGGGTGAAGACCGACCACAGTGTGTTATCTGCAGCGAGGTTCTGATTAATAAAAGCCTGAAGCCATCAAAACTTGCAAATCGTCTGCTGAAATGTCATCCTAAACTCCATAACAAAGACCTAGCCTACTTCAAACACAGGGTGAAGCAGTTAATTAGGGAAGGGTTTTTAATTCGGAAGCACGGGTAGTGCAGCAAAAACTTCTTGTTGCTTGAAGTTGTATGAGGTGACCTACAAAGTTGCTGTTAGAGGAGGAAGGGCACCACCTGGTCACTAATGAATTGAGACAAGACCATGTTGCAGTACATAACCACAACCACAGCCTTGTGCAAGACCATGTTGCAGTACATAATAACAACAACAGCCAGTGTGCAAGACCACAGCCTTCATGTGTAAATAACAGAAATGCCAGGTGCAAATCCTTGTGCAGAACATGATTAGTATTTAAGACGTTGTTAGCAGAGAGAGAGAAGACTAGATCTAAGCCAGAGCTTAACAAGCTGGACTGACTAGTTAATACCTGAATATTGAATATTGTTTATGTGCAATTAATGGTTGTATATAATCAATGATTGTTTCACCTGTGTATCTATAGAAAGATTAAGGCTGTGAGAAAGCCAAGAGAGGTGATAGGGTTGGGCTAACGAGGTTCCTGTCGGATTCTGTAAGGTCAGGGTCAAGAACAAGTTAGTCGGTGCAGCTGATGCAAATTGGCCTTTGGTGTGAAAGGTCAAGTACAGTAGAGGCATAGCTGACAGTTGCCCAGCAGCAGAAGGGGCATACAATTGCCGAAAATCTGATCATACCACATTAGTGATGCATGTGGTGATGTGCACGAGTGATGGCTGCCAAAGCATGTGGTGAAGAGCTGGCTAAGAAGCTCAGTTCTATATCAGTTTCAAACAACACAATTCGACGTAGGATCGACGAGATAGTTGTAGAATACTGGCACAAGTAGTGGAAGAAGTCCAGACCAGTCAAAATTTTCTCTGCAATTAGATAAGTCCATGGATGTCAGCAGCTGCGCTGTTTTACTGGGCTTTATTCGTTATATTCACCGCTCAGATGCGAAGGAAGAGTTTTTTCTATGTGAGAGTCTTGCTGACGACTAAAGGAGAGGATGTGTTCAGTGGCTTCCTTGACAAAAATAGACTGGTTTGGAACAGTGTTCAACAGATGTCTGTTGGTGGTGCACCTGCTATGATGGGTGATAAACGCGGGTTCAGAGGCTTTGTTCAAAAGGGAAAATGCAGATATCACTGTTGACCATTGCAGCATTCACCAATATACATTTGCATCCAAGATGCTCCCAGATGCCTTGAAATCAGTATTTGGCAATTAATGTTCTTAACTTCATAAAAGCCAAAGACTTCAATAGCCGTGTGTTGAAAGAATTGCAAGTGATAGTGCAACTATTTTTGCAGCAAAAAGGATTACACTTGGCACACCATTTTTCTGGACCATGAATGGCTTTTCCGTCTGCTATTTCTTCACTGAACAGGCCATTTCTGCATTTATCAGAAAGCTAAAGTTGTGGAGCAAGAGAGTTGCAAAGGGCATAATGACACAGTTTCCCACACTGACAAATTTGTTGATGAGAGCACGGCTGGTCAAGATATCCTAGAAATTTTGACCAGGCCCACTTGACGAATTGGCCAGAAAGATGGAGGATTACTTCCCTGATCTGGACACCTCTTGCCTTCAGTGGTGCCAGCAGCCTTTTGTGGCCGATGAGGATCAGGTTGACTTTCCAAAAGGAGTGGATAACTCTAGAGATGAATGAGGCTTGGAAGCTGGAATTCCAGAATAAGGACCTGGAAACCTTCTGGATAGCCTACACACCAAACCTGGTGAGACAGGTTCTAAAGATCCTTACCTTCTTTTCAACCTCTTACTGATGTGAGCAAGGCCTTTTCATCATCATGGGAATAAAAACCTAGAAATGGAACCAGTTGGAGGTGTCAAATGATGCAAGAATTTTATAATTGTGACAAATTGTCGTTTTGAAGAAACGTCGAGTGAATACATTTTGAGAAGATGATTATAATGTTATTATGTCAACTGAGAGTTCATTGATGTGCAAGAATTGCTCTCATTTCTATAAAACTACGCATTGAGTACTTGGCTAACAAGTGCAAGCACAACCATCCCATTGATTCGCTTTGCAATGACCACTAACTCACTAACTAACTACTAATACTTCTAACTAACTACATAACTAAACTACTAAGTAACTACTAATACTTACCAACTAACTACTAATACTTACTGACTAACTACTAATACTTACTAACTAACTACTAATACTTCTAACAAATTCATAAAATAGAACACGTTTTATTTTTTATTACAGGTAATGGAACAGGTGGATAGGGCGATTTGGGTAATGAGGTCAGTAACCACTGGGCTAGAGCTTGGGCTGGAACTAGGGCCTGTAACGTTTAATTTGTTCCCCCCCAAAAGTTGTTCCCAAAATTTTTGTTCCCACCCTAGCCCTTGCCCTAGCCCTAGCCCTAGCCCTAGCCCTAGCCCTAGCCCTTGCCCTAGCCCTTTATTTTTCAAGCGGGAACTTTTTTTTTTCAAGTAAAAAGTTCCAGGCAGAACATATTTTTTAAAAGAAAAGGTTCCAGGGGGAACCAAATATGGGGAGAATAAATTTGTCGTGACAGGCCCGTATTCGGCTTGGGGATGCCATATTCCAGGGGGTGCCAATTTCCCAGGGGGTGCTATACTGGTGTTTTATACAGACTGCTCTCAGACATGGCATCCCCTGGGAATACAATGACCAGTGGTCTTGGAGGTCAGCGGTAAATCGCCCATCACCAAGCCAGTGAAGACCTAGCAGTAACCCTAGAGCAATGGATGTAAGTGAAGTCCCTAGTTCTAGCCCTATCCCTGGCCCTAAATCAGAGCTTGTGAAGAGAGTTTTTAGAATTTGAATTCGATTCAAAGGATTTTAAGGCAATGCTGAAGTGCTATTCTTAGCCCTAGCCCATATTAGCCTTAGTCCTTCTTGGCCGTTCTTAGCCCTAGCCCTTTCCTACGCTGTTGCCCTCGGGATGCCATATAGTCGCGCGCGTGGGATGCCTTATAAGTATAAGGTGGGGAGTCGAGCAATTTTCGTGCTGTGCGCTCCACTGGGCTAAGAACGACACAACCATGATTTTGTTGCAGCTATGCTGCATACTATTTATTTCTACCAATGTCCACAGCCAAGAGAACAATATAAATTCTTCTTCAAACTCAAGCTGTAATAAAAAAGACCGCAGAATCAAGCTTCATTTACTCAACGTTCTACCATTTCCGGATGACAGATCTGACTCGGGTTGGGACAGAGCCTACGAGCTAATCCCTGCAGCGCAGTTGGCAACAGAGCAGATCAACAGAGCAAATAACTCAAACTTTCTGCAAGGGTACAAGCTGGAACTAGTTTCTGTGGACTCTGAGGCATGTGGAATCAGCAGCATCAATAATGGATTGGTGAACACCTTTGCTAGTGTGTTTGATCCCAAGCATTCCCTGAATGTGGTGGGGATGATTGGCTTGTTCTGTTCCTCTATTACTGCCGTACTTGCTCCCATCTTTAGCTTCCCTAATATAACCTACTTGCTGGTTGCTGGTTCTACTACACAGGCCCAGCATGGAGCCCCCCAGTTCCCCTGGCTCGTCCACCTCGTATCCTCCTCTACCGTATTTAATGATGCAGTTATTGCATTAATGAAGACCTTTGGTTGGAAGAGGATTAGTTTGATTCACGATTCCATTGATATCTTCTTCATAACACTTGCCAGGGATTTTAAGAATCGAAACAGGTCATCCTCTGAATTCAACCTCATAGCTAGCATCCCTGTGACTCCAAATGACGTACATGGTGTTTTACCAAGTTTGGTTAATAGTGGAGCAAGGATCATTCTTATCATTGGAAGTATTTCAGAGTCAGTGCAGTTCATGTGTGAAGCATACCAGAAAAATGCATGCTACCCAGGTTATGTCTACATCTTTCAGTCATTATCAATTGTGGATTTCATATCAAATATACAACTCTCTGATTGTAATGAAGGCCAGATGAGAAGTATTCTTGAAGGTGCAATTATGGTAGATTATGGTCTGGTTTCTGAGAACACATCCAAGTTAGTCTCGAACATGACTTATGCAGAATATTATCAGGAGTACCTCATTCGATTATTGGAAATGGAATCCATAAGGAATGTGACATTAGATAAGAACAATGCATATGCTAATATCATGTATGATGAAGTGTGGGCATTTGCACTGGCTCTGAAAGCTTCTTTTGGAGAGATGGAAGGCATCATCAACTTCAAAAACTTGTCCAAGGAGCAAACCAGACAATTTGCTGAAATAATGAAGACTAATTTAATGGACATCTCCTATCAGGGAGCAAGTGGATTTATCAAATTTGACAAAAACCATGAAGAAAATAGTGAAGTGCGAATTTACCAAGTTATCAATGGTTCCCAGAAACAGATCGGGAAATATGACAAAGATCTAAATGACAGTGTAATCCTTCTGAGGGATATTTCTCTACCGCACGACAAATTTGATACTGAAATCCATCTCTTGCCTTCTTGGCTGACAATTCTTTTTAACACCATCACAAGTTTCTGTGTTGTGTTCACGTCTCTGGTGCTCTTGTTCATGATTATCTATCGTAAAAGACCGGAAGTGAAATCATCCAGTCCATATTTGAATCTTCTCATCTTTGCTGGCTGCTATGCAATGTTCATTGCAGGGGAAATGAGGACAGTGACCAGGGGCTATGCCATTCCTAATGAAGCTCTCTTCACTTTTTTTTGTAACATAGAGGTGTGGTTTAGTAGTATTGGAATTAACCTTATTTTCTCGACCCTCCTTGTTCGTCTACTTCGAATCAGGCAGATTTTTAATGCCTACAGGAATGTCAGTAAATACTGGGGGGATGGCTATCTCCTCCTGATTGTATTCCTCCTATGTTGTGGTGGGCTTATCATACCAGGAATATGGGCACTGGTTGACACAATACAAAAGACTATTACTACAAAGTACATCTTTCAGAGCAAGCTTCCTTACTTTGAAATCCATTGTATCTGCAGCAGTAGAAACTTAGGAACATGGCTGGCTATTGACCTCTCCTACACTGGAGTAATCATTGCCATTGTGGTCACTTTGGCCATACAGACTCGAAAGATAAAGCGGAATAATTTCAAGGACACCAAAAAAGTGAACTCCTACATATTCCTCATTGTGATCACACTCTGTATCGTATTTCCACTGTGGTTTATTGTGGACGGTGTGATGGGGAATGTTGTTGGAGGACACATCATTCTCACTTCAGGATTCATTTCTGTTGGGTTGTTTTGTCAGCTATTCATTTTTGTTCCACAGCTGTACACTACACTATATAACATGAAAACAGAACGAAAGTGTGGTGGGATAACCCAGCACAAGATGTACTCCAGAAGTCAAAGTTCTCTGCAATCTATACACCAATTTTCTTACAGACGCAACACTACCATAAAAAAAGTATCAAGTTCATAATATGTTCAGTAACAAAGTATAGTGATAAATTATATATTATATGAAGCGGAATGGAAATAATGTATTACCATAATTAAAACTAACTTTGATGCATATTTGTAAAATGTCTCTTCTGCCTTTAGTTCCTCAGATACCCTGGAAACATTCTTCCATTTCTTGATCTATAATGGCTTCCTCTCCTGTTACTGTAGATCACTTGTCTGCTTGCTGTGCTGCATTGGCGAGATCAGTATCCTCAGAAGCAGTCGCTTCACTTGTTATGCTCATGAGGCCATCTATCATGTCATCACATATAAAGCTGTATACTTTATATTATGTTGTACCTACAATTGGGACAAGATAAGTTTGATATATATATATTATATATATAATGTATATGCAAGGAAGTGGCCAAGCACTTTAAAGGGAAGATTATCACAACTAAGAATATGAGTTAAAATACAGCTCAGTATGCCTGTAGGAGCATTTTATTCTACATTCCTCAAGGAAATAATATGACTCTTATGTTATGTTTACTTTTTTAGAAAGTTGATGTTGTTGTATCGTATAAGAGGCTGACATCTTTATTCCCGACATGATGTTCTTACCTCAAGCCTGTTTTGATATATCGCTATTCTGCTGCCTCCAGTAACATTTAATCTGATCATGAATTGCTCCATTGCTAATTGGAATCAGTTCTGTCTTGAAAGGTGCTGATCAACACCCTACCCTCACTCTTGACTTCCACTGGTTTGGGCTATCTTGCCATCTCTATAGATCTGTTCCAAAACACCTTTTGATGAGTTTTGTTTTTGTTACTTAACAATGGCTCCTGCAAATTGTAATTGCTTGTTTTTTACTGTTAGAGGATATGCATCTATTCACATCGCCATATGGCATATTGAACGTTTGTCTTTTGGTATATGTAATTGGTCCATTGTGAGAGAAGATTGGTTTTGCACACACAGCCTACCAGTCATAATAGCATATTAAAATGGCTATTTTCTTTGTTTTCCCTTTTGGTCCTAACATAGTGACACGTATAATATTTGGAGTGAAATACAACATCTTGGAGTGAGTGCGGTCAAGTGATGTGTGATCACGTGTGAAGAAGATGCCTCAATGGTAGTAAACACATCTCTTAATACTCCATCTTAATTTGATATATGGGTGTCATTAATTGAATGGGGAGATGCAAGGTAAGGGGGTAGAGATGGGAGGGGAAAAATTTATCAAGCTTACTTGAACAACTCAAGTGCCAAGTAGAATGAAATAGATCTAGCCAGCTGCATTAAGAGTGCTAAATTACTTTGAGCTATGTGTTGGCTGCTAACTCCATAAAGAAGTTCCACGCTCTTTTGTGATGAGATAAAGGCAGTGAAATTACATGAATTCTTTGGATTGGGCAAGCATGCATGTATAATGGAGGGGAAAAATTTAGACAATAAATGTATACTACTTGATTAACCTATCTAAAAAGGAAAGATACACAAATGCACCCACTTAGATCATAAACATTTAGAGGACCTTTACCTCTTAAAACAATATAATTCAGTAAAACATATACTCTCAGATGCATGAAGAAAGTGGGTCTGGTCAAATCAGGTGTAGGAAACATAAAGGCAGAATTTGAAATGGACCATACCCTCCCATTGAATATAATCAAGGAATGCAGTAGCACTCCCTAGATTTTTCAAAATACTGTGTAAAGGCTCCCTGTCTGTACATTAATGGGCTGGCATATTACAAGCTGAATGATCACTTACACTCAGTTCTGGGATTTGGTTTGTGGAGTTCTCACTTCTGAGCAGCTGTTATACAAGACTGTATTTGATGCTCCTCAAACAAAGCGTTTACTATTGGATTTGTGGATTTCTCCTGTGCAACTGTTATAACATCCTTCTGACTGACCCTACATGGGTAGAGTCAACAATAGCTACGATATATATGGTATGTGCTGATTTGTGTAGTGTACGTGGTCTACTGTAATACAATTAACAATAGAAACAAGACATGACCTGTGCAGATTTGTTTATAGTGAACAACAAGAAGAAGCAAGTTTGAAAAAAGTGTTTAAAAATAGCTAGTAGAATCCCATAAAGGTCTCTCCTACTCAACTTAATACATAGAAACAGGAACAAAAACAAATATTAAAAAATAAAAATAAATTTAAAAAACTATATAATATGCCATAAAAGAAAGGAAGCAGACTGTAACCATATGCATCACAACCAGTTAGATAATCCTTTACCGTGATGTATACCATGGTTACCTGCATTATATCAAATGGTTAACTGGGTAGGCTCTACTTTTTGTTTGGCAAGTCAGTCCAATATAGCTTCTATTGTTCTTGTTTTTACAGTTTCACTCCTTATATTGCTGACTTTTTTTTTTAATGGTGGATGGCTAAAACACACACACACACACCCAAAACCAATGTTCACATATTACCATTTTGGTAACTTGAATCTGCTAAATTTACTTCCTGTTACTATTAGTTCCCAAAAGTCTCCCGCTTGCCTTGAATTCTATGCTAAGGGGGAGCCTTCTGGGTTTTTATGCCCTTTCCTAGAAAGTTTATTTCCTCAAGACACCAAATGTTTGAATGCACATCCAGATTCTATTAGAAAACCATGAGCCTTTGGGGCATATAGTTGCTGATTCCATCTAGGAAAAACTCATTCTGCACCTCAACCAGTGTATTACCTTGCTATATTACATTCCTCTTATTCAGCAATCAGTGAAGCTAGTTTTTTGTACGCAACAGTAGTTATGACTCATTCCTGAGGACGAAAAAACAAGGGAAGAAAATGAGCCATGCTCTACTTCCCTGATCCTTTCTTCACATTTCCTTCTCTTTCCTTGCTCATTTTTGTGTAACACTGGCTAAGGATGTTTTAGGAATAGGAAGATGCATAGGGGTTAACTAACGTCAAAGAATGTATTTTGCTTGCCCCTTCCTCCAAAAAGGTTTGAGCAACAACATCAAGGTTGCCCTGTCTTCTCTGTTGGCAGATCTATGTGAGAACTGCTCTCTGGTAACTGGTTGTAAGCTATCCCAAAACCAGTCACTGTGTACTACAAAAGTGATATCCCATATCTTATTATGGTGATAGGAAGTTCCCTCGTGAGTAACTCTGAACATGTTCAACCTTAAAAAGTTGCCACAAATGCAGTGTATGTTAAATTTAGTGGGTGCCAACCATATCATAGGCGGAAGGCATCTTTGAACGCTCTTGTATGGGGGGCAAAGCCATATTCCGCAATTGGAAGGGTGGAGAACTAACTTGATGCTCCAACCACAGAAAAGGCTTCAATAACCCTTTGAGACTATATTATTCTCCAAGACTAATACTTTTTCACTCAACTTTTCACTCAATTTCTGTGATAATTTGGCCACCAACTTTATTTTCACTTTGAGGTTTCTCTTTCAATTAGTGTTTTGGTTTTGATACCAATGTTTCAGCCGAAATACCTCGGTTTTCATCAGGGCATAGAAATGCATGCACACTTGCTGGCAATCTAAATTCATGATTGGTCTGAATAACACAGATGTGAGCACAGCAACACATCCGACAGACAGTGATGAGTGTAGTTTCACATGCTTAGTCTTTGAGAGTCTAGACACAGCAATCGGGTAGCTTCAGTCCTACATCTCGATAGATCTAATCCATAGGCATTTCATGAGGAACTCCCTCCATTTACTGGCTCCTATTAATGACTGATGCATTTTCCACTAGATCAGGTGGTGTTGGTTCCACGCATGCTCTGCGATAACAGATTCAAGTTCTCCCCTACTGCATGCATCTTTATGCTCCTTGACTTCTCCAACTTCTTCCTTGTCTCACTAATGTACACTTTCCCACAGCTACAGGGAAATCTATACACAACTGCAACAGTTTACGGAAAACCCAGAAACAGGTACCTTGATTATAGATCACACCATCCTATCCATTCCAGAAAAGGAGTGGTTAAAAGCTTGTATGATAGAGGCAGGAGAATAGTGATGAAGAACAAGGACCTACGGAAGGAGGAACATCATTTTAAATAGGTTGTTATCTACAGGCTTTCATCAACCTTTCCTCTGCAGGTACATGTGTACATCTAAATGCATAAAAGAAAATAAGTACACCGATATAGGTAATCTCACCTCTTGGGATCTTGACCTATTGCAGATAGGCCAAGCTTATGCAGGGTTTGGTTACAGAGTCCTAAACTGTGACTACAACACTTTGTATGATCATTTATTTTCTGCAAGGTGTCCCTCACCCCCTCCATAAAGTGCTGTCTGGTTAACAACTGACTGGCTGCAAAATTAAATAATTGGCCAGCTGACTTCATAGTTGAGAAAAACTGTGACTGGGCAAAGTACAGATGATTGTGGGTCATTGATTCCCAGAACTCCTTCATTCGCTTAAGGATGCTGAGCATGATAGGTAGCCTCTCCCTCTCCCTCAGCCTCTCTTTAGTCCCCCTTAGTATGTACTGCAATTCGATATTGGCTCATCTGACCCCTCTAAAATGTGGAGGTTCCTGTTTTTTTTGTATGTTTTATGCCTCAAACTTTATTTTGCTAGATATGATACATAGTGACAGAGAGTCTGTTCCTGCAATCCCCTTCCCTATAGAAAGTCAGGAATCTGTTTTGTTTTGTGCACTCTGACGGCTAATCCTTGCAAAAAATATTTCGCAACAAGTTCGACCAGCTATGTCCAGTCTGGTTGGTGGAGTACCAACACCTGGATGAGGTCCTTGTGCAAGGTAGATGGATAGACTTTGGCACCTGGAAGGTGATGCACGAAGAAAGACAAATTATTTCTTGACAATGCATCTGCATCACCATTCTCTACCTCAGGTATATGTTCTGGAAAAAACGTATTTAGCTAAGAAGAAGAACAGTGACCTCATTAGGTGCAAACGTGGTCATTGTTGCTCTTTCCTAACTTGAGCACTGCTACCACACTGACAGCTGCAATATCATACAGGCATCTTATGGTTTTTTCCCTCCCATTTATTGCCACCGACAGCTACAGGAACTAATTCTTTTATAGTGATATGCACTTTCTTCCATGACTTAGGCTATTACAGATGAAACCTCTGAATTGTTGATGTGAATGCCCCACAGTCCCATGCTCCTGATCGTCATTGACCAGCTGGCTCACACTGCCCTGGATATCAGGCTAACCCCATTGCAGTTGGGCAAGAAACATGCCCACCATTAAAGATTCGACTTAAACTCTTTATTCAGTCTGATTCATTGGTGTATTTGCTTGACAGCATTATCATACTCCTGACGAAGTTTTCCCCTGCACTATGCAAGCATGCATGCCAGCTGGTCAATAATGGAGAGAAACTCACTTTTTGTGCACGATGCTTCCCACAGTCACTTATGACCCTTTGCAGCCTCTGAAGCATCTCCTCTGGAAGCACAGGGTCACTTCTGCTGGTACCTATTATGATACCCAGGAATGTTACTGCTCTGGTAGAGCCCTATGTCCTGTGGGTTGCAATGGGGAACTCCCAGTTTTGCAAACACCTCCATCACCCATTTCAACTCTTTCTTACATTCTTTGATTTCTTGAGGCTCAGAAGATGAGGAGGTTATCTAGGTAATGCAGGGCTTTTATGCCTACCTACTGCAGGATCCACTCTAGTGTGTCCACTTAGGCTTTCTGGGCTGAACAGAAGCCGGAAGGTAGTACTGTGTCCACGTAACATTTCTCTCTCCATTGCATCCTATCGACTGGGTGAGCTGGCATTATTCACAAGTGCTTTCTACATCCACCTTGGCCATATATGTCCCTTGTTCTCTTGCCAGTAGGGATCTCACTGCTTCATCCACGGATGTATTGCACAATGAGCACAGCTCACGCTAAATGCATCATTTATGCCATAACCCGCAGGATGGAATAGGTTCACAATGAGGTGCCATTGCCCTGGTTGATGGTTCTTGGGAATTACTCTGCAGCGGCTGATGTTGACTTGTGGAAAATCATCCACTTCTAAAAGATGCAAGATTGACTATGATGCTGCATAATGAATGTGAAGTGTGCAGAATCTATGGAGCTGTATGAATTTGATATATACCTTGAATGATAGATCTCTCTGTGTGCTCTCTTTTGGTATTAAAGAAAACTGCATAGGTATGATCAAAGTTAAATGCGGCCAAAGTAGGGTACCTCAAAATCTGAGTGCCTCAACTAGTTACTGTTGTGGTCTGATTGGAAAATGCTAGCCAATTGTTATCTGAAGCTAGAGGAAGCCTACTTTACAAATAGCTAAGGCACTAAAATATAGTGAAGACGAGCGCAGGTGTGAAGAAAAATTCCATAGAATTTTTTTCAGCACCTGCGCTTGCCTAATTCAGCATGTTTTAATGCATAATAAATACACTTATTTTGTAGAGTGGGCTTCTTCTAGGGACGGATAAAAATTTCAACTGGCTAGCTCTTTCCAATCAGGAACCACAACTATTGCAGTTCAGTCACTCAGATTTTGAGGTACTCCCACTTTGGCTACATATAACTTTAATATAGTTATAACTATGCAACTTCTTTAATATCAAAATAAAGCTCTCTATATATATATCTGGTTCATACAGTGAAGTGTGCAGAATCTATGAGCTCCAAAGTTGTAACCAAAAGGTTTTGTTAGTGTTTGTAATTTTAATTTTAGATCTCCTTCACATGAACATAAGTCCATTTTAAAAATTCCAGAGTTCTATAAAAACAATTTTTTTTGCTACAGTCATAATGATAAGATGTCTAGGCTCTAGAGGCCCGACTCAGTCTAGATACTAGGTGCCTAAGGAGTCAGCTATTGGGTGCCGAAGCCTTGCTTCATAGGGAGCTCAAAACCTGCTTACTAGGCACCTATTATTTTTTTCTGGTGTGGCAGACTACAATATATGTTCTATAATCAATAGTTGCCTCACTTCTCATACCTCTGCTAGTAATATAACTATATGTCATGTGATCTGAGAAAGGGGGTCAACTAATCAATATCAGGTCAAAGAACACAACATTAACTACGGATTAGTTCATAAATATTTTAAAGTCCAGAACAAAGGTAGAGTAGTACTGTTTTGAAATAGTTTTCTGTAAAATTTACCCTTTTCTTCGAATATTTTCACAAATTTTGTTCGATGTATATAGTTTTAAGTTACACCAATGATGATAATGCTTGACCAATTATCCACATTGATAACTATGATCAATCATACAAAATTGGAGGACATCATGCCAGAACATAATGCATCGTAAAAGCGTTAGATTCCCTAAGCAAGCAAAGTTTATAAACCTGCCAAAAAAACACACGGAAAAAAACAACTGCTGAGTGTTGACCAGTAGGGTTAGCTAGTTTCCTTAGAGTTTGAAATAAAAATAAATATAATGAAACAGCCAGAGGAACGTTCCTAACTCTACAAGAGGTATTTGTTGTGGAATATATTGCAAAGGATGAGCTTGACCTGAAATATGAACTAAAGAATATTACGTGGTTGTAATTTAACTGAGAGTTTTTATTAGTAGCTATTAACATTACTTTGAAGCAGCTTTTCAATTTCTTGATCATTTGTGGAAATTTAATTGAGAGCAATGAAAGTGCAGGTAACAGTAGAGTTTGGAAGTTCGCACACACTTTGTACACTATGCAAGTATATGTTGCTGCTAGAATTTTTATATATAGCATCTTTGCCCTGTGTGTAGGATCCTCCAGACTATGCTACAACTACAATGCTATACATTCTCTATTTCTCTTGTGAAAGTCACATATAATGCTCAATTTTTTTATCCATAATGATAAACCCATAATATTCCAAAGTTCAACAAAAGAGTTAATTTCGACAATTAGCTATCACAACATAGTCTTCTAATGCTTGTGTTTGTACTTTATTGAAATTTCTATTGAAAATAAGCACATCCTGTTACTGCAAATGAGGATTTAAAAGTAATGCAAACCTGCAAGTACTGTACTAAATCGGAGTTCACTTTCATAATCTTAACTCAACACACATGTCTCAGCATGTTTCCTGGCATGTTTCATCCAATAGCATGGTACTTGGGTAGTATGCCTAATTTCTCCCCATTCTGTACTGTATAATTCCAGCATTATCTTCAAATGCTCAAGTGCCCTTACAATGCTATTAAAATGTTAGCATTATCTGGAAGAAGTTAGATATATGACAGCTTTTCTTGATCATTGAAGAAATTGGGAGGAGAACAATAAAACCTACAAACTACATTTCCCCCCTGTTTACTGAAATGCATATATATATATTAAGTACATCCACCAGGTATGTTTCGATGGGTGAAGAACGTTTACTTCTTCGAAAAATAACTGCTATTGCCCAAAAGTTATTATCGGGCTTTTACCCTAGCATTGTTTTTTAGGAATATATGAAAGATACACACTTATCTTTTTAGCTTGTATGCAATACTGCTGCAAGAGCTGGACATAGGCAAAGACTAAAGATTTACAACAGAATGATCCAAAGTATTGATTAACTATGCACATGAAACTGTATAACTAGTTAAATTAAAACTAAATACGGGTGTTGATTAGATAATGATAGGCAGAGTAGGTAAGGGATTACAGCTCCATAAAAAGAGCCACATGTAGTCAGATTTTGGACTTGACCTTAGTTGTGAACTGATTAGAATTTCTAATAACTTTTAGCCAACTAAGAGAGAGTTCTTGACTGTTCGATGCTAGGGAGGAGTGTCAGGCCTTAGCCCTGACTGACTGCAGAGCAGCCCTAAAGATCAAACTATAAATAGAATTTATAAATAGAACTAGATAGAATTTATAAATAGAGCTAGAACTCATGACCTCAGACTATCAACACATAGGACAATCATGATATCATCTCACACTCTTAGATAAGTCCTGTAGGGGCATACAGTAATTCTGTTAGCAACACCATAAGCTGTGAAAAACCTCTCTGCAGTCCGGGCAGTCTCATCCTATCTTCATATTCTGGTACTCGATTGTTGTTCTAATATAAGCTACTTAAGATCTAAAACTCTTTTGTTATTTTTTCCAGAAACTTATAGAAGACAGCTGGTGTTTGGCTAAGTGGACAATTGGAGCTGTGGCAGGTGCTTGGCTCAGCTTGATTGACTCAGAGAAGAGAGAGTGTGTATTCAGCGCATATTCAGCATTTATGTGTGTATATTGTTTGATATTCTGCATAGTGTTTGCATATTATTTACATATTGTGTATTTTTTCATTTTGCCCCTGTGTTATGCAAGAAATGACATCAAGGAGGAAGGCCAATGACAAGTCCATGAGAGCAGACAGAACAGAGCGAGGGGGGCAAACGGAGATACTCCAAAGAGAGCAAGTCCAGATGACTGACATGGCCATCCAGGCATTAATCCTGATTATGAAGGAGAACAGAAGAATTGAACGTAGTGAAGAGGAAGAATGCCGAACCAGAGAAAGAGAAGTGGAAGAAAGTCAAATCAGAGAACTGGAAGCGAAAGAGGAGAGCAGAAGGATTGAACATAGAGAAGCGGAAGAACACTGAACAGAGAACTCGAAGCGAAGGAGGAACAGCACAAAAGAGAATTCCATGAGATACTGCCGATGCAACTCAAGCTAAGAATACCAAGATGAAGTGTGGCATCGCGACGACAGCCGAGACAGAGATAGAGAAAAAAATGCTGGCAGATAAAATTGCTCCGTGGACGGACAAGGACCAGCCTGCATCCTACTTCCAAAAGTTTGAAGACACGCTCTCCACAGCAGGGATCAGCAAGGATGAATGGGCAAGCTGCCTGGTACCTATACTGATGGGAACTGCATCCATAGCTTACACAACAGCTGTCTTGGAGGAGGCCAAGGTAGACTATGATTTGCTGAAAATGGCCTTACTGAAGGCACTCGGATGTTCCAAACAAGCCTGCGAGCGAGAATTCTGGTCCTTCCGAAGGAAAGATGGTGATGCAGCTACAAATATTCTAAGAGAATTACTAAGTCTGGCAGAGACGTTCATGGAAAACTGCAATACAATAAAAGAAGCAGCCCAGACAGTAGCAACAGGAAAATTTCTCTCCCTCTACTCACTCGATGATTCAGAGCAAGGAAACTCCAGACATTCCTGGATGTCGCCAACTTCATGACAGAGCGACAAGCCATGAAGAATCAAATCCGCAACAGATGACTGCCCTACACGAAACTGCAGAGTCACCCGGGAGTCTGGTCGTGGAATCCATGGGATGAAGACAGTTATCCCAGGAACTGGTGCTCATGTTGCGACGTCAACCAAGACAGCAGGGAAGTACACCATAACCCATAGTGTGGTGAGTCTATGGGTGATGTAAATTACCCATTTTACGGTAGCTCTCATGGAAAGCCTCAAGATAGGTCTGGGGATAGAGTTAACTTTGAAAGGCCATAAATGCCCTGACTGCCAACAGAAGCAGAGAAGGTTGGATGTATGAACAATTCTGGGGATGAGAGCAAAGTTTTTTGTTTAAAAAAAAAAAAAAATTTTTAATGAAAATTTTGCATTACAGGGTGCAGGGGGAGCCAAGTAGCAATATATGCAAATACGAGTGACTTCCCTGATAAAAATAATGGAAACTTAATGATACAGAAAACTTTGTAATTGACGTTTATAGTCTGAGAAAGTTTGGCATGCTCTAATTTCAACAGGTAATATGTTCCATAAAGTAAGTGTATGTGGGAAAAATGATGACTTGTACGATTCAGTTCTGGCGAAGGGAACTTCCATCTTTGTCTCGTTGTAGCTCCTTAGCCGAATGTCCATTTGTCTAGTTTGCAGTGGCAGGTGAGTGGAGTGGACAGATCCATGCAGGGTATGAGCCAAGTAGCATAGTTTCAGAAATGTTCTACGGGATGCCAAACTTGGTAGTTCAGACCAAGCTAGCAAAGTGGAGTAGTCTGTGTGCCACTGTTTGGATGCCATCCGAAGTGCAAATCTCAAAGTTAGGATGGAAAAACCCAATGAAATGTCTGACTCTATAATAGCAGCCATCAGACAACCAAGTCTATATGTAGAGGGCCGGGTAGACCAGAGAGAATACAGAATGCGCATAGATGCGGGAGCAGACAGGACCATAGTTGATGCAAACTTGGTAGAGAAAAAAGAATACCTAGGTAGGAAACAACCTTGGAGGGCTTCAATGGATTCAGTGCATCTCAGCCTTTAGCTAAGGTTTGGATAGAGGTAGGGAAACACAGGTTACACCACATAGTAGCAGTGGTGGACAATGCACCAGAAAAAATATTATTGGCATCATGAGGCATCTGTTAGAGCTAGAAGTTCAACAAATGTAGACCAAAGAGGAGCTGAAGGCGGCCAACAATAAGATGCATGAGCTAACTTTAATCACAAGGGATCAGGGCTGCATGCCAGGCAGAAGAGGAATGGGCTGACACAGAGCTCAGTGCAGAATCAGGTGCTATGCCCTTTCAATTTAGTGACGAAATGTTTGGGGATGAAGTCAGGGAGGTTGAAATACAAGCAACACAGGACGATGAGCCCATAGATGTCCCTATCCCCGAGCTTCAGGAAGAAGCTTCAGACAAGCTTAAGCTGTGTAGTCAGCAAGAAGAGAACCCTCCTGATGCTTTACTACTAGTTGTAATAGTATAGGAGAAGAGGAATACAAGGGCCAGGAGCAGGGTAAAGTACTTACAGACCTGCCAGCTCTGACAGACAGGCAGAATAGTGAGGTGGGAGCCTTGCTAGCCGAATATAATGATGTAGTAAGGCAGCCAGGGATATATATCATGAGATTGATACTGGTAACGAGAAGCCCATCAGGACATGCCCATATAGGTTAGCTCCAGCATGGAGGGATCAGTTGAGGGAGGAGGTCCGGGTGTTACAAGAGTCTGGCACAGTGGTGCCATCCAACCAGCTCTTGATCCTCACCCATGGTCCCAGTTCGTAAGCCTGATGGCACTGTTCGACTGTGCATTGATTTTAGAAAGGTTAACCACATCACAAAACCGGACCCCTATTTAATGCCGCACATAGACGAGATGATTGACCAGCTTGGGGAAGCCCATTATTTGTCAAAGTTAGATCTCAACAAAGGTTTTTACCAAATTTCCATGGCCCAAGTAGATCAGAAGACAGCCTTTTGCACGTCATGGGGAAAATTCCATTTTACTATGATGACCTTTGGATTGAGGAATACCCCGACATCTTTCCAAAGGATGATGGACAGTGTCCTAGATGACATCCAAGATTTTAGTGGTGCATATATGTGCGATATTATCATATTTAGTCAGACCTGGGAAGACCATGTGGCACACATCAAATGTGTGTGCCAAACAGACTAAGGAAGGCTGGACTAACTGCCAAGCCGGCGAAATGCCAGTGGGGGTCAGTATCCCTTACCTTTCTGGGAAACACTGTGGGAAGTGGCAAGGTGTCCACACCAGACCACAGGGTGGAAGCGATAAGAAACTATGTGAGACCTATAACCAAAAAGGACATACAATCCTTCCTGGGCACCACAGGATACTATAGGAAATTTATCTCTAATTACGCCCACAAGTCCATAGAACTCACCAATGTGACACGGAAGAGCGCAGCTAATGTTGTATGTTGGTCTACTGCTATGAATGATATCTATACCATACCCTTTCCTGAGTGTCCTCCTTTACCATCTCCACTCCCACAGACATATTTATCCTACAGACAGACGCATCTACTAAGGGGATTGCTGGTGTTCTGAGTGTGGTGAGGGAAGATGAAGAAATACAAGTGGGGTGCCACTCCATGAAGCTGCATCCAGCAGAGACAAAGTACTCTGCCACGGGGATCGAATGTTTGGCCATCATCCGAAGCATCCAGCACTGTGGTGTTTGCCTGGTGGGGAAGCCCTTCACTGTTGAAACTGACTACAAGGCTTTAACACATCTCCACTCTTCAACTCACCCCAACAGCAGATTAATGTGGTGGGCATTACTGCTGCAACCCTATAACTTCACCACCCGCTATTGTCCTGGCCAGAAGAATGGTAATGCCGACGGACTCTCTTGTCAGGCTTGGGATGGAGAGCATGAAGAAGGAAAAAATGGCAACAACATTTTCAAAGAGGGGGTGATGTTAGGCCTCAGCCCTGACTGGCTGCAGAGCAGCCCTGCAAAGATCAAACTATAAATAGAATTTATAAATAGAACTAGATAAAATTTATAAATAGAGCTAGTACTCATGACCTCAGACTATCAACACATGGGACAATCATGATATCATCTCACACTCTTAGATAAGTCCTGTAGCTAATTCTACTACTCCCACACCGTTATCAACACCATAAGCTGTGAAAGCCTGGCTGCAAGGGTATTTAAACCCCTCTGCAGTTCAGGTTTGGGCAGTCTCATCCTATCTTCATATTCTGCTACTCGACTGTTGTTTTAATATAAACTACTTAAGATCCAAAACTCTTTTGTCAAGCTTGGGGTTTAGCCAGAAAAAGTTAGGGAGAGACTCTGGTGGCAGCGAATTAACAAGATTGGTATCTGTTAGGTATCTTGTGGTTGGAGACTCTAACAAGGAGAGACTAGCTAACATTTGGTGGCTAGAACGAACCTAGAGCTAGTTTAACCACTGTTGATTTGTTTGTTCAATTGCTCAATTGTAGAATGTTTCGAGTGATTTCAATTCCATTAATATTGTATGAATCCTAACTCATTATCTGCTAGAAAAACCAGGCAAGGACGGAGTACAACACGGCCCTCAGAGACTGTAACCTCACTGAAAAAGACATCAACAATCCCAGTACACAACTTCAAAAACACTGTAATGGACTCTGAGCATACCATACCATACTCAGAGGAAAGTGACAACCTCGCCTGACAAACAAGACAGGACCCCCCCCCCCCCCCCCCCCCCCCCCCTTCCCCCCTCTCAATGCTGAGGCCTGGCTGGAGCAGCAATGTAAGGAATCGGAAATGAGAATGGAGATCCTGCTGAAGTAATTGAAAATATCCTCCCTTACCGCATGTCACCAAAGAGGATAAGATTAAAATGTACTTGCAGCCATTTGAGGTGCACATGAAGAGAGAAGAAATAGAGCAGACCCACTGGGAAAACCACTTGCACCAACTCCTGACAGGGCAATTCCTGCAAGCGTACAAAGAGTCAGAAGACCTCAGCCCTGAAACTATGATGTGATTAAGAATGCCCTTCTCACCCGCTTCGGGATAACTCAAGCCACATATAGGATAAGTTGGCTAGAAGCTACAATGAGACAGTGGAAGATTGTGCCTGCCAGTTGAGAACTTGCTTAGCTTACAGGTTACTTGAGTGGCTGTGAGACACTGGAGGCTATTAAAGATCATCTCCTAACTGACAAACTATTGGAACTCCTCACTCCGGAGACAGGCACATGGGTCAGGGACAGAAAGCTGACAACGTACCAAGAAGCAGCTGACCTTTACACAATATAGTTTGGAAAGGCTAATGGAATCACACAAGATTTTTTAAGTCAAAGAGAGGGTTGAGCCACATAATAACCTACGGCCACACATTTCCACTCACAAGAAGTCATCCCCACCCCCAGACTACCTGCAGAAGATGAAAGGAAAAAATTACTTGAAGAAGTATTTTGATCATGTGAAGGGTCCACAATGCTTCAACTGCAGGGAATGGGGGCAATTCAGCACATCAGTGCCAAATTCCCTCAAAAGCAAGTCCAGGTTGTGCTGAATGACAATGCGAGTGGTGACCTGTATGTGAAAGGCTAAATTGATGGGATTACCAGACAATGACTTAAACTTGACTCAGGCACACAGATAACAGTGGTGCATCCGGACATCGAAGCTATACCTACACTACAGAGATGATCAAAGTGAAGGGGATTGGGGGAGTCAAACACCTGAGACAAGCAAATGTGATGTTGCGACTGGGAAACCATTGGATTAGACCGACAGTAGCATTAGATGGTGGTATTAATGCAGACACCCTACTGGGAACAGACTTGCCTATTAAAAAAAATCTTGCCAAGGCAGCATCCAGTAACAACAGAGGGCTGCAGATTATCACAGGAGCACAACGACTGGCCGAACTCCATAGTATCATTGGCCCAGACAATGTCGAACAATGCCAGACCACAATCAAACCCACAAGTTCAACACAAGAGAAGAGACTAGAGTCGAGAGAATGGCTCAGAGCCATTAAGACTACTTAAGAGAGTAATAAAAGACTGATCCCTAGTCTGCCTAGAGGACGAATGGAGCAAAGTCGATGATTAGGACTCATCATAAAACATGACCTCCTCATTAGAGAGACCCTGGATGACCTCAGCATGGAGTGCATACAGATTGTACTGCCAATTTCTCACCGCAACAACATCATCAACAAAACCCACACAACACCTCTGGGTGGCCACCTCGGCTGGGAAAAGAGCAAACAAAAGATTGCTTGGCACAAGGACATCAGAGAAGCCTGCCAGTCCTGTGAGAGCTTCCAGAAGAACACCAAGCAGGTCAAAGTGAGGGCCCCACTTATGCTACTCCCGACCATCGACACGTCCTTTTCTAGAATCTCTTCAGACATAGTTGGCCCCCTACTGAGAACCAAGAATGGCAACAGGTTTATCTTAACATTGATGGACCTTTGTCACGCATTACCCTGAAGCAGTCTCACTCTGCAGACCAGATGAAGAGTCAATGGCTCGGCAATGCTCAATCTCTTCTCCCATTTCGGTATACCACAAGAAATCCTGACTGACAATGGCAGCAACTTTGTGTCAGGGATGTTGAAAGAATTTCAAACTCCTCCAAATTAAACATATCTGTTCATCCTTGTACCACCAGTCCTGCAATCCAACGGCATGATAGAGCATTTCAATGGTACCCTCAAGTCCATGATTTCTGAAACTTGCAAGAATAAACGACATCCTGCTATTTGCTTATAGAAACTCTCTGCATGCAGTGACTGGCTTTTTGCCATTTGAGTTGATGTTTTCACGAGATGTCCAGGGCCCCCTCATGGCCATATACAAACATTGGACAGACAGCAAAACAATGAAACAGTCAGCCGTTGGGTATATAGTTAGAATAGAGTCTTTTCGAAGATGGTACCAGCTGTTATTAGTAGGTACCTTGGAGACAATCAGTACTGAAGATAGTTGGAACAGAGAGTCTGCTCAGAAAGCTGCATCATTTTTAACAGCTACAACTCAGTTTGGCATTTGAGGTGGTGTACCATGGCCTAGGCTACATAAAAGGCTTAACAGTGTCTCTACAGAGCCGTTTGCAAGATATTTGCAATGCTTGTACTGAGGTAAATTTAGTTGAGACTACTTTACATGAAGTTTGTGACAGCATTGATTCTCATCACAAGAAATGGTTTGATTCTGCAGTCACTCAAGGCACAAAAAATCAATGCATCACAGCCATCACTTCCACGTCGATGTGCAAGGCAAACAAGTAGAAGCAATGTACCTGTCGACTCTGGAAGATTATTACAGAAGATCTATTTCTGTTCCATTTCTGGATGAGATGATATCACATATTCTCACTCATTTTTCTGAAACACAAAAGAAAGCCGTATGAGCTTTGAGCATAGTTCCACCTGTATTCATGGCCAATGCAGTCACTCAGGGCGAGTCTAATTTGATAAAGGAACTTTTGGATTTCTATGAAGATGATATGCCAAGTCCTTCATCTTTTGAACAGGAACTCCATTTGTGGAGATCTAAATGGAGGAGTTTCTCATCAGAATTGCCCCAAACTCCATCCCAGGCCTTAAACTGTGCAAATGAGAGCATGTTTCCGAATATTTACTGCTTACTCCGTATTGTTTGTAATCTACCCGTAACCAGCTGTGAATGTGAACGTAGTGTCAGACTACTTAGAAGACTCAAAACCTACTTGCATACTACTATGGGGAAACAAAGGTTATCAGGACTGGCACTGATGCACATCCAATATGGCTTAAACTTTGACCTAGATACTATTCTTAACATTTTTGCTCGTCAACACCCTCGAAGAATGTTACTCCAGGACATTTTGAGTCATTAATGCTACATTAATTATCATTTCTGTAATTGTATGTTCTATAAACTATTGTGGGGCACAGTCAGATAAAAGTGGTTGTGGCCAGGTGATTTTTTTTTTACAAGCTTCACATGCATGAGATGGAAACCCCCCCTTTAAATTCCTAGATACGCCCCTGGAATTGCGCTCATTATGCAGAAAACGGAGCTGTACTTATAAAGAAGCTAACGGGTTTAACACTAGTGTTTCTATATATGTGATAGGATCTGAGAAAAGGGGTCTTATGTACAATATTATTGATACCAGGTGAAAGAATAAAGCAATGCCTATATTTTGGAACTCAAATCATCACTTAATTCCATTGAAGAAAAGTTATGAAAGCCTGAATGCTAGACGCTTGAAGCTGAGAAAAACGTGTTTTAAATGGCTTTTGCAGCTTCCTGTGCACTTGATGAAGCCATTCCTTTTAGTTTGTTAACCACGCGGCCACTATAGCAGCTAGTAGGAAATCCTCCATTTTGTGGGAGTTTCCCCATACGCGGGCAGTATTTTCTGAAGAAGACAAATTCCGATAGATTGAGACCTGTATTATACACAATGGCAATGGTTGTTTTTACGTAGCTGGCGTCCAGGAAGAATGTTGAGTAACTAAATATACGGATAAGCTCCGTGTTCCATGGCAACGGGGAGAAATAACTAAATTAATAAGTCAAGTTTTTAAATGACGCCATCAACGTCAGGGGGGTTGATGGGGTCTCGGTTTGCCCAAAGTGTGGCGTTGCCTCTCCAAAGGGTGATGGAGAGTTTCTGGAAGAGGTGGCGTGTTGTTTCTGCAGGTGGGATTCCAAGTCTCTGTCCTTGTTGACGGCCAATCGACCTAATGAGGTCAACAGCTTCAGGGCACCAACCACCCAGAGACTCAACAACCAAGGGAACAAAGGTTACCCCAGCCGACTGGCAGGCGGCAGAGTGGGCTGCCATCTTTCTCTCATAGCCAACATTAAGGGCATGACCCTGGGTGGAGGCAGCGCCAGCCAGTGTGAGCTGCTGGAGGGTGGAGATGACATGGACATCTATTGCTGCTGGTTTCCCACCTTTCCAGTTAGAGAGGAAAATGTCGGCAGGGTGACTGTGGGAGCTAGGAATGAGGGCAGGCGCTTCTTTCCGGGGCGCGAGGGCAGCAGATTGGGCAGCAGAGAAAAGAATGTCCCTGATAGCGTCATGCCGATGAATCCTATCTCCATTCCCACCACAACCAACTTGATGGTCACCATGGATCGGAAGCAGTCTGGCATATGGGGCAGAAAGAACCCTTCGCTACCATCTGCATACCCAGCCAGTACTGGAGACAGTGTCTGAAGTCCAGGTCCAGGAGATGGAGGCCCAGAGCCCGGCAGGGAATGACATTAAGCCAGTCACCAGCATGGGGAATAGCAGTGGACAGGGCAAGAGCCTTAAAACGGCTGTATACCACAACAACTGAGGATGGTGTGATCACCCAGTTGCAAAAGGGGTTGGGCCCGTAACATACCTCCATCCAGGCTGCCATGGAGGGAATGTGAGTCCTGATCTCTTGGAACATTATCCTGCGGTCAATGCTGTTGAAGGCGTTAGAAAAGTCGAGGAGAAGGGTCCAACAGTTGTCCGGAGGGATGTTATCTTCCAACACACAATGTAGAGAGTGTACTATGGCCTCGCAGCCGACAGGGACTCCAACACCGAGCTGGGAGGGGCTGCAAGGATGCACTTGGGGAGTAAAAAGAACTTGCTCCAAGGCATGAGATCTGAAGGGGCTTCGCAAATGTCATAAGAGACCGCTTCCACCAGACCGGCCCAAACATTCCTGGCTCCCTTTGGGACATGATGTAGGGTTGGGGTTGTCAAGGAAAAGATGGCCTGGAGATTGGGCAATACAGCAGGAGATGGTACGGGGTCGTCAACTGCAGAGGTAAGGATAGAGGAACCTGGGATGGTGGATGTGGAGGCCGTTATGGAGGGAGACCCTTGGCTGATGGTGGCAGCAGGAATGTTCATACAAGAGCCAAATCGGGAGGGCAGGCAGTTTGTACAGGGGTTCTTCAGCTGACAACAGGAACAACTTGTACAACGACCACTCCGATTACACCTACAACAAACCATGCCTATTGGAACTCGTTATCTGGTGTCGTCGAGTGAATAGCGCTTTCTACCCGCACAGAAACTGCCGACAACTTAATCGGTTGGATGACACAATATAAATAAAAATACAGACGAAGCTACAGGGGTGCACTAGCTAGCTAGCTAAAGCTACGCTAGCTAGCTACCAGACGACGGCAGTAAGCCACGCAGTATATCTGTTGTAGGATTAATAAGGGCTACACTGTTCCGTACGCGTAGCAAGCTTATTGACCACCAATCTTCTAACCTCACTCTTGCCTACAAAGAAGCAAGCAGGAGCCTTCAGACTTCACACAAATGTAAAGGAAAAGTAGTAGATACCTGTAGTACAAAAAAATAAAAATAGTCAAACTATAACTTTGAGCTTATTTTGGTCATACCACAAAACCATTTTTCTCTACATAAGACCTCTTTTCTCAGATCCTATCACATATATATATTGTACTGTAAAGTGATAATATTAACACTTTTAAAAAAAAAAATTAATTTTTTTTTAATTTATTATTATTATTTTTTTAACAAGAACCTGCCTCCCAAAAACCTCATCTCCAGATTGCTAAGTGCTAAAAATTTGAAAATGGTAGAGTGGCTAGAGGAAGCCCTAGGCTATTCAATCACCTTTTTCATTAGGCATTAAAATTTTAGTACGTGGTCAAGCGCGCGGGTGGAAAATTGAGGGCGTTGATTTTCAACGTACTGTAAACCCAGAAAAGTTAGCGGGCCATTAATGTTAGCGAATTTAGCGATGAGGGGAAAATCGCGAAGTTAATAGGCAGCCAACACATTTGTGGCCATATAAGTACAAAGTTCAAAATCACTCATGCGCGCGTGCTAGCTGTCAGCAGAGCACGAGGTCGTCGCTGATTAGAGTTTTGATCGAGCAACTGCGAACTTACAATTAATACAGCTATGTCGATTGTTCGTTGGTTGAAAGGCAATGCTGGTGGATCTAGCTCAGTAGCTCAGTTTGTTTACCAGAAGGCGACGGAGCAACAGCTGCAGCCAACAAATTATCAATTCATTCCATATGCACTACTAGAGCGAGACTGGATTTTGGCTGACGATCAGCCTGCATTGGCAATATTCGATGTGTTTGCAGCTCATCGCTGTAGTTCTGTTCTTAAAAAGCTTCAAGACAACAATATCCACCAAGTGTTTGTTCCTGCAAGCTGCACAGGAGAGTTGCAGCCACTTGATTTGTGCGTAAATGAAGATTTAATTAATGAAGGACTCCTTCACGAGGACAGGTGGTATGTTAATGAAATCCATGAAGCCCTGGATGGTGGGAAAGAGATATCAGCTGTTAAAGTGAATCTTCGTGCATCATTGATCAAGCCCCATGCATGCAAACTGGTCTTAGCAATCTTTCATGCAATACTGAAAGACTAGCATTCAAAAAACCTGGAATCATGGACTTTATTAATGATTAATGTACTGTTCTTATTTTCACAATTCACCTTGTTTTTCATGCTATAAAACGTTAACATTAATGGTCGCTGCATGATATCAAAAACGCTAAATAAAACGGTCGCCAACTTTTCTGGGTTTACAGTAATCAATTTTCCACCCGGGCGCTTGACCACATACTTACATTTTCACGCCTAATAAAAAAGGTGATTGAATGCTCTAGGCTTCCTCTAGCCACTGGTACCAATATCTTTAGCACTTAGCAATCTGGAGTTATTTTGGATGAGGTTTTTGGGAGGCAGGTTTTTGAAGTCCCTCCACTTTAGGGTCTAGTAACTTACCTATAGTTATACCTATGAAAACATATTTTAGTATCAAAGAGAGCACGCAGAGAGACCTATCTTTTGAGCTATATATCAAGTCCATACCATGAAGTTTGCAGAAGCTACGAAGAAACTACAAGAACAGATCAAGAAATTACCAAGAGAACAAATTTTACATGAACATTTCATTGCTAACTTGACCAATGTTTTAAAAAATCTTGTGTTTTTTTGCAGTAACGCTCATAACTTTCCTACGCTTCACTCAATTTTTTTAATTTTATATCACTGTATAGCTCTTCTAATTCTCCAAGGAATGTAAGAAACAGATGTTTAATTACTATAAGTGTTGATAAGTTATGGTCATTTGAAGTGTGAGGTCTAGGATTTTCTCGGGGGATTTTCCACATAGCAAACGGGTTGGCTTACCACACAGCAACCACGATGCTTATTGATAATCTGTTTCTTACATAACTTAGATTTTTCCCTCCTCTTTCAGCTTACCCAAGTGTGGGACTTTGATCTTGAAAACTGTGGCAGTTATTATCGCAGAGCTAATAATGGTCACTTTTTGGGGGGAATCTTGATGTGTCTTCTAAGAAAATATGTCTGTAGAGACATTCAACATATCATTAGGAAGCACAAAGCATAAGGAACAACCTGGATTTTTTTAAATCTGCATAGAATGTATAGAAAAAAGTTATGGCGATTTATAAACCTATGGTTTTTCTGCGGTACAGTCCCCCGTGAAGGGCATCATCCCTTCTAATTCTGTAAGGGCCATGACCACACCCACTGTGGCATGGCCATAGACCCTAATGGAGATCACCTGCTTGACATAAGGGTGGTGGGCCACCTTTGAAAGATGGAAGCCCAACCAAATCTTAACTGCGACCATAAATTCGTGATTAGGTATGGCCAGGCCCAAATTGGCGATAGGAGGAGCTTTTAGCCATGCACTGGTGTGATTGCTGCTCGACAGAGCATTGAGCCTGGCTTTTCCAAATAAATCTGATGAGTCAAAAGCGATGAAATTCCTGCTCATCAAGGCAAGCTTGTAGGGTTCGTTGTGAAATCTGGGAAAGGTCGTTGTACTTGATACCTAGCTGATTCTCCAGGATGACTCTGGATGGAAGTTCTCCGAAAAACAAAGGTGGGGAGTTGGATGAAAGGCACAAAATTTTCCAATAATTGGGGAACAATTAATTTTGAGTAGTCGGTGCTGGCAACAAAAGAGACTGGTGCTGATCTCGAGGTGTTTCTAAGACCCAGACCGCCTAGTCTAAGCGGAAGAGTAGTTGAATCCAAGCATTCTCACTAACTGGACTTCGTAGAGAATACCTGAAAGTGTTGATCGGAGACTGGCATCAAACTGACAAAGCTGGTTATCGATAAGGAACATTGGCACTGCCCTCAACAAATGGTTTATCTTGCAGATTCCTAGGCAACTCCGTAGTAGATGGAGGCTCACCTGTGCATCTTCCATGGTAGGGAGGATCGAGTGTAGGTGGAATACCTTATTAATACTTGCTGTGACTGTTTGTTCAAAAAACTCTTCAGTTCCCCAAAGAGGCGAGCCTAGGAGAGTGATCCCTTCGCTGGGCTTCTTTATAATCTCAGGAAACTCTGGAAATGAGTTGTCCCCACTTGGCCAATAAACTTCACATTTCTTTACATTGAGGTGTAGTCCAAAACCAGGACCTAATTCTGAGATCTGATGGAGGATACTAGAGGCCGCTGTACAGGAAGCAATGAAGGTGCCATCATCCAGATACCACATTTCTAGCTGTAAATTTTGTGGTTGTTTGATTTTCTTCTTCAAGTAGGTGAGAACTAGTGAAAAAAGTATAGGGCCCAGGGGGTCACCTTGTTGTACTCCACTGGAGGAAATCAACCTACTATTACCAAATCTTAATTCAGCTTCAGTGCAGTAACAGTATTGGGTCCAGGCGAAGATATCAGGGATCAGATCCTCCACAGAATCAAGAAAGAAGCTTTTATGACATTCATTAAATGCATTAGAAAAATCTAACTTGAAAACACACATGTCCTCATGCTTTCTGAGATGGTTTATATATAGTAGCCTGGTGGTGTGAATAACTGCCTCCAAACCACCTTTAATTCCCACACCAAACTGACCATGAGGGAGAAATAACTCCGGGAGTTCTTGACAAACTGAGGAACAGCACAGGCGGCTCACAAGTCTACGGAAACTGTCGCCATCTGCTATTGGGAGATAACCCTTCCTGTTAGGCTTGACTAAGGCTGTCAACTGTGCACCACAGATCCATTGAGATAATAGTGGGTGAGCTTTCCCTGACAAGAGGAGGTTGAGCCATCGTGTCAACTCACCAAGGCAATTCTGTGAGGAAGGTATAGGACAGTTACAAATAACATCCAATAAATGTTGAACCCAAAGCTGTGAATAACCAGGGCTAGAACCCTTGGGGAAGGATCTTAGGGTTTGTAACTTGGTTCATATCAACCACTAAGGGAGAAGGTGCATCTTTTTGAGCGGAAGAGCGAGGATGATCAGACCGTACCCGTTAATTTGAAAAGTAACGTGAGATTGCTCAATTCGCGCGCGCATCTATTCCCAGAGACCAGGTGCGGTGGGTAGTTCGGCCTCGTGTTCATTGAACTGGAGGCTTGATAGAGAAGTTCTATGTGCTACTCCTCTCTGTGATTACTTACTGGTACTTCATTACTCAAATCTCAAAAGGTTTTCAAGTATATGAGCTGATAATAATTTAAAAAAAGTAATAATAATAATAATAATAATAATAATAATAATAATGTTTTTCAGCATAACATGACAAATACTCAATTATGAGATGACAGTGATATATAATTGATGTATTGAGTGCTGATCGCTTACCAGCTCTGTCACTGGCAGCCATGATTACTTAATACTATATATATTTAGGTGTTTGAGGGATATACATACAGTGGTTGCATGGGCATATAGAGTGATAAGTACATGGGTTTGATGAGTTAAACTGTGAGGTGAAGTGTGACCAAAGATAATCAGTAATTTTCTTTTTCAGGGTATTAGAAGATTTTGATAGGTCTAGGTAAGGCAATGAGTTCCACAGACGAGGTAGACGATTGAAGTAGAATTGCCTGGACTTGTTGTTAGTTGATCTAGTGTGGACTATTTTCCTCGTGCCTGATCTGGTAGCATTACACGAGAATGAGACAAACTCTGTGAAATAAAGATGTTGGTTCCTTGAGGTTGTTTATAAAAAAACATGATGTCATTTAGTCAAAATAAAGCATTAGTGGTAACAGGTCCAGAGAAATAAGTCTTGACTTATAATCCGAAGAATAATCGTTCAATATATATTTTGTGGCCCTTCTCTGGATCCTTTCGATGGGTTTGATGTCCTTGAGGAGCATTGAGACCCATACACAAGTTGAGATCTAACTAACGAAATATAAAGATTCTTTTTGACATGGACAGGAATATATTGGCTGAAGGTTCTCCTGATGAGGCTGAGCTTGCAGTATGCTTTGGATATTAATGAATTTAAATGTTTAGTCCATGTCAAGTCATTAGAGATCACTACCCCCAAATCCTTGTGGCTTCTAGAGACTGGTATGTCTTCCTTATTCACAGTGTAGCTGGATGTTAAAACGGCCTGACCCATGGAGAATTGCACCAGTGCGAATTTACTTGTGTTGAATTCCATCTTCCATTTTCTGGACCACTCAATTATTTTATCCATGTCACTTTGGAGTAAATAAATATCACTACTGTTATTTACTTGTTTATAGCATTTGGTGTCATCAGCAAAGCTGAGAATCTTTGCATTGTTGACTACCCCAGGCAGGTCGTTCAGATAAATAATAAATATGATAGGTCCTAAAGATGCTCCCTTGAGATACACCAGAGAAGACTGGAAGGAGATCAGAATCAGTTATTCACTGAAGTGTACTGATATCTATTTGAGAGATATGCCTGAAATAGTTTCCAGAGGTTGCCCGATATTCCCGAGGAATTAAGTTTTTGTAAAAGCTCCATGTGTGGTACCCTGTCAAAAGCCTTACAAAAGTCAACGTAGATGACATCCACCTGATTTTTACCTGCCATATTCTTCTGGATATCCTCAAGGAGGAGAAGTAGTTGTTGAATGATAGATCTTTTTCTCAGAAAACCAAATTTCCTCACATTCATGACTTGGTCTGAAACATAATCTATGATCTGATCATACAGCAGTCTTACCAGTACCTGAACATAAGAGGGAAATAGGCCTGTAATTTTTGGTGTATGCTCTGTCACCAGACTTGTGAATTGGTGTAATACGATGTACCTTCCATTCAGCAGGTAGATATATAGCTTTGGTTTAGACACTGAGTAAAAAGATGGAATACTGGTTCGCAGAGAGCTAAAGAACAAGATTTAATTTTTTTTTGACCAATCCCAACTACACCCATGGCCTTGGTAGGGTCAAGTGTAGCCAGAATTTTGTAGACATCAGATTGGGTGAAAGAAATGCTATCCAATATACTGATGGTGATGTTATTTCTACATCCTTGGTTGAGGACTGCTGTGCAGAGCTGGGAGTAAACATAGAGTAAAAGTATTTGTTGAATTGATCAGTCTTATCCTTGTTAGTGGAGGTGGTGTAAGAGTCCAGACTCATGATTGGTGGAAAGGTTGCATGTGTGCACAGACTGCTAATATAATTATAGATTCTGTGATTCTTGGAGTTAGCGAAGTCCTTGACTAGCTTACTTTCCCAAGATGTCTTTGCTTCTAGTATTATGGACTATGTTTGTTTTTCGAAGATGTTTATGCGATGCCTCAAACTATCTGATGGTTTAGCCGTAAACTTTCGTCTGAGAAATCTAAGTTTAATAAGGTTATGTCTAGGAGAAAACCACTTGGGGTAGTTTTTTTAACTGATTTTGACTTTGGGAACAAATAGATCTATAGCTTCATGTAGAGTAGACTTGAGATCAAGCCAGAGGTATTCTATGTCTTGGGACTCAAGAAAATAACTAAAGTCACAATCCAGAAGAAAAGCATGCATTCCCACAAGATCAGCTTTTGAGTAATTGTATACATACACTGCCTTAATTTTTTTTAATGAGGAAGAACTGTGGAGATGGAAAAATTCACTCTAAAATGGTCAGAGTAATTGTCTGTGGAGTCTACAGAGAGGTTTGTGATAAGATTTTGAGAGTTGGAGATAACTAGGTCTAGAATACTGTCCTTGTTATGTGTTAGTGAAGAAACAAACTGTGTAAGATCAAATTGAAAGATTAGATCGCAGAAAAGGGTGGAAGGTAATGAAACTGCACTAAAAGTTTGCCAATTAATATCAGGCAAGTTGAAATCTCCAACAATAATTACATTTTTTGGTTGAATTAGGCCTTCTAAGTAAGAATACAGACTGAAGTAGTGTTCATCAGTGACATTAGGAGCAATATATACAACACAGATTATAAATGTTTTCCTGCAATAAATTTCTACTGTGATTGATTCAATGCTTGGGTGTGTTGAAATAAGTTTGGATGGGATAGATTCTTTGATACATAAAAGGACGCCTCCACCTCTAGCGGACCTATCTCTCCTGTAGATTGTATAACCAGAAGGGATGATTTCGTTACGTAGTAGTGAAGTGGTTAACCAAGTTTCTGTGAGTGCAATGATATGAAGCTCAGTGGAGAATACATGAGATTGAAAAAAGTTGAGCTTGTTGACAATGCTTCATGAATTCCATAGACATACATTTATGTTATTTCCTAGTCAATCCTTGTGACAACATTCACCAGGATTGACGTGTGCAGGAGATTCTTGTTCACGCAGTGGAATTGGCGGGTTCCCAGAGATGTCATCAGATTGCACAATATGAGAATTGATAGAGGAATGCTCATCAGGTGGAATTCTACCAATGGTTGACTGACTACTGGGAACAGTATTCAGTTTTTCACACACTGTAGGAGCGAAAAATGAAGATGGATTTGAGGTTAATGGATTGACAGATAAAACATCACATGATCACAAGGAATTAGTTGATTTGAAGTAGACTGGCTACCGTGAAATTGGTCTGGTGGATAACTGGTTTTTGACTTGTTGGTCACACTTCGAGCAGGAACAAATGATTTGTTGACTAAAAAGCGAAGAACTCTTGTTACCAAGGTGAGGAACTAACTTTAATTCATAGTTTATTTTGTGATGGTTAGACCAAGCTAAATAGTGTAGGAATAGTAAGTAGTTAAGCTAGCACATCTAAATAGTGTAGGAATAGTAAATTTAGCTAGCGTACCCAAATAGCTAGCTAGCTAGCCCACCCTTGTAGCTAACTAGCTAGCGCTTCATTAGCTAGCGCACCCATATAGCTAGCTGGCTAAAACACCCAAGCAAGCTAGCGCACCATATAGCTAGTTAGCAGGTAAATAGCTATCTAGCTTAGCTAACTAGCCTTTTCTTTCCTGAGAACACTGTGCTGGTTTTGTTATATAGTCCTTGCTCACATTCAGTTGTTCACTTATTAATATATTTTACATCTAGGATTGCAGCAACATCTGTGATGAAGCAACATCTGTCATGTAATCATAACCATGAAACTAGGATGAATGTATAGATTCAGTCAGTTTTATATGTCCTCTGTGAGTGGTAGGTCTGGAAGCTGACGGATAGCCACAGAGTGGGTGTGTTAGGCAGGCACCACATGGTGAGGTGTCTGGTGCCATCCTGCCATTGCAGAAAGCACAGTCACACGTCTGATTTCCTCACACTTGGTAATGGTCTCCCTTGCCATTCAGCCTGTTGGGGTATTTCTCAGCCAGGTTGGACCCTCTTGGGCAACCCATGCTCAGCATGTGCATTGGTCCTGTCAATGGTAAACTTTAGCGTGGTTGGTCCAAAGAATAGCGGAAAACAATCTTCTGCATTTTGGCAGGATGGAGGAACATTAGGTCCTGGTTGAAGGATGTATGGACTACTCTGTGAAGCAATGTCATATAGAATTTGATAATCGTTTATATGTAAAGTTTGCTTGATATAAAAACATTTGTCTGTGTAGTAGCTAATAATATTACTTGTTATTATTCTTATTGCAGGAATATCATGCCTTCCCCAGCAGTTGTCCAGATATATTGGCTAGCATCCACATGGATGGTTCCACTTCCAACTGGTCTTCCTCTCCTCTGCTATCCTCTTCCTGCAGCTCTTCCCTTCCTCTGCTGTCCTCTACCTGCAGCTCTTCCCTTCCTCTGCTGTCCTCTACCTGCAGCTCTTCCCTTCCTCTGCTGTCCTCTACCTGCAGCTCTTCCCTTCCTCTGCTGTCCTCTACCTGCAGCTCTTTCCCTATTATGACTACCTCTCATTGACATCTGCTGACATAATCCTCTCACTGTATCTCTCCCCCTATTTCCACAGTCCTCTCACTGTATCTCTCCCCCTATTTCCACTTGCTCACTCTGATCCTTGGTCTCTTTAAAATTGCTACTCATATCGCGTATATACAATCACCAAGCCATTATCATCGGATAACAACATCTCTAGTAGAGTCTGGATATGATAACCCCAGGCCATTCATAGCTAACAACCACGAACTGTGTAACTAACCGCAGTAAAAAAATCTTTGAGCTCCCTGACGATATCGTGACGGTCTATGGGTGATAATACACTGTGACGGTCTTATAGAAATGCCTGGGTGTGTCGATTATGGTCCGCTAAGTGTTATAATAATTAGTCATTTTAATCTGGTACCGTATGCATATGCTTTGTACTGAAATCTGCTATGTAAAGTACTTTGATTTTTTAGATTTTTTTAAAACAGCGGGCAATGAATAAATTAAAAATAATATGCATATGTGTAAGTTACAATGCAAGTTTGAGAATCAATCATTCTACCAGCAATTTTGAAGGTAATTATATATATCCACCACAGAATTTACACACATATGGATGAGGAGTACGAAAAGAAGAATTTGTACACAATTTGAAGTGGAAACCATGACACTAGTATCTTGTACTTGCATGACGATTATCCCTATTTCCATTACTCTATTCCCTATTTACCATTTACCATGCCTACCGATTGATAAAACTCAAGAGGGGTGGCACAAATCTTCTCAGTGTATGAACGGAAATGGGAGGCTAAAGCAGGAGTGAGCTTTAAGGCAGGGATATAGATAAATATAGGTTCTGAGTGAGAGGCTCCTCGTGACAAAGGGACAGCACCAGCCTATTCTTGGTGTTTGCTGTTTGCAGGTAGACCCAAACATTTCTTCAGGTATGTTGTTTTCACCTTATCTATGATCTGAAAGTCTCTTTCCTTCAGATGTTCCCAGAAAGTCGAGATGGCATAGGTGATAATGGGATGAATTTTAATTCCAAAAGGTCTAATTGCACAGTCGAGAGAAAGAAGACAGAGATTCTTCATAGAGAATCTAGCTGAGGAACAGGCAGTATATTTCTTAGATAAGTGTTGACTGAAAGAGGGGGTAGGAGTCAGGGTTATATATACCCAGATACTCATAGGACGCTGTCATTGGGATGTTTGCTGATCCGTATGTGAAAGTGTCTGCTTGAGCAAGTCTGCCTCCCCTACGAAATTTGTTTTCAGTACATTCACTTCAATCTTGTTTCTTGAACACCAGGTGCAGAGAATGTCAAGAGCTCCCTGAATTGGTACTTGTTCAAGACAAAAAATCACAATGTCATCTGCCCAAGCCTGAATATTACCCCCTTTTATTTCAGCAAGTTTCTGGACCACATCTGTTGTGTATGCAATGAACAATTGGGGGCTGAGTGAGTCTCCTTGGAGAACACCTCTTGTCTGTAGAATTGGATCAGTTGAGCGTAGACCATCCTGTATACAAATGAAATTTTCTTTCAATAGAGAGAAAATTGAGCGAAGAATTGGTCCTTTTAGAAGAAATTGTCCATGCAACTTCCTCAATAAGATGTTCCGGTCCACGCTGTCGAAAGCCTTTTTGAGAGACTATAGAGAGGCATACGAGGCATATCTAGAGCTGCCTCAATGAGATACGTCCCTACAGCAACTCTGTCAGATCACAGATCAGCACAGCTGAGAGGTTGGCCCTCACCCTGCATTTCCTTGCTACTGGAAACTCTCAAGTTATAGTTACCTTAAGGGATTTTCCATAGACTGCTCGTGATGAAACCCAAATTGCTCAACTGGTAGAATGGGATCCATGACGGGTCTAATTCTCCTTGTTATTAATTTTGATTGCTGGATTGCAGATGAGTTGTAGTTATTAGGTATTAGGATCAGTCCTTTCTCCTTTATTCTTATAAAGGATTCCACACTTGTGGTATATTTCCCCACTATAAAGGCAACAATTGAAGAGGTGGGTCCAAAGGTCCATGCTACCTCTGCTGATTGTTTTAATACTGCATTACTAAGGTTGTCATGGCTCACCGCCTTCTTATTTTTTGCTGCTTGAATGACTTTATAAACCTCTCTCTATGATAGAAGGGCTGATTATACAAGCTCATCTACACTTTCAAAGTCTTGAAATAAGCCTCCGGAGTTCGTGATATCATTAGAAGGATTGAGGAGTGATTTAAAATGAGTTGTCAGTGCCTCCAAGGGAATTGGGACAGCCGAATTTAAGACTTCTTGGATATCGCTAACCACGGGAACTCTTCAGCTTCTATTTTAAATTGTGGTAAAATGAATACATTTTCATTTCACAGATAACAAGCAGGCCTCTGTGCACACTGTGCTGACCAGTAGTTTGCTATGAATGCTCAGTTTGGCTTTATTATTCTGGAAATGATGATGACAGCATCCTGCATTGGCCGAAGAGGAGAAATGTGTGTTTGTGTTGTGTGTGTGTGTGTGCATCTGTGCGACAGCCTTTTTATCCCTAGATGTATAACGCTTGAGAATTCCATCGCTAAGGCTCACAGTAGAAGATAGAGTAAGCAAATTACAATCACTCAGCTTGTCCTTTAAGCATGCTTAAAGTAAATCAATTTCATTATATTTGTTTTATTTATACTTTGAAACATACCTTTTTGAAAACATACCTTTGAAACTCTTGCCTATCCGCCAACTTTAGCCCAACACCTTTTTTTAAAAAAAATTTAAATTTTTTTTGAATTTCATAACTTTTGTTTTAACCATTATATTTTGAAACAAAGCATATCATTCGATTGCAAATTGAAAGAGCTATAACTTGGTATATGAATCAGCTCTACTGGAGCAGGAAAACAAAAGTTACGCATCTCTATGTCTACAACAGTTTTAAAAAAAGTCACTAACAACAGAAATCCAGGAGCGACTTTTTTCTTCTACTCCGTAGGATTTTGATTGATAGCGAGTCTGCAGTAGATGGCTATGCAGCTTTTCACCGAAGAAGAGCCTCCAGAAGCTATCGGGACGGTCACAGTGAAGTAAAGTCATCATTGTCAAAAAAATTATTTTGTTGCCGTGTATTTTTAGCGGTAAATTTTTTTAATCTGTATATATTTGAATTTGGTGCGTGCCGCCAAGCATGGTGTGTTGCAGATGCAACAAAACTGGGCGCTGCAGGAATTGTGTCTGTATAAAGGCCGGCAAACAATGTTCTGATTGTCTTCCCAGTCGCCTGGGTCATTGTTCTAACTTCCTCAGATCCCACAACAGCTCTACCAACTACACTTGCCGCAAACAACATGAGTTGTGATGAAGCCATTAGCTCTGCAGGATTAGAAGCTGATGGTCAGTTAGCACAGAGACTGTCCCCTCTCTGCCATCATTCCAACAGATGTCCCCACCGATCTTCAACTGGGGAGAAAATGTGGACATGACTGGAGCTACTCTCAAAGAGCTGATCACGAATGCCTATTCCGAGACAGTGCATTGGAGGCCTAATTTTTTTCTCCCTCCTCGAGGAAAGTCAGGCAAGAACTTCACAATGAAAATTGCTGGACTATTCAAAGCATGGGGAGGTATCTTCCATGGAATGCATTGCCATCAAGTCTGCCATGGCTCTTATCCTTCAGAGACCCCCTGGGAAACAAAAACCTCGTGATCTCAGAGATTGTCTTGACCGTAGATTGGAATCATGGAGGAGGGGTGACATACAACAACTTGTCACAGAGGGACGAGCGATTCAACAACGCTTAAAGAAACGACCTGTTCACCCCCCAGAGCAGGATGAGAATGAATCACGCCTACTATCCAAACTAATGCTACAAGGCAGAGTAAAAGAGGCTATTAAGATAATCTCTGTGGAGAATCAAGGGGTGGTCCTCTTTTGATTGATGCTGAAATAGTGAACCCACAACGGCCTCCTGTTTCAGTCAGGGATGAACTCAAAATCAAACATCCTCCAGGTCAACCACCCTACCCCAATACTCTTCAGTCCTCATCTGACTATGCTTCAGAACCACACCCAGTGATATTCAACTGCATTGATGGCAACTTCATTCGATCTATATCATTGCGTGCTAGTGGATCTGCTGGCCCCTCTGGAATGGATGCATTTGCCTGGAGAAGACTTTGCACCACCTTTGACAGTGCCTCAGATGAACTGTGCAGCAGCTTGGCACTTGTTGCCAAACGATTGTGTACTGAATTTGTTGACCCTGAGGGGATAGCTCCTCTCCTGGCAAGCAGATTGATTGCATTGGATAAAAATCCTGGAGTGCGCCCAGGTGAGACCGTGAGAAGGATAATTGGCAAAACAATTCTTGCTGTCCTGAAGACTGACATCTTGGAAGCTGCAGGATGCCTTCAACTATGTGGTCAGGATGCTGGTAGTGAAGCTGCAATACATGCAATGAGGGAGCCATTTTCTGATGAACAGTCAGAAGCTGTCCTACTGGTAGATGCATCCAATGCTTTCAACAGTTTGAATCGTCAATCAGCACTGAGAAACATCCAACACCTGTGCCCGCCACTTGCCAAAATCCTCATCAACTCGTACAGGAAAGACAGCCATCTGTTCATACGAGGTGAATGTATATCGTCTTGAGAAGGAACCACTCAAGGTGATCCACTCGCCATGGCCATGTATGCCATTGGTATCATCCCACTGATAAACAGATTGAAATCTACTGATGCAAAGCAGACATGGTATGCTGATGATGCAACGGCTTGCGGCTCTATAGAGCAAATTCATGCTCGGTGGAGCCAACTGAGTGAGCTGGGTCCCAACTATGGCTACTTCTGCAATTCAATCAAAACATGGCTTATTGTGAAAGAGCAGCATCGAGCCAGGGCAGAATGTGTTTTCAAAAGCTCAGGTATCAACATCACAACAGATGGGAAAAGGCACCTGGGTGCTGCTATTGGCAAGTCATCATACACTCAAGAATATGTTTCTGAGAAAGTGGGAAATTGGAAATCATCAATATTGAAACTGTCCTCAATAGCCAAGACACAACCCCATGCGGCTTATTCGGCCTATACACATGGCCTGTGTGGAAAATGGACTTACCTTCTACGCACCATCCCTGACACGTCGGATTTGCTACAACCTCTTGAGGAAGCTATCTACCATCATTTCATTCCAGCACTGACGAACAGAGATTCCATTACAGATGAGGAAAGGGACCTCTTTGCCCTGCCTGTTCGCATGGGTGGTCTAGGCATCACAAAACCAACCGAGGATGCCTCTTTCCAATTCGACTGCTCAAGAAGAGTTACTGGTCTATTGGTTGCACGCATCCTCAAGCAAGAACATGAGCTTACACATGATGACATGGTCGAACAAGCAAATGAGAAATGTACTGTTCGACTGAACAAGAGAAAGAACCAAAGCTGACCATCTAAAACCAAGACTAACAGATTCATTATGTCGATCCATGGAATTAGCAAGCGAGAAAGGTGCGCATCATCCCGGTTGTCTGCAATACCTGTTGAGGAGCATGGGTTTGCATTGCACAAGGGATTGTTCCGGGATGCCTTGTGTTTACGCTACAACTGGCTCCCATCTCAACTACCAACTAGTTGCATATGTGGCAGATCATTCACCGTTGATCACGCTCTCAACTGCCCGACAGGAGGCTATCCGACTATACGTCACAATGAACTAAGAGATATCACTGCCAAACTGATGTCAGAGGTATGTCACAATGTCAGAGTAGAACCACCACTGCAGCCACTCACTAGAGAGTCGCCCGGCTAGATGTAAGTGCACAGGGATTCTGGGGGAATAGGTACCAGCGGGCTTTCTTTGATGTGAAGGTGTTTAACCCTAACACTCGCAGCTACCGACAACTCCAGTTAGGAGCAGCTTACAAAAATCAAGAGAGAGAGAAAAGGAGGAAATACGAACAAAGAGTACGAGATGTTGAATTTGGCTCATTCAAGCTGTTGTTCTCAACCTCTGGGGGGATGGCAAAGTCTGCAACAGTAGACTACAAAAGGCTTGCCTCCCTACTTGCAGCAAAAAGAGATCAGCACTACAGCACTGTCATGGCCTGGTTGCTTGTCCTTCTCAGCTTCTCTCTTCTGAGGTCAACCATCACTTGTCTCAGGGGTGCTAGATCTACCTCAGGCCACCCCATTCATGAAACATCACCGATCGACCTTGGGTCGAATATCACTACATCAGTGAAATACAATGAACTCTATACAAATACAATAATTATGTAACTTCAAAAAAAAAACAAAAAAAAAACTCGTTCGCGTAAATTTTAATTAATGTTTACGCGAGTGATGTCGCGGTGAGATCCGTATTTCTGCTAGCAGCCATTTTGCTGAGATTGCAGGTTTGGAAGTTTGACGTGGGTGCCACACCTCCAATCGAAACAAGGTCAAAGGTTGTTTGGCAAACCCGTAATTGTTTTTATCTGAAGTTTTTCTCTCCTAAAAAGTGTCCTGTTTTTGTTGCTTTACGAGTGTTAAAGGATTAAACTAAACATGCTTGGGACTGCAGTGGCCATCTAAGCGAGTGGAAGCGCAAGGTGCACGTAGCTGTAAATTCCGGGGCATTACCGGTGTCACAGGGTATTTGGCATGCCAGGGAATATGGTATCCCCACACCAAATACCCTAGGGTATTTGGCATCCCCTCAGGGAATTTGGTATCCCACGCGCCCTAGGGTATTTGGTATCCCCATCCCGATGCCAGCTAGCACGTACTTTGTAGCTCTTGCTACAAGCACTGGTGGGGCTAGCAGTTATTTGTGATGCTGCCAAGAAAGAGTGCCCTTCAACGTGGTGTCCTCGTCATATACCTGTCTGTGCGCTACCTAACTAGGCCTATATAAAAACTACCTCCTGAAAAGGGTTCATAATATGTAGCTCAACGTTCTATTAATTAATGACTCCCCCCCCCCCCCCCCTCCCCTACTAGAACTATTAATTTTGCCCTTCATGTTCTGTTGTTTGATGAAAAAAATACATACGAACTGTGGAGGCATGCATAAGTATTAAACAGACAATTTTGTGAACATATTGAATAATCAACATATTGTGTAATCTCACCTGTCCAATCCAATATCACTTTTGACAAAAAACAACATGTTTTACCTTATTTGGTTTCTATATGCATAGCTAATTATAACTATATAGAGCTTTCTCAAGGCACTAAAGCACTCTACTAGCTATATATATATTTGGGGGGGGGGGGGAGGGGGGGGGCTTGGGGAATTTAGGAGTCTTTATGACCATGTCCTGTTTTCCAGGACTGCCAGAATCATTCCTTTGAACATTCACTTTATACACTTTATATCATGTCAATATCCTGTTCAAAATCAGTTACTTGAACTTGTGCTTCTGCAGGTATATACTGTATTTCAGGTAGTAAACTTCATTCTGTCTCAAAAAACCTACCTATATATGAATATAGCCAAACATATACTAAAATGCACCGCACAGAGCATCTTCATTTCCAAAATTTTCTGCCCCCCTCTCTATATACATCTTCTGGCAATACAGAATACTATTACTTTTTTTGGACCCCCCCCCCCCCCCCTTGAAAATCCTGGATCTGCCCCTGAATATGCAATACATTGTACAGAAATACATTATACAGATGGCTATAATTATATTACATTAGTTTGATTGTTTCAAGTTCAGTCTTCATTTCCCCCCAAATTTCTGGTATTGCAGTCAGGATAAACAAACAAACAAACAAACAAACAAACAAACAATAAATAACATCGTGCAGTGTAACCTCCGAATAATGGACAAGTGGGACATACCCCTTTGTCCATATTCGGAGGTTGTCTTTTTTTTTAAAGATAAGCAATTTGGTCACTTTTTTTTCACTTTTACTAAGAAAAGCAATTTGATAAATGAGTCGGAGATATTAACAATATTTATCAGGTGAGATCATATTCTAATGAGTTCTGTGGTTGTGTCTGGCCTGCACAGCAGCTGTCTTTAAGCTTGAAATGAAATGAAATGAAATGTTAAAGCGTGTAATGAAATGAAATGAAATGAAATGAAATGAAATGAAAATATCCCAATTGTTTTTGAAGGGTCAAAGGTAGAAATTACAGTATATAAAATTATCAATGCAGTAAAAAATTATATTTTATTTTATTTTATTTCATGGGCTGCTATTTGGAAGCTGGCACGTGGTCAACTGTGCTCAACTTCAGAGACATCCCTGTGGAGACCAGAAAAATATGGAAGAAAAAAAAAGTGACCAAATTGCTTTTCTTTGAAAAAGTGAAATAAAATATTAATAATAAAATAAAAAAATAAAATAAAATTCATTTCATTTCATGGCATTTCATTTTATTATAAATTAAAAAAAGACCAAAGTGCTCATATTTCATTTCATTACAAGCTTAAAGACAGCTGCTGCGCAGGCCAGACTCAACCACAGAACTCATTAGAATATGATCTCACATGATAATACTCACCTGATAATTATTTTTTATGCATGTATATTATAGCTAGGGTAGTTTTGCTGAGTTGACAGAATCAACAGAGGAGCTGGATATGGTTTGCAGATCCCTTTACATACAGTTTTTATGCCTTACACTGATCGAGTGAAAGAAAGAACAGAATTTTTACTTGCAAGTGGACTTTTGTAGTTGAAGACCATCTATTTGAAGTATGAGCGGAGAACCCTTTTAGAAATAGGCAGCCAAGAACTCATGTAGAAAAACAACACACAATCAAACTATCCTAAAGCTAGCTACACAACAATAAAACGATGCCATCTAGGTGGGCGTTAATAAAGTTAATAATTGTCACTAGTACCCAGGATGCTACAATTTCACTGTATCCACGGGTCGTACAATGCAGTGGCGGATCTAGGGGGGGGTTGGGGGGTCAGAACCCCCCCTCAAGAATATAACCACACCCACTAAATTATACTCAAACTCTGTGCAAATGCACAACACATGCATAGGACATGAGAATGTGGCATGTTTGTTGGTGAAGTATTGAGTGATTGATAAGGTGTGAATGAAGCCTTCTTAAACCCAGCTGCTTATGAATCAGTCTATGTTACTGAACTTGAGGGTGATGAATCTACCTTCAATGACTGGAGTTGGGACAGGGAAACACGTATTAAAGCTCAAGGACTATTGAGAACTATGCAAACTCCATGCCATGCTATTTGTTTAACAACTGTGATGTTTGCTCTTGAATCAATAAAGCAGTCAAGCTTCAGAAGAGAAATCAAGATATCTATCAAGCCTATAAGCAAGTGGATGAAACTATTGACTTCATCAAGTCTAGACGTGCTGATATTGACAATGTATTTGATCAGTGATATAAAGAAGCATGTGCTTTACTAACATTTGTTGGAGTTGAAGAAGTAACTCTTCCAAGGAGAGTGGAGAGGCAAGCCCATAGAAATAACCATCCTGCTCAAGAATATTATAAAAGGATTATAGCTATTCCCTTCCTTGACACCATCATCTGTCAACTGGAGTCACGGTTCAACAAGGAAAGCAGAATTTGTGCTGAGCTTTTGCTTCTCACTCTAGCCATTTCTGTCACTGATAAATTTGACCCAGTGTCCGAAGTCGCTCACATGCTTACATGGGAGTGCCATCTTCCTTCTCCAGTACAGCTCCAAAATGAGATCTCAAGATGGAAAATATTCTGGCAAAGAAGATTGGATGCAGGTGATGAAGTTCCTAACAGCTTGCTAAATGCACTAGTGCTATTTGCAGAGAAGATTCCCCCAACATATTATACCCTTTTGTGTATTGCTTGCATCCTACCTATTACCAGTTGTGAAGCAGAGCATAGTTTCTCTACTCTTCGGCGGACCAAAAATTACCATCGAAACACTATGCTTACGTCCAGACTGTCATCTCTCATACTTATGGCTCAGCATAGTACCAACTTCAACAGAGATAAAATATTTGAAATATTTGTGAACAAACATGCCCGTAGAATGTTTAGCTCGTCTATTTTGTGTGCGTAATGACTTCCACTGACAATATTATTGATGCTGTACTTATTGTATATGTATGTATATAAAACTTTATTTAACCAGAAAAAACACTCAAAAGAGCTAAAGGTGACAATACAAAAAATTTACTGTCAACAAGTCAACCCCCCCTAATCAAATTGTCTAGATCAGCCCCTGCAATGGTGTCGTACAATGGTGGTATTGGGTCGTACAATGGTGGTATTGGGTCGTACAATGGTGGTATTGGGCCACGCCCATTGTCCGTTAGAGCCGATTTAAAAAAAAATCAATGAATGTCTATTTGGTGCACTGGCTGCTGTCCGTTGTTCAGAATTGGGAGGTTGTCCGCTATTGGGGGACTTTCTAATGCACTATTCATATGGAGAATCAATTTGTGCACCAGCCTCTGTCCAATATAAGGTAGGTGTCCGCTATTGGGAGTGTCCGTTAATGGAAGTTCCACTGTATTAGTAAAATAGGAAGTCACTTGTCTGAAAAAATATAGCAAATCAATTGCTTCACACAAAAATGCTACATAAATTAATGATAAGAGCTATGTGCAGGTGGTATGACTTCACTTATCTGAAGACCATGTTCGGACAACTGACTTCATAATATAATACTCACACACACATATAAACCATACCTGATTGAAAGCAAATGTCGTATTCAGTGCTTGGCACCTAGCATACTGGGGGGAAAAAAGTGTTGACAAATTGCAAAATCACCATTTGAGATGTTCATGAAGAATTGAAGGAATAGGAAAACAAGACATTACAAATTCTTCTCATGATAATACGTACATACACATAGCAAAAGCAGGTTTCAATAATGTGTCACCACTCAGGTTATTGCTTACCATGCACAAAAATACGCCACAATCATATGCATTGCTTTGAGTTGGTATGTCCTATAACCATGCATGCAAATGTAAAAAGCAATATATAATTACAGTCACTGGGAAGTAAGTGTGTATAGCTATACCTTTGGAGAAAGCATTTTCCACCTAGAAAAATCCACAATTGGATTTCTTTTCATGAGAAAGTCACTGAGGAACACAAATTCAAAATAAGATAACCATCCATGTACACGTATAACTAGTTAAACTAAAACAAAGAATATTCTTTCCCATCAAGGAGTCGTAAAATCTAAAAATAGCACGAGACACTGTAAACAGATTTCAATTCTTTCCTGTTCGCTTCTTCCATGATCAGGAACATGTATGAATCTATGATCTGATATTACTAAAATAAATAAATCTGAAGGAGTGAAAGACTTAAGAGGATGAAATGAATACCTTGTCATTTAGCCATTCCTTGTTGGTCAGCGTATCAAGGTCATGGCGATACACTTGGCAATCCTGTATAGAAGACAGGAGTTTTAGATGGTGCAACCTATAATTAAATACACATAGCTACATGAATTACTCTAAACAAGTAGGTAATGCAAAATCAAGAAAACCTGATACCTTTGAACAAAGACCACTTGCTTGCAAATCTTCATTTTCTACAGGTGCACGAATTGTGATGAAGGTTACTTTTTATACCCAGAGTTACTGTTACAACACAACTACATACCATCTTTTTCAGCCCTTAGGTTTAGGCATCTTCTGGATGAGCAACACTGCTTTAGAATACCTTTGCCACCAAATCTTTTCATATCGCAACAAAAAAGACACTTGCCACAATCAGCTGCAGTGCATCCAGCACAAATTCCACACCGTTTGCGTCTCCCTACAAGCATTAATAATTACAGAACAGTATACGACCTGCTAAGAGCCAACTTGCTCACCTTTCACTAATTTTTTGGCCTTTGAATATGGTATGGTAGATACACTCTCGCACTGATCCTGTAGAAATATAATGGTGCATAAAGAGTAAGTTAAAACTCATGCTTAAATCATCTTTGTAGGAAAAAAAAGATTAAATGATTTTTGTATCTGGAGACAGTAATCCACATGTAAACCATAGCCATACCTCTTCACTAGCAACAACTGAAGGGCAAGATGGGGTGGAAGGTGGCGAGCACGATATTGAAGCACAATGATGAAGGAAATAATAAATAATAAAAGTGAAGAGACCACGACATAGTTATTCCCCACAAAGTTGTTGTTGTTTTTAGCCCAACCAGTGCATTATACAGTCAAGCTCAGTTGAATTGAATTACGACCCATTACTCACTACCAGCACCAACTAACTGCACTGCTCTGAATGGTATGATACTAATAGTAGTATTCAAGCCTTACTGGATAGTCTTACTAAGTCAATCTTGCGCTTCTTCCTGCAGGGTTCCAGAAGCTCAGCATCTCCCTCTGGAGAGAGATTTGTGTCTACCGGAGACGACACATTCAGCGAACCACACAGAGGAATAGCTTCAGAATTCACTAAGTATAAACAAAATGGTTGGGACTATAGCTAAACAATATTTAAAATAATCTACACATTGGCCCTTCATACACAGTTTTATTTTAAATCAAGTATAAATTACAGGATATTTGGACAACAATATCAATATCCTCTTTCATTGTTATATATACCTCCTGCTCCATTGGGTGTCAACCACAACTTCAGCTTTTGGGTATTATAGGACTTCCTGAGAAGTTCTCCCTTCTGATCCATAAGATGCCACCTTCCTTTTCCTAGGTCTTCTTTGATTATGTATGGCCCAAAAAACTTGACATCCAGTTTTCCACCTTTTCTTCCTTTATTCTTGGAATTTTCTGCGAGCACTTTATCACCGACCTTAAAAATTTAATAATACATGTACATAGTGTTTATATTATTATCCATCCTGTATACCTTTAGAGTAGTGCCCTTGTTATGCTTCTTGTCATATTGTCGCTTTTGTCTCTCTTGTGCCTTGAGAATGTTGTGCATGACTTGATCATGGACCTTCTTCTTCAGTTCAACAAGCACCTCAACTTTCTCATCCATATCTGCATCATCAGTTTCCTTGCTTCGACCTGGTAAACTTGCATCCAGTGGGGTTCAATTAAATTTGATGTGACAAGTTAACTAATTAATTCAAATAAATTCGAAATGACAGTTTAACTAAATGATTCAACTAAAATTGACATGACAAGTCAACTAAAATGAACTAATTTTGAATTAAATAAAGAGACCATAAGATTGGCTTTTTTAAGATAAGTCCGTTCATTTCATTTTCATGTTCGTTTTCCCCACCTCCGTGGAAGTGGGCTTTGAAAACTCTATTATTTTGAGGACTTTTTCAGTTTCACCGAACCTTATGTTCGAGTTTTGTGGCCACTGGTTTGACACATACTAACACACACCCACATTGGTATATACTGCTATTTACTTGTTAGCATTATTAATTCCATGTCAAGAAGAATGCAAACAAAAGCTCTGGAAAGACGAAAGTATAGAGTCATGAAGAGTTACGAAGGATCTTCTGGGTTAGAATCGTGGGAGAAGAAGAGATCTCTAGAAGCTGAAGACTCAAATGATGCTGGAAGTTTGAAACTTTAGTATTAACGGCTTTACCATTTATGCTTCACCCTTTACCTTCAGATGGCATCTGTAGCCCTAGTGCTGGCTATCACAGGCCTGCCTGCTCCTGTGTCAACCCAGCTCGGTCACTGTATTTCTGGTGAGTCTGTGTGTTGCTGATGAAAGAGTGCAAGAATGATAATCATGATCAAGAGTAAAATGAGGGGTTTACAACCACCCCGGATCTACACCTGCCCCCTGGAGTGTTGTATTTTGAACATTATTTTCTCATGATTCATGTATTCCCGACATTATTCACAGTTTTGCTCACTCAATATTTGTCCATATAATTTTTATATCATTTAAATGCTCTCTCTTTGCTCTTCGAAATGAATGATTCAATCCAGCCAATTTTCCATGAGACACAGTCCATTCTGTGGACTCACTTTTCCTGCTGAATGAAAAAAGGGGAGGGGGGGGAGTTTTATTAGAAACTGACTGACAACATAAATGGCAAGTCTTGATGAAGGCTGAAAATTTGTAAAAAAAACACACCTCTGTACTATTGCCAGTGTGTCAGGCTGTCAGCCAGATGTTGATGACAACACTGCTTTGCCTAGAGGCTATAAATATCATTGGTAAGCACAGAGAATGAGCTACCTTTTGAGATCAAAAACCATTAAGCATTAAATTGGTGACCACAAATATGGTCTATGCCCCCTTAATTCAATTTTAATTCAACTTTGAATTAATGGCCTCAAAAACCAGTTTAAATAAATAAAATAACTGTGACAAACTAAATAAACCAGTAGAATTAAATATACCCAAATGACAGTCTAACTAATTCAACTTTGAATTAATTGAACCCCACTGCTTGCATCAATTGGAAGTCTTGCTTCTCGGTGGTACATAACGTAAAAAGGAGTAAACTTCGTTGAATCTTGACAACTTGTCCGATATGCAAACAAAACGTTATCAACAAGGTTATCCCAATTGTCACATTTATCATTGACCAACTTCTGTAGAGATGCTTTTAATGTTTGGTTAAACCTTTCATCAAGGCCATTTGATTGCGGATGGTACGCACTTGTTACTCTGTGTCTAAATCCAGTCAGAGCTTCCAACCTGTCCACGATCTGGTTACAGAATTCTCTTCCCTATATAAAGGAATAAATATTTGCCAGACTATAAGTTATGGATACAGCCTAAGACCTTTGCGGGAAATCCCTCCCACCTCACCTAAAATAGCATCCTACAACAAACAAATGAACTTAGTGCAGATGGTCATTGTGTGGGTTCAGAAAAATTTAAAGAAATTAAAAAAATCTGACCATATGTTTAGTAAAAAAAGCTATGAGATTATTCCTAGTTACTTGATCAGAGATGATTTCTTGTGGACATCCATGCCGCATAATCATCTTGTAGAGAAACTCAGCTACATGTTTAGCCTCTTCTGCCTCAGCCCACTTCGAAAAATAATCGATTAATGTGATGCAATATCGATTGCCCCTGGCACTAATGGGAAGTGCAATTAAATCAATCCCAATTTTATTCCAGACATCCGATACTGGAATAGTATGTAGAGCTGCCGCTGGCTTATCAAACTTCCGCTTTGATCGCTGGCACACATCACAACAGCTGACCTAAATGAATAACATGAAGACATTATGCAGGTGCAATACAACACATTAATTATTCCAGGCACACACCCCCCCCCCCCCCCCCCCCACACACACACACACACACACGGAACACACAACAAACTTAACTTAGGGCCGAAGATTAAATAATGCGAGTCACACAAGTGCCGAATTAACTAGCAATTGAAGTAACACAGGTTTTTTTAAACCTACCCATTTCTCTGTGTCATTATTAATTCCCTTCCAATAGTATCGGGAAACGACTTTATTGATGGTTTTGTCCCGACCAAAATGGCATCCACCAACTCTGTTGTCATGACAGGCTTCCAAAATTTTCTTCTTCCTATTTTGATCTGTTATAACCTGCATTAATGACATGTTGAAATAAATTCCAGTAGCAAGGTAATAGTTTTCTCGGATCAATTCACATATACGGCCAGTAGCCGCGTGAAATTCGTGCGCGTGTAATTAACTTAAAATATATAATTAACTAAAAGCATAGCATAAACTGGTGTTAATGGAGTATCATCCTTTGAAGACATTAATGAGAGTATTACTGAATATAGACTCTGGACTATCATCCTTTGAAGACATTAATGAGAGTATTGCTGAATATACACTCAGCATTAGTCCTCAAGATGCATATATGTTTCTTGGTTCTACATAGATTAAAGCTCAGGCAATGTGTCCTGCTAATGTATCTATGGTCTCGGGAGTATCCTGTATGTGAGGCAAGCCGAGATGCTGGCATCAGTCCACAAAGAGGGGTGGATATCTACCAGTGGCTGAGGGAAGTCTGTTCGACTAAGCTATTGCAAGTGCCAATTGTGCTTGGAGGGGTGGTGCAAATCGATGAATCGCTCTTCCGACACAAACCAAAGGTTTATGGACAGATATAGTATATTTAGAAACCACTTACTTTACCTTATCTACTTTACCTTATCTTATCTTACCTTATCTGGATCCCATTATCTAATTATTACCTAATCTAACATACAGCACCACAGAGGCAGACCTCCAGCCCAAGAAGTCTGGGTGTTCGGAATGGTCGACATCTCGACCTCACCAGCCTTCAGGAAGTGGCGAAAAGAGATGCGGCCACCCTACTGCCCATCATACAAGCCCATATTGCACCCAACACAGTCATCCACTCAGACCAGTGGAAGGCTTATAACCAAGTTCGATCGCTTGCTGGTGTCTCTAGCCACCAAACTGTCAACCATTGAAATGTATGTATAAAATAACAATTGGATGGGAATAAGAATTGATAACAATTATAATAGCAACAATTGAATTATAGCAAGAATAATAAAATAGATGAGCCATTAATTAGGTTCAACTAACACCTGGTTGTGCTATGCATTATTTATTTTAATTTAATTACACGCGCACGAATTTCACGCGGCTACTGGCCGTATATGTGAATTGATCCGTTTTCTCTAAATGTCTGTGGTGTTCTGGCTTACTTGTCTGAGAATATTGTCTGAGAATATTTTGGCCTCCTCTTTGGTCTTTATATATAGAACAAAGACCCATCCAAAAGCTCAAATTTTTTGGATCTTTTCCTAATGATAGCTTTCTGGGCTCCTTCAGGGTAAACTCCTTGGTGGAGATACTGGTACACTTCGTCATATTTACGTTCTTCTTCAGTAAACGAAGCCATATCCGACGCCACGTGTGTAAAAGTGGCTAATGATAGTTTTATCAGCTTTCTGGGCTCCTTCAGGGTAAACTCCTTGGTGGAGATACAGGTACACTTCGTCATATTTACGTTCTTCTTCAGTAAACGAAGCCATATCCGACCGCGTGTGTAAAAGTGGGGATACCAAATTCCCTGAAGGGATACCACGCGGGGATGCCACGCGGGGATGCCAAATACCCTAGGATATTTTGCACGGGGATGCCAAATAACCTAGGGTATTTGGCATGGGGATACCAAATAGTGGGGATGGCAAATTCCCTGGGACACCGGGACAAGGACACCACCGGGACAAGGCCGGGACTGTCCCGGGACGGTTGGCAACTCTGATAAATTCACCCATAAAAGTAGGATGTCTTAAATAATGTGGGCTTATTAAATCGGGAATGGTAGGATAAAACAACTTAGCTGAGGAAGAAAACTGAGTGTGCAGACAAGTGCGAACAGCGCAGAAATCTGAAAATAGTTATTTGAAATCGGTGGCAAAACGAATACATTTTCATTTCACAGGGAATCCTTCAAGCGTAGTTTGCCATGAATGCTCAGTTTGGCTCTATCATTCTGGAACTGATATCATGATGACTGCATCCTGCTCTGGCAGAAGGAGAAATGTGTATGCGTGAGTGTGAAAAATAATGACACCAATCTTTGTATATATATTTATGTATAACACTTGAGAGGAGCATGAGGGCATGGACAATATAATCTGGAATTAAAACCAGCATCTACTTGAATCTGCGTACAAAACTTGGCTAAGTCTCTGAGACAGTTTATGAATTCCCTTACTATAATACTTTAGCTCTATATATATAGCAAGATAATCTAGCTAATTTGAAAATTATTAGGTTCAAAATCTATCATAACTGTAGTTAATTTTTTCATTGCCTTCATTTCTAGCACTTGGCATCATCCACCATTGAAAAGCTTCCTTGGGCTCAAGTAAAGCTTCTATACTACATCTGCCCATGTTTCTACAAGGAAGGAGTGCCACAAATGTATGCCATTAACTAAACCTTGAAAATTGCCTTTGAGATCTAGAAGCTTCAAATGGACTCTTAAGTGTGTCACACTAAATAAAATGGAGTGCTTGAGATACCTGTGAGAAAGCTATATATAGCTCATCTGTAGCTATAACTACTGCCATCATTCATCAGGTCAACTATATATACATACTGACTTTCTAAGCACCCACAGCTCAGGTTAGCTTGAGTTTACACCTTTATTGTGATTTTCCGAACACAGCTCTTGACTCTAGAGTGCAGCGAGAAAGCTACAGCTACAAACCACAGCTTATTAGTAGCTACACAGTCAGGGCTAGGAACAAAGAAGGAAGTCTACATATTATGAAAAACTACAGGAGCCAGATTCTCACACGCATGTGCATACTAAAACCATAAAGCATCACAAAGGCCCGTCATTTACTTAACTTTCAAAATTACCAAACGGACAAACCATCTGTAGCTATAGCTGCTTCATTGTGAATTTAAACTTTTGTCCATTGCTAATTCTTTTCTTCCTCTACACCTTTGCTTGCCACACCATGCCTCGCATTAATTACAAGTATAACAGGATGGATTGGTGTGGGGCCTTGGTGCTAAAATAATATTTTTAACTGCGCAAAATTCCCCCCAACTGATACGTAAGTCAAGGACGCTTTACAACTGTAAAGGTCACAGGAATTAGTAAAACAGCCACAAGAGAAGTCAATGCAATGCAGCTGTATTTGAGTACTGAGAGATTAACCACTAAAACAACCAAACCCACACAGAGAATGTACTAGTAGTCAGCACCGATCAGAGAGCTGCTTATGGTTAGTAGAGAAGAAGGTAACACTACTGATGTAAGAAATTTAAGGGCGACTTGGGGCAATGCATAGTTAAGAAACATTACTTGGCAGAGTTGAAAAGAGCCAAGGGGAATGCTGGACAAAAGCCAAAAGTTACAAAAATTACTACCCAGCACGTGGTCGCCCTCTATATAGTAGAGGGAGAATTTGATAAAGATGTTCATACTTAAATTAGGGCTCTTAGGAAAAATGGCACATCTTTTATTGTTCCGGTGTAGTGCTTTTGGTGGGAGGGGGTTAAAATCGCCATCCACTCTGGCAGCTGTGTGTAGGTGGGAGTGCAGAGTATGTAACCACATATCATATACAAATGTAAGATTTGTTGCATTACCATGGGCAACAAGAAATGGTTGATGGAATAGACTAGTGCTCCCTCAGATTTCAACTAAATGTGACGTACTCATGACCCAAGGAAAGAAGCAGCTAACCAAGTTATGTATGTTAACACCAGAGTGATCATTTTTAGCTCCTTTATTTAAAATCTCTCCTAACTTTGGTGTTCTTCTGGTTGAATTTGACAAAAAATGGATTTGAACTGGTCCAATGTTAATCCTTAACCATGAGACAATAATAAATAGTAATGCAAATAGTCGATTTCTTTCTTCATCAGCTCAAAATTAGAAGGGAGACTTTCAGTAGACCTTACTTTTAAAATTGATCGAAGATTTATCTTTCTTACTTTTTAAACATTTTTTGTAATGGTTGAAAGGCTGTAGAAATAACTGTCAAAAATGAGATATTCATTGCATGTCCTACACTTGAACTTCAGGATAAACTACTAGGTCCTGCAATTTTATCAAGAACAGAAATGCTTACTACAATACAATTTAAACATGGTGATGAGTTGTCAGTGAATTCCATTGTTCTCGAATATATCCTTTTTGCCATTTAGACTTGGAGAATCACCAGAATAATTTAGGAAATTCAAAATTATTTTTCAGATAAAGCATTACAGTTTATAGCAATGATAGTTCACTCTGAAGAATATAAGGGGAAAGGTGGGAAGGGAAGATAAATTCTTGGACATTGATTGGTCTCATTGAAGTGACGTTTTGTTAAAATTTGCTCGCCCAAAATGAGGGGGATGCAGGAGTGAGATTAAACTTTTGAGACCCATTTGTGTGAAATTTTGCAAAGTTCTAATAATCTACTAATATTATTATCATAATTATCATCACATGCTAAGCTGAAACTTCTACCCCATTACCAATGAAAATGAATGTTATCCTTTTAACCAAGGAAAATAAAGCTTACACTAAGACCTCCATATTTCACTTTACACATTTCCATCGCCCCCTCCTCCCTACCTCCTTCCCTCCTCCCCACCTCCTTCCCTCCTTTCCCCAACAAAATGCACTCGGATATAAATTAGGTATTGAATTCAGAAAATGTAATTAAAATAGGCTCAATAGGATCTACTTGCTTAGCACCATAAACATTGACTTTTCATTGTTGATAAATTTGCATATTCTGACAAACCTTAAAATATTAAAAACTAATTTTAATATAAAATAGGTTCAGTATCATATTGGCTACTACCATGCACACCAGGAAGTGCAGAGAAGTGATGCATCTTTTCTCTGCTACTGCATAACAATCTCTATGCTCTCTTTAACAATATAGCAATTTCCCAATTGCCTGCATATGGTCCTAAACATGAAAGCCTCTTTCACAAACGTGGCCTAGTAATCACATACCTAGCTTTTTAGCCTGTTTGCATTCAGAAGCGATCATGAATTCTCTCACAATTAGTTGCATATATCATAGATCTTGTATTCGTTATGCCAAAGAAGCATTCCCACAACTATATATAATGTATATATATGTGTGTGTATATCTTGCAAACTCACTGAACCATTGAAAAGCAATATAAACTTCAAGTGGCTCACCTGCCTTGTCATAAAGGAGGTGTGAGTCTGTGAACCACAGTTACAGGACATCTGTATTGCTCTCCTTCCCCCTCTAGGGGTATAAGAATTTGCTACTTCATTACTTCCGATATATTACACGAAATGTTAGCAAAATTTAGAATGAAGGTGGAGTCTGGCAACCCAGTTTGTTGGTATAATTAACATCTTTGTTGTCCATTTCCTAAAAAAGCTGCCATTTCTGTGAGATACCATATAGTTTTAGAGGAATGAGTGGAATTCCTTTAAAAACTATTTTCTGTCAAGAGTTATTAGTATAGAAAAGTGCATAAAAATTGATACATTCTTTCAGGTAAGCCCACACCATCAAATTAGGTGGCTATATGTCAACTCGCAGTATATCACAAAACTCAGATTACAAGGAGTTACTTAAAACTGTACTTTTACAAGAACAATATTTTTTTAAAGCAAAATGGATGGACTTTTAAAAAACAGGAAAAGACACAAATATTTTAAAAAAACTCATATGCTCATGATCTTAAATACCAAAAGGTCCCTTGGTTGTGGTTCACTTAGATACAGTCTTGTATCCTTTCTTTTTTGGCAGGCAAATTCTAAATTGTATTTGATTGGCCGAAGACTACACGATATTGTTGAGTATATCTATATAGGGTGTTGTTAACAGTTGCAAGGAGAACTCCACCAAACAAATGGCATATGTTTTGGAGCTACAGCATGCTTTTGAAAGGTTCCCAATAGTATAGCATTGGCAGAACCTTCACATCCAGCCAGATGAAGCAGTGAACTGCTGAACATCTCCATCATCCCAAGCCTCACTCAATCATTTGTACAACTCACAGGCCTTATTCCACCCATGGATCTGGATTCATTCCTCTTGTTTAGGCTTGAATCAGTAGGTAAAGTGCAGCTTCGAGCTGTTCATCCTACCCTAGCTTCAGTATTTTTACCGGCCACTTCACTGCCATTTTTAATGTTAGAAATATCGGAATAGCTAATTCCATACTCTTCATATAGTAGTGTATAGGACATGACCTTCTCAATAATCAACTTTAATTTTACTCTCTGACATTTCGAGTAGATGCTCTAACCTTCATTCCTGATGAAGGCTAGAGCATCTAGTCTAGTCAAAGCATCAAGAGGGTAAAATTCAAGTTGATTATCCCTATGCTTCAGTAATAAAATGTTGTAAAAATGAGTCCCGTTTTTGTAGGCATGGTTGCTGGCTACTGCTATACTCAATGGTTAAACTTTTTATATCATCTGAATCAGCAAAGATAGCAGAATCACCTTATCCATTGCAATTTAGTATATAATTGAATTATTTTTTAAAATAATTACTAGAGCACAATATTTTATGTTTTTCAAACTTTTTAATATTTATCTCGAGAACAACTAGCCTCACATGTATCATTCTGATACCATCATAACCAACATTGAATTAGCTTTCAAATGATATGAAATTTAGTTGTAAAGATAAAAAAATATTGAAAATATATTGAATTGAAATGTTGCTATTTTATACGATAGTTTCCTCTTTTTACTAAGGCGTGGCAAAAAAAATTACAATAATTATTCTGTCCTATTTAAAGATTCTATGATGCAATCAATGCATTAGGTAATGCATAAACAAAAAGAAAGCAATGCTAGAAACAAGAAAAGTGAAGCAGGTAGATAGATAAATATTATTGAAATATGGTTATTTAAAGTGCGATTTTTCAATGGTGACTGAAGTAAAGGGTTAATGAGAAGGCCATTGTAATTTTATGTCAACTGAGAGTTATTTGAATGTCTAAGACTTTCTTCCAATCTGGTCCAGCAACTCAGCCGATGCCATTGTTCAAATTCAAACACTAACGGTATACCATATCTACTTAAGGTACATTAAAGTATATAGTAGGCCGTGTTTTAAACAGTAGTGTAAATTTAAGCCCACAAACACACCACAAAACTTGTACCACCACAAACATGGTTGTCCTGCATGTACAGACCTATTCACTTGGAACTGGCAAGCATACTAGATTAATGAGCTAGTTGCTTATCTCAATTCAGATTTGCTTGAGGTTTCCCATTAACCCAGTTCAGATTAATTAGATTGCACTATATAAGGGTTGTCCTGCATGTACAAATGTACGAGGTAAATACTGTACATTTTCTAATAGGAACCCGGTTACTATTTACTTCTATCCAATCTACATATTGGAAGGGCAGCTACAATTTGAAGGGTGGTTACTATTGATTCCAGTTGTAAAGGAGTTCAAGTGCATATTTGTAATTATTTGGATTCCCATGGTTCAAACGGTTGAGTGTTGAGTAGTTGAGTAGCCCCGGGAAAGTCAAAATCAAGGGTTCAATCGCTGTTGTGCCCAGTATATTTCCCCCCAATTTTATTTCTCTCAGATTCCCCCCTACTCCATTTCTCAGTTCATAAATTTAATGAGTAAATACTTAGGTGGGTCTTAATGTTATTTGACTCTGTGGTTACGGGAGATTGTTAGTAGTAACAATTGAGACTGAACTACAATGGATGTGCTGTTCATGGAGGAAATATGGTATATAACTTTTTTTTTGGTCCCACATATACAGAAACAACACACCACACAGACACATACTTCTCCTCCAGTGCAGGATGCAGACACATCATCGTTTACAGTATGATAAAGCCATTCTGAGCATTTATGGCAAGCTACACACTAACAACACACACATACACTTCTCTTCTACAGCATGCAGTTACCATTGTTTCTGGGTTTATACAACCATTTACTGTGACAATAATTTTAAGTTTAGCAATCATGTCCATAGCTAGAGTGAATAAAGTGGCTAAGTCTGAATGAAACTTCAGCACCCATTCTTGTCAGCTATGAACTCTTATAGAAACATGGCCAGATGGAGTGTAGAAGCTTTACCTGAGCCTAAGGAAGCTTCTTGGATGATGCCAAGTGCTAGCTTGAAGGTAAGAAATAGCAACTATATGATTGATTTGTTAGCTAGCTATATAGCTAGAGCAAGGCATGGTAGTAAGTGAATTCATAAACTGTCTTAGAGATTTTGCTAGAAATAGCCATTTGTGTGCTGATTTTTGTTGATGATAGTATATTATGTGTGGGTTTGATGGAGTTGATATTTATAGCTAAATGAATCTATCAAGTAAGTTAAAATTGTATCTAGCTAATGGAAAAACATGTCCTATAGATTCCCTATTGCATTATCAGCAAGTTAAGTTCTCTCTTCTATGTTCAAGCCCTTGTGGCCTCCTCTCTTCTAAAGTGTTATACATTAAGACTATTAAAGATACAAAGATTGGTAATACAAGGTATATAGCATGCCTTTTTATATTTTTCACTCTTACACACTTCTCCTCTTCGGCCCGTGCAGGATATAGTTATCATTGTTACCAGTATGATAAAGCCAAACTGAGCTTCATGGCAAACTAGACACAATATACACATACACTTCTCTTCTCTCAGTGCAGGATGCAGTCATCATCATTTCCAGTAATAATGCCAAACTGAGCATTCATAGCCAACTACTGGGTCAGCACAGTGTACACAGAAGCTTGCTTGTCATTTTGGGAAAGGATTCCCTGTGAAATGAAAATTTATCAAAATTGTATTATAATCTAAAATCCTACATATGACTCTCCACCTCCTTGTGGAGTTGGTTATATGAACAGCAGACTTTACTCCAGCTAATGAACTCATCCATACTACCACCTGGAACACCACTCTCTCCCCATTAGATATAGAAACTTCTGGCTCATTTTTGAAGAGAATTTTATTCGCATCATGCATACGACTATTAGTAATCTACCATTCACCCTGCTTTACCCCTCCTTGGACATGCTACTCCTTCCTTAAATGAATTAAAGTTAGAAATATGTTCTACTATTCTGCCAGATCTCTCTCTCTCCTAATGCCTGGTCAGCATACTGTCAAAACACGCTCTGTTCTGAAAAATGCCACTTCTTTTAAATGACTCTTATTTTTACCTAACTCGAGTTAATTTTTTGTAGCCATAAAAATGGGTAAAACTTATGCATTCCTTCTCTTGCATACCAAGGTTAAATCTGTACTCCTTCCAGTCCAAAGCTGAAGCACTAAGTCACTTCTTTTCCACATTATTCAACAAATCTTCATCTCTCCAACCATCCACCCTTACCTCCTCCTTTTCCCTGCCCACCTGCTGCTCTGTTCCTCATTCAAGGTTACTAACTTTCTCTCCACATTCTATTGGAGAAATCTATTGTCCCAAATAATATTTCCGCTAAAATACTGAAATGAACTGCTCATCCATATCTGCTACTCTTTCTCTCATCTTTAATTCTTCCCTCTCTACATGTCTTTTTCTTGCTGATTGGAAACATTAGCTGATTGTTCCTCCAATAGATCTCCTTCCTCATCTCCCTCTAACAGTTATCGTCCCATCTTATTACTCTCTTTAATAAGTAAAACATCACATATTCAAATATCCACACTTAACATTTTATCAAATGAACTATACGGTTTTTGTTCTGGTTTTTCAACTTAAGTTGTCTTTCTTAGTGTAACCCAATATTGGCTGGCCAATGCCAAAAAATCTGTATGTGCAGTCTTCTTAGATGTAAAGGAAGCATTTGACACTGCTCCACATCTACCACTGCTAAACACCCTCGCCTCTCAACCTCCCTTCTCACTTACTCTGCTGGCTCTCATCTTACCTCACAGCTTTCTCACAAAGTGTAGTCATCACAGGCTCTAGTTCTTACCCATGCTATTGTGACAGTGACCCTCACCCTGTAGCACTCACCAAATATATATACATAGTCAAATATATATATTAGATACTACAGACCTTGAATAGAACCTCGTACATACATTGCTCAGTTCACTTTAACTACATTTTAGTCTCTCCTCTTGATGGTTCACCCGCTGGCCAACTAAGTGTGAGTCTAATTCAGCTAACCAACTGAGCAGCTAGCAAGCACGTGCCTGTCACAGTTTTGACTCAAAACCCAACTGAAGCCCCAATATCACAGTCTTCAGAGTGGCTATGTATCCAGCTAACCTTAAACTATCAAAGTCAAAAGCTATACACAACTTCTAAAAGTTATTCTCAGTCTATCTCTCTCTAAGTTGGAGCTGGACTAGTCTATTTATTGCCTGCCGTTCAACTCCTTGCACCAATTACCAAATAAGGACATTAATTAAATCTACCAATCATATGCACTACTTAATTACTTTAATTCTTCTTCTAGCTAACACGGGTAGCCTCTCAGTGCCCACCCACTGCTCCTTGAGTATGTCTAGTGGCCTTCGGATGTGCCTACCAAAGACCAGTTCGGAGGGAGAAAATTTCCTGTGGCTCATGGATAGCATCCCTGTATGCATATAGTAACAATGGTAACATGACATCTCATTCTTATGTCCTTGTCCTGTCTTCCAAAGCATGGCCTTTAACGTGTTGTGCTAACGCTCTAGCATCCCATTTGTTTGTGGGTTGTATGATGATGTCTTGTTGAACCCCAAGTCTGGTCATCAGCTCATTCATCAGTTATGATGTCAAGTTAGACCCCACAGCCAGAGAGAAGTTCCTTAGGGAGTCTAAAACAACTGAAGAGATAGATCAAGGTTTCTGCCACCAATTCTGAGTCTACCCGTCTCATTGCGACTGCTTCCAAGTATCTATCATGGTGATGACATACCTGTTCTTCCTTTCTGTCAGTGGTAATAGCCCCACCACATCAATAGCCACTCTCTTAAATGTGGTTGTCATCACAGGTAGGTTGCCTTGCTTCTTTGCAGTTGCAACACCTTCTGGCACTCCTTGCATTGCTGCACAAACTCCTTCACCTCCCAGTTTAGTTTTGGCCAGTAGAATCATCTCCATATCTTCTCTGCTGTCTTCTTTCTGCCCAAGTGAGCAGACAATGGAGAACAGTGTACCAACTTCAACACCTTCTCCCTGTGGAATTCTGGGATTACCAACCGCCTTACTTTCTCTGCATCTGTCTCCTCCCCTTTATTCACACGGTACAGCAGTCCATCCTTGATCTCAAAGGAACTGTCTTCTTCCTCCACAGCCTTCCAAGCATCGCTCAGCATCTGGTCCACCTTTTGCTCCGCCCTGAGGTCATCCCGTCCTGAGTCAACCTCCTCTGTCCTGCATTGGGCTGTATCTGCAAACGCTCGGAGTCGCTTTTCTCTCTTTTGATGACTGGTCTTTCTTCACCTTGGCCTCTCTATTCTGCATCTCAAATACAGAGTCATCCCAATCAAACTCTTGGCCCAACATTTCATCTGACATCTAATGCTATTGATCTTCTAACCCCTCCCAGTTGGTACAACTGTGTGTGACCATGGCATTCACCTTGCTTTGCTCAAGTCGTCTAGCTTCGACTGACTTCTTGATCAATTCAAATTGCTGCTCACAGTCTGCTCTTAGAAGCACATCTCTTGCAGCCACCATCATGACAGCTTCCACTCAGAGCTTGCGTCTTCCAATTCTCACCAGCACTCGAGCTATAGGTGCAGCCTTGAATACATCATGTATCCCACAAATATGTCGGACCTCTTCTGTCTGTGTACCAGTTTTCTGGTACCAAGTTCTTTACAGTTACACAGGTGTCAGCAGCAGTGTCCAACTCTATGTCACACTCATTCTCCCCAGCCAATCCATGTGCCACATTTCATCTCCTCTCCCCAGGGATTTCTTCCACATTTTCCTTCCTTGTAGTGTGTTGCACATACTTCTTGGTGCACTCCTTCCTCTTGTGTCCCTCATAACAATCAATCACTTCTGGTCATCAAAATACTTGGCATTAATTTTCTTCTCCTCCCTGGCTGTGGCACTGGTGGAGGTCTCCTTTCCCCTCCCCTCCATAGAGCTGGCTATCATCTTTCCATCACCAGCTGTATGTAACTCCCTTCCTCTGCCTTCCTCCTGCAGGGCTTAACCATCACCTCCGAACCTCAGTCAATCAAATACCTCACTGCCACATCACCTGCTTACTCTGGTTCACCTTCACATTGCTCAGAGATCCATATGGCAGTAGATCCAGGCAATCCTCTAAGGAAGCACTCTCCATGAGGTGACCTGCTAGTTCTCTCGCCATACATAAGTCTCGTACGTACCTCTTTGTTGTCTCCCTTGTCCGGTGTACCATATGAGCAGGCTCCTTCTCTGTCAGTTCCAAGTCCGACCACTTTACTCTCCTCTCCAACTTACTTAACCCCACATGGTTAAATATTCTACACTTCATCTTAGAGTACTTCTTATTCTCATCCTAGTTCTCTATAACACTCCACTTGAACTAATTCCTTCATTTGCAGGTTTAGGAATTAGTTGAACCTTGAATCTCTCCTAGAATGTTCACATCAAAAAAAGTTTGTGCTAAATCCAGGAAAATAATAGGCTTAAAATATCACAATCTCTACCACCACTTATCTACTTGTGCACTAGGCAGACTTTACACTATTCCAGTACTTCCTAATCTAATTTACTGCTCTTCTGTGTGCCCCCTTCCCCCCTGTCCCTACATTTCCAAAGCTCTGGAATGCATCCAGCACTTTGCACTCTAACTCTGCACTCAATGGACTTTCTAATTATGTGTACCTGTCCACTCTTAATTGCCTACTTCCTCAAACACACATGCTCATGCCCAATTCCTTTTACTTTATAAGGTGCCATATCCACTTTCCACCAGACTTCATCTAATCAGCTCCAAATCCTGATATGGCCTCTCATCATCACCATCCACCTAACATATCAATTCCTTTCTCCCACACCTTAGCTATGCAGTCTTCTTTTGTTTCCTCTGCCATCACACTTTGGAACTTCCTCCCACCCTCCATTAGATCCTCTGCCTCCCTCTCATCCTCTAGTAATTCCTTTCTCCTGGCAACGCATTTCACACAACAAATGCACATGATTCATGAAGTGTCCAAATAATGGCACAGCAATCAGAGAGATGAAGATGGGCATGACTTTATGTGCATAGTCTTGAGACCCAGCAACTGGGTAGATCCAGCCCTACATCTTGATTGAAGCACTGATCCTTGGTTCTCCCATTGTGCAAGCATCTTTATGTTCCTAGATTTGGGTCTTCAATGCTTGCGGAAGGGGAGAACTTGAGAAGTCTGATCATACAGCATGCATGGATCCACCACCACCTAATTTTATGGTGAGAGACCACAGTGACCATTAGAGCCAGGAAATGGCGAGTGTTGCTTGTGAAAGCGGCTCTGCACATCCATATCACACTTAGGGATCAGTGCTTCAATTGAGATGTAAGGCTGGAGCTATCTGGTTGCTGGGTCTCAACTCTCAAGACTATGCATGTGAAGTCATGCCAATCATCATCTTTCTGGCTGCTGTGCTGCTATTCAGGCAATTCATGAATAACATGAATTTGTTGGGTTAAATACATTATCAGTGAGTGCATTGCATTCTTTTAATTTTTTAATTTGCCCTGATGAAAGACCAAAATATTTCAATTGAAATGTTTGGCTACAAACCCCAAAAGCGGTAAATCTTAAAGCATATTACATATTTCTGTTCAGATTTCTAAATAACTATTTAGAGATATCATACCTATGCAGTAAACCATAATAAACTATGTTAGCTTCTTTAGCTTCTTTATAAACATAGTTACATAGGCAGTGCCATTCTCACTTGTCGTGCAGATGTTTTCTCTCAACTATGATGATTGAAATACTCCCGCATTATGTAGACGAGCCTGTTTTTTTATGGATACGTGAACATTGGTCAATACAAATATACATAGCTGGTACATACATATATAAATCATACGGCATTACTAATGTTTCCATCCAACTTCCCTGTAAGGGCTCATTTTGCTCGCCAATTAATTAGCATGATTGGTACATGCACACATTTAAGTAAGACATGAAGGGAAACAGAGAAGGACCAAATGCTTACTCTTTTCCTTTAAAAGGAGACTAAACCATTAACTTATAAAAACTAGTGGTTTTGACTTTGGAGCTCCAACCAGATTTCTATTTCCAGCTCTTTAGCACATTCCAGCTGTGAGCCACACCTGCAGCAAGTTCAGGTGATTTCCCCCCACCCCCCACCCCCCCCACTTTAGCTACAGGTAACTTTGTTCTGGTCATAACTATGCAAAAAAATTAGCATCAATAGAGAGTCACAGAATAATTTACACATCAAGTTCATACAGTGAAGTGTGCAGAATTTATGGAGCTCCAAAGTCATACCCACAAGTTTTTGTCGGTGCTTTATATTTTATAATTAGTTACCTCTTTTAAACTGTTGTGGGTCTTCTAGGGTTATTTATATTTACTTGGCTTCTAACCTGTGACGACACTCCCCCACTTCCCTTCAACTCCTAACCACCGACATATGATCTGGAGAAGTCCTAAAATTCTACCAAGAAATGCTGATGACCATTGCTATATATGTGTTATTTGATAATATCGCTTAACCACACTCACTTCAAGTGGTCATAATTCACTTGATGATCTCAGATCTAAATCCTTACATGTATAATTATGTACTCCACAATATTATGATCAAAAAAGACAATACACAGGGTTAGCGGTTTCCAATGCAGCGCTGATGATGGACCTATCACATGTACACATGACAAGCATTCACTGATGTGCAATTCACATTCTAACTCTTGAGAAAGATGCACGTATTTTGACAGGACTCCATTTGCGGGAGACAGCCAATTATCTGGGTAGCAAATTCAGGACAGGAAGAAGGCCCATACCAGTGGGAGCAAAGGCTGAGGGCAAGACGATCAACACCAATCAAGATTGCAACAAAGTATGAAACCATTGAGGGTTCCAAAGATGAGGTGACCCCCGAGGACCCTCCAGGAGTGGCATGCATAGCCACCAGAGCCCAGACCAGGAAGCAGGCTCGAAACGATCAATGAGACATGGAGCAACATGCTGGTCAAGTGGAGCTCTCCAGCCACGATCTGGACCAACCATCAACACCCACTGGCAGGCTACCAGAGGAAGGGGAGGACAGGTCACTGCCACTCCCCACTCCAGAGCAGCCACCAACACCGGTGGTCAGGCTAATGAGACCCAGGGCAATACCACCACAACAACCACAGAAGGAAGAGGAGGACGACCCTTTTCCATTTGCGTTTGATAATGACGAGTTTGCGAAAGGAGAGTCTGCTCCCGAAGAAGGAACTGAAAAGCCAAAACCGTGGTGGCCTGAGAGGGTGAGTCCCGAAGAACTCAGGATGATGCAACTCCTCGATCCGACCTTGGAAAAGGCAAGAAAATGAGCAGACCACCAAAACGAAGGATACATCTGGGAGAATGGGCTACTCATGAGGCAGCCGTGTCGAAGGAGGGAAGAAACTGGCTGATCCTAGTGCTGTGGGAGAACAGGAATGAAAATCCTCCACCTAGCTAACAGCTCGATGGTAGCTGGCCATTACTGACAAGCAAGGATCATGGCCATTGTACGTGGATCCATGGACTGGCCAGGGCTACATGAGGATATCAGTAAGATAATCATGTCCTCTCCTCAATGTCAGAAAGCTAAACCAGCCTCAACCCAGCATGCTCCCCTACAGTTCTTACCCGTGATCAAGATGCCTTTCTGCAGGCTAGCTATGGACATATTCGGGCATTGAACCAAACAAAGAAGGGTAACCGGTGCATACTTGTGGTTATTGACTATGCCACAAAGTGGCCAGAAGCATTCGCCATCCCCACTCAGACATAATAATCAGTTGCCTATTAGACCTTACGGCTTGCCTTGGGACACCTGATGAAATACTCTCAGTCATATAACAATTTTGTTTCATGACGAGCATCAAACAAATAAGGACCTCCCCATACCATCCTCAAAAGGATGGTATGGTGGAGAGGTTTAACCACACCCTTAAGCAACTGTTAAGGAAGTTAACGCAGAAGAGGCCTAATGAACGGGAGTGGGACGACTACTTCCCCTTAATTTTGTGGTCTTGCAGAGGCTCGAAACATAGCCATACTGGGTTTTCACCTTATGATTGCTATATAGTAAGGCAATGAAAACACCAATTGATGAGTTGGCCAAGTACCAGCAGGAGAAGAGGGGATAGGAGGAAGTCAAGGTTGTGGAGTATATGAGAAACCTAAGAGAGAAACTAAGCAGAACAGTGTACAAGATCTGGTAAAGGTCAACACTCTTGGGGGAAATGCCCAGCAAGAGCAGCTATTTGTCATCGTTGCCAGAGAAAGGGTCACTACAGCAACATGTGTCTGTCCAGGACACTCACATTGACTTAGCATTCCTCGGCACAATTGCAGCAAGCCATGAAACTTCATGAAAGTGAAGGTATAACTGTCCAAACAGATGACTGAGTTCAAGCTTGATACTGTAGAGGAAGTCACAGCCATATCAGAGACAACCTTCCAGGAGTTTGGGAAGAAGTTGCTATCTGTAGCTGACAAAAAATGTTTGGCCCACTAGCCTAAAAGTTCTGGGGCAGTTCCAAGAGAAAATTGCATACAAAGGAGGTCCTGCCAGCAAATGATATACGTGCATCCACTCCCTAAGGTCGAAGAAACCCTAGCTCAACTGGCAGGAGTGACTGTTTTCACCAAGATCAATGCCAACTCTGGATTCTGTCAAATTCCCATTACAGAATGATCAAGACCACATTCATAATGCCAAATGGTTGTAACTGCTTCAATAAGCTACCATTTGGCATCACAAGTGCACCTGCACACTTCCAGAAAAGGAAGACCCACATCTTAACAGGACTGGACAATGTACTATGACAAATGGACGAAGTGCTGGTATTTGGCAAGAACCGAAAACAGCATGGCAGCTGTAACACCCGTTTGACAGGATCCAGTATGTGGGAGTCACACTAAACAGAGAAAAATGTGAGTTTTTAATGTAAATTGTTGTTTCTTGGCCACATAATAGAAGTCCAAGCAGATCCTGAGAAGGTTGCAGCCATACAGGACATGAGCACACCAACAACTGTTACTGAACTATGGAGATTCCTAAGGATGGCCAATGAGATGAGAAGTTCACTTGCAAACTGGCATACCTGACCCAGCTTTACTATGAGAGTGTCGGGGAAATTACCCTCTACCTCTGTAGGTCTTACTGCCTCGGCCTATACTAGTAATAAGAGTAGATGATCCCTGCTCTACCCAAGGGTAAGTCCTGGTGACGCCTAGATACTGAGTCTGACTATTGGGCCACCAGACAATCTATCTAGACCAGTCGTTCTTCCAGTGTCTCTTAGTTTGAGAGACTGGTCCAAACCCTGTAGCTTCCCAGATATAAATATATATGGTTAATATATATTGTATACTACAGCATAATAGACTATGATCTATTCTCACAAGTCCCTCATTCCACTCGAGTTTCTCTCTTTCTACTCGGTTCTTTTCCTCTCTCTCTTAGGGCGTTGGCCCAGTCCTTTTATACTAACTATTACAGTCTAACTAGCACATGACACAAACAACCAATCAGATTCCTTTCTATTCTGTATACTACTATCATTACAATAACAATATAGTTCATAGTATTCATAGCTGAGTCTGTGGCTTCCTCTTTGTGGTTGTGTGTGGTTGTGGTTGTGGTTGTGGTTGCTCTTGCTCTTGCTTACTGGCTTCTTTTCCTGATAGAGAGCTACTGGGCAAGAACAGAGCATGGCAGTGCGATACAGCTCCAGAAGAGGCCTTCTCTCTTGTCAAAAGTGAGCTGAGTAAAATGACTACCCTTACATTAAATGCAGCCACAGAAGTGTCGGCTGATGCACTATCTTACGGTCTAAGGGCAGTACTACTTCAGGAAAATAAGACTGTTTGGAAGCCTGTTGCTTATGCCTCCCACTCTTTGTCAAAGACCAAGAAACGATATGCCCTAGTCGAAAAAGAAGCCCTGGCTCTGACATGGGCATGTGATAGATGTGAAGATACTCATCGGGATTAAGGTCATCCTCGAAACATACAAGCCATTAATTCCACTGCTTGGATCGAAGTACCTTGACAACCTACCTCCACTTATACTCAAATTTCGACCTAGACTGGCATGATTTGACTACTCATTATATCACTTACCAGGGAAACAACTATCCACAGCAGACGCACTCTCATATACACCCAGAGGGATCATGGGTGATAAAACTTTCCAGGAAGAAGGCGAATGCCCCATGGAAGTTTGTGTGAATAGTCTACCCGATACTCAACAATGGCTCAGTGAGTACGGTGATGCCTAGTCATCAGATAGAGAGTGCTCCCTAGCCATTAACTACAGCATACAAGGATGGCTGGACAAACATAAGATAGAACCAGCAATGAAGCCATTCTGGAAGACCAGAAGGGAGCTAACCTGGTACGAGAACCTCCTACTGTCATGGGGCAACCTCCAGGGTTCCCTGTGACTATCGAACATTGACTGGGAAACTCTTAAATACAAGTATCACCTTGTTTAATTAGCACTTGTATTCTGTCAACCACATACTGAATACATTTATGTAGTTGAAACCCACTGGAAGGCCAAACAGCTGCTCGGCTTATAAGGAGCAGTAGTAAAGCCTGAAAGGCAGAGGTGCTGTACAGTTCATTAAAGTTATTTCAACCAGTGAGTGAACCCTAGACACATACTTAGTATGGGCCCTGACCATACGATAAACAGGAATAAGGATGAAACAGACAGTCAGAGTTCAGAAGAGGAAGAGCTAACTGCAGAAACCAGCAATAACCCCATGTGTATGATAGTGAAGATGATGAAGCTAGTGTGGAAGGAGAGACGGCAAGAGAAGAAGAAGAGGAGATGGGATGAACTAGAGAGAAGGAAAGCAGAAGATGCCAGAGAATGGAGATTCCTGGAGCTGTTATCCGAGGACAGAGACAGTGGCAAGTTGAACAAATACAGTGCTATGGTAGAAGGGGAAGGAAGACCTTGTATCATACTTAGCGGGATTTGAAGATCACATGGACAGTTATAAGGTGGAAAAGATTAATTAGTGAATTGCTCCCATTATTAACCCCGGAAGCCAGCCAAGTAGGCATGAACCCTAGTCAGAAGGACGATCATGATGCAGTCAGGAATGCTTTAATCAAGCACTACCACATTACCAGCAGCACTTACTGGCCTAGGATTGAGGAAGAAAGGCCCTGACTGTTGGGTGATGTTTAGCACAAGTTGCAGTATTTAGGTACCCAGTGGATTCAGGAGTCCAAGGAGGATGTCATGGATCTATTTGCAGGAGAGACTGTTAAAGGCACTACCTAAGGACATTGCCAAAAGAGTTAGAGGATTGAAGCCCACCACCCTCAATGAAGCTGCAGAACTGGCTTATGGCAGGCTCCACCACCTTAGACTGGCTGGGGACAGGCAAGACAGAAGCCAGGCCCAGAATGGAGCCAAGCCCCACACAATACATGAAAAATAGGACAGGGAGACTGAGTTGGGGGAGAAGGGGGTGAAGAAGGACACCAAGTTGAAAACTTCAAGAGCCAGAAAAAACCTAAGTTTGACAAACAGTGGAGACCCAGATGTTTTAATTGTAATAATTTTGGTCACTTTGACAGAGGAAGGCTAGAACAGGTCAACTTGGCAGTGCCCCTAACTGGACGAGAGGAAGTGCAGCTAGTGAAGGCCAGGATCATCGGTAGTACCTAGACAAGTTGATAGGCAGCTCAGAGAGAAGATTCTCCTAGACACAGGTGCTCAAAGGTTGATTGTGAATGCCAACTTAGTCTCAGATAACAGCTGGCTGGAGAGGAAATACAACTAAGAGGCATAAATCAAACTGTTACTGTGTGTCCTCTTGCTAACATAGCCGTAGAAGTTGGAGGATTCCAGCAGCAACTTAAGGCAGCTGTTAAAGAAGATTTAGACTATAACTTACGCCTAGGATCTGACTTTAATCAGGTCTGGGAAGTTGGAAAATGTCTACTCCATGATGAACTTGTACACATGGCCAAGACCAGACAGGCTGCAACCAGAGAAGCAGCACAAACAGAGGCTGAATATGAGATGGAAGAGGAGGAGTTGGGAGAAGCACTACCCTGGGAGAATATACCAGATGACCCTAGTTCGGACATCGCTGAGACAGAGAGCAGTGAGGAAGAATCAGATCCTCCACCAAGGGACAGAGACAGCAGGTCTACTAGAAGGAAAGCCCGAGCTCTCTACAGGAATCGACAGCCCGGACACCAACTAGATGTGCATCCACAAGAGTTCCTCAAGGAGCAACAGCAGGACCAGACTCTAAACAAACTGTAGCAGAAAGCAGCTGCAGAGGACTCCAAGTTCTTAGTGCTGGGTGGACTTCTTCACCAGATCACGCTGACAGACTGGGAGAAGAGACCACACAGCTGTGCATTCCCAGGAAATTCCGGAGCCTCATTCTCTCATTTGCCTACAGACCAGCACACCTTGGCAGAAACAAGACCACTCAGATGATATTGGACAACTACTTCTGGCCAGGACTCTACAGGGATGTCAGCAGAGTATGTGCATCCTGTCCAGACGCCAGAAGGCCTCAAGACAGCCACAAACACCAGCATCCCTCCAAACCATGCCCCTGATTTAGACACCTTTCAAAAGGATAGCAATGGACATGCCCCTGCCCAGAACTCAACCAGCTAATCGTTTTGCTCTTGTAATTGTAGAGTATGCTACTAGGTGGCCAGAGGCGGTGCCACTAAGGACCACAGAGAGTGTTACAGTGGCTGATGAGCTTCTCATTCTCTTCACAAGAACTGGAGTCCCAGAGGAGCTGTTGAGTGACTGTGGCAGTAACTTTACCAGTAGGCTCACCAAGGAACTTCACAATTTGTTAGAAGTCAAGACACTGACAACCACTCCCTACCACCCAAAAGGTGATAGGTTGGAGTTCTACTCTGAAGGAGATGATTCGGAGGGTGCTTAACAAATGGAATGGGCAGTTGGGACCGGCCCTTCCTTTCCTCTTGGCATAGTTCAGGAGCATTGATGACCCTTTACCATTTAAAGGGTGTGGCCTCTATGGTTACACCTTGTTTCCTTCTTAACCAGCCAATCCAAAATACATATATACTAGTAGTGCAGATATAATGACCTTCTCCATAGACTACAACCTATTTAATGCAGCTAAAAATATCTTCCCCTACATAGGGAATATATAGCCGATAATTAATTTGTTATTACTGTAGTGGCTCAAAAAGACATTTGCCCTCAAGGCAATACATAACCTATAAAAGCTGTCAGTATCATTAAGAAAAATAAAACTACTCCCACATTTCATAATATCACTTTTGTATAACTGCCATAATTGTATACCTGCCTCCAAAATACATGCCCCGGCCTATATGAAAATAAACACATAAATAGGTGCCCCATTAGCATGTAAATACCTTAAAACAAACCCATAATTTATATCACGAGTAATATGCACCACAGATGAAAAGGCTAACTCTACAATAATGCATGGCTAAAAATATTCTGCTAATCAATTGAATAATTAAACAAAACGCCAATAAAGAACCCAAATTCCATAAATAATTTAAATTCGAGGGAGCCGGAAGATCAATAAACCAATTATTTATTAGAAAAAACCCCGGATTCTCTTATCTATAACTTTTTATCATATAACTATATATATATAAACAAAAGGAAAGCGCCGCATAGCGATTCTCTTTTACTAGGCAAAGGATGACGGACTCGAACCCCCACTTAAGACTTTGAAGGTCTTTTGTCTTGCGTTAACCTAATTCCTTGGAATTAGCCCAACCACTCCCACTAATAGCCTTACTCCCACTTCAATCTCCCCTTTTTTATTCATAAAGTAAGCCAATAGTTAAAAAAATACATAACTCAAACACCCAATAATTTTATTTGATTTAAAACTACACATCAAGGGAAAATATAAGAAATTTCTAAATCAAAAACTAAAAAAAGTATCCCCACTAAAAAAAATTAACTGAAAAAGGTGCCCTTGATGACCCAAATGGCTCAAATTCGCACTCATAGACCGACACTTTCTCAATATCTGGTTGTTTAACCCTTACAATATATGAGACACCTGATATAATCGTAGAAATACTACTACTATATACATAATATTAACACTGATATACCATATTTTCCATTTTACAAAACTGTGGATTAATGGGGGTCGAACCCCACTTAATTATAATTTGAATCTCAACTAATATAATTCTCTAAAGAAACCCCTTCCACTACAATGGGCATAACAGAGTGATTTGCCCCACAGATCTCTGAACATTGCCCATAAAATACCCCCTTCCTCTTTATCATAAAACTAGTTTGATTTAATCGTCCAGGCACGGCGTCTACTTTTAGAGATAAAGATGGCACTGCAAATGAGTGCCTTCCCTGTCACTAATAATCTTACTTCTGTCTGTAGTGGGGCTTTTACTCTGTTATCTACCTCTAATAACCTTTGCTCTCCCTCCTTTAAATCAGAGGTCGGAATCATATAAGAATCAAACTCTATAGTTTCTGGGCCATAATCAGAATACTATCACTGATGCCCTACTATTTTAATTGTTACCCCAGGCTTCATTACTTCGTCCATTCAATAGAGTAATTTTAAAGAAGGAAAGGCTTCTATTAATACTCCCTCAAATAATAATACCCACTTATTAAGGCCCGGATTATTACTCATAAAACCAAAATAGCATAATTTCATCATGAAAGAAAATTATTTCCTCCATAGCTAAACTTCATGCATCCTGAAACCCTAATTGTCAGGGCTCCGGAATATCCTTCTTTATTAACCTTAATCATAAAATCATGTACTAGTAAAGCCTCCAACAAGAATCGCACTTATAATTTTTGTTTACAGGACACCTATTAAACTGTAGAGGTGGGAATATTAACACTGACAAACTTAATAATGTTCCACCCCAGAAAGAAATAAACCCCCCTTTTTTAATGTAGGGCAATTTAAATAAATGGTGGTAATGAATTACTGCCCATTTTCCCCCATCATTATTGATAAGGTCACTACTAAATGTGCAGTTGGAGTAAATACGTAAGGCAAAATCCCCAAAATATTTAATATAAAAAAACAAAAGGAAAATACTTTTCACCTAAACCCTCAGAAACAACGGAGCGCACATTACTGTGAATTAATGCCATTATTAACTGCCAACGATGGGGGTTTAAACTCGATTCTGGGTTATTAAACCCGCTAGTCCTAAAAAATGCTGAGGAAAATAGGTGAAATTCACCCCAATAAACATTAATCAAAAATGGATTTTACCATAAGTCTCATTATAACAATAGCCCATAATTTTAGCAAATCAATAATAAAACCCCCCAAATATGGCACCCATAGACAACACATAATGAAAATGAGCTACTACATAATAAGTGTCATGTAATACTGCTAATACCAGGAGAGTCCACAGGCTTCTAACCAGCAGAATTGCTTTTTGGTTGACCGTTAGCAGGCCCTCTACAGTTGCTGAGAGATAGGTTGACAGCAAGCAACAGCACCCCTCAGGATGTGGTAACTTATAATATCTACTATACACGATAGATTTGACAGCATGAAGGAGCTGGCTTGAAAGAGAGACTGGAAGCAAGATCAGACAGAAGAGAGGTATGATGACAAGGCCAAGAAGAGGACCTTCTAAGCAGGACCTGGTGCTGCTCTGGACACCCTCTCTGAAAGTGAAGTTGACTATGGAATGGGAAGGACCTTACACTGTGCTAGGAAGAGTGGGAGAGACAACATATGAGCTGAGGATGCCCAACATTCTAGGTAAGGTAAAAAGACATGTAAATTTGTTGAAAGAATTTGTATCCCCAGTTGCAGCTGTCTAATGGGCAGTGATATGCTGGAGCTGGAAGAAATGGAGAAGGAAGGAGGGCCATCCATCAGTGCTAGACTGTCACTGGAGGAAAAGAGAATGGTGATGGTACTGCTGAGCAGGCACAGGGAGCTGATAGGAGGTGGACCAGGAAGGACAGACAGGGTGCCCATCACCTTGGCAACAGGATAAACCTACCAATCATCAAACACCCCTACTGGATGAACTCCATGTGGATGCAGCAGATAGACAGAGCAGTGAGGCAGTTGCTGGAGCAGGACATTGTGAGGCCATCTCAAAGCCCCTGGTCTCCAACTGAACTCTACTGGTCCCCAAGAAGGACGGGTCCCCAAGAAGGACGGGTCCCCACAGACTGGTGGTGGATTTCAGAGCATTAAACAAAGTGACCAGGGCAGACCCCCACCCCGCCCCAGAATTGAGGACTTGCTGGATCAACTGGGGCAGGCAGCCAACATAACAACCCTTGACCTAAGCAAAGGATACCACCAGGTTCCGATATACCCAGACTCCATTTTTAAAAAACAGCGTTCGTAACACGCCATGGGAAGTGGGAATACATTAGAATGCCATTCGGGCTCAAGAATACCCCATCAGTCTTCCAGAGACTTATGAATTCTATTTTCTGTGACATAGCAGCATTTGCTGCAGCCTAATTGATGACATTAAATTTTTATGACCACCTAGATCACCTGGAGGCAGTCTTGACCAGACTAAAGGAAGTGGCGCTCAAGTTGAAGCCAGTCAAGTGCTCTGTGGTGGACGAGACAACTAACTATCTGGGACACAAATTGGGAAGAGGAGCAGTCAGACTACTGGAGGCCAAGGTGAAAGAATATCCCATTCCAGAAACAAGAAAGATATGAGGGTCTTCCTGGGACTTGCTAACTATTACAGAAGGTTTGTACTGGGATTTTGGGAGCATAGCTATCCCTGACAGAAGCCACCCGGAAGCAGGCTCCAGAGAAGGTGGATTGGACCAATGACAGAGTTGCAGCCTTTGAACAACTGACACAGAGCCTGACCAGGAGGTCGGTGGTTCGCAGCCCTCACACCCAGGCCAACCATTTCTCCTCTAGACAGATGCTTCTGGGGTCGGACTTAGGGCAGTTCTCAGCCAGCAGGATGAATATGGAACAGATCAACCCATTGCATACTTCAGCAGACAGTTCAAGCCACCAGAGAGATGTTACTCTGCAACAGAGCTGACTGTAGTGGAAGCCATCAAACATTTTGGAATTTACTTATCAGGTACAGAATTCACAGTCATTACTGACCATAGCAGTTTGAAATATCTGGACAAAATGAAGGATGACAGCAGCAGGCTCACAAGGTGGTCTCTGGCCATCCAACCATTCATGTTCAAGGTCATACACAGGCCTGGTTTCAGGCACCAGAAAGCAGATGGTCTGTCTCGTCAGTCTGGGTACAAGCTCAATCCAAAGAAGAACATGGGAGGATGTCATGGGCAAGCCGGAAACCTTCTCAGTAGACCACCTTAAGCCAGCACACCTTGATATCGTTCAACCTGTTCAGGTAGCCAAGCCATGGCGCCAGGGACGTCCACCCAATACAAAAGACTTACTGGACACCAATGGTTCTGGAGGGGGGGGGGGGGGGGGGGGGGGGAGAAGTCCTGTGGTGGTGCCACTCTACTCGAACCGGCTAGTCATTGACATTGAGGCTACACACTCAACTGATCAATGGAAGCCAATCAACACCCTATCTATATGTGGGGTTGTTGACTCTGACTGTGAGTCTAGAAGGTTCTATATAGACAATTTTGATGTGTGCTTGTGTGAATAGCTAGGCTATAAAAGTCTTTAAGAACTACAGCCATGTTTGATAACTTAGTCTGGTCCTATGTATTGTGTTTTAATTTCTTGTTGAAAGCAACTCACTTCAGGACACTGTATCGTAAATTTAATTTACTTATACACACCACAAAACTTGTACTACCCACCACAAAACTTGTATACTACCCACCACAAAACTTGTATTACCCACTACAAAACTTGTACTACCCACAACAAAACATGTACTACCCACCACAAAACTTGTACTACCCAACACAAAACTTGTACTACACAGCCCAAACTACAGTTTGGGCTACAGTATGGCAACTGGCAACTACTTAGCTAATTGCTTATCTCCATTCAGATTTGCTGGAGGGTTCCCATTAACCCAGTTCAGATTAGCAGGTTGCACTGTATATATACACTATATTTTTTAACTCCATGCACAACACACGCGCTTCTTCTCTTCTGCCAGTGCAGGATGGAGCCATTGTCATTTGAATTTTCCAGTATGATAATGCCAAACGAGCATTCATGGAAAACAACTGGGTTAGCATAGTGTCACAGAGGCCTGCTTGTTATTTTGGGAAGGATTCCCTGTGAAATGAAAATTTACCAAAATTGTATTATAGTCTACACTCTAGGTGTATATGACTCCTCGCCTCCATCACAACTACGTAGAATTTGTCTTTACTCAAGTTAATGAACTCATCAATACCACACCCTGGAAGCCCTTCTCTCCCCATTAGATACGGAAACCTCTTGTCTCACTTTTTATTCTCATCATGCATAAGATTATTCCAACTAAGCTGATCTACCAGTAACGCCATTCTACCCAACCTTGGACGTCTCATTCCTTCCTCAAATGAATAAAAGTTAGAATTATGCTATGCTATACTGCAAGATCTCTTAACTCTCGTCAGCATACCGCCGCTATAGAAACAACACACTTTCACTCTTCTGTTCTGCAAAATTTCGATTCATCACATTTCTAGTTCATTTTGGAGAACTATAAAAGATTGGGTGCATCCCTACTCTTGCATACCAAGGTTAAATCTGCACTTCCGCATAGTCCAAAGCTGAAGAACTAATTCTTTCCACATGTTTCAAGAAATCATCACCCACCCTCTCGAACCATCCACCCTCTCCTCCTCCTTTTCCCTGTCCACCTGAGCTGCTCTGTTCCCCATTCGAGGTTTCTAACCTTCTCTCCCACATTCCATTGGACAAATCTACTGACCCAGATAATATTTCTGCTAAAATAGTGAAATCACTGCTCAATCCACATCTGCTCCTCTTTACTTATCTTTAATTCTTCCTTCTTTACCGGTGTTTTCCTGCTGATTGGAAGACATTCCTACCTCATCCTCCCCCAATGATTATCGTTATCTCCCTACTCTCTCTAATAAGTAAAACAAATGGTCAGCTATTTACATTGGCACATTTCCACAAATAACATTTTATCAAGGAAACAATATGGTTTTTGTTCAGGTTTTTCAACTGAAATGGTCACTCTTAGTGTAACATAATCTTGGCTAGCCTCCTTAGATGCCCACAAATCTATATGTGCAGTATTCTTAGATGCAAAAAAAAAGCATTTGACACTATTCCACATCAGCCTCTCCTAAACACCCTGTCCTTTCCACTGCCTTCTCACTTACTCTGCTGGCTCTCATCTTACCTCACAACTCGCTCACAAAGGTTGGTCATTATAGGCTTTCATTCTTTCCCATGCCATGTATCCTCAGGAGTATCCCAAGGTTCTATTCTTGGTCTACTTCTCTTTATTTTCCACATAAATAATATCACTAAGCTCCCACTTTCTGCTTCTACACTAACTCTCTATGCAGGCAAAATCCTCCTCGCCCACCCCTCCTCTTCCACTTCCTCCATCAATTCAGTGCAAACTGACATTGAAGTGACATCCTGGTTGTCTTCCTGTTATTTTGTGTACCATGTATGTCATGCTCATGATTTGCTTCGACCAATGAGCTCATTTTCCTTTAAATTATATATAAATCATAAGCTGTCTTTAAATCAGCTTTTTAGTTTTGAAGCCAGCGATTCAACCAAAATACTTAAGTATTTATTCGGATCTCCATGCTTGCAGAAGGCGAAAACTTAAAAATTTGCTCTGCGCAATATCACTGACTCCACCACCTGGTACTTCACAGCCTTGGATCCTGTGGCCACTGAGCGAATGGCTGTAGATGGCAGTAGTACCAGTTGAGGACGAGTACACATACTTGAAGAAGCAGTTGCTTGAAGTGTATGGTTCTCACAGATGATCAGAAGGCAGATGGGCACCTTGACTTTGCTGGTCTTCCCAGCTCTGTGCACATATATAGTGTAACAGTCAGCCAGGATGTTATCCTTTGACATATTTTCCTGCACCAGTTGCCTGAGGATGTCCAAGTACAGGTAGCTGCACTTGATGTGGAAACCTACCTGTACTAACATGCAAGGATGATATTACCATGGCTGCAAAATGTGCCCCATCATTGATTCATGCATCTACTCAGCCATCACAAAAGCAATCACCGTCACACAGTTCTGGGAAAACCAACTTCTGTTATTATCATGCTAAGTTAGGCAACAAGGCCAAAACATGTAGGCCACCATGCGCCAACTCAACCTTTGTAGCGGAACACTGCCAGCCTTCGAGAAATGAACAGTCGACATAACGAAACATGCCTTGGCCTATGCAAACCTACTTGTCCATTCCAGTGCCTCTGCCACCACATGCCTCACCATGGATGCATCTGATTTGGCAATTGGAGGAGTGCTCGGAACAGTTCCTGGATTGTAGCTGGAAATTATAGCTTTCTTCTCCAGGAAACTGGATAGCACAGAAAAATCACAGCACACTCGATCATGAACTCCTAGCAATGTATGCTGTAGTCAAACACTTTAGCTATTTCATAAGGATGGCAGTTTCACATCTACTCCAATCACAAACCGCCTTTGCCAGCAGTTTTGAATGCTGGAGTCCAAGACAACTACGGTATCTCGCCTTTATAGCCACAGACGTGCGACACATTCATGGCAGAGACAATGCAGCCGCCGATGCTCTCTCACATGTGGAGCTTAGTGTGAATCCTGTGTGCATGGCTGCACGTCACCAAGATCTTAACCTACTTGGCATGGCACAGGCACAACAGGAGGAGGAATCCAAGCATACCACACAGCTATTACCTGATTGATCCTTGCGGATGTACTGATCCCAGGTACAAACACTACCTTGCTGTGTGACACCTCCACAGGTGTTCATGACCCATTGTTCCCCTTGCTTAGCAACATGCTGTCTTTGATGCCATCCATGGCCTAGCAGTAAAACAACAAGGAAGATGGTGGCCCCACATTCAAAGTAACCTTTGAACTCTTGTTAATAGACAATGATGTAACATAACGATCTTTACCTGTTGTGTAACAGTTATAAAATTCGTTGTTTTTCAAGGATAGGAGTCATTTATTGAGTGGTACATTCATACCCGTAGCTTCCAGAGTAAACCATACAACAGCTTCTTTATAAGTGTAGTTGCATAAGGCAGTGCCATTTTCACTTGTCTGTGCAGCCAGAATTCACTAAGGATCCATGTTTAGTCTTGACTACCAATGACTAGTCGGTGATTTAAATAGCCCGCATTATTTAAGATGTGTGTCCCATTACTATTTTGTTATGGGTGCGTGAACGTCGGTGAATACAAACGAACATAGATGATGCATAGATAAATCATACATTTCCCAGCACGGCAATACTAAGTTTCCCTCTCTTCCCCAATTAATTAGCATGATGGATACATGCACACATTTCATGCACCATTTGAGTAAGAAATGAAGGGGAACGGGGAAGGACCAGGTCATGCAGATGCTTACTATTTTCCTTACAAGCCTTAAAAAAACTTGTGGTTATAACTTTGGAGTTCCATAGATTACAAACACAAACAAGCTACCCACTAATTTCAACTTTTTTGGTCTAAGCTGTCTCCTGATGTTGAAAAGATTTTTTTAAAGATCGTTCCATAGGATCGAACTGGTGAACTTGAGTACCAAGGGAATGGTGGGGGAGGGAAAAAATAGGTGGGGGGAAGTGAATGATTCCATTTGGCATCAAACTGTACCAAATTGAACAGGCAAATGATAGAATTCCCCCTTTGTAATTAAGATGAGATACCTCACTCCATTGAGAGAGTGCTTTCAAAATGGTGGCCTCTAAACACACACACTACATATACAGCTTATACGACAGACATAGCTATCCATTACGACTACTGACTTTTTTTGGTCGAATCTGTCCCATAGAATATTTTGAGCTGGTAAAAAATAGAAAAAAAGAAAAAGTGTTTGATTCCATCCCACCATTGAACTGGTAACCTTGAAATTGAGGTGAGGTGAGAAGGAATTCGATGGTTCCATCCAGTGTTGAAATGGGAAACTTGACTATTAAGTGAAGGGGGGAAGTTACAAGGAAAAAAGTTTCTTACCGAGAGATATTGAGCAAAAAGCAAATGGAAAACAAAGAAGGAAAAGGAAAAAAAACTGGGAAAATGCTAAGAAAGATTTCTCTCAGAATATAACTAGCAACCCTGTAAACCCACAGAATTTTCCATTTGATATTATATATATTCAGACATACAGACATATCTAATACTTACATATATATGCACATATACATACATTATGGACATGCACAATGTACATACTCTGTTACTGAACATATCAACTTAAAAATTATGTGTTTGGAGGCAAAGTATTTTCTAGACTCAAAGAAATTGTCTTGCTCTGGGTCTGTGCTGATGTAGCCCTTGCTTTCGTTCGAAGACTTCTGATTTGATGTTGCATAGTGTAGCATAGACCTGAGGAACAAAAATGAATAGCTGACACAAGAGCCCAACAGCAATGAATGCTGAAGTGAGGATTATGTGTCCTCCAACATCGCTTTCAATGACATAATCTGCAATAGACCACAGTGGCAGCAGGATGCTGAGTGTGATAATGATCATGAATATGTAGGAGTTTACTTTCTTGGTGTCCTTGTAGTTATTCAGTTTAATCTTTCGTGTCTGTATGGCTAAGTAGGCCACAGTGGCGATGATAATTCCAGAGTAAGAGAAACCAGTTGCGAGCCATATTCCTAGGTTTCTGCTACTGCAGACGGAATGGTTCTCAGAGTATGGAGGCCTGCCTTGAAAAATATACTCTGTAGTGGTTGTCTTTCTTAGTGTGTCAAAAATTGTCCACATTACTAGGATCATCAGTCCACCACAACACAGGAGGAGCACCAACAGGACAAGATATTTGTCATTCAGGTATTTACTCTGTTTGGTGTAGGCTGTGAAGATCTTCCTGATCCGAAGAAGACGGACAAGGAGGGTAGAGAATATGAGGTTCATTCCAGTATTCCCAAACCACACCTCTATGTTACAGGTGAAAGTAAAGAGAGAATCATTAAGAATGACATAGCCCCTGTTAACCGTCCTCATTTCTGCTGCAATAAACATAATGTAGCATCCAGCAAAGATGAGAAGATTCAAATATGGACTGGATGACTTCACTTCGGGCCTGTTACGATAGACAATCATGAACAAGAGCACCAGAGATGTGAACACAACACAGAAACTTGTGATGATGTTGAAGATGATAGACAGCCAAGAAGGCAGGAGACGAACTCTAGTCTTAAAACTGTCATATGGTAGAGAAATATTTCTCAGGAGAGTTATGCTGTCATTTACATTTTTGTCGTATTTTCCTATCAGTTCCTGCGAACCATTGATAACTTGGTAAATCCTCACTTCACTGTCATCTTCTTTGTTTTTGTCAAACTTGATAAATCCACTTGCACCCTGGAAGGAGATGTTGACTAAGTTGCTTATCATTATTTCGGCAAATTGTCTGGTTTGATCCTTTGATAAGTTTTTGAGGTTGATGGTACCTTCGATCTCACCAAAAGAAGCTTTCAGAGCCAGTGCAAATGCCCACACTTCATCATACATGGTGTTAGCATATACATTGTTCTTATCTAATGCAACATTCTTGGTAGATTCCATTTCTGCCAGTCGAATGAGGTACTCCTGATAATATTCAGCATAAGTTATGTTTGAGACTAACTTGGAGGTGCTTTCAGAAACCTGACCATAACCTATCATAATCGCACCTTCAAGTATATCTCTGATCTGGCTTTGAGTACAGTCGGAGAGCTGAGGATTGGATATGAATTCCACAAATAGTCTTGAGTGAAATATGTAGACATAACCAGGGTAGTGTGCATTTTGCTGATATGCTCTGCACATGAACTGCACTGCCTCGGGAATACTTCCAATGATAAGAATGATTCTTGCTCCGCTACTCACCAAACTTGGGAAAATATTTTTTATGCTATTGGGAGTCACAGGGGTACTAGCTATGAGGTTGAATTCTGTAGATGATCTACTTCGATCCTCAAAATCCCTGGCAAGTGATAAGAAGAAGACACCTATTGAGTCATGAATCAAGCTAATCTTCTGCCAACCAACGGTCTTCATCAATGCAAGAACTGCATCATTGAATACAGTGGAGGAGGAAATGAGGTGGACAAGCCAGGGGAACTGAGATGTTTCACGATGAGCTGGGGCAGTAGAACCAGCCAACTGCAAGTAGGTTACATTAGGGAAGCTAAAGATGGGAGCAAGTACATCAGTAACAGAGGAACAGAACAACCCTGTCAATCCAACCACATTCAGGGAGTGCTTGGGATCGAACACACTAGCAAAGGTGTTCACCAATCCTTTATTGATGCTGTTGATTCCACATGCCTCAGAGTCCACAGAAACTAGTTCTAGTTCATAACCTTGCAGGAAGTTCGAGTTATTGGCTTTGTTGATATGCTCTGCTGCCAACTTCGCTGCAGGGATTAGCTCGTAGGCCCTGTCCCAACCAGAGTCAGACCTGCCACCTGGAAAGGGTAAAACGTTGAGTAAATGGAGCTTAATTTTCCGGTCTCCTCCATCATAGCTCGAGTTGATTGTGTTCTCTTGAGTGTAGCTGGTGGTTGAAATGAAGACTATGCAGCATAGCCACAACAAAATTACGGTTGGAAAGTTCATATCTGACCAAGAGGAGGTAGAGGTAGGGGAGGTAAGGCAGTCTAAACGCTGGCGCGGGTAGTGTATTGCCTAACAAGGGCAAATACGTTTTAAAAAATTGGGGGGGGGGGGGGGGGGTTACGCATGTGCGTTGTAGCTACACTAGTGTTTCAAACTGGTGCGACGGTCGACCAGCAGCATTAGATGTCTCGGTCATCTCTACACTACAACCACGCACAGTAACGGGAGCAGCTGAACACCAAGGACATGCGCTGAAAGTAGGTGAGGAGAGGAAGATGACTGCCCACCACGAGGCATGCCAGTCTGTCGGGGTTGTCTTCGTCCCACTCATTATGGAGACACTAGGAGGCTGGAGTGAGGGGGCTGCCCACACCATTGCGAGAATTGGTCGTCTCCTTGGGCAGCGCTCAGGATCACCACCCGCAGAGACAACCCGCCACTTGTTCCAACCCTCTCCATTACACTATGGAGAGGAAATTCCACTCTGTGGACAAGTCGGCTCCCCATATGCTCTGCTTGGGTGGACGGAACTATATAACTCTTCCCCCCCCCCCCCAAAATGTACTTGAAATTGTGCTTTTGTAAAAATAAAAATAAAGTGTTGTCTCCATTTCATGCCCACGCAATTATAGCGCAATCGCAATTATAGCGCAATCGCCCAGAAGCTACATGTATGTGTCTTCTTGGTTGCCTCCAGGGAAACTTTGGAAACTCTCTCAACAATCTGACCACTTTCCCATTCCACGTTTTGTTGAAAGTCCTCTTTCCTCATTTACTGCTTTCTTTTCAGGATTTCTCCTTGGTCAGTCTTAAAAGGCTGGTTCACAATATGCTACTAGGCCATCGCGTCGCATCACTTCTAGCTGTTCACAATATCGGAGTCACCCCTGAGCAAACTTGAACTTTCACCTAACGGGAACCCCGCCCATTAATGAACGGAAGCCAGTGTTCATCTCGTTCGCGCATCCTATATACACTAGCTCACTGCTTCGATAAGTCATCCGTTCAGATATGAAATCGCCAGCTTTTACTGAAAAATCAAAATAAAGCACACCAGAATGATAATCTCAGGTCACCGCCGTTCAATAGAACTCGATTTTATTCAAGCGGAGGACGCGGTGCGCGATTCTGTGTTCACAATACTATACCTGGCGCATCGCTTGAGCGTTTTGCATATTGTGAATGTGAATCAGCCTTTAGGGAAACAAATATTGTGGATCCTGCACATTGATCAATGTCTGGAAACATTATGTTGAGGTGTCGATGGTAGTGGACAATAGCACCATGGTGCAGGTGATGAATGTGGTGATAAGGATTGAGTGCTGCCCATTGGACTGGAAGAGGAGTTTATTAGTACCTCTCCACAAGGATGGCGAGGAGGACGAAGTAAGGAATTATAGGGGAATTTCATGGTAAAGGTGTTTGCGAGAGTGTTGGTGAGGAGGTTGGGAGTGTTCGCTGAGGATAGGATTTTGACGGAAGCACAAGGAGGATTTAGGAGCCGGAGGAGATGTTCAGACCAGTGGTTGGTGTTAAGAGGAGTTTGTGAAGTGAGGAAAAAGAGCGAGAAGAAAGCTTCATACCTGGCTTTCCTGGACATAAGGAAGGCATATGACAGTGTGTAGAGGGAGGGACTGTTGCAGAAGTTGAGGCAGCATGGAGTAGAGGAGAAACTTGTGAGGACATGTGTAGGTTTGTATAGTGGAATGGAGACAATGGTGATATTGAATGGAAGGAGGTCAAGGTGGTTCGCTGTGGACAATGGACTAGGCAGGGATGCCCTTTGTCTCCACTTCTTTTCAATATTTATTTGATGGGAATGGAAGAGGAGTTGGAGAGAGCTGAGCTAGGAGTCAAAGTGGAAGGCTATTGGTGTGGGCAGATGATGTTGTTCTTCAGGCTGACTCAGGGGTGGAACTGCATGCTATGTTGGATGTGGTACACGCGTACGTGTTAAGGTGGAAGATGAAGTTTAATAGCAAGAAGAGCAAGGTCATGGTAGTAGCAGGGAAGAAGGAAGCAGGAGTGCATTGGAGGATTGGTGAGGAGATATTGGAAGAGGTCAAAGAATTCAAGTACTTGGGAGTATGGTTTGATAGGAAGCTAAGGGATAATGTTTAGTTAGAGAAGATGGCACAAAGAAGGCAGAAGAGTGGGTTGGAAAGGTGACATAAATGAGTAGAGTGAATGGGAAGGTGGAAGTAGACAGAGGAAGAATGCTGTGGGAGCTTCTAGTGAGACCTAGCATGGAGCATGCAGCCGAAGTGTGGTGGACGAGGACATAATGCTTGCAAGAAGTTGGAGTCAGCACCGATGAGAGTGGGTAGGAGACTGTTGGGGGCAAGTAATACAGTAGCAGGAGTGGCAATACGGGGAGATATGGGGTGGAGAAAGCTATAGGAGAGGAGGGAAGAGATGAAGGTTTTGTTTGGTAAGAGATTGGAGTTGTTGGAACAGAGCAGATTGGTTGTAAATAAACTTATGAGAGGATGGAGGAATCGGATGGTGGGAAGTATATGAGATCTTGAGGAGAAAATACGAGATAAACAACGAGGTTGGGTCAGTACGCAAGTGGAATGGGAAAATGAAGGTGAGAAATGAGAAGGACTGGGAGGAGGGTGTAAACGGAAAGAGTATGCTGAATTTTTATAAATCGGCAAAGAATGGTGCAGGGGTGAAGAGGTATGTGAGGTCCATGCATGGTCAGGAAGGTGTGCAGTTGCAATTTCGACTGAGGACTTTATCAGCTGGGTTTTTCGAGGATAAGAAGAGATGTGGGATAGTTAGGGATGAGAGGTGTATAATGTGTGATAGTGGAGCAGGGGAAGATGTGGAACATTTCTTGGTGATGTGCAGGGAATTTGAGAGGGATCGGCTGGTACTGATGGATGAAGTGCACAGAATTGTAGGGGCAGGAAAGTGGCTGGATGAATTTAGAAGAGTGGGTAAGGATGGAAAGGTGGCTTTGCTTTTAGGGAAAGATGTGGAGGGAGTAAGTGATGCAGTGATGGAGGAGGTGGGTGAATGTGTTACGTATTGGGTAGGGAAGTGGTGGTAGGAACTGTTGCATATTCCACCCCAGCCTGTCTCTCCTTTGGGGATTTTGCCATCCACCAGCCATTGGCTTGCAACAGAAGGAGCCTTTAGGCCAGCTCTTCCCTGGATGTCGATGGGTATCCAAAGTTCTTAACTCGGAGCTGAACGTCTGGTACTTGGATGATGCTACCATATGAGGAGCAATAGGGTTCAATTAAATTTAATGTGACAAATTAACTAATTAATTCAAATAAATTAGAAATGACAGTTTAATTAAACAATTGAACTAAAATTGACATGACAAGTCAACTAAAATGAACTAATTTTGAATTAAATAAAGAGACCATAAGATTGGCTTTTTTTAGGCAAGTCCGTTCATTTCATTTTCATTTTCGTTTTTCCCACTTCCTTGGAAGTGGGCTTAGAAAACTCTATTTGAGGTCTTTGAAACTCTATTTGAGGACTTTTTCAGTTTCTCTGGACCTTATGTTCGGGTTTTGTGGCCACTGGTTTGACACACACTAACACACACACATTGTTACTGCTATTTACTTGTTAGCATTAGTAATACTATTAAAGTCCATTCTGGGTTCACTTGTCACTTAGAAAAATCTATATAACTTTCTAATTATTCAATATTTCGATGACCAGAGTGACGCTTGTGTGTTGACCAATCCAGCCAATTTTACATGAGATACGGTCCATTCTGTGGGATCACTTTTCCTGCTGAATGAAAAAGGGGAGGTGGAGTTTTATTAGAAACTGACTGACAAACTGACATAATTCGCAAGTCTTGATGAAGGCTAAAAAATTGTAAAAAAACACAACCCTCTGCAGTGTATCAGGCTGTCAGCCAGATGTTGATGGCAACACTGCTTTGCCTATAGGCTATAAATATCATTGGAAAGCACAGAGAATGAGCTACCTTTAGAGATCAAAAGCATTCAAAATGGATGAAGCATTAAATTGGTGACCACAAATATGGTCTATGCCCCCTTAATTAATTCAAGTTTAATTCAACTTTGAATTAATGGACCTCAAAAACCAGTTTAAATAAATAAAATAACTGTGACAAACTAACTAAACCAGTTGAATTAAATATACCCAAATGACAGTCAACTTTGAATTAATTGAACCCCACTGATGAGGAGTGGTTGATGTGGTCAAGACATTGGAGTGGGTAATCCAGGAACTTTTCAACATCGGTCTGATCATCATTGATACAAAGTGTGAACTGATTCTCCTCAACCACACCCTGGAGGAACCACACCCTGGAGGAACATCATAAGGACCATCAATAAGTTCCGTAGTATAATCGTCAATGTCAAAATAGCAGACAAGGAGAGCTTTACACTCCTATGACCCTCTAACTGCCGCAGCCATCAGCCCATCACTCCACCTAAAGTAGGCTGCATTCTGGAGGATGATAGAGAAGCTGGGACTAATCGATACACATCAGGCCCTTATCCTGCTAAAGAATTGCTTCCTCATCTCAAAGGACATGTACCTCCTCCAGACAAGTCACCTTCAACAACCTCGATGCCGTCAGGACAACATCGATGAAGTCATCAAATCAGCTCTGTCCCACCATCACAAACATCAACCTCTCCGAAGCAAGTTGGCACAATTGGTCTAGGAGCTTAGGCCTCCATAGATCTAAGGACCTTTCACTCCCCTGCTTGATCTCCTCCTATCATGCCGCCAGTGCCTTGGTCGACTCCTCAACCTACTAATGGGAGGTTGCCTTCAACAGAAGCTGGAGGATGCAGTAAACATCTGGATGGAGAGATCGGGAATTGAAATGGTCCCTGAGATTAAAGAGAAGCAGAGGTCATGGGACTCTCTATATTCCAAGAAGATCATGAAGGGACTTCTTTCCTGCAGACCAGGTAGTAAGAGCTCAAATCTAGCTCCCAAACGGAAGGATTCAGCCGCACGGTTACATGCTCTCTCAATTCCATTGATGGGTAACAATCTGGATGTGGAAACTCTCAGAATTACCTTTGCCCTGAGAGTGAGTGATCCTCGTGTGGGACACATAAACCTTCTGGGACAACCACAGCTTGTCCTGTTGGCTGTATGCTGGTCAGATCCCCAGACATGCCCAACTCAATGACACCATCAAGTAGGCATTGCCTGGCACTGGGTGCTATCCATTTGACTCCCAGGGAACCAACAGAGGTGACAGAAAGCATCCAGATGGGATGACCATCTCAGGAGCATGGTTTGGAATGTCACATGTGATGATGATATCTTCTCTCCACGGACATCGTTGCCTTGGTGCTTAAGTCTGGTTCTGCTACTGTAGCTGCCAAGGGGAAGAAGAGAAATAAATACCGCATCCTGACAGACTATTACCTCTTTGAGCCATTTGCCTTCTAGATGCAAGCCCGTAGCCAGGGGGGGTTCTCAGGGTTCTCGAGAACCCCCCCACTGGCTGTGAGGTCCACCCTTTCAGTTGGGTCCACCCTTTTAATTGGGTCCACATTTCCAATTGGGTCCACGCTGAGCGTCATAGTGCATATCAGCATTTTTATCAGTCATTTGTATTCATTGTTGATGCCCTAGAAGTTATAGGCCATGGCAAACATGTTGCTGAACATGGTGGCCTTTACAGTGATTGGGACACAGGTAATAGAAGTCAAGCCCAGCAAATCCTTGCTAGTATCACCAAATTTGATTTCATTGTAGTTTTCTTAGTGGTTTATCAGTACCTTTCCCACCTGTCAGGCATATAACTGTTCAACTACAGAGCAGAATACTAGATATCATTGAAGCTTATCACATGATTTTAAGCAAGTGTACAAAGAAGAGCGTGCCAAAGTGGAAGAAAACATATGACCAGGCTGTGATAAGGTGGGCACTACCCCGAGTAAGCCAAGGATAGCAAGCAGACAGCAGCACCATGGTAATGCACCAGCAGAATCAGTATTTGATTACTTCAAGAGTAATCTTGCTATTCCATTCCTTGACCATATCTGCACTAGCTTAAATGAAAGGTTCTCATCATTGTCAGCAACTGCTTCATCTCTTCTGGTACTTGTACCATCTCTGATTACCACAAGATCATTTGATATCAGCACGGTTGTTGAAACTTATCACCAGGAATTGCCATCACCAGAACTAATAGAAACTGAACTCACTCGCTGGAAATCAAGATATGCAAATGTACCCTTTCACAAAAGAGAATCCACACCATCTAGTGCCTTGAAATTGTGATGCAACATTTTTTCCAAACATTCATGTTCTCTTGCAAATCGCATGCACTCTGCCAGTAACATCTTGTGAATGCGAAAGAAGTGGCAGTACACTTAAACATCTCAACAATTACCTAAGAGCATCTATGAACCAAGAACGCCTGACATCTCTAGCACTCTTACATGTACATTATGACACAACAATTAATCTGGATGAAGTTGTTGAAATATTTGGACACTTACACCCAAGGAGAATGGAACTTGAAACTCTTATTAAATAGTTTTTAATCTCTAGTTAATAAAATAGTGATTTAATATTATGTTTAGAATGCTTATTTTGTTTCCGATATTTGCACAGGAGAGAGCACATTCCCCTACCACACCTTCCCCCTTGGGTCGCTTCGAGACCCAAAAGGTCCCAATATTTACCAACAGAACCCCCCCACTCATTTTTCTGGCTACGGGCCTGAGATGGCTATGGCCCGACATCTTGGATCATAAAGGACATCAGTCAGAGGCTTGTGAGGGAGATGGGAGAACCAGTGAGGCAGAGTGGCTTTGCCAGCACCTCTCCCTGGTGATAGACAGAGGGAATGCAGTGAGCATTGCCTCATGTTCGGGTGGTCCGTGACTGTGTAGTGTGATAGAGTAATGTATGTATGCAGGGGCGTATCTAGGAATTTAAAGGGGGGGTTTCCATCTCATGCATGTGAAGCTTGTAAAAAATATCACCTGGTCACAACCACTTTTTGACTGTGCCCCACAATAGTTTATAGAACATACAATTGCAGAAATGATAATTATTGTTGCGTTAATGTCTCATAATGTCTCAAAATGTTCTGGAGTAACATTCTTCAAGGGTGCTGACGAGCAAAAATGTTAAGAATAGCATCTAGGTCAAAGTTTAAGCCATAGCGGATGTGCATCAGTGCCAGTCCTGATAACCTTTGCTGCCCCATAGTAGTATGCAAGTAGGTTTTGAGTCTTCTAAGTACACTGACACTACTTTCACATTCACAGCTGGTTACGGGTAGAGTACAAACAATACGGAGTAAGCAGTAAATATTCAGAAATATGCTCTTATTTTCACAGTTCAAGGCCTGGGATGGAGTTTTGGGCAATTCTGATCAGAAACTCCTCCATTTAGATCTCCACAAATAGAGTTCCTGTTCAAAAGATGAAGGACTTGGCATATCATCTTCATAGAAATCCAAAAGTTCCTTTATCAAATTAGACTCGCCCTGAGTGACTGCATTGGCCATGAATACAGATGGAACAATGCTCAAAGCTCATACGGCTTTCTTTTGTGTTTCAGAAAAATGAGTGTGAATATGTGATATCATCTCATCCAGAAATGGAACAGAAATAGATCTTCTGTAATAATCTTCCAGAGTCGACAGGTACATTGCTTCTACTTGTTTGCCTTGCACATCGACGTGGAAGAGATGGCTGTGATGCATTGATTTTTTGTGCCTAGAGTGACTGCAGAATCAAACCATTTCTTGTGATGAGAATCAATGCTGTCACAAACTTCATGTAAAGTAGTCTCGACTAAATTTACCTCAGTACAAACATTGCAAATATCTTGCAAACGGCTCTGTAGAGACACTGTTAAGCCTTTTATGTAGCCTAGGCCATGGTACACCACCTCAAATGCCAAACTGAGTTGTAGCTGTTAAAAATGATGCAGCTTTCTGAGCAGACTCTCTGTTCCAACTATCTTCAGTACTGATTGTCTCCAAGGTACTAATAACAGCTGGTACCATCTTCGAAAAGACTCTATTCTAGCTATATACCCAACGGGTCTTGCAAAGGCTTACCAGTTTCTGTCTGTTAGTTGTTCCCAGTGGAAGTTTGCTGATCCGTTTTTCTAGTTCTGCTTCCCTCTTGGGAGAAAACCTAAAGAAAAGGCATAGCTCCACAAGAGTTCCTAATAGCTTGGATGTTACATGCTGCCACAACACAAAGATTCAGTGTATGAGCCGCACAGTGAACATAGACTGCTTTTGGATATTGTTTCTCGATTAGAACAGCAACCCCATGATACTTGCCAGCCATGTTGCTGGCACCATCATAGCCCTGCCCACGTAAATTATTTGGGTCTAAGGCATAATTTTGTATTGCATTTACATTGTAGTTTAACAGCTACTCCAGTGGTGCCATCTTTGTGCAAAGAATAAATTCAACAAACTCTTCTCACATTTTCCGAGTCAACATATCGCAGGACTAGAGGAAGCTGCTCTTTATTAGATGCATCAGCAGCCTCGTCAGCACACATAAAAAGTACTTTGCTAGCCTAACCTCCTGTAGAATTTTCTCTCTTATCCATTCACCAATGGCTGCAATCAGTTCATGTTGAATGATTGGGGCATGGATATTGGGCATTTCTGGCTGCAGAAGCAAAGTGGTCTGTCAGAACTGGATCACCTGCTTCAACACAAAATTGAAGCAAGCTAAACATTTTCCAGGATTTGCATCACTCCAAAGAGCCTCTCGGTGGCATAGGCTCCAACTTTCTGAAAATATCATCCTTGACCAAAACTACACCCACCACCAATTATAGCCACGCCCACCAACTACGCCCATATATACTTGACCACAAAATTATTGTTTACAATACAGTATTGAATGAATGAAAGTTTTATTTACACTCGAACACTGAGCAAGACAAGCAATTAAACCAAACAGAACAACATTAATCTATCAAGTCAGCAACTCGGATTCAGGTCAGGGGGTGGGGGTGTCGGGATTGCTAGTAGCTAGCTATTGATACTGATTTAATGACTGAAGAGTAGCCTTTTTGCATTTAGAAAGTAGCTCAGAAGGAAGTTTGGTGTCGTAACAGCACTCCTCACTGTTAAACTTCACACTCATTATAGAAGCAATAGTGGAAGGCTTCAAACTGGGACGCTGATCAGTGTGGATCTTTCGAAGAATCGAAAATCCACGTTCAGAGTCAGCATTGGACACTGGAATTGTCAATAGACCAGTCATCAGCCGAGACAAGCTAGGAAATCTCTGCTCCCCATCTAGGGTCTTGATCTTGCTTACTTCATTCCAGTACTTGCCTGCTCTAGGTTTCTTCTCGCCTGTGACAGACTTATAATAGAAGCTGTCAAGAGAGAGATCAGGGAGATCATCTGGTGAAAGAGTGAAATCTATGAACTCTTCCCGCAATCTATCAACTGAGCTCGAATCAGCTAAACCTAATTGCTTATACCTCTTAGCAAGAGAAGCTACGGTGCTGAAGGAGTAAGAGCTGACTTGAAGGGGATTGATGATGCCCAAGTCCTTCAGTATAGTCACTTAAGGGGAACTTCTTCAACATTTTCTGAAGTGTCACCACTACGGATGGCACTGAAAATTGGTTTGAGATCTGCTCTTCCTCGAGTGCAGAGATGTACGCCCAAGTACTGTCTCCTAGCCCTAGATTCTCGTCAGGTAGTTGCCCTGTACTGTCTAGGCTGAGACGACCAAGATTAGCTGAAGCAGCAAGAATAACCTCAGGCTTCAAGATGTTACTGGCATAAAGACGGACAAGCCGATTCATTTCCGAGTACAACTGGCAGGTGGTATTTTGAGTTGACTTTTGAAAAGTCTTATTAAACCTGTCCATAGATGGCAGAATATAAGAAAGGAAAATGAGGATAGGTCTTGTAAGGGTTTTTTGAAGTCGCCCTATAATGCTTTTGACTTTAGCACTTTCTGCCTCTTTACAAGAGGACAATAAGCCATCATACTGAGCAAGATATCGTCCAACACACCTTAACAGACTCAACCAACGAGTTGTACAGTGCTTCAGAATCGTCTGAGGCTCAGAAGTAAACAAGGAAGTCCAAAGATCGCAAAAAATCTTGCTTTCTCTTACTGCTATAAAAAAAGTAATAGGACACCTCAACGAAAAGCTGATCAATATCTACAGGAAGGGCTTGCATACCAGCTTTTACAGTTAGATCAGCGAGATGACAAATACAGCCTACATCTAAAACATCAGGGCACTCCTTCCTTATCAGTTTCTGGACCCCAGAACGTGCCCCTTTCATCACGTTCGTGTTGTCAGACATGAAAGACAAACATTTGCTGAAGTCCAAACCATGACTACCAAGTGACTGCTAAGAGCAGAAAAGAGGTTTATTGCTGTGCCTATATTAACTACTGGCATATCCAGAAATCTGGTACGAATGTCTCCTACACTAGAATCGAACACACGAACAAGTATTATACAGGATTTGTCCGTCTTATCATTTGACTCGTCCATCATGACAGAGAAAAAACTAGACATGCTGTGAAGGGTATTTTGAAGATAGTGGGGAGCTAAAGCTTCCTTAATTAATGACTTTGCAACTTCTGAGTCTGGGAACATCCGATTAAACAATTTCGTGGCATTGTCGCTAATTTGAAAAGAAAGATTGTGCTCAGCCACAAACTTGCACCAAAGAGACTCAGCTTCTATAGTAGCCTGAGCCTTAACTGACCTGGACGAAGATGCGGCCTTAGACATATCAATATGGCGTTTTCCTTGTACATGTGTGACTACATCATGTCGTCCACAATTATATACGCCGAAATCAGAGGAAGGTATCACCTATACCGAGGTTACATATACTTGTAATTCAACAACTTTGCTGTACTTAGATCTACAAACCTTTGGCCTATTCCTGAAAATTCATGCACCCACTTAGGATCAAAGTGACTCATCCATTTGTGCCTTTTAGACGAAGGATGCATAGATTCAGAAGCTAACTGGTCACTTGAAGAGCTAGAACTGGAGGTTGCTGTCTGCTGAGCCATGTGCTCTTCAAAAATGCTGTTAGTGCAGATTTTAATCTAATCATCAGGCCACATATGACCACTTCCTTGACAAACAATAGGGCTCCACTTAGGCAATCCTTGACCCTTGACATAGCTATCAAATCCTTGACTGTCAAGGAAGTTCCTTGACGGAACTTCCTTGGCGGTTGGAGCCTATGCGGTGGCCACAAAGAGCTATGTTTTGCTTACCACAAAAAATGATCATCTTGAGAATAGCCATAAGAACTTCCCAATTCTTCTGAACTTGAGCAAATATACTTGACTATGTAACTGTTGCTGTATGGAAAGCTGGCCTCCTTCCATTTGCCCAGTAAATGTAACAGTATCATCCATAGCTGCTCTGTGTGATTTCTGCAAGCTGTGTTCCTTGAGTGTTTGCTTTGCTCGAGTCAAATTAGTCATTGGAACGGTGGCCAGCTGTCCAAGAATAGATCGATCCTTGGTGAAGAGTAAACAGCTCACACAGAAGCCACTATTGCATGAAACATAGTAGCTCAACCAAGAGTACTCTTTCAACCAGGAGTTCTGGAAGGATCTAGACTTTGAGTACTCAATTTTAGCAGGGAACTTGAAGTCACACCCTGGTCTAAAGGCATTCTTCAGAAGCCAAAGCTTCTGGTCATTGCTAAGAATTCTTATGTCCTCAAGTTTATAGTTTCCTAAGTCAGCCCCAGGAGGACATGCATGCACCCTAGCAGCTGATACACACCCTCTGATACACACCCTTGACCTGACACATTTCCCAGATCATCAGGAGAGAGAGACTGAGTAGTACTTCCCTTTGATCTTGAACTCTGACTTTCTTAGGATCAGTAGCAGCGCTACTGTCAGACTCACTGCTTGACACTGACACCCCAAATGACAGAATGGATATTTGCTTCTTGGCAGCTTTACTACAATCTCAAATACAGTGCACCCTCCTGGAATAGGGGCTGGGCTAAGGTAATCCTATAAGAGTGTAGCGACTATTCCCACTACACACTGCACTACGTCATTGTCATACGCAATACGTCATTATCATGGTATTTGGTGCTCCACGTGATTTCTTGTCAAAATCTTTTCCAAATAAAGACCAAAATCTAACTGAGTTTTGTTTCTCTTTATTTCCAAGCTATAACCAGCTTTATTGGTGACCCTGACAAGGAACAATGTCTGAACAAGAGCTATTGGAACGCCGTCTCGAAGAAGCCCTCAAAACCAACGCCGCCCTGGCCGCCGCCGCCATTCCTGTTACTGCCGTGGCTGTCCGCCTCCCAACGTTCACAGCCGACCAGGTCGCCCACTGGTTCTCCCTCGCTGAGGGACAGTTCCACCTTCGTCATGTCACAGACCAGCTAACCCAGTTTTACCACGTCCAGCAGGCATTGCACCCAACTGTGGTTCGCTTATTGGCTCCAGAGGACCTGACTCCTGCTGCCAACCGCCCCTATGAAATTTTCAGGGAGCGGATCCGTCAAGTTTGTCAGGATTCACCCCTGGTCCGTCTGGAGAGATTCTTGTCGCTTGCAAACCAACAGGATACTATGGATCCAGCGGTTGTCGACTCAGAAGCACGTCAATGTTTCCAAGACATCCCAGACCTAGCCTTGGCTTTGAGGAAGTTGGCCATCCTGCGCCGCTCTCCTGCGGATGCTCAAGCCACGCTCCGTAGTTCATCCAATGTGGACATCAAAGACTATGTAACTCTGGCCAAGACCTTGTTTGTTTCATCCACTTCAATCACATCAGTTACGGGAAAGGATCGTCGTCGTCGCTCACCTACTCCAGGCCGCAAAAAGTGCTATTACCACGAGCGCTGGGGCGCAAAGGCTCGCAAGTGCGAAACCCCGCACATTTGTCCTCTCTCAAAAAACATGCTTGCCAACGTGCTAGCCCCACCAGTCTCATCGTCAACCCACTCTAACCGTCCAACCTCGAGTTTGTTTTTTATCAAGGATCGGCGCTCTAGAACATCGTTTCTGGTGGACACGGGAGCGTCCGTTTCAATTATTCCACGCTCTTCGGTGTCCGCCTCCCTCTGCCGAACACTGTGCCCTATGGACAACACACTCACGGCCGCCAATGGCTCAAAGATCAACACGTACGGTTACCACCCGTTGACGTTGGATTTGGGTTTCGCCCGTCTCCTTAAATGGGAGTTCATCATCGCCGATGTCGCATTTCCCATTCTTGGAGCCGATTTTCTCCGTGCCCGGCGCCTACTGGTGGACCTGCAAGGCCGTCGACTACTTCGGGCAGAGGATCTAGCCTTATCCGCCAGTCTCACGCCTGCTGATGGTGTTATTGCTGCCGGCCTCGTTCCCAGTCGCAATGCGTCTCCTTGGGAGCGCCTTCTGGGCCGTTTCCGACCACTGCAGAATCCAGAGTTTCATGCCAGTACGCCGGTCAAGCACTCCGTTCGTCACGTCATCCAAACCTCAGGTCAACCCTGCCACGCCAAAGCCCGCCGCCTTTCACCAGCTAAGATGAAAACCGCCAAAGAATACTTCGACCAACTACTTCAGCTTGGGATTGTCCGCCGTAGCAAGAGCGCTTTCGCTTCTCCGCTTCACATGGCCCCGAAGAAAGATGGCACATGGCGTCCTTGTGGAGATTATCGGAAGCTCAATGAACAAACGGTTCCCGACCGTTATCCACTTCCGCACATTCAAGACGTCGTCAGGGATTTGGATGACTGCTGCATTTTCTCAAAAATCGACCTAGTTAAGGCCTATCATCAAATCCCGATGGCAGAGGAGGATATTATGAAGACAGCCATTATCACGCCGTTTGGGTTGTTTGAGTACATCCGGACACCGTTTGGCCTTCGCAACGCCGGCCAAACATTTCAGCGTTTTATGGACGAAGTTGTGCGTGGTTTAGAAGGCGTGTTTGTTTATGTGGATGACATTTTAGTGGCCAGTAAGAACAAGAAGAACCATGAGCGTCACTTGTCTGCCCTTTTTACCCGATTGGAACTATTTGGCCTTGTTATCAGCCCAGAGAAGAGCATGTTCGGGGTTGACCAAGTAGATTTCCTTGGGTACCATTTGTCTGCCACGGGCCTGTCTCCCATGCCTACTCGCGTTGAAGCCATCCGCCAGTTTGCTACTCCAACCAACAAGAAATCCCTGCAGCGATTCTTGGGAATGGTAAACTATTATCATCGGTTCATACCAAAGTGTGGAGGGATCATGTCTCCCTTATACAACCTGCTAAAGAAAGATACCAACTTCGATTGGAACACATCTCACTCAACCGCTTTCGAATCCCTAAAGGAGGCTTTAAGCGCGGCAGCCATTCTCCAGCACCCGTCTCCTGGTGCCCGCCTGGCCCTTTCTGTAGACGCCTCTGATAAGGGTTTAGGCGCTGTGTTGGAACAATTTTCAAAGAATCAATGGTATCCTCTAGCCTTCTTCAGTCGAGCACTGAATCCAGCTCAGTTGAACTACTACAGCGCTTTCGATAGAGAGCTGCTGGCAATCAAGGAGGCCATTCGTCATTTCCGGCATTTCTTGGAGGGTGAAAATTTTACAGTCTTCACAGATCATCGACCGCTCACCACCGCTATCCATAGCCGAAACCCTACCTGGTCCTCTCGTCAGCACCGTCATTTTGCAGAGATTTCCGAGATGACAACAGATCTTCAGCACATCAGTGGGAAGAACAACGTCGTCGCCGATGCTCTCTCCCGGGTGTTTACCATTGCGAATCAACCGATTGATTGGTCTGTGTTTGCAGCGGACCAGGCGACCGATCCGAATGTCCCATTATTTGCAACAGCCATCACCGGCCTGAAGATCGACCACGTCGTGGTTGCTGGTCACTCTATTGTCTGTGATGTCTCGTCCGGACTGCCACGTCCGCTAGTTCCTGCAACATGGGTTCAGACCGTTTTCGATCTTATACATGGCCTTTCCCACCCAGGAGTTAAGGCATCTGTACGCCTCGTCCTTCGCCAGTTTGTGTGGCATAATGCAAAGAAAGACATTTCTCGCCTGGCAAGGACTTGTCTGGCGTGTCAAACCTCCAAAGTTCAAAAACACACCCGGCATCCAGTCCAGGTTTTTGAAGCACCTTCCGGCCGTTTTGGACACGTACATGTGGACATCGTGGGACCCTTGCCTGTCTCCCAAGGTTGCCGATATCTTTTCACTATGGTGGATCGTTGGACCCGATGGCCAGAAGCAGTTCCAATGACTGACATAACGGCCGAGTCATGCGTCGCCGCAATGATGAGTGGTTGGATCGCCCGTTTCGGTAGTCCTGAAGTAATCACCACTGATCGTGGTCGGCAGTTTACCTCTGGTCTCTGGCAGTCTTTCGTCCGTCTCCTAGGATCTTTTGCTCCGAAAACGACCTCCTACCATCCACAGGCCAACGGTATGGTTGAACGGTTTCATCGGTCCCTCAAGGCCTCCCTCATGGCCTCTTCGGACAATGCACCAGGAAATTGGGTGGAAGAACTCCCTGCGGTTCTCCTCGGACTTCGGTCTACTGTTAAAGAAGGTTTAGGGACATCTGCTGCCGAGGCGGTTTACGGTGAACCCCTGCGACTTCCAGGGAGTCTCGTCTCGACACCCATGGACCCGCCATCCCCAGCTTTCGTCGATGATGTCCGCCGTCATGCTTATGGATCGTCGTTCATACCAGCCACCCGCCACGGATCCGAGGGATTTTCTCGTGGACTGGAGGCTCTCCGATCTGCCTCCCACGTCCTCGTCCGTCAGGATCAAGTCCGCCCTCCTCTAACGCGACCTTATAAGGGACCATATCGGGTTATCAGTCGCTCTCGGGATTACTTCATTTTGGATATAAATGGACGGGAGGATTCCGTTTCAATATCTCGTCTCATTCCCTGTAGATCGCTTGCTGAAACCGATAGATTCTCACCCATGAACACTCGACCAGTGAACCCCAAACTGAAACCTATCCTGCAATCGCCAACATCCCCTCCGATGAATGTAAAACAAGTACGATTCAACCTTACCAAGCCTCCCATTTCGACTCGTTCTGGCCGTGTGGTCAAGACACCAGTGAAACTCAATTTATAACTTTTTATTTCTTTTATTTTCTTCATGCCTTGGTTACCCCCTAGCCATTCTGGGGGGAGCAATGTAGCGACTATTCCCACTACACACTGCACTACGTCATTGTCATACGCAATACGTCATTATCATGGTATTTGGTGCTCCACGTGATTTCTTGTCAAAATCTTTTCCAAATAAAGACCAAAATCTAACTGAGTTTTGTTTCTCTTTATTTCCAAGCTATAACCAGCTTTAAGAGATTAGCACAAACTCACTAATATTCATAGGCTTGCCAGTTCCAAGCAAATAGTTTTCTACAAGAAAACAGCTGCTTACTGTACTAAAAGTTTTATGGTTTGTAGAAGTAAATTTATGAGCCTCTAAGGGCTTAAATTTGCAATACAAGAGTACACTATAGTACAAATTTATATGTAGGACTAGCAAGGATTGATGCTAGCTGCAGCTGTCAAATGGCTTATGGATGTGGCTTGTACTCAGGGGGGTTCTGTGCAACAGGACCCCCCCCCCCCTAAATACGCCCCTGAATTCTCACTCATTTTCCCGTCGCTATGCCTATTTAAGCGCTCTTTATTTTAAGACTATAATTATGTGATAGGATCTGAGAAAAGGGGTCTTATGTAGAGAAAAATGTTTTTCTGATATGACCTCAAATTTATAGTTTGACTGTTTTTATTTTTTTGTACCACAGGCATCTACTACCTTACCTTTACATTTGAGGCAAGAGTGAGGTTAGAAGATTGGTTGTCAAGAAGCTTGCTACGTGTGTGCGTTGCCATGTAACGCGGAGAAAATACTGCCCGCGTATGTGGAAACTCCCACAAAATGGGGGATTTCCCATGTGATTAACAAACTAACAAAGGAATGGCTGCGTTTTTCTCAAAATGAATGCTTCAAGCGTCTAGCATTCAGGCTTTCATAACTTTTCTGATTTTAGTTCCAAAATACTGGTATCAATAACTGTTTTTTTAATTTTGTACATAAGCAGATATCACATATCGAATTTTTTACGAGTGAACTTGCGCCAGTGTGCACATTCGCTTGACTCGTCCTTCTACTTCCAGGTAAGGCTGAATTTACTGCCATTACGCCCCTACCTCTAGCGCTCTTGGGGACTGGTATGAACTTCACAACCATGACTTTATTGCAGCTATGCTGCATACTATTCATTTCTGCCACAGGCTACACCCTAGAGAACACTAGCAATTCGAGCTATGATGGAGGTGACTGCAAACTAAAGCTCCATTTACTCAACGTTTTACCTTATCCAGATGGCAGGTCTGACTCTGGTTGGGACAGGGCCTACGAACTAATTCCTGCAGCGCAGTTGGCAGCAGAGCATATCAACAAAGCCAATAACTCGACCTTCCTCCAAGGCTACGAGCTCGAACTGGTTTCTGTGGACTCGGAGGCATGTGGAATTAGCAGCATCAATAAAGGATTGGTGAACACCTTTGCTAGTGTGTTCGATCCCAAGCACTCCCTGAATGTGGTTGGATTGACTGGGTTGTTCTGTTCCTCTGTTACTGATGTACTTGCTCCCATCTTTAGCTTCCCTAATGTAACCTACTTGCAGTTGGCTGGTTCTACTGCCCCAGCTCATCGTAAAACAACTCGGTTCCCCTGGCTTGTCCACCTCATTTCCTCCTCCACTGTATTCAATGATGCAGTTCTTGCATTGATGAAGAACGTTGGTTGGCAGAAGATTAGCTTGATTCATGACTCAATAGGTGTCTTCTTCTTATCACTTGCCAAGGATTTTGAGGATCGAAGCAGATCATCTACAGAATTCAACCTCATAGCTAGCACCCCTATAACTATCAATAGCATTGAAAAAATATTCCCAAGTTTGGTGAGTAGTGGAGCAAGAATCATTCTTATCATTGGAAGTATTCCCGAGGCAGTGGAGTTCATGTGCAGAGCATATCAGCAAAATGCACACTACCCTGATTATGTCTACATCTTTCACTCAAGACTACTTGTGGAATTCATATCCAATGCTCAGCTCTCCGCCTGTACTGAAAGCCAGATCAGAGATATACTTGAAGGTGCGATTATGATAGGTTATGGTCAGGTTTCTGAAAGCACCTCCAAGTTAGTCTCAAACATAACTTATGCTGAATATTATCAGGAATACCTCATTCGACTGGCAGAAATGGAATCTACCAAGAATGTTACATTAGATAAGAACAACGTATATGCTAACACCTTGTATGATGAAGTGTGGGCTTTTGCACTGGCTCTGAAGGCTTCTTTTGGTGAGATCGAAGGCACCATCAACCTCAAAAACTTATCAAAGGATCAAACCAGACAATTTGCCGAAATAATGATAAGCAACTTAGTCAACATCTCCTTCCAGGGTGCAAGTGGATTTATCAAGTTTGACAAAAACAAAGAAGATGACACTGAAGTGAGGATTTACCAAGTTATCAACGGTTCCGAGGAACTGATAGGAAAATATGACAGTGATGTAAGTGACAGCATAATTCTCCTGAGAAATATTTCTCTACCATATGACAGTTTTAAGACTAGAGTTCGTCTCCTGCCTTCTTGGCTGTCTGTCATATTCAACATCATCACAAGTTTGTGTGTTGTGTTCACATCTCTGGTGCTCTTGTTCATGATTGTCTATCGTAAAAGGCCCGAAGTGAAGTCATCCAGTCTATATTTGAATCTTCTCATCTTTGCTGGATGCTACATTCTCTTCATTGCAGCAGAAATGAGGACGGTTAGCAGGGGCTATGTCATTCTTAATGATTCTCTCTTTACTTTCATCTGTAACATAGAGGTCTGGTTTGGGAATACTGGAATGAACCTCATTTTCTCAACCCTTCTTGTCCGTCTTCTTCGGATCAGGAGGATATTCAAAGCCTATGGGAAAGTGAGTAAATACTGGGGAGACAAATATCTCATCCTGTTGGTGCTCCTCCTGTGTTGTGGTGGACTTATCATCCTAGGAATATGGACAATTGTTGACACAATAAGGAAGACAACCACTTCAGAGTATATTTTTCAAGGCAGGCCTCCATACTTTGAGGACCAGTCCATCTGCAGTAGCACAAACTTAGTAATATGGCTGGCAGCTGCATTTTCTTACTCCGGAATCATCATCGCCACCGTTTTCTCCTTGGCCATACAGACACGAAAGATAAAACTGAGTAACTACAAGGACACCAAGAAAGTAAATGCCTACATATTCGTTATCATTATCCTACACTACATCCTGCTGCCGCTATGGTTCATTTCAGATGTTGCCATTGGGAACGACATTGGAGGACACATCACCCTTACTTCAGCATTTATTGCTGTTGGACTCTTGTGTCAGCTATTCATTTTTGTTCCACGGGTCTATGCTACACTTTGCAACATCAAATCAGAGAACTTGGAACGAAAGCAAGGGGTATATCATTACAGACCCTACAGATCCAGAGAAACACAGTTCTCTTCAGTCTAGACCTATATACTTATGTTCCAAATACAACACCACCTCGTTAAGAAACATAGTATATATGTATAATTATATATGTGTGTGTGTGTGTGTATAATATATAGTCACCCAGCCCTAACCATAGCCACTACATGCCATAACTAGAGTCACCCATTGCCCAGGCCCTACCTAAAGGGAAATTCTCTGTTTGTTCACTTTTTCCGGCAGAATTTTTTTTTCTGTCACACTTTTTATCTTTTTCCACTAGCTTTGTACTCGACTTGAGGGTTCTCTCTCAGGAAGAATCATTGTTCACTTCTCTCCCTCCCCCACTTGCTTTTTTTTCTTCCAATTTCGTCCCAGCTGGACAATACATATAATATTATGCAAGAATATATAGTGTAAGTAAATTTGATACATAATAACAACAATAATAATAGAATAGTAGCTTCAGACAAGAATCTTAGTCCTTTCTCCTTCATCTTTTCTAATAATTCAACAAATTTGGGAAGGGACATACCACTACCGGATTCACAGGAGGCGACATGATAAATATCTGAAGGCTCTAAGCATAGGACACAAATGCAGCTGGGGTCAGGATCATAACAGTTTGTGAAACAACACATCACGTTAGTGTAGGCGTTCTAATGAGTTGGTTGAGGAAGCATTCTGGTGGACGACAAGGTCCCTCTTAAGGAATGCAGCCTTTATTTTGTTGAGCTCTAGAAGATGGTAAGGTTAAGAAAGGGGATATCACATTCATGCAGTAGGTCAACAGCAGGAAATAGCTTAATATAAAAGATCTTGAGGGCACAAACTATGCTCACGAGGTGAAGCTTCTGAAGAATTCCTATCACAGCAAGGGCCTTCTTTTTCTTCTTCTCTACATGCCTGGTAAAAGTCAGAGTTGGTTGGAGAGTCACACCAAGATATTCATATGAATTGGTCACTTCAATCATTGATCCTCTGTAAAAGAAGGTATCGTTTCTGCATATACGTCCTCCTTTCCTGTACTTTATCGATATATTCGTCCAGGTGGTTTTGGGTGCACCACCCATCCAGAGAGTGGAGTGCTCTACTGACACCTTATCTCTGGAGTATATTACTAGATCGTCAGCATAAAATGAGAACTCAACCCCAGTATCACAAAGGAGGGTGGCGAGGTCTGCAATATAGATGATGAATAGAGTCGGGGATAGGATAAAATCCCTCGTAACTGGAGGATGGGCTCAGAGGTCGTAAATCCATCTGTGATCCTGATTTTATTTCCAGCAAGGATATTTTTGATGACCCCAAGGGTGCGTCCTTTTATCCCGAACTGTGACTTAAGCTTCTCCAGGAGAAGGCGACGGTTGACTAGATTGAAAGCTTTCCGGAAGTCAACAAAGAGGGCATACATGTGCCCTTTCTTTTCCTGGAGGTTCTCTTTAATTGTGGAAATGGGTTTGAAAATGGGTTCCTGAGTCCTTTTACCTTGTTTGAAGCCATACTGCTCAGCTGGGAGGAGAGGGATGATCTGGTGAAAACAGTGGTTGATGAGAGAGGTTAATGTTTTAAAGAGTGTGTTCAGAAGGGCGATCCCTCGGTACATATCTGGAGAGGAACGGTCACCCTTTCCTTTGTACAGTGTTTTCAGAAAACTCTCCCTCCAGCAGTTGGGAATGGTCATCTGCTTCATGCAGAGGTTGAATATCCATGTTAAGATATGGAGAAGAAGTGGCAGTGAGAGTTGTAGATGTTCATAGCAGATCCTGTCTGGTCCAGGAGCTTTTCCGCTACGCATTTTCTGGAGAGTCTGGTTTACTTCATTCTCAGAGAATGGAGCATTGTACCAGTCTAGGTCCTCACAGTTTTCCTCATCTGGCTCCATCTCATATGAACTTGTACCTCCATCAGGATTGTAAAGCTTCGAAAAGTGTTTGCTCCATTCCTCTGGTGCAATTGGTGATGGTGAGGGAGTCCTCCGTTGTTTGAACAACAGCCAAGGAGCAGTCTCTGCATTTCCAATCCTCTTCAGAAGTTGTTCCTCTTCATATGCTTCCTTCTTAGCCTTGATCATTATCTTATACAGTCGAGCTGTTCTGGGTAGAGATTACTGTCAGTTTCTTGATGTAAAGACAATACATAGGCCTTCAACTGTATGTACTCTTCATCAAACCACTGTTTATGGTGGCTTGTTTTACTCTTGATGGTGGGAATGGCAGCAATGACTGCTTGAGTGACTGAGGCTACTGTAATGTCAATGTTTTCCGTGCTGCAACATGTAAGGGGTATAAGCAGAATGAGCTTCTCATACAACTTGTCAGGCAGGATGTTGCGTTTTAGCTTAATTTCATCCTGGGGGTGGTGGTTTTTTATTATTCTTTTTAAAGGGATCAAAAGATACCCATTGATACTTCCTGATAATGGTAGGGACTATTTTACAGTTTTGCACTATGAAAGGAGGAGTTAGGTTGTGGAAAATAAGGTCGATCGTGCTTCTTCCTGTAGGAGATATGTAAGTGTGTTCATCTGGGTTGTTTAGTAATGAGAAGCCAAAAGAGTCTAGTGTGTCCACAAGCATTTCTCCTCTGTTTCCCTTATCTGTTCTGCAGCTGAAATCACCGCAAATTAGGATAGGTTTACCGGGTGATAATTCAGTAAGGGTATCCATGATATGCAGAATGATATTACCCAATTCCTGGTTAGGTGTGAAGTAAAATGAGACAGCATAGAAATCTGTCATTTCCACAGATACGTGGGTGATGGAGTGGCTGATGGTTTTAGACTCAAGATGGGGTTTTGTCAGTATTGCAATTCCTTTATCAAGATGATTTCCATTACCTAGGACTGCAGGGGAGATGGCCCATGAGTATCCTGGAGCTAACGATGTTGTTTCCTTGTTTATGAACGTCTCCTGTAGGAAGACGATGTCTGCTTTACGGAGGGAGTTGGCTTCTGGTGATGTAAGTAGAGTGCTTCTAATTCCTTCTATATTCCAAGTCAGATCTGATTGTATTCCAAGTGCTTACAAGAGGGTTAGGGTTAGGTGGGAGGTAGGGATGAGTCATACTGAGAGGGTGATCTGACGGTGCTGCTTCTCCTTGTTCCGGACTAGTCATCTTGTATTAAGGTTGTCAAGTTCAGCAACTAAGGCATCTGGGTTAGGGTCACTGGGAAGCCCTAGTCCCTTGATGACAATGTTCTCTTGTCTGGAGATATTATCTTTTTCCTCTGCTTTGAGAGTTTTCTGTAGAGTAGCGATGTTGAGGACTGGAGGAGTTATGCCCTTTCTGTGCTTTTATGGCAATCGAGGAAAAGGACAAGAAAATTGAAGAGCAAACCCACAAGATAGAATTGTTGGAAGAACAGCTGAAGGATACAAACTCCTCTTTGACCACAATGACCAACACAACAGAAGAGAAGACCTTTGCCTCCTTGTTCTCTTTCACAAAAAACAAGACAACATTCTTTTCCCAGAAGCATGTCCTCTTTTCGGAAGATTCAGTTTCATCCAAACTCCGCATTTTCTATCGCACTCGACCTCCTTTTCCTCACATGTCATGTCAGCCTTAATAAGAGTACTTCCGTTAAATGTGACTTTTAATGTTTGACCAATGAACAATCGCTAACTAGAAAGCAACCAACTCTCAAAAAAAAGACTTGTAGCAAACGCTAGGATATGCTTGATATGAGGGGACGATACCATATTACAAAATCTTTCCAACTTTGGAGCACCATAAATTCTACCACTTCATTTTATGAACTTAATATAGTTATAGCTCAAAAGGTGGCTCTCTCTCTGTGTGTTATCTTTTGAAATTGTTGCATAGGCTAAAGTTACAGGCAGTCTATATAGTTGGGGTTCTCAAAACCTGCAAGTCCAAATTCTCTGCACTTCTAGTACCTAATTGGGAAGCATTAGACAACAACCGTGGCTAAATGAAACCCTACAGGTGGTCATGCGCATTGAAAATCAATCCGCCCGCTCTAGCCACGACTTTTTAAACCTTCCCCTCCCCCCTCCTTCCTACCAATATAAGAAAATTCTGTACAGCTTCGACCAAAAAAATACATTTAAAAAATCAGTGATCATAATGTATGGCTATGTCTTGTCTGTATACACTGTATATTAAAATGTGTTTAGAGGCTAGAAATTTATGGGTTTGACGTTTTGACTTCAGTACTTCGATCCCAAATGGAACACCCCCCGCATGGAATAAATTTTTTTCTTTTTCCCCCTACAAACATCTACCTACAGCTTCAACCAATTTTTTTAATCAGTACTCATAATAGTTAGCTGTCTGTTTGTATATGTATATGACTGTCACCGTGTGACATCGAACTCATTAACAACATTGATGTATTAACCGTGTGACATCGAACTCATTAACAACATTGATGTATTAATGGTATTCAACACACTGTAAGGGAAAGCTGCTGGTCATATAAACCAGAACCTGGACCTCTGGGGTGTCTACTCCCTGTGAAGCGATCTTATAAGCTTCTACAGACCTCCCTTTCTTGAAGCCATTGTACTTCTTGATTTCTGACCACATGGTAGATTTTGGGTTCTTGACCTCATCAAGGATTGTAGCAGCTTCAATGTCAAGCTTTCCTTCCTCACTCACAAGAGGGTAAGTGTATTTAGACCCAGTGGATACGAAAGTGGAGTCGACACCCAAGGCTGTAGAAAAGGAGGATATTGACAGCTAAGAAGGCCTTCCCGTTGATTCAGATTGAAGAGCGGACGGAACTGACAAACCTGTCGCTTTCTACTCTCGCAAGCTCAAGCCAGCTGAGACAAGATACACAGTCACCGAACAAGAATGCCTAGCTGTAGTGGAGGCGGTGAAGCATTTTCATGTCTACCTCAATGGAGCAGCATTTACCATCATCACTGACCATAGCAGCCCCAAATACCTAGCAAGGATGAAGGACGAAAACGGACTTCTAGCCAGATGTCATTGGCACTACAACCATACATCTATGAGGTACTACATCGACCAGGAGCACAGAACAGTAATGCAGATGGGATGTCTCGACAATCCTGGCAGGCAGACAAGTCACACTTCACCAGAAGCTAACCCCTGAAGAACAAGGGAGGGATGTCACGGGCCACCTGAGTCATAACTGACTGTCACCGTGTGACATCGAACTCATTAACAACATTGATGTATTAATGATATTCATGCATAACCCACACACTGTAAGGGAAAGGTGCTGGTCATATAAACCAGAACCTGGACCAGTCAACAGAGAGCTTTTTGATTGAGCATTGTTTCAGTCGTTTATTGTGCCAACAGTTTAATTAAAAGTCTGACCATCGCCTCTAGTGATCAGCACAGGGGTAGCTAGGCAGTTACCTGGTGGCGGCTTACCAGTCAGAACAGCATTAGTTTCAGGGCAGCACGGGAGGCCCTGCTACATATATACATAAGCCAAAAGATAAACGAGGAAATATAATAAATAATGTATTGCTGTGTGTAAAAACGTTAATGACCATTTGTAAGTTCAAATTGTACTTCTTCGTCTATAGTCTCACAGAACCCATCAAAAAATTCTTCTGTTTCTAGTTCTGGAATGGCTTCCTCTTCTTCCAGTGCTTCATTTACTTGCTCCACATCTTCAGAGGAAGTCTCACTGCTTGTTATGCTCTTGGGATCCATCTAAGTCATACATGCACAAAAAATGACAAATGCATACACTTTGGAAGAGCTACAGGTGGGTGAACCCACAGTTAGAATATGACACATTTGATATGTATAATATTCAAATGGGAAACTTCTACACTTCCCTAAGCAACTTGACACACACAGCAACATGGTCCTCATGGTATGTCGCTGTTAATGGCTTTCATCTCTTCCTGGCATGATATCTTTTACCTCAGTCTGTCTGGATATTGCTCAGATGCTTCTGCTTCCTCTTGGAACACTCAATCAATCCGATGGTTTCTTATTTCACTTCCACAAGCGATCTGTTGCTATCTTGATTGGTGCTGACCATGCCTTATGCTCAACCTTCACTCCCGATGGCATATATGCCTTTTGCTGGCTGTCTTCCTAAACCTGTTCCTCACATAATTGGCTGGCTCACGCAAATGGAGTTCTGTTGAATACGTTCATCTTTCTCCGGAGTTAGAATGTGAATAGCACATCAGAGTATGGCACAGTCAACACTTGTCACTGTGTATATGCGTAGATCCATTTCGGGCCCATAGTCATCAGTGCTACATTAGAAAAAGCTAGTTCCGTGTATTCTCTTTGAATCATAGGAGTATATGTTCATGTAAGGATAATTATATTGTCAAATAACATATATAGTAATGTAATAAACATATCCCAGTATAATCTTAATACTCCTCCAAATCCGATGTCGGGTGTTAGGAGTTGAAGGGGAGAGATGAGAAGGAGGGGGGAAGTTGGACTAGGTTACTTGAACTTCTCAAGTGCCAAGTAAATTTAAATTGCCCCCTAAGGCCCACAACAGCAATTTAAAAGGGGCAACTAAACATAAATACAAGCACAAATGAAAACTTGTGTGGTTACGACTTGGAGCTCCCTTGATTCCGCATACTTCATCTGACATGTAAATCTTCTGTGGTCCCTTTTGATAAAAATGTTGCATAGTTATGACTATACCAAAGTTACCTGCAGCTAAAGTGGGGGGAACTCAAAATCTGAGCGCCTGAACTTGTTGCAACAAGTAGTATAGCTGTTCTCTATACAGTAAGTGTTTTCAGAGCAGCATTAAGCCTGTAGTGCCCTCTGAAATATCAAACTTCTTCCGTCACAATCCTCCAGCATTTTCAGCAGTCTTACTTGAACACCTAGTCAATTTTTCTAATGAAAACTCTCATTCTATGGAGTAGGAGTTCTTCTTACCACAATTTCAGCTGTCTAGCACTTTCTAATCAGGAGCTACAGTTACAGCTAGTTCAGGCACGCCGATTTTGAGGTAACTCAAACTTTGGCTGCAAATAACTTTGGCATGGTTATACATTTTTAGTTCAAAAGAGAGCACAGAGAGATTTTTGAGCTATATATCATCAAGTTCATACATTGAAGTGTGCAGAATCTATGGAACTCCAAAGTCATAAGCCCAAGATTTTGTAAGTACTTGTATTATGGTTTAATCCCTCGTAAGGAAAATAGTAGGCATTTACGTGAGCTAGTCCTTCTCTGTTCCACCTCATGTCTTATACTCAAATGTTGCATGTATGGACATGCATGTACCTACCATGCTAATTAATATGATGACAAGTTGTTCAGGATTTGCTTGATATGGATATGAATCAAGCAGCTAAATATGAATTCATAAACCCATCCTGAACACTGATACCAAAAATATGAGGTTCTCGGAAAGTTATAGCCTCTCCCCCAATCCTAAATGTGACTGCAATAATTGCAAGAGATATACTTCATCCCTTACCCTTCTCTTTTTACATTTGTATTGCTTACAATTTTCAGTTCATTTTGCTCAGGATACCGGAGGCTTAAACTCTGGTCTGTGCTTGGACTTCCACTCTTCATACTTGCATGAAGCACTATATAACTTCTTGAATATCTGTACAGTGATGAAGGGGGGAAATATCAGTCAAAGTAGTTTATACTAAAATTGTGCACTCTCAGTAAACTCTTGTTGCTATAGTATATACAATGACTTTCTTGACGATAAACTTAAATTCACTCACTCAATGTTTCGGTAGATGCTCTAAAACTAGAGCATCTACCGGAAACATCAAGTGAGCGAATTAAGTTGATCATCGAGAAAGTGAAACTGTGTTGTTGTTTTTACAAAGAGAAGTAGATTCTTGTTCCAGTAAATTATAGTTTTTCATGGCGTCATACAAAGGGGGGATGGCTAGAGGAAGCCCTAAAATGAGTGTTTTCACAAAGTGAATTGGTGATCATGTATGATGGTTAATTTATCTAACCGCATGCTTGACCACTTTAGCACAGGAGGGCTTCCTCTAGCCACTGTTACTAATCTCAACTGTCTAGCACTTTCCAATTAGAAGCTAGAACTGCAGAAAATCGGGACAGGCTGTTTTTGAGGTCACCAACTTTGACTGCCTGCAACAATAGCATGGTTATATCTATGCAACAATTTTTATTATCAAAAGAGAACACACAGAGAGAGCTATCTTTTGAGCTATATATCGAGTCCATACAGTTAAGCGTTATGGAGCTCCAAAGTCAAAAACACTTTTTTTTTACACTTTGTAATGGTATCATCCCCCACTTCACCTTGCCAAGCGTTTTACAACCTCATGAGAAATGATGCATCCACCTCCACAGCTGGAGAAATAAAACTTCAGCATTCTTGCCCTTGCAGATATAAACTACTTAGCTCCTTCTCAAGCTTGTGCAGCCTGAGTATTTTATGTTATTTTTCGAAGCTACCAACCAGTCTCTTGATTTTTCCCCCCATCAAATGGCACCTGTAGGCATCCCAAACCAAAAGCCTCCTGCCAAAGTTGAGTGTTCCCCATGATCGATCGACCCAGTCCTTGGTCAGTGCCTCGTTCATCCACCCATTGCGGCTGTATGCGACCATAACACCCGTGATCCTGTCAAGCTCTGAAATTGGACGCACTCCCTTGAAGATCACGAAAGGTTTCAACTTGCATCCATCTGCCATGGCTGAAAGGACGACAGTGAATCTCCCCTTGTCATGACCTGTGGTGCGTATGGGGATAGACCTCTCACCTCTTCTGGCTATGGTGGTGTCTCCGGGCATGTCGAGCCAGAGTGGAGTTTCATCCATGTTTCCAGTGGAAGACAGCGGGTAGGATTTGGAGTGGTGAAGTCGTTGTACCTTCATTATGAAGGAAGTGACTTTATGGACAAGGTCATGAGGGAGTCTCTGGCTAACTGTCGTCCGTCTTCGAAGAGAGAGTCCATTTCTCATCATGAAATTGCCTGACTGGCTGTAAATGTGGTAGGGGTCACATTCTGACAGAGTTCCATGGCTTTCTTTTGAATGTCTGACCGAGTTACCCTGAGATTTTCAGCCCTCAAGGAGTCCAACCATGCCACCAACTCCTCTTCCATATCTGGAAGTGCTGCTTTCCGACCTCCCGCTTCAAGCCGCTTGTTCTTGGATGGTATTTCCTCCAGCTCCTTTTTGGCTTCCTCCAGTCCCTCACCAGCTTCTCATTCACTCCAAATCTTCTGCCTGCGCCTCTGTTGCTGTGCTGCTCTGCAAATGCCACCACTGTCAATTTGAATGATGCACCAAAACACCTCCTTTTTGTTGTACTAGTACATTGTGTCTCTGCCATTGTAAATGTTGAATTTTCTGCAACATGCACTGTACTGTGTAGTCTAGCAAAGATCGTGCGCGAGTGTTCTTAAGTTAGCTAATGATTTTACGACTCCGCATGTGCAAGAGCGGTGGTGTAATTAACTTGGTGTGCTACATTTGGAATGCGACTTTCAGAGCGACTTCTAGTCGGTGTGCGACTTCTATTCGAGTGAATATGGTAACTGTACATTTAGTGTCAAGATGATCCCTGTGTGCCTTAAAATGTAAACTATGTGGGTATATAGGAGGAAATAAACATGGGAATTGTACACCAACACTATCATAAACTATGAGGAAGGATTGGGTAGGAGGAATGTTGTACACTAACACTATCATAAACTATGAGGAAGGGTTGGGTATGAGGAAGTAAACATGGGAATTGTACACCAACACTACCAAACTCTGCTCTGCATTATAGTGGTTGCATAATTCCAGTAGCTCCACATATAAAGCTCTTGGAGCTACTAATATCCAAAATCTGATAACAATATTTTTGTGAGTCATCTTTTTTGTAAACACTGCAAACTTATTTTGCCACCTATAGCAAATTTGGGGCCTCTTGAAACTCCTGGTACTCAACTGATATTAACCCAAATTTAATTTGGAATTCGGGAGACGAACCCCCCCCCCCCCCCTTTGGATCAGCCTTACATTATTTTAAAAGAAGGCTATATATGATATTAAATGAAAAGGGTGGACATTATGGCACAATCCTGTGTGTTCTTGTGTTCTTTCCTTTGGATATGTCTGTCCACTACAAGTTTGGTTTGTAAAATAAAATAAAATTGTTCTTTGGTTTCAGTTTTTGTGTTTTTGTTGTAATTTAATGGACAGTTGGTGATGACAATGTTGAGATGTTGAGTAGCATGCTCATCTACAAGTTGCAATACTCAGAGCCATACCAGTCCAATATCAGCATCCGAGTCCAAGTCCTGCAACTTCTATGAGACCAGCATGAGTGTCTCCTTTTACACAGTGTTTCTCATCTTCTTGTACTCGACACAAGTCAGCACGTAAGTACCTATCTCCATCTTCTTTGTTATTAGAGTCAGTCCCTTGGTAGAGGGACAACTAGCCTCCTTGAAGAACTTGGCAAGAGAACTCCACAAACCAAATAGCAAAGTTTTCTTATTCTTAGAAGAAGATTCTCAGTAAACCAAATGAGCAATCATTTGTTCTGCTTATAATAAAACACGTGACCTAGCTAGGAGTCAACTTGCTTGACGATTCTTCTTACTCATTGTGATTACTTTCCACAATACTAGGTATGGGCAAGGCATTGGAAAACTTGGAGTACAAAAATTGTTATTAATGGACCTGTTGTGTGCATCTTACGGAAGTGGGGTGGGGGGGTGGGGGTTGATAGCTAGATCCTTTGCTAAAGTGGCAATCCTAATATATATATATACAGGGTTTCATTTAGGGGGGGGTCTTTTTGCCCCCCCCCCCCCCCCCTCCCCCCCCCCCCCCCCCACCCCCCTTGGAATTAAAATTCATTAGAAACTTTGTCACATCTTTAACCATCATGCCCTACCCCCTTAATATCCAAATTCCTCCAGTTGCTCTCCCCCCCCATTGGACAATTTTCTAAATAAAACCCTGATATATATTTATACTTTTTAATCATGTTTTTATATGGGGTGGGGGGGGGGGGGGGGGTGGGGGGTTTGGTCTAGGCATTTTTGACCTTGCTATTTAGGCTTCTTAAGAAATTACCAAAGTGAGTGATATCTTAAATATGAGCTTTGTTGTGTGTCTGTGTGTGTGTGTGTGTGTGTGTGTGTGTGTGTGTGTGTGTGTGTGTGTGTGATTTAAAGGCCAGCCATTTTGAAATATATATACATGTACAGTAGGTCAAACCAACAAAATGGAATGGCAAATTCTCTACCACTAAGAAAAAAACTTGTCACTCGACTCTGCACTAGCTGACCAGCCAAAGTTCAAAGTTGTTGACCTGTAATACCAACCCTGGGAAATTACAAGAATGGGGCAATATCCACAGATCATCTATGGATGGCCGCACATATTGTATTCATTCAAATAGAAGTCGTAACTTCTATCTACTTTAGGTTGTGAGTATGCAGCCACACATGTGCTGTGGCATGCCACACATGTGCTGTGGTATAACGCTTGAACAGTGCAAAAAAATATCCAGCCTTTTGCTTCTGATATGCCTAATAAGGCACCCTTTGATTCAACAGTTCAGAGGCAAGAGTCTGGGTGTCTTTTTTTAAACTACTGCACAAGTGTTATATCATTGCCACCAGCGGTAGTTAGGTAGTTTATAAACATAGAGTTAGGTGCAGTCAGTTATAGAGTTCTTGGTCTCTATACTATTGTCAATGGGGAGTTGTTTCAGTCAATCTCCTCTTCATCCTCCTTCTTCAGGGTGACGAACTCTCTTCCAAAAGCTGGTGAGTAGATTCAATAATGGCTAGAACAGCAGAAACTGCTACTCTATCATCCTTGTAGCACTGAATCTCTCTGTGTTCAGATCCTTTCACCTTCACAGATATTGTAAGCACAGAAGGATTTCTCTATCAGCTCTGGAACTGTAGTACAAGAGATTTACCGACAATGCACTGGTGCTGCAAGTACACTAGAAATTATAGTCAACTAGGTGTGCTACAATTGGAAGACAGCATTTTCAAGTGCGACTTTTATTTGAGTGAATAAGGCTCCACACAGCAGACACCCCGACAGACAGGGTATATGTGGCCATTCGTGAGTGATCCATGGATATCCCTTCATGTGTGGGATATGAGCTATTTCAACTCTGGTGTCCATGGAGATGATTATGACAACACTGGACCACCCTGAAGGTTATCACTTTCGGTCAATCGTGAATGCACATCTTGCATTTTATCTCTAATCTCTAATCACACCCATATTTGGTAAAGTCTGTTATTCTGAATAGCCTTCAAACGTGGTCACTGAAATGGCAAGGGTCATCAACTCAAGAAGCTTCATTACTATGTCATTGAGTGGCAAGTGAAGAAAAAAAGCTAGAGCATGTTAGAATAACTATATCCATCAGCAGCCATGCAGCCAATTCTCACCTGCCAGTGCAGCTATTTATTGGTTTGAGGGCCTATGTGGAGGTGATTTTGGAGGGGTTGTGTGTGTGTGTGGGGGTGGGGGGGGGTATGGGGTTATTAGGCTCTTGGTTTGTTGTCCGATTTCTGTCTGGCTTATTCTGCTATGTGGTAAGGTGGAGGCACTAGCTATTAAACTGTGCAGCCTGTTCTCACTTGCGCAACACAGTCAGGTCAGTCTAGCTTCAAATCTCTGGGCATTCACTCTATCGATCTCGTCACTATGAAGACCATATCAGATTTACGTAAGCCTGAGGCAGGTGACCCCTTCACATTTTTACGGGCGGTGAAGGAGCATAAATAGTAGATACATACAAGATACCATGCACGCCAATACCAACTTGTCCACCCAACTCCCCACTGGGGGGCTCTCTTCACTCACCAATTAATATGCAAACATGTAGTATAATACCAAAACTGCCCATGACTACAAGTTGAATTCTAAGACACAAAACTGAGGCCAAGTTTTCCATGAAAATCAACTTATGCTAAATCTACACTACTTTATGTTGTCTGTGGGTGTAGTTGGTGGGAAGAGTCAATATAGAGTAGAATAAGCATTAGTATACGGCAGACATGTCAGCCCTCATGGATTCTCCGTGAGTCTCACTAAATTAATGTCCAACTCACGGTATCACAGGGACGTGCACTAAACTCACAGAAATGGGAATGTACGATAAAGCAAATATGCACATGATCAAGATTATATAACATGACATAATGTGACACGGTCTGAGTCCGACCTCTCAGAGTCCGACTGTGATGCAGATACAACTTGTTCTGCAAAGCGACAGAAATTCAGTGAGGGAAGACAAGTACTCTGTGCTTTCAAGAATCAAGACTAGTTCAACAAAGAATGAACTAAAACATGATATTGTTGCCATAGCTCAGCTGGAGACCCACATCATGTGAGGTGCTGTGTGAGTGGCAAGACAGCGAGCATTGTCTACCAAGCAACTGCCAGCCATATCCAATTACTATCACATTCCAAATTAGCAAAAAATTGCCATGACACAGCCAAAGCACTTCCCTCGGTGACCTGCAGTTAACTTACAACAACCGTCAGACGCTAAATTAGATTATCACGCCCACTTTACTTTGAACTCCGAATGAAATATGAGTTAGCTTCAGCTCCCAGTCCCCGAGATCTAACTGCGGTGGAGGTTCTGCACTCCAGGAGGAAAGTGATATACCAGCAGATGTTTGTTAGATCTGACTGCGGTGGAGGTTCTGCACTCCAGGAGGAAAGTTATATACCAGCAGATGTTTGTTAGATCTGACTGCGGTGGAGGTTCTGCACTCCAGGAGGAAAGAGATATACCAGCAGATGTTTGTTAGATCTGGAGGTTCTGTACTCCAGGACTGTACTCCATATTATTATGGATGTTGTTTGTGGAGACCTTTCCACCAGGAACAATACAGATGGTGGGCTCCAATTATTCCTCGTCAGTCAGTGGGCACAGCTTGTGCTCACAATACCACACTAAGTGCTGCTGAAGAACGTGTTTTTCCCGAATGGTACGAAAAAACACCTCCTTTCCGATCCAACTGGACATAGAAGAAACATTAGCGTAGTGACCACTAAGACATCTCTTCCAAACCACACTCCAGCTCACAAACTCGAACAACCACAGGAACTGCTCCTTGCAGCTTAGAAAGCTTCCAGAGAATATAGCCGAGTTCACAGCAGCAAATGCTCAGAAACTTGAGGCGGAATAAAGTGTGGCCATATTGTTGAGTGTTGGTGAATAAATGACATTCATTGTGTCAGTGCATGCATGAAGTGTGCAAGATTCTGCCTTTGGGTTGTGGGATTAGATAAATATTTGCATGATAATGATAAAGATATCGCTCCGATTTTTTTGGGGCCAGCCAGGCTTTAATAATTGATGCCTTAGCTAACCTAATAGCTCCTCTCTAGACTATCCAGGGAAATTGTTCCTACCAGCTGCCACCCATGACCTGTCTCACTGATTTTAATGCTCAAAGGTTGACATCTCTGTATAAGCTGATTGCCGATGGTGTATTAGCAAAAGATGAGAGAGTGCTAGCAGCATATGCCACAGCAAATAAAATAAAAGTTGAGGGGGCCAGAAAACTAACTAGTGATTGTCAGCATTAGTCAGAAGACATGCTTTAAAAAACAGTAAACTGGAGTATTGGGAATAAATATATATATTTTTTAACTATGCACTTTCAAAGGTCTAAAGATCGTTAATCTACACCCACACATACACACCCACACATACACAAAAATATACATTAAAAATCTCATCAATTTTAACACACCAGTTTCAATGGCGTTTTCCTGTTTCAAAGAGTTTGTGCTAAAACTATAAACCGGTAAAGGGTCGTCAACCATATTTACCGTGTTAGTGGATTGAATTAGTGGATTGTATTGACTTGTCTCACTAGTCAACCTAATGCACTAGTCAACCTGAGGTGAGCGAAGGTTCGATGGAGATAGGAGGGAAAAGAAGACAGGAAAAAGTCATCAGCCTGATGCCCTAAGATTGAAATCCTTAGCATTATTAGATTGCATTGCTCTAGCCATTGTCCTAGCAGTCATTGTGATGTTCTTTACAGATAACAACCTGTTGCCTGGCAACATAATAGGGTGGCAAACTCTGAAACAGAAATCTGCATGTGTGAGAGGAGTCTCGTTAGGAGCACCTGGGTGCAGCTCCCCTTCAGGATGGGAAGCACACTACGTTAACAGTGAGGTTATCAGGCAGTGTTTCTGCAGAGTGTTAAGTGTGACTTCCATCATTAGCACATCTTTCCTCTACTAACCAGTTATCTTTCCTATATATGCCAACTAGGTAAAAGTGATGCAACAATAGAAAATGACAATATTTACGGACCGTCGCAGCATGTGATTAGATGAGCCTAAATAAATAAGTGCTTCATTGTGGTGCCCAAAGGGAGTCCTCCGGTATTGACTTGGAAGCCGGGACAGCTACTAAAACCTAAGATGGCGAAAAAAGGACCTGGAAGGCCACGGAAAACGGTTGCAATTCCTCCCCTAGCAGCAGCGGCTATAGCGGTAGACTTGAGCTATCACAGATGCTGAGCTTCAAGCTTGTCTGTTGATTAAGCAAGCAGGAGTGGCACAAAACGTTGCAGTACAGAATCTAGCTAGAGTAGAGGGAGATACTTTACCTGTCATGATGATTGTCGCATTCTGAAGTCGTTGTAGCTACTTCACTGATTCGAGAAGTCCGTACCCTCTGATACTCGTGGTGGCCTCTAACTATCCAAGTCCAAGAGAATGGAGCTCCAACAGCAAACAAATATTTGACTGCAAGGTTAGAAAGGAAAATGTCGATAGAAAAACTAAACGCAAAAATAGAAATTATCGACATCATCCAAGACACGTCATTAGAAGTTAGAAAGATTGTGACGCTTAATTGGATAGCCAGTTCTGTAGCAATATGTATGTTTATCAAGATCGATAATAGCTTCTGGATCAGCATGACAAAAAATGGTGTCACCAACGCCATGGCTAGAGCATGCACCATGGCTAGAGCACGCGCCATGGCTAGTGCACAAACCATGGCTAGAGCATGTGCCATGGCTAGAACACGCGCCATGGCTAGAACACGCACCATTGCTAGAACACGCGCCATGGCTAGAGCACGCGCCATGGCTAGAGCACGTGCCATGGTTAGAACACGCGCCATGGCAAGAGCACGCACCATCGTTAGAGCACGTGCCATGGCTAGAGCACGTGCATGGCTAGAGTACGCACCATGGCTAGAGCACGTGCCCTGGCTAGAGCACGTGCCATGGCTAGAGCACGCGCCATGGCTAGAACACGCCATGGCTAGAACACGCGCCATGGCTAGAACACATGCCATGGCTAGACCACGCGCCATGGCTAGAGCACGCGCCATGGCTAGAACACGCGCCATGTCAAGAGCACGCGCCATGGTTAGAACACGTGCCATGGCTAGAGCACGCACCATGGCTAGAACACGTGTCATGGCTAGAGCACGCGCCATGGCTAGAGCACGCGCCATGGCTAGAGCACATTGATAAATTAACTGGCTACATCAGAATGAAAATACAGCATCCTTTCCTGTGGCTATTAACCATGCCAGCCCATTCTCACTTACCTATATAGACCTTTATTCTTTTCCTCTATCTTTGCACCTGCTAGAGTTTTCTCGACCCTTCTCTCCCCCCCATGATGACCATTTCCAGTTTAAGCAAACCCGTATAATTAAGGTGGGAGACCCGTTCATATTTTTTACGGGTAAACTATGGTGTATATACATATGCCATGCGCATGCACGACAATGCAAATTTTCCATACAACTCCCAATTAAAGACTTGCTTGACTAACCAGTCAACCTAGCAGCAGTGTGTGCAAAACTTACCGGCACTTGTTTAGCCAGGCTAGAGAGGTCCGCAGTGCTAGCCATTGGGCTCTCAAAACCATAGCAGTTTTAACACACTATAATCTGGAAAGTGTTGTTTGAGGTCATCATGTTTATTAGAAGACAGTCTGGGGGACCTTTGATGGATGGAAAAGCTACGTGTAGTGAAAGATGAAGGAAATGTTTGTGATAGACATGCTGTTGGCATCTTGCTCGAGACAGATATCTTTGCTATTTCAGAACAGTTTCTCCGCCTGGCCAACCAATAGCTTGCTTCTCTCCCAATTATGTTCCTCAGTAACGAGCTTAGTCAGTGAAAAGATTCATGCTTGTGGGATCATAGATTCAATTAATAGAAATTCACATGTATGTGCCAAATAACGAGCATTGGAATTAACATTAGGATATGCGCCTTACAAAAAAAAATATGCCTAATAGTAATATCTGCCTAACAACCAGCTTGTCAACATGTACTAGGCAACCAGTGAACCTGATATACTAGCTACCTTAAGAGGGATGTGTGTAGTAATAAACACTTAGCAACAGCATGAAGAGAGTGCACTTATTATCTTGTCATTGAACTCACTTCCTTTGGTTAGTGATATATAATGTGGTTATTAACACGTGCATGTGACGTCACACTGATTACTGAGGTCGAGTTTATATGAGTATTCATCAAGTTTGTGCTGTTCATGCTCCACTTTGGAATAATAAACTTGAGAATACAACACCAACCTAATATACTAGCCATCCTAATATACTAGCCAACCTAATATATTAGCCAACCTAATATACAAGACAACTAGTCAACCTAATATACTAATATACTAGTCAACCTAATACACTACAACCTAATACACTACAACCTAATATCCCAGTACTCGTCAACCTAATATACTAGCCAACCTATTAGGCAACTCGTCAACCTAATATACTAACCAACCTACTGTACCAGGCAAATAGTCAACCTAATATACTAGTCAACCTAATATACTAGGCAACTCGTCAACGCCAACTTAATGGGCGAGCAAAGTGAGCCTGGGTGGGCGGAGTTTGATGGAAAACTTGGCATTGCTGTTCACGATGTATTTATGCATCTACATATTCACTGTACATTAACCCGTACAAAAATATTAACGGGTCACCCGTCTTAAATAATGCGGACTCGGGAATGGTTGTCATAGTGTAGAGAGAAAGATCAAGAGAATGCCTGGAAGATTCGAAGTTAGACTGTCCTGACTACACAGCGCAAGTGGGAGTGGTCTGTAGCTGTACGGTTAAAATAAATATGGAAATGGAAATTCTTATCACCAAAAAAGGAACCCCATTAGTCAAGGTTAAAAAAAAACATGTTCCTCCGTGGGTACACAAGAGAAGTTACGTAGCTCAGAAACATTCAATAATTGTCTTTCCAAGAGCATATTGTGTTCAAATATTCAGCCACAAAGCTGCCAGGGACACAAAAGTCAAAAGCTGAAAGCATTACTAGTAGTGATGCTAAACATTTGCTTGTTCTTACTCTTCTGCAGGTTCATCACTCAAACCTCCTCCTTCAACTTCATTTCTATGCAGTGAAATTTTGCACCCACCCAAGCTCTGTGTGGTCAGGTGAAAAATCATATGGTAGGGAGAGTTCATAGGTCATCTGAGACTTGAGAGATTGTGAGTGCAAGCATGACACACATCAGTATCAGTTAGTGTGACACACATCAGTATCATGCTACAGGTTAGAGCTAGAGTTAGTGTGACACACATCAGTATCATGCTACAGGTTAGAGCTAGAGTTAGTGTGACACACATCAGTATCATGCTACAGTTTGGAGCTAGAGTTAAAGCATGACACACATCAATATCGTGGCACAGGCTAGAGCTAGAGTTAAAAGTATGACACACATCAGTATTGTGCCACAGGTTAGAGCTAGAGTTAAAGTGTGACACAACATCACTATCGTCTGGTTAGAGCTAGAGTTAAAAGCGTGACACACATCAATATCATGGCACAGGTTAGAGCTATTAAAGCGTGACACACATCAGTATCGTGGCACAGGTTAGAGCTAGAGTTAAAGCATGACACACATCAATATCGTGCCACAGGTTAGAGCTAGAGTTAAAGCGTGACACACTATAGTATCTGTTGGGACAAAGACCCACAACAGAGTGACAACTGTGACATGGCAAGGTGCGACTCTATACATAAGGTGATGATGAGCTCTTAAGCAGACACCTCAGGCTTGAACTCCATGACCCTTATTAAGAACCTACTGAACGTGCACACATACACACACACAAACTAGCATATGATTGGACAACCACATCAGTAATGTTATTGTACTTAACCATATTTGGTCATATGTGAGCCGGGCCTGGCAGCCTATTTAAGGGCACCAGGCTAGGCACTGTGTAGTACTGTTGAGATATACTGTACTGAAGTGAAATTGTAGGATTACGTTGTTATCAACTACAGAAGACTTGAACTAGTAGGTTAGGCTACTGCCCTTCAGGCCTGTTACTACAAATAGCAAGGGCTGTGGCATAACATAATATTATGGTGACAGCGGAAACTCGATTCGAACTATAGACCAATAGACCCCTAAGCACATGTCAAGCAGAGACAAAAAGGCCAAGAAATTCAGCAGAATGGAGTTGGTAGACCTTAGTGTGACAGAGAGAAATGGAGAAGACATTGTCCAAATCACCAGAGCCATGGCAGCGGAACAACGAGGAACAGCTGGCTCGCTGCAAATAATGGCCCCAGCAACAACTCGAGGCAGACAGATGGCGATGCTTTGAGGCTGAAAAGACAGCCGAGCAGAACAGACAGGAGGAAGAAAGGAGACGGGACCAAGAGCGATGGAATCGTCTGGAAGCAGAAAGAGAGTTGGAGCACCAGCATCAAGTTTGAGATGCTGAACAGCTCACACAACTCATGCAGTCGTTAGTCACAGAGAGACAGCAACCGAAAGCACACACCCAAGCTAGCAGCAATTAAGGACGAGGATGATGTCGCTTTAACACAGTTTGAGCAATGCATGTCTACCTTTGGTGTGCCAAGAGGGCAGTGGATGCTCCACTTCCTACCCCTCCTGGACAGAGGTCACAGGTTTTACCCAGGGCTTGGGTGTAACCCGGGTTGGATTAAATACCTTTTACCCGTCAAACATTGATACAACCCAGGATAAAATAATAGACACAGTAGATTTATTATAAACTAAAGAAATTAACTCTGTAATCAGGAAGTAAGACATTCAATAAATGGCAACTGTAAAGAACTAGACAAAAACAGGAGCTGTGTTTCACTCAACATTTATTTACCAAGTGACAAGGTTGTCTACTTAGAATATATATTTTTTATATTTAAACAAGATTCGTGGGATTAAAGTCCAATTGATATGCAAGTTAAACAGATTTAATAGTCAATCTCCTGAGGTCCTTGCAGGAGCCTGTGGCAGAAGACGAGTTTCTGGGCTTTCTCATTTCCCAGGCGATTGCAGAGTTTGTTGTGGATAAGTCCATAGGAGCTAAATATACGTTCTATGGAGCTGGAAGATGCAACTGCAGTGTGGAGTTGCTTCATAAGTTGCATGAATCCAGGGGGCAGGGCACACCTCTTGTCTACACCTTTCCACCAAGTGAGAGGTGTGGTTTCAGTGGCACCAGGCTCAAAAGTAGGATGAAGGGAATGGGGCCTCCTGAGCCTCAAAAGAGATGGCAGTGCTGAGGAATGCTTGGCTTTTCGTCTTCAGCCAAGCTTTGGCATCCTCAATCTGATATAATCACTAAGTAACTGGCCCTGATACTTAGGGTGAAGTAGGGAGTCAGCAAGGTGGCCAACCTTAACCACTGCAGCAAAGCGTTTTTTTATAGCATCCTAGTGGGGTTCCAGATAGGGCTCTTTAAGGAGGGAGAGATAGTGATGTGCAGCATCAGCAATCATGCAGCTATCACTTTGACATTTGTTGATGGCAACAGTAATAGGTTTGAGTTGTTCAAGGAGATCTCCAGCAGCACATAGAATACCTAGATTCTTGATCTTACTAACAATAATGGGACCCATCTCATCAGCATTGTCTATGGCTATTTTCTTGTAGATGGAATGATTGGTCATAAATGATTTCAGACAATCCAGATTACTATTCCAGCATGTAGGACAAGGCAATTTGGGTTTAACATGGCCAGGTGACTCCCTCAACCATCCATGGGAATCGTGGGGACATGTTTGAAGTGATGGTTGATGGACTTGACATGCTCCATGACCAATGGAGTGGACAGATCTTGACAAAGAAGGTTCAGGCTGTGACTCACGCAGCCATATACGTTGACAACAGGACGCTCTTTGTAGACTTCTTCACGCACTTTCTTCATTTTGTTCTCATTGTCTGTACAGCAGTTCAGTACTTCACAGCCGTACTTGCTCTCTGCTGTCTTGATAGAGTCCAAAAGAAGATTTTTGCATACTTCTGCAATTTTCTTAGTAGATATGGGGTCATGAGCACCATGGAAGTAGCCTATGCCACCAGTAGTGAGAGAAGTGGCAATGATGGGGTCATCCTTGATGGTAATCCAGCCATCCTGTTGGATAGTTATGGGCTTATTCTGTAGCTTTTGCCTCATCTTTGATTGAAGTTGGTTGTGCGAATTATCAAGAAGGGAGCCACCGATGTGCTTGGCTGTTGGATGTACATATCCTGGGTGCATCATGTTGCAAACTTTCTTGAATAATGAGTGATCAGCAAAGTTGAAGGGTATGTTGGTGGCATACAACAGATCAGCCCATGCCTAGTCCAGGTCTTGCTTTTGGACTGGTGTAGTTGTGACAAGATGATCATTGAGACCAGTCTGTCGCTGCTTCTTTGCAGGGGGAGGAAGAGAGGAGACTACATGGCTGATGGATGTTCAGCTTCTCCGATTTCATCCTGGCAATCTGATAAGTCACACGCAGGTCTCTTTGCGGGGTAGTCACAAGAGAGATACCCGAACATCTTTTGTGATGAGCGATGAGGCGCTCCACTTTTGCTGATAACAAATGGAAACACTTCCTGCATTGTACTTTCTTGCCTTGAAGTGTTGCCACACAATATTCTTTGGCCATCCACCCTTGAACATAGTGACTTTTGAATAGCAGAATTTCAGTTGTAATTGCAGTACACTTACTAAACTGTAAGCTGACCTGTGCTATTTGCTTGCCTTTTAATTAAATAGCCCTGGTGTCCACCACCACCCAGACACTTGTGGCTCTGTAGGTTTTACCCAGGTAAAATGCAAACACTACTCCTGGAAGAGATGCATTAGCAGCATTCCTGGCCTTACCAGCAGAGGAATCAGAAGAGTATGACCTGGTGAAGGAGGCTACCAGACAACGGCTCGAAATAACTAATGATACTTTCCATAAACGCTGGTGGGAGGCAACGTTCAAGCCTGGAGAAACAGTCATACATATGGCAGGGAAGCTGGCAGACCTTGGACAAAAGTGCCAGTCGGAGTGCAACAAAGTCAATGAATGCAATGAAGTATTCTCCAGAGAACATCTCCTCCCGATGCTCCCTAATCATATTGCTTATTGGGTCAGGGACCATAGCCCATCCACTGCAAGGAAGGTCCGAGAGCTAGCCGACAAATATAATTATTAGGGATAGGCACCTGGACCACTCAATACTTACACGACATGACGTTGGAAGGCAGACAGACGGTCACCTGGCCCAATGAGAGGAAGGAAGACACAGCAAAATCAGACAGCAGGAATGAGTTGGAGCCCCCTCAGAAGTTTCCTTCAACCATGGGACAACAACAGCAACCAGGGAATTGAGTCTGCAAGGAAGGGCAAGTTGGCTAAGTATTTTGACCAGGCCAAGGGCCCCCTTTGTTTCAATTGTAGGGAGTGGGGGCACATGTGGGAGCTAACTGTCCCAAAAAGATTGACAGATGTGACACTGGCACCCCAAGCAAAGCAGACTAGTGTGTTGCAGGAGAATTGGATGGCGTGTTCCGGGCAAGATTGAAGCTGGACTCTGGAGTTCAGTACACTCTGGTCAACTCGGAGGTGGTGAGATGGGATGCATACACAGGAGAGCTCCTTGCTGTCAGAGTAGCGAGTGGACAGATGCTACAAGTCCCAATGGCCATGGTAACACTCCGCCTGGATGGACAGACCTTTCAGAGCAAGGTCGGGGTGATGAAGGGCCTCCATGAGGAAGTGCTCCTGGGAACTGACCCATCACTTTTCAACACTCTACTTATCAAGGCAGCTACCACGAAGGAGGAAGCTACCAAGGTTGGAAGTACAGACCCGGCAATCTAGACTCGTGTAGAAGGACTGATAGGAAGCAGACGATGCAGCCACAAGTACCTCTGGTGCCGATATCAAAACATTAGGTGAGGTGTTCAATTTTGATGATAATCTCTTCTCTTTGCTGTACCCTCCACAAAAGTTACGCAGACCAGAAGCCAGACGAGGAAAGCAGCCCGTCAGGCAGCAGAGCAATAGACCGTGGACACAGACATGATCAGGGAGAAGGAAGCAGGAAACTTTGAGGCAGCCCAACGCGCCAACAGATCACTGGTAGAAGATGAGAACTCCAGCTACCTTCAAGAGGGAGGTCTGCTCTACCATATGAGCAACGACCCCTTGGGTGGGGAGCTTCGCCAGCTCGTGCTGCCCAGGGATAAGAGACAAGAAGCCATTATGATTGCCCACTCCATTCCAATGGCGGGGCTTGGGAGAAAAGCAGACGCGGCATTTCTTCTGGAATAATAGCAGCACTGAAACACTTCGAGCCATACTTGCTAGGTCAGAGTTTCACCATCCAGACAGACCACAAGGCCCTCACCTACCTCCACACCATGAGAACCAGAAACAGACACCTGATGAGATGGGCCATGACCATACCACTCTGATATAGTTTACAGGCAATGGTTCCACCAATGCCAACTCGGATGGATTGTCGTGACAACGCTGGACTGACAGGCAGAGACCTCTAGAAGGGGAGGGGAATGTTGGGGCCAGGCTCCAACAAGAGTGACAACCTTGACATGGCAAGGTGCGACTCTAAACGTAAGGTGCTGATGAGCTCTTAAAGCAGACACCTCAGGCTTGAACTCCATGACACCGTTAAGAACCTACTGAACATGCACACATACACACACATACACTAGCATATGATTGGACAACCACATCAGTAACGTTATTGTACTTCCCATATTTGGTCATATGTGAGCCTGGCCCGGCAACCTATTTAAGGGCACCAGGCCAGGCACTGTGTAGTAGTGTTGAGATATACTGTACTGAAATGAAATTGTAGGATTACGTTGTTATCAACTACAGAAGACTTGAACTAGTAGGTTAGGCTGCTGCCCTTCAGGCCAGTTACTACAAATAGCATATGGTTACTGGTTAGAGCTAGAGTAAAAGCGTGACACACATCAATATCGTGGCACAGGCTAGAGCTAGAGTTAAAGCATGACACACATCAATATCGTGACACAGGCTAGAGCTAGAGTTAAAACGTGACACACATCAATAATTCACCATATCCTCATCCCTCAGTTTAGTGCTGTCCAGTACCCTGAGATTGAGGTTGCCATTTCACTCTGGGGTGATGACCTTGTCTTGCCTCCTCCAGCCCCGCCTGCTTCCCATCAGCAGAAGTCGTGGGACATCCCTCGTATTTTGGAAAGGGCAGAGTCACTTTTGCGGAATGCTAGTGACCCCAAAACCAGAGCTTGTCTCCTCGCAGTGTCTGCATGTGAGTCAGGTGCCTGTAATGCCCTGCCAATCTCCTCACTGGGTCTCCGAATGAGCGATGATGTAGTTCGAATAGCAGTTGGGCTACGTCTTGGAGCACCCCTGTGCCAGCCACACTCTTGTAGTTACTGTGAATTGGATGTCAACCAGTTTGGCATGCATGGGTTGAGCTGCAGGCACAGTTAGGGAAGGCTTTTTCGCCATGGTGCTTTAAATGACATCATCCATCGGTCATTAACTGCTGCAAATGTCCCTTCCGGCTGGAGCCCTCAGGTCTGCTTCGGTCCGATGGAAAGAGACCTGATGGCATGTTCATTATTCCATGGTCAAGTGGTAGACTCTTGGTATGGGATGCAACCTGCAGTGACACCTTTGCCACATCCAACCTTTTGGCTGCAGTCACCGAGGCTGGTGCAGTGGCAGCCCAGGCAGAGATTTTGAAGGGTGAGAAGTACGCCCACCTGGACTCGGCATACAAGTTTGTACCTGTGGCGGTAGAGACTAGTGGATCCTTTGGGCCTCAAGCAAAGGCATTTCAGGGAGTTGGGACGCCGCCTGAGGTCAGTGACTTATGAAGAGAACTCCCATCAACATATTCTTCAACGGATTTCTGTGGCTGTGCAGCGTGGTAATGCAGCCTCAGTAATGGATCTTTGCCATCAGGGTTGGGGATGAGCCATTTCCCTAGTCATCACTTGAACATTTGAACTTGAGGGGAGGGGGTTCTATAAACTATATGAATAAGAGGACTAATGTTAAAATTTAAAAAATACAGTATATAGGGATGTTGAAGATATTGTAAGTCCAACAATGAAGAGAGACAAACACCTCTTCAGGTGCAGCTGGAATATATATATGTTAGTTTCTAGTTGTTAGATGCAGAGATTGCCACTCGACCAAATAGTTTTCTGGTGCTCATGGATGGAAAGTGGAATTAAAAAGCCTTCTGAGCACAGGACAAGCTGAGTGAACCAATCTCAACTGCTAACAGTGAGGAAAACTTCTCTGGCTTCCAAGTCGCTCAAAGCTTGTTGTAATTTTCTTACTCTACCTTCTGTGACTGTGAGCCTTAGCGATGGAATTCTCAAGCGTTATACATTAGTAGTGTTAAATATAAAAAGCCTGTTGCACAGATGCACACATACACACAATACAAACACACATTTCTCCTCTTCGGCCAATGCAGGATGCTGTCATCATCATTTCCAGAATATTAAAGCCAAACTGAGCAAACTACTGGTCAGCACAGAGGCCTACTTGTTATGTGAAATGAAAATGTATTCATTCATTTTACCACAATTTAAAATCTAAGTACTTACATAGCTATTTCTGTAAATATTTTCAGATAACAATTTTCAGATTTCAGTCATACGGTACCTGTGGCTTCCAGATTAAAACGACTATTATAACACTTAGCGAACCATTGTCACGAATTCGTGACACGCCCAGGCATATCTATAAGACCATTGTCAAGTATTCGTGACAATATTATCACCCATAGACCATTGTCACGATATCGGCAGCCGCTTTATTTTGACCTCGAAGGTTTTTTTTACTGCGGTTAGTTATGCAGTTCATGGCTGTTAGCTATGAATGGCCTGTGGTTATGATCTCCAGACTCTACTAGAGATGTTATCCGACGATAATGGCATGAGTAGCAATTTTGAAGAGACCAAGGATCAGAGTGCAAGTATTGATGTTGGAGCAAGTGGAAATATGGGGAGAGATACAGTGAGAGGATTATGTCAGCAGATGTCAATGAGAAGTAGTTGGTATAGGAAAAGAGCTGCAGGAAGAGGACAGCAGAGGAAGGGAAGATCTGCAGGAAGAGGATAGCAGAGGAGAGGAAGATCAGTTGGAAGTGGAACCAGCCACGTGGATGCTAGCCAATATATCTGGACAACTGCTGGAGAAGGAATGATATTCCTGCAATAAGAATAATAACAAGTAATATTATTAGCTACTACACAGCTACTACACAGACAAGTGTTTTTATATCAAGCAAACTTTACATATAAACCATTATTATTTCTTTTCAAATTCTATGACATTGCTCCACAGAGTAGCCCATACATCCTTCAACCAGGTCCTCCATCCTGCCAAAGTGCAGAAGATTGTTTCCCGCTATTCTTTGGACCAACCACGCTAAAGTTTACCATTGATAGGACCAATGCACATGCTGAGCATGGGTTGCCCTTGTGGGTCCAACCTGACTGAGAAATACCCCAACAGGCTGAATGGCAAGGGAGACCATTACCAAGTGTGAGGCAGTCAGACGTGTGACTGTGCTTTCTGCAATGGCAGGATGGCACCAGACACCTCACCATGTATAGATGTGGTGCCTGCCTAACACACCCACTCCGTGGCTAGCCGTTAGCTTCCAGACCTACCACTCACAGAGGACGTATAAAACTGAATACTGAATCTATATAAGTATACCTTCTCATCCTAGTTTCATGGTTATGATTACATGACAGATGTTGCTTCATCACATATGTTGCTGCAATCCTATATGGTTGCGCTAGCTGGTTAGCTACTAGGGTCCGTTAGCTAGCTAGCTACATGAAGCGTTAGCTAGTTAGCTACAAGGGTGGGCTAGCTAGCTAGCTATTTAGCTACGCTAGCTAAATTATTTACTATTCCTACACTATTTAGATGCGCTAGCTCAACTACTTAATATTCCTACACTATTTAGCTTGGTCTAACAGTCATAAAATAAACTACTAGGTTAGCTGAATTAAAGTTAGTTCCTCACCTTGGTAACAAGAGTTCTTCGTTTTACTTTTTTTAAATTATTATCAGCTCATATACTTGAAAACCTTTTGAGATTTGAGTAATGAAGTACCAGTAAGTAATCACAGAGGAGTAGCACCTACAACTTCTCTATCAAGCCTCCAGTTCAACGAACACGAGCCCGAACTAAATATTGCCCACTGATAAAAACATCCTTGGTCTCTGGGAGCTCGCGCGAATTGAGCAATCTCACGTTACTTTGCTAAGTGTTAATAATTATTATCACTATATAGAAACATGAGTGTTGAACCTGTTAGCTTATTTATAAGCACAGCTCCGTTAATGAGCGCAATTCTCGCTTGCTGGGCAGCCAGTTCTTTCTCCGGCAAGTATTTTCCCGTTGCTATGGCGCTCTTTATTTTAAGACTTACGAGTGAACTTGCGCACCCCCAATTACTTCTACTTCCGGGTAGGGCTGCCATTACGTCCCTACCTCTAGCTCTTCTTGGACTGGTATGAACTTCACAACCATGAATTTGTTGCAGCTATGCTGCATACTATTCATTTCTGCCACAGGCTACACCCTAGAGAACACTAGCAATTCGAGCTATGATGGAGGTGACTGCAAACTAAAGCTCCATTTACTCAACGTTTTACCTTATCCAGATGGCAGGTCTGACTCTGGTTGGGACAGGGCCTACGAACTAATTCCTGCAGCGCAGTTGGCAGCAGAGCATATCAACAAAGCCAATAACTCGACCTTCCTCCAAGGCTACGAGCTCGAACTGGTTTCTGTGGACTCGGAGGCTTGTGGAATTAGCAGCATCAATAAAGGATTGGTGAACACCTTTGCTAGTGTGTTCGATCCCAAGCACTCCCTGAATGTGGTTGGATTGACTGGGTTGTTCTGTTCCTCTGTTACTGATGTACTTGCTCCCATCTTTAGCTTCCCTAATGTAACCTACTTGCAGTTGGCTGGTTCTACTGCCCCAGCTCATCGTGAAACATCTCAGTTCCCCTGGCTTGTCCACCTCATTTCCTCCTCCACTGTATTCAATGATGCAGTTCTTGCATTGATGAAGACCGTTGGTTGGCAGAAGATTAGCTTGATTCATGACTCAATAGGTGTCTTCTTCTTATCACTTGCCAGGGATTTTGAGGATCGAAGCAGATCATCTACAGAATTCAACCTCATAGCTAGTACCCCTATGACTCCCAATAGCATCAAAAATATTTTCCCAAGTTTGGTGAGTAGCGGAGCAAGAATCATTCTTATCATTGGAAGTATTCCCGAGGCAGTGCAGTTCATGTGCAGAGCATATCAGCAAAATGCACACTACCCTGGTTATGTCTACATCTTTCACTCAAGACTATTTGTGGAATTCATATCCAATGCTCAGCTCTCCGACTGTACTGAAAGCCAGATCAGAGATATACTTGAAGGTGCGATTATGATAGGTTATGGTCAGGTTTCTGAAAGCACCTCCAAGTTAGTCTCAAACATAACTTATGCTGAATATTATCAGGAGTACCTCATTCGACTGGCAGAAATGGAATCTACCAAGAATGTTACATTAGATAAGAACAACGTATATGCTAACACCATGTATGATGAAGTGTGGGCTTTTGCACTGGCTCTAAAAGCTTCTTTTGGTGAGGTGGAAAGCACAATCAATCTCAAGAACTTATCAAAGGAACAAACCAGACAATTTGCCAAAATAATGGTAAGCAACTTAGTCAACATCTCCTTCCAGGGTGCAAGTGGATTTATCAAGTTTGACAAAAACAAAGAAGATGACAGTGAAGTGAGGATTTACCAAGTTATCAACGGTTCCCAGGAACTGATAGGAAAATATGACAGTGATGTAAGTGATAGCATAATTCTCCTGAGAAATATTTCTCTACCATATGACAGTTTTAAGACTAGAGTTCGTCTCCTACCTTCTTGGCTGTCTATCATCTTCAACATCATCACAAGTTTCTGTGTTGTGTTCACATCTCTGGTGCTCTTGTTCATGATTGCCTATCGTAAAAGGCCCGAAGTGAAGTCATCCAGTCTATATTTGAATCTTCTCATCTTTGCTGGATGCTACATTATCTTCATTGCAGCAGAAATGAGGACGGTTAGCAGGGGCCATATCATTCTTAATGATTCTCTCTTTACTTTCATCTGTAACATAGAGGTCTGGTTTGGGAGTACTGGAATGAACCTCATTTTCTCAACCCTTCTTGTCCGTCTTCTTCGGATCAGGAGGATATTCAAAGCCTATGGGAAAGTTAGTAAATACTGGGGAGACAAATATCTCATCCTGTTGGTGCTCCTCCTGTGTTGTGGTGGACTGATCATCCTAGGAATATGGACAATTGTTGACACAATAAGAAAGACAACCACTACAGAGTATATTTTTCAAGGCATGCCTCCATACTTTGAGGACCAGTCCATCTGCAGTAGCACAGACTTAGGAATATGGCTGGCAGCTGCGTTTTCTTACTCCGGAATCATCATCACCACCGTTTTCTCCTTGGCCATACAGACACGAAAGATAAAACTGAGTAACTACAAGGACACCAAGAAAGTAAATGCCTACATATTCGTCATCATTATCATACTCTACATCCTGCTGCCGCTGTGGTTTATTGCAGATGTTGTCATTGGGAACGACATTGGAGGACACATCATCCTCACTTCAGCATTCATTGCTGTTGGTCTCTTGTGTCAGCTATTTATTTTTGTTCCACAGGTCTACGCTACACTTTGCAACATCAAATCAGAAGTCTTGGAACGAAAGCAAGGGCTACATCAGTACAGACCCAGAGCAAGACAGTTCTCTTCAGTCTAGACCTACTTATGTTCCAAATACAACACCACCTCATTAAGAAACATAGTGTGTGTGTGTGTATAATATATAGTCACCCAGCCCTAACCATAGCCACTACATGCTGTAACTAAGAGTCACCCATTGCCCAGGCCCTACCTAAAGGGAAATTCTCTGTGTTCACTTTTTCTGGCAGAATTTTTTTTTCTGTCACATTTTTTTAATCTTTTTCCACTAGCTTTGTACTCGACTTGAGGGTTCTCTCTCAGGAAGAATCATTGTTCACTTCTCCCCCCCCCCCCCCCACTTGCTTGATATGAGGGGATGATACCATATTTTTGATAAAATCTTTCCAACTTTGGAGCACCATAAATTCTACCACTTCATTTTATGAACTTAATATAGTTATAACTCAAAAAGTGGCTCTCTGTGTGTTATCTTTTGAAATTGTTGCATAGGCTAAAGTTACAGGCAGTCTATATAGTTGGGGTTCTCAAAACCTGCAAGTCCAAATTCTCTGCACTTCTAGTACCTAATTGGGAAGCGTTAGACAACAGTGGCTAAATGAAACCCTACAGGTGGTCATGCGCATTGAAAATCAATAATTAATTTTCCGCCCGCGACTTTTTAAACCTTCCTATATACCAATATAAGAAAATTCTGTACAGCTACGACCAAATTTAAAAAAATCAGTGATCATAATGTATGGCTATGTCTTGTCTGTATACGCTGTATATTAAAACGTGTTTAGAGGCTACCGCTAGAAATTTATGGGTTCGACATTTTTACTTCGGATCCAAAATGGAACACCCCCCCCCACCTCCTCGCCACCACCTCTCATATTCAATTTGTACTCAAAGTCATCCAGTTTAATCCTGCATATGGAATCATTTATTAATTTCCCCACCCTACAAACATCTGTTGAGACAGCTTCAACCAATTTTTTTAAATTTTTTTATCAGTACTCATAATAGTTAGCTGTGTCTGTTTGTATATGTATATGACCACAGGATGCCACACCAGCTTGAGAACACTCCCACAACAGAATGCAGGTAGTATCTCAGCTATAAAAAATATTATAATAATAATAATAATAATAATAAAATAATAATAATAATTCCCATTATATATATATATATATTATTATTTTACAATGCTTTTATAATTATCTTCATAAATTGATACACAAACATTATAATGTAGTCTGTTCATATGATGTGCATTTAAAAAAAAATTATTATAATAATAATAATAATAATAATAATAATAATAATAATAATAATAATAATAATAATAATAATAATAATAATAAATATAATATAATATACATAATATACATAAATACAAATATATAACATTATATATATATATATATATTTTAGTTTAATAAGTACTATATATTATTATTATTATATTATTATATTATTATTATTATTATTATAAGTTAATAGCCTAGGCACAAGTGCCTAGGATAGCAGCCGTATTTCCCCGCTGTACCTCCTTATATTTAAAAATAAAAATAAAAATAAAAATAAAATAATAATAATAATAATAATAATAATAATAATAATAATAATAATAATAATAATAATAATAATAATAATAATAATAATAATAATAATAATAATAATAATAATAATAATAATAATAATAATAATAATAATAATAATAATAATAATAATAATAGTGGTGGACACGAGGACGGAATGCTCGCAAGAAGTTGGAGTCAGCACAGATGAGAGTGGGTAGGAGACTATTGGGGGCAAGTGATATAGTAGCAGGAGTGGCAATACGGGGAAATGTGGAGTGGAGGAAGCTAGAGGAGAGGAGGGAAGAGATGAAGGTTTTGTTTGGCAAGAGATTAGAGGTGTTGGAACAGAAAAAGTTGTTGTAAATAAACTACAAGAGGATGGAGGAATTGGATGGTGGGAAGAATATGAGATCTTGAGGAGAAAGTACGAGATAAACAACGAGGCTGGGTCAGTGCGCAAGTGGAAGGGGAAAGTGAAGGTGAGAAATGAGAAGGACTGGGAGGAGGAAGTAAACGGAAAGAGTACGCTGAATTATTATAAATCGGCAAAGAATGGTGCAGGGGTGGAGAGGTATGTGAGGTCCATGCATGGTCAGGAAGGTGTACGGCTGCAATTTCGACTGAGGACTGCATCAGCTGGGTTGTTAGAGGATAAGAAGAGATGTGGGATATTTAGGGATGAGAGGTGTATAATGTGTGATAGTGGAGCAGGGGAGGATGTGGAACATTTCTTGGTGACATGCGGGGAATTTGAGAGGGATCGCCTGGTACTGATGCGCAGAATTGCAGGGGCAAGACAGTGGCTGGATGAATTAAGAAGAGTGAGTAAGGATGGAAAGGTGGCATTGCATTTGGGGAAAGATATGGAGGGAGTAAGTGATGCAGTGATGGAGGAGGTGGGCGAGTGTGTTATGTATTGGGTAGGGAAGTGGTGGCAGAGGAGAAAGGAACTGTTGTATGGTGTTGGTCCACTCCTGTTCCCCCCTTCCTGAGCAGCGGGACACTCGTAACTTAATATTGTGGATAATTTTATTAATTAAGTACTGTTGACCTTTTTTTTTTTAATATAGATTGTTATTAGGTTAGTTCACTGTGCTGTAATATATATGTGATGGCCTTAACAGGCTCAGCAATAGCAACATTAAATCATAATAAAAAATTAAAATGGCACCTCCGTGTAATAGCTACCCCCATGCAACCAGCAACCGCCATCCTTGACGGAGCAGCTATTGTTCACATGCTCAATCCTGTAGCGGCAAAGACCTTTCAAGAGTATGGGAACATAGTCTTTGCACCTTACATCTCCACTCAACTGGGAAAGGTCCACAGACTGGACCTCGTCTGGGATGTATATCTACCTGACAGCCTGAAAGGCACGACCAGACAGAAGAGGGGCAAGGGCGTCAGGAAAAGAGTGGCTCCCTCTACCATCATGCCTAAGAACTGGAAGGACTTCCTTCGTGTTGATCAAAACAAGACTGAGCTCTTTGGTTTCCTGTCACGAGAGGCCATTCATCTTCCAATAGCTGATGGCAAGGAAATGTATGCAACATATGGAACTGAGGTCCTGTGCTCTCCTGCCGAGTCCGACTTGACCAGCCTCGCCCCATGTTCACATGAGGAGGCGGACACTCGCATGCTTCTACATGTGGCAGATGCTGTGCAGAAGGGGATGAGGAAGGTGGCCATACGCACTGTGGATACTGATGTTGTGGTACTGGCTGTGGCTTCTTTCAACAAAATCAATCCTGACGAGCTGTGGATAGCGGATCCAGCTTCCGGTACATACAGTAGCTGTTCACCAACTGGCTGCCGCCATGAACCCAAGACAATGTGTGACTCTCCCCATCTTCCATGCCCTCACAGGGTGCGACACTGTGTCTTCATTTGCTGGCAGAGGGAAGAAGACTGCCTGGGAGATTTGGAAAGTGTTCCCAGAGGTGACTGATGCCTTTGAAGAACTCTTACGCATGCCAAGTGATGTCAGTGACGAGTCAATGTCACGCTTCGTTGTGCTGATGTATGACCGCACCAGTTACATCATGGAAGTGAACGATGCTAGGATAAAGCTCTTCGCACACAAGTCTAGGGCTATAGATATAACAATCCCCCAACGCAGGCAGCACTCCAGCAGCACATCAAGCATGCATCTCTCCAGGACAACTGCTGGAACCAAACTCTGGTCCTGAATCCTGAGTTACCAAGCCCATCTGACTGGGGCTGGACAAAGGAGGCCTCTGGGTGGCAGCCTCTTTGGACGACACTGCCAGAGGCATCAAAATCATGCATGAACTGATCCACTGCGGCTGCAAGAAGGGATGTACCGGCTGCTGCAAGTGCACCAAGGCTGCACTCAAGTGCACTGCATTATGTGCATGTTCGGGAGACTGTTAGGTGCAATCAGAGACCTTGACATTTATGCGACTATATGGATAATGCATCTGTATTACATGTACCGGTATGTACTGTACATGTATCTGAGGTCACTGACCTCACTGTAATTTAAGCTTATGGCCTTTGTTCAGTGCACATTGAAAATTAAACTTGCAGATTATCTTACAACACGATTTCATGCAAGCTATTCAGGACACCACAATAACCTAAATATGTATTTCAATAAACTTGTTTTCTGAGGTCACTGACCTCATTTTATGCTCTCCAGAAAATAAATTGACCAACACATGGCAACAAACCTTTCTAATGATTCACAAAACAGACAAACTGCACCAGAATCGTGAAAAAAATGTAACTTTCAATGTAAGTCAGGTCATTGACTCATTGACCTCTCACAGTCCTCAGAGGTAAAATCTCACTTACCTCCCGATCTTAAAATGAACCTTATGGTATGTACTAACACTGGTAAAAATGTCATGCTTTAGTCATAATTTGCACAATTCTTAGGATATGAGAGATTATCCGCTGTACTACTATACAGCCATCTCCAAGCCTTTGTATATAACATCAAATGGCCTCCACTTTCGATATATCACGGGGGCCTTTTTCAGGGTGACACTATGTCCCCAATTATTTTTCTCGTGGCCTTCAACCCCATTATTAAAGTTGCTCAAAATCTGTCATGCCCTGGATTCAGGTTCCAAATTCCAGTGATATCCTCGGCAAACCTGCCAGATATAAATTCCACCCTATACTGTGAATGGAAGGAACCCTTCGCCAATGAACCTCCTGGATGGTACAGATGCACACTGTCCGACTACAACAAGGACGGGGCAGCAGTCCTCAAGTACCACAATGATTCTATCGAGGTGGTAAATCTGACATCTATAAAATGGGTCTTTGCTAGAAAATCAGCTAAGATCTACCGACCTCTGAGCAACCCACCCCCGATCTTTACTCCTGCCTCCCACAAACACAACCAACAAAAAAATAGGCCTTCAGCTGAACACAAGGTGAAAGCCTTCGCTGATGATCTCACCCTCATCCACACAGACAAAAAACTTCATACAGAAAGTCTAAGAAGGATAGAAGAGTGTTGTGGGGACTCGAATCTAGAGGTGTGACCTGACAAGTGTGTGTCACTATTTATCAAGGGGGGCAAAACAGATAAATCATTTTCAGTATGCCTATATATGCCGATTCAACCAGAAACATTTCCACAAAACCAACCAAGTTTCTAGGCAGATTACTGGATACCTCCTCAAAAAGGTGCAGGGAACTCTTCATCATCCATGCTATCGAAGATGAAGGAATCCCTCTCCAACATTGATACTAAGCCCATCAGAGGGGAATATAAGGTGTGGATCTATAGGAACTACATTGCTCCATCCGTGCACTTTTTTCTAGCAGTCAATCAAAGTACAGCCACATGCATAAGGAAGATGGAATACACTGCCACTAAGTTCATCAAAAAGTGACTGAAACTCCCGAGAAATGCCACTAGAGCTATCCTGTATCATCCCTCGGTACCAAACCTGCCATGCCCGCCAGATATGCAAACTTTCCTATCTTTCTGCTATCGTGAGTTCAGAGGATCCTCTTGTTTCAGATCCATTCTCTCTTCTTGATAACAAAGCAACTAGGACTGACCTAGATATTCCATCAACCTGTCTAACCATGCCAGAGAAAACATTTCCACTTTGCCAAAGATAAACCTGTACCAAACGTATTCAATCAAACTGTGAGTTGAGGTGGAACAGCCATCTGAAGTCTCTACAGGTCCAGTCAAAATTAAAGGACATAGTCAGTCTGGAAAAGGATACACATCTTTGGAAGATGATCATAAACCATGGCCTCAATGCTGGCCAACTGTCCTTTCTCCTGAAAGATGGATCCGACACCCTCCCCACTCCAGTCAATCTCTGCCACTGGAAGATACAAGTTGGGGCAAAATATCAGCTATGCGGCTCCCCTAGACCTACAACTGCACATATCCCTAATGGCTGTCACGTGGCACTGAACCAGGGCAGATACACCTGGAGACATGACTCAGTTTTGGCTCATCTGGTAAGGGAGTTGAAAAAACTCTTGCCCAAGGACACAAAGATTTATGCAGACATAGAGGGGAACAGGGCCGAAAAAAATCCACCGGCCACTATCCCTCCAGATATATTTCCTTCTCTCTTGCGGCCTGATATAGGCCTGATATAGTCACCATCAACCAAGTAAAGTATGTATATTTGCTGGAGCTAACCGTCCCAAATAATTCTCCACTGGGCCTAGAGAAAGCCAGGTTAAGGAAGAATACCACCATCTAATTTCGGATATGCAATCTAAAGGCCTCCAAGTACAATACAACACCATTGAGATTGGATCCCTTGGCCATTTCACAACCGAATCCACGGATTCCCTAATTGATGTCCTACCAATAGAACACACTAAACAATCCGTACCCATCCTTGTGAAGGCCTCACAACTATATAGCAAATATCTTGCTCTCAGCAAATATTTGCCGCACACAAGCTCCAAAAATGGAATGAACATAAACTTTTGCTAACGTAACTATCTAACTTCACTATTTTACTCCATCTTAATCCTTTTCTTTAAAATGTAATTGCATTTCTACCCCACCTCCCTCTTGCCCTTGCCATGCCCATCCTTACATTCTAACAGACATTTATCATGATGTACGCATGTGTCCGAGGTATTGTCAAGATATATAATAATATAACTTTGTCTTCTCATATGTATATATATTGTCGCCCTGAGACATAACTAACTGTCACCGTGGACATCGAACTCATTAACAACATTGATGTAAATGATATTCATGCATAACCCACACACTGTAAGGGAAAGGTGCTGGTCATATAAACCAGAACCTGGACCAGTCAACAGAGAGCTTTTTGATTGAGCATTGTTCAGTCGTTTATTGTGCCAACAGTTTAATTTAAAGTCTGACCATCGCCTCTAGTGATCAGCACAGGGGTAGCTAGACGGTTACCTGGTGGCAGCTTACCAGTCAGAACAGCATTAGTTTCAGGGCAGCATGGGCGGCCCTGCTACATATATACATAAGCCAAAAGATAAACGAGGAAATATAATAAATAATGTATTGCTGTGTGTAAAAATGTTAATGACCATTTGTAAGTTCAAATTGTACTTCTTCGTCTATAGTCTCACAGAACCCATCAAAAAATTCTTCTGTTTCTTGTTCTGGAATGGCTTCCTCTTCTTCCAGTGCTTCATTTACTTGCTCCACATCTTCAGAGGAAGTCTCACTGCTTGTTATGCTCTTGGGATCCATCTAGGTCATACATGCACAAAAAATGACAAATGCATACACTTTGGAAGACTATGATACAGCTACAGGTGGGTGAACCCACAGTTGTGTGAATGGGAGGGATGAGAAGGAGGGGGGAGTTGGACTGGTTACTTGAACTTCCCCAAGTGCCAAGTAAATTTAAATTGCCCCCTAAGGCCCACAACAGCAATTTAAAAGGGGCAACTAAACATATGTACAAGCACAAATGAAAACTTGTGGTTACGACTTGGAGCTCCCTTGATTCCGCATACTTCATCTGACATGTAAATCTTCTGGTCCCTTTTGATGCTAAAAATGTTGTTAGTTATGACTATACCAAAGTTACCTGCAGCTAAAGTGGGGGGGGGGAACTCAAAATCTGAGCGCTTGAACTTGTTGCAATATACAAATACAAGTAGTATAGCTGTTCTCTATACAGTAAGTGTTTTCATAGTGAGTAGGAGCAGCATTAAGCATGTAGTACCCTCTGAAATATCAAACTTCTTCCATCACAATCCTCCAACATTTTCAGCGGTCTTGCTTGAACACCTAGTCAATTTTTAGCATCTAATGAAAACTCTCATTCTATGGAGTAGGAGTTCTTCTTATATACCACAATTTCAGCTGTCTAGCACTTTCTAATCAGGAGCTACAGTTACAGCTAGTTCAGGCACACCGATTTTGAGGTATCTCAAACTTTGGCTGCAAATAACTTTGGCATGGTTATACATTTTTAGTTCAAAAGAGAGAGATATATATATCATCAAGTTCATACATTGAAGTGTGCAGAATCTATGGAGCTCCAAAGTCATAAGCCCATGATTTTGTAAGTACTTGTATTATGGTTTAATCCCTCCTAAGGAAAATAGTAGGCATTTACGTGAGCTAGTCCTTCTCTGTTCCACTTCATGTCTTATACTCATGCATGCACATGCATGTACCTACTATGCTAATTAATATGATGACAAGTTGTTTAGGATTTGCTTGATATGGATACGAATCAAGCAGCTAAATATACATTCATAAACCCATCCTGAACACTGATACAAATAATATGAGGTTCTCGGAAAGTTATAACCTCTCCCCCAATCCTAAATGTGACTATACAATAATTGCAAGAGAAACACTTCACCTCTTACCCTTCTCTTTTTACATTCGTATTGCTTACAATTTTCAGTTCATTTTGCTCAGGATACCTCCATGGCTTAAACTCTGGTCTGTGCTTGGACTTCCACTCTTCATACTGGCATGAAGCACTATATAACTTCTTGAATATCTGTACAGTGATGAAGGGGGGGGGGGAATATCAGTCAAAGTAGTTTATTCTAAAATTGTGCACTCTCAGTGAACTCTTGTTGCTATAGTATATACAATGACTTTCTTGACGATAAACTTAAATTCACTCACTCAATGTTTCGGTAGATGCTCTAAAACTAGAGCATCTACCGGACACATCAAGTGAGCGAATTAAGTTGTTCATCGAGAAAGTAAAACTGTGTTGTTGTTTTTACAAAGAGAAGTAGATTCTTGTTCCAATTTTTCATGGCGTCATACAAAGGGGGATGGCTAGAGGAAGCTCTAAAATGAGTGTTTTCACAAAGTGAATAGGTGATCATGTATGATGGCTGAAAATTAATTTAAAATTAATTTTCTAACCGCATGCTTGACCACTTTAGCACAGGAGGGCTTCCTCTAGCCACTGTTACTAATCTCAACTGTCTACACTTTCCAATTAGGAGCTAGAACTGCAGGGACAGGCTGCTTTTGAGGTCACCAACTTTGACTGCCTGCAACAATGGCATGGTTATACCTATGCAACAATTTTTATTATCAAGAGAGCACACAGAGAGAGCTATTTTTAGCTATATATCAAGTCCATACAGTTAAGCGTTGTGGAGCTCCAAAGTCAAAAACACATTTTTTAACACTTTGTAACAAATGGTATCATCCCCTACTTCACCTTGCCAAGCTTTATACAGTTTTACAACCTCATGAGAAATGGTGCATCCACCTTGCAGATATAAACTACTTAGCTCCTTCTCAAGCTTGTGCAGCCTGAGTATATCTTACGTTATTCTTCGAATCTACCAACCAGTCTCTTGATTTTTTTCTCCACTAAGACAAAGACCATCTCCTTTTTATACATATAAACTCCCTTTTATTTAAAACTTGTGACTGCTACACACTTAGAAAGGTGTCACAGATATGGCCATGTGCGGGAATCCATCCAACTTCCTGGTGAGGGAGTTAACATGGTTATGGCAAAATTATTTCACAAACCAAACATTTTCCTTCCCTATCACAAAATCCTGTTTGAAGTGATACAGACAACATACAACAAATAAGATCACAGAGTCAGTCAGACTTAGGGTAAACAATGGCCGTGCCTGTAGTGTAACAGTTATCTAACTTTAAAAAAATTCTTCTTCCCGTTTTTGTCAAACATTATATTTTTACATGCACAAGTATAACATGTAATTTTGAAAGGACATAAGTTTAGGTGTAAAAATAACACACTCTGTAAGACTTTATAAGATTCATGGGATGGCTGATTCAGAGTGGGAAATGACACTTATATATAACTCTTTACCGCGGGTGCAATTTTGTGGATGGCGAGGTTGATGATCCAAGATGGAATATTGCCTGCAGGGGGGAGGGGGGAAGGAAGATAGGGAGGAAAGACATTTTTGGATGATGAAAACATAAATACACTAGAATATAACAATGGTATGGTGTTCAGTAATGTGTATATAATTATGACAATATTTTGAATCTCATTCTTAGCATACATTGTTGTTGTTTTGTAGTGTGGTTACTAAGGAAGCAAGGATTTTTTTTTTTGCTGTAGTACAAGAACTGCTGTTCGGGTATCGGTGCCGAGACCTTTGTTTTGTCTTAGTAATTGCCGGCATAAGCAGGAATTTCTGTTGGTGTGTGTTCCATTCCAATTCTGCATATGGATGTATGTGGTTTGGCAGATTTACAAAGGAACTAAGGGAGCTGACAACCATATTCATTAATTATTCACGAGATGTTTTAAAATGCGCATAACTCTGTTGTTGTTGTTTTGTCCTCTGCAGGCAATCCTAGTAGAAAATGATATTTTTTATAAGCTTTCCAATGGTGTACTCCACAATAGGTTTAGAGGGTGTATTCAGGTATTTTGACCCTAGACAGCAAAAAAAAAAAAACACTTATCTACCACTTGATACAGTATATATGAGTGCAGTAATTGTCACTTCACAATCACAGAAGCATATTCACAGATCAGGAACATAAGGTCATCGATGTATTACAAGTGCCTTGTTACGTTAAAAGATTGATTTGATCCACTCATAAAATAGAGCAGTGAATAAGCTAAAAAATGATATGTAGCATCGTTTTAGAGAGGAATATTTGGCCGTCTAAGGTCATAAAAAATTCAAACTACCTGAAGACACCTGCTAAACCCATCATGTAATATACCATTGGAAAGCGTATGATATAAGCTATCATTTGGTACTACGATTACCCTCACATGATTTAAAAAAACAGAGTTGTGTACATTAAAAGGCTCGTGAGTATGGGCGTCGAGCCTGCTTAAAAGGTTATGTACTCCGACTAATGACATGCATCTGTGAGAATGCATCTGTGAGAAGAAGTAGCCGGTGAAACTGAGAGCACCATCCTCCTCCTCCTAAAATAGTCCCCTACCAAAACATGTCACTAAGGAATTAGGTGCTAAGTGGGTTAACAGGATGAGGTCATCCTAATTGTAATACATGTGTTTACATATATAGGTGTCTAAATGACTTCATAGTTATTGTGAGGCTTCCCCCAGGTGTTTTCTAAAAGGTCAAAGCTAATGAGTGCAAGGACACATAACTGTACTTTTAGTGTCAAGATGATCCCTGTGTGCCATAAAATGTAAACTATGAGGAAGGTTGGGTAGGAGGAAATAAACATTGGAATTGTACACCAACACTATCATAAACTATGAGGAAGGGTTGGGTATGAGGAAGTAAATATGGGAATTGCACACCAACACTACCAAACTCTGCTCTGCATTATAGTGGTTGCATAATTCCAGTAGCTCCACATATAAAGCTCCTGGAGCTACTAATATCCAAAATATGATAACAATATTTTTGCTGCAAAGTTATTTTGCCACCTATAGCGAATTTGGGGCCTCTTGAAACTCCTGGTACTCAACTGATATTAACCCAAATTGAATTTGGAATTTGGGAGATGAACCCCGCCCCCCCCCCCTTTGGATCAGCCTTACATTATTTAAAAAGAAGGCAAAATATTGCTATATATGATTTTAAATGGAAAGGGTGGACATTATGGCACAATCCTGTGTGTTCTTGTGTTCTTTCCTTTGGATATGTCTGTCCACTACAAGTTTGGTTTGTAAAATAAAATAAAATTGTTCTTTGGTTTCAGTTTTTGTGTTTTTGTTGTAATTTAAGACAGTTGGTGATGACAATGTTGAGATGTTGAGTAGCATGCTCATCTACAAGTTGCAATACTCAGAGCCATACCAGTCCAACATCAGTATCCGAGTCCAAGTCCTGCAACTTCTATGAGACCAGCATGAGTGTCTCCTTTTACACAGTGTTTCTCATCTTCTTGTACTCAACACAAGTCAGCACGTAAGTACCTATCTCCATCTTCTTTGTTATTAGAGTCAGTCCCTTGGTAGAGGGACAACTAGCCTCCTTGAAGAACTTGGTAAGAGTGGCACAAGAGAACTCCACAAACCAAATAGCAAAGTTTTCTTATTCTTAGAAGAAGATTCTCAGTAAACCAAATGAGCAATCATTTGTTCTGCTTATAATAAAACACGTGACCTAGCTAGGAGTCAACTCGCTTGACGATTCTTACTCATTGTGATTACTTTCCACAATACTAGGTATGGGCAAGGCATTGGAAAACTTGGAGTACAAAAATTGTTATTAACGGAGCTGTTGTGTGCATGTTATTCAAGGAGGTGGGGGGTGGGGTGGGTGGGGGGGTTGATAGCTAGATCCTTTGCTAAAGTGGCAATCCTAATATATATATATACAGGGTTTCATTTAGGGGGGGGATATTTTTGGCCCCCCCCCCCACCTTGGAATTAAAATTCGTTAGAAACTTTGTCACATCTTTAACCATCATGCCCCCCCCCCCCCTTAATATCCAGATTCCTCCAGTTGCCCCCCCCCCCCCCCCATTGGACAATTTTCTAAATAAAACCCTGATATATATATATACTTTTTAATCATGTTTTTATTTTTTATGGGGGTGGGGGGTTTGGTCTGCCAGTTTACTACACGAGCAAAGGATTCATGGCACACTGTAGGCATTTTTGACCTTGCTATTTAGGCTTCTTAAGAAATTACCAAAGTGAGTTATTTCTTAAATATGAGCTTTGTTGTGTGTGTGTGTGTGTGTGTGTGATTTAAAGGCCAGCCATTTTGAAATATATATACATTTATACTACATCACGTGATCTGTGGCTAATCTGATTGGTTAATAACTATAGGTTACATAGGCGCATAACCTACACTTTTAATCGCATGTAGTTTAGCGCATGCGCAATGTAGTATAAGTAAGATAGCCTATACAAAAGAGTCGGTTATGCGCCAGTGTAACCTACTCGTTTGCTGTTACATTCCTCGGCTTCGCCTCGGGGTAACCGCAAACTCGGAGGTTACATAGGCGCATAACCGACTCTTTTGTATAGGCTATCCTACATGTATACGTACAGTAGGCCAAACCAACAAAATAGGATGGCAAATTCTCTACCACTAAGAAAAAAACTTGTCCCTCGACTCTGCACTAGCTGACCAGCCAAAGTTCAAAGTTGTTGACCTGTAATACCAACCCTGGGAAATTACAAGAATGGCCAAGTTACTGGCAATATCCACAGATCATCTATGGATGGCCGCACATATCGTATTCACTCGAATAGAAGTCGTAACTTCTATCTATTGTAGGTTGTGAGTATGCAGCCACACATGTGCTGTGGCATGCCACACATGTGCTGTGGTACTACGCTTGAACAGTGCCAAAAAAATATCCAGCCTTTTGCTTCTGATATGCCAATCCAAAGGCACCCTTTGATTCAACATTCAACATTTCAGAGGCAGAATTCTGGTGGGTGTCTTTTTTTAAACTGCACAAGTGTTATATCATTGCCACCAGCGGTAGTTAGGTAGTTTATAAACATAGAGTTAGGTGCAGTCAGTTATGGAGTTCTTGGTCTCTATACTATTGTCAATGGGGAGTTGTTTCAGTTCAATCTCCTCTTCATCCTCCTTCTTCAGGGTGACGAACTCTCTTCCAAAAGCTGGTGAGTAGCTTCAATAATGGCCAGAACAGCAGAAACTGCTACTCGATCATCCTTGTAGCACTGAATCTCTCTGTGTTCAGATCCTTTCACCTTCACAGATATTGTACAGGCACAGAAGGATTTCTCTATCAGCTCTAGTACAAGATATTTACTGACAGTGCACTGGTGCAAGTACACTAGAAATTATTATAGTCAACTAGGTGTGCTACAATTGAAAGAAGCATTTTCAAGTGCGACTTTTATTTGAGTGAATAAGGCTCCACACAGCAGATACCCCGACAGACAGGGTATATGTGGCCATTCGTGAGTGATCCATGGATATCCCTAGGAAATTTACTATCTAGTCATGTGTGGGATATGAACTCTGGTGTCCATAGAGATGATGACAACACTGGACCACCCTGAAGGTTATCACTTTCGGTCAATCGTGAATGCACATCTTGCATTTTCTCTCTAATCTCTAATCACACCCATATTTGGTAAAGTGTGTTATTCTTCATGAATAGCCTTCAAACGTGGTCACTAAATTGGTAAGGATCGTCAACTCAAGAAGCTTCATTACTATGTCAAGTACATTAAGTGGCAAGTGAAGGGAAAAAGCTAGAGCATGTTAGAATAACTATATCCATCAGCAGCCATGCAGCAATGCGGCCAATTCTCACCTGCCAGTGCAGCTATTTATTGGTTTGAGGGCCTATGGGGGAGGTGGTTTTGGAGGGTTTGTGTGTGGGGGGGGGGGGGGTATGGGGTTATTAGGCTTTGGGTTTGTTGTCCGATTTCTGTCTGGCTTATTCTGCTATGTGGTAAGGTGGAGGCACTAGCTATTAAACTGTGCAGCTGTTCTCACTTGCGCAACACAGTCAGGTCAGTCTAGCTTCAAATCTCTGGGCATTCATTCTATCGATCTCGTCACTATTGACGACCATATCAGATTTACGTACGCCTGCATTATTTAAGGCAGGTGACCCCTTCACATTTTTACGGGCAGTGAAGGAGCACAAATAAGTAGATACATACAAGATACCATGCACGCCAATACCAACTTGTCCACCCAACTCCCCACTGGGGGGCTCTCTTCACTCACCAATTAATATGCAAACATGTAGTATAATACCAAAACTGCCCATGACTACAAGTTGAATTCTAAGACACAAAACTGAGGCCAAGTTTTCCATGAAAATCAACTTATGCTAAATCTACACTTTATGTTGTCTGTGGGTGTAGTTGGTGGGAAGAGTCAATATAGAGTAGAATAAACATTAGTATACGGCAGACATGTCAGCCCTCATGGATTCTCCGTGAGTCTCACTAAATTAATGTCCAACTCACGGTATCACAGGGACGTGCACTAAACTCACAGAAATGGGAATGTACGATAACGCAAATACGCACATGACAAGATTATATAACATGACATAATGTGACACGGTCTGAGTCCGACCTCTCAGAGTCAGACTGTGATGCAGGTACAACTCGTTCTGCAAAGCGACAGAAAATCAGTGAGGGAAGACATGCTTTCAAGAATCAAGACTAGTTCAACAAAGAATGAACTAAGACATGATATTGTTGCCATAGCTCAGCTGGAGACCCACATCATGTGAGGTGCAGTGTGTGTGGCAAGACAGCGAGCATTGTCCACCAAGCAACTGCTGACATACACAGCCATATCCAATTACTATCACATTCCAAATTAGCAAAAAATTGCCATGACACAGCCAAAGCACTGCCCTCGGTGACCTGCACAACAAGCCGTCAGACGCTAAATTAGATTATCACGCCCACTTTATTTTGCACTCCTGAGTGTTGGATGAGTAAATGACATTCATTGTGTCAGTGCATGCATGAAGTGTGCAAGATTCTGCCTTTGGGTTTTGGGTTGTGGGATTAGATAAACATTTGCATGACAATGATAAAGATATCGCTCCTGATTTTTTAGGGGCCAGCCAGGCTTTAATAATTGATGCCTTAGCTAACCTAATAGCTCCTCTCTAGACTATCCAGGGAACTTGTTCCTACCAGCTACCACCCATGACTTGTCTCACTGATTTTAATGCTCAAAGGTTGACATCTCTGTATAAGCTGATTGCCGATGGTGTATTAGCAAAAGATGAGAGAGTGCTAGCAGCATATGCCACAGCAAATAAAATAAAACTTGTGGGGGCTAGAAAACTAACTAGTAATTGTCAGCATTAGTGACAAGCTGTAAGTAAACATGCTTTAAAAAACAGTAAACAAAAACTGGAGTATTGCAGGGAATAAATATGTATTATATATATATATATTTTAACTTTGCACTTTCAAAGGTCTAAAAGATCGTTAATCTACACCCACACATACGTATTAAAAATCTCAGCAATTTTAACACACCACACCAGCTTCAATGGCGCTTTCCTGTTTTGAAGAGGTCGCTAAAACACTAAATGGTAAAGGGTCGTCAAACATGTTTACCATTGTTAGTGGATTGTATTTTACTAGTCTTACTAGTTGACCTAATGCACTAGTCAACCTGTGGTGAGCGAAGGTGCGATGGAGATAGGAGGGAAAAGAGATAGGAGGAAAAAGAAGACAGGAAAAAGTCACCAGCCTGATGCCCTAAGATTGAAATCCTTAGCATTAGATTGCATTGCTCTAGCCAGTGTCCTAGCAGTCATTGTGGTGTTCTTTATAGATAACAACCTGTTGCCTGGCAACATAATAGGGTGGCAAACTCTGAAACAGAAATGTGCATGTGGAGGTGTGGCTGTGAGAGGAGTCTTGTTAAGAGCACCTGGGTACAGAGGATGGGAAGCACCCTACGTTAACAGTGAGGTTATCAGGCAGTGCTTTCTGCAGAGTGTTCAGTGTGACTTCCATCATTAGCACATCTTTCCTCTACTAACCAGTTATCTTTCCTACATATGCCAACTAGGTACCATTAGAGCTCTAATTATGCGCCATGGAAAATTATCAGTCTGCTGTGACCCACAAATAGAAAAATGTTCCATTGTAAAAGTGATGCAACAATAGAAAATGACGATATTTACGTACCATCGCTGCATGTGATTAGATGAGCCTAAATAAATAAGTGCTTCATCGTGGTGCCCAAAGGGAGTCCTCCGGTATTGACTTGGAAGCCGGGACAGCTACTAAAACCTAAGATGGCGAAAAGAGGACATGGAAAGCCACGGAAAACTGTTGCAGTTCCTCCCCTAGCTATAGCGGTAGACTTGAGCTCTCACAGATGCTGAGCTTCAAGCTTGTCTGTTGATGAAGCAAGCAGGAGTGGCACAAAACGTTGCAGTGCAGAATCTAGCTAGAGTAGAGGGAGACACTTTACCTGTCATGATTGTCGCATTCTGAAGTCGTTGTAGCTACTTCACTGTTTCGAGAAGTCCGTACCCTCTGATACTCGTGGTGGCCTCTAACTATCCAAGTCCAAGAGAATGGAGCTCCAACAGCAAACATATATTTGACTGCAAGGTTAGAAAGGAAAATGTCGATAGAAAAACTAAACGCAAAAATAGAAATGATCGACGTCATCCAAGACACGTCATTAGAAGTTAGAAAGATTGTGACGCTTAATTGGATAGCCGGTTCTGTAGCAATATGTATGTTTATCAAGATCGATAATAGCTTCTGGATCAGCATGACAAAAAATGGTGTCACCAACGCCATGGCTAGAGCACGCGCAGAGCACGCGCCATGGCTAGAACATGCGCCATGGCTAGTGCACAAACCATGGCTAGAACACGTGCCATGGCTAGAGCACGCGCCATGGCTAGAGCACGCGCCATGGCTAGAGCACGCGCCTTGGCTAGAACACGCATCATGGCAAGAGCACGCACCATGGCTAGAGCACGTGCCATGGCTAGAGCACGCACCATGGCTAGAACACGTGCCATGGCTAGAGCACGCGCCACGGCTAGAGCACGCGCCATGGCTAGAGCACGCGCCATGGCTAGAGCACGCACCATGGCTAGAGCACGTGTCATGGCTAGAGCACGCGCCATGGCTAGAACACGCGCCATGGCTAGAGCACACGCCATGGCTAGAGCACGTTGATAAATTAACTGGCTACATCAGAATGAAAATACAGCATCCTTTCCTGCGGCGTGCCAGCCCATTCTCACTTACCTATATAGACCATTATTCTTTTCCTCTATCTTTGAACCTGCTAGAGTTTTCTCGATCCTTCTCTCTTCTCCATGATGACCATTTCCAGTTTAAGCAAACCCATAATTAAGGTGGGAGACCCGTTCATATTTTTTATGGGTAAACTATGGTGTATATACATATGCCAATGCAAATTTTCCATACAACTCCCAAACTTGCTTCACTAACCAGTCAACCTAGCAGCAGTGTGCAAAACTTACCGGCACTTGTTTAGCCAGGCTAGAGAGGTCCGCAGTGCTAGCCATTGGGCTCTCAAAACCATAGCAGTTTTAACACACTATAATCTGGAAAGTGTTGTTTGAGGTCATCATGTTTATTAGATAAGACAGTCTGGGGGACCTTTGATGGATGGAAAAGCTACGTGTAGTGAAAGATGAAGGAAATGTTTGTGATAGACATGCTGTTGGCATCTTGCTCGAGACAGATATCTTTGCTATTTCAGAACAGTTTCTCCGCCTGGCCAACTAACAGCTTGCTTCTCTCCCAATTATGTTCCTCAGTAACGAGCTTAGTCAGTGAAAAGATTCATGCTTGTGGTGGGATCATAGATTCAATTATCAATTAATAGAAATTCACATGTATGCGCCAAATAACGAGCATTGGAATTAACATTAGGATATGCGCCTTACAAAAAAAAATTTATGCCTAATACAGTAATATCTGCCTGACAACCAGCTTGTCAACATGTACTAGGCAACCAGTCAACCTGATATACTAGCCAAACTATGATACCAAACTATGATACCTAAAGAGGGATGAGTGTAGTAATAAACACTTAGCAACAGTAGGAAGAGAGTGCACTTATCATTGTACTCACTTCCTTTGGTTAGGATATATATCGTGGTTATTAACACATGCATGTGACGTCATACTGATTACTGAGGTCGAGTTTGTATGAGTATTCATCAAGTTTGTGTTGTTCATGCTCCACTTTGGAATAATAAACTTGAGAATACAACACCAACCTAATATACTAACCAACCTAATATACTAGCCAACCTAATATACTAACCATCCTAATATACTAACCAACCTAATATACTAACCAACCTAATATACCAGGCAACTAGCCATCCTAATATACTAGCCAACCTAATATACAAGGCAACTAGCCATCCTAATATACTAGCCAACCTAATACACTAACCAACCTAATATACTAACCAACCTAATATACTAACCAACCTAATATACTAACCAACCTAATATACCAGGAAACTAGCCATCCTAATCTACTAGCCAACCTAATATACAAGGCAAATAGTCAACCTAATATACTAAAACCTAATATACTAACCAACCTAATATACTAACCAACCTAATACACTAACCAACCTAATATACTAGCCAACCTAATATACTAGCCAACCTAATATACTAACCAACCTAATATACTAACCAACCTAATATACCAGGCAACTAGCCAACCTAATATACTAGCCAACCTAATATACAAGGCAAATAGTCAACCTAATATACTAAAACCTAATATACTAACCAACCTAATATACTAACCAACCTAATACACTAACCAACCTAATATACTAGCCAACCTAATATACTAGCCAACCTAATATACTAACCAACCTAATATACTAACCAACCTAATATACCAGGCAACTAGCCAACCTAATATACTAGCCAACCTAATATACAAGGCAACTAGCCATCCTAATATACTAACCAACCTAATATACTAACCAACCTAATATACTAACCAACCTAATACACTAAGCAACTCGTCAACGCCAACTTAATGGGCGAACAAAGTTAGCCTCAGTGGGCGCAGTTTGATGGAACACTTGGCATTGCTGTTCACGATGTATTTATGCATCTACATATTCACTGTACATTTACCCGTACAAAAATATGAACGGGTCACATGTCTTAAATAATGCGGACTCGGGAATTGTTGTCATAGTGAAGAGAGAAAGATCACGAGAGTGCCTGGTAGATTCGAAGCTAGACTGTCCTGACTACACTGCGCAAGTGGGAGTGGTCTGTAGCTGTATGGTTAAAATAAATATGGAAATGGAAATTCTTATCACCAAAAAAGGAACCCCATTAGTCAAGGTTAAAAAAAAAACATGTTCCTCCGTGGGTACACAAGAGAAGTTACGTAGCTCAGAAACATTCAATAATTGTCTTTCCAAGAGCATATTGTGTTCAAATATTCAGCCACAAAGCTGCCAGGGACACAAAAGTCAAAAGCTGAAAGCATTACTAGTAGTGATGCTAAACATTTGCTTGTTCTTACTCTTCTGCAGGTTCATCACTCAAACCTCCTCCTTCAACTTCATTTCTATGCAGTGAAATTTTGCACCCACCCAAGCTCTGTGTGGTCAGGTGAAAAATCATATGGTAGGGAGAGTTCATACTGTAGGTCATCTGAGACTTGAGAGATTGTTAGTTAAAGCATGATACACATCAGTATCAGTTAGTGTGACACACATCAGTATCATGCTACAGGTTAAGGCTAGAGTTAGTGTAACACACATCAGTATCATGCTACAGGTTAAGGCTAGAGTTAGTGTGACACACATCAGTATCATGCTACAGGTTAGAGCTAGAGTTAGTGTGACACACATCAGTATCATGCTGCAGGTTAGAGCTAGAGTTAGTGTGACACACTTCAGTATCATGCTACAGGTTAGAGCTAGAGATTAGTGTGACACACATCAGTATCACGCTACAGGTTAGAGCTAGAGTTAGTGTGACACACATCAGTATCACGCTACAGGTTAGAGCTAGAGTTAGTTTGACACACATCAGTATAATGCTACAGTTTGGAGCTAGAGTTAAAGCATGACACACATCAATATCGTGGCAGAGGCTAGAGCTAGAGTTAAAAGCGTGACACACATCAGTATCATGCCACAGGTTAGAGATAGAGTTAAAGCGTGACACACATCAATATCGTGCCACAGGTTAGAGCTAGAGTTAAAGCGTGACACACATCAATATCGTGGCACAGGCTAGAGCTAGAGTTAAAGCGTGACACACATCAATATTGTGGACAGGCTAGAGCTAGAGTTAAAGCGTGACACACATCAATATCGTGGCACAGGTTAGAGCTAGAGTTAAAGCGTGACACACATCAATATCGTGCCACAGGTTAGAGCTAGAGTTAAAGCATGACACACATCAATATCGTGGCACAGGTTAGAGCTATTAAAGCGTGACACACATCAGTATCGTGGCACAGGTTAGAGCTAGAGTTAAAGTGTGACACACATCAATATCGTGGCACAGGTTAGAGCTGCGGCAATTTCCTTCTCAACATTTGCTGAACATTACAAAAGAAGTAGGTAGGAAAAAGATTGACCAAGTAAGTCCAACGGTGGAAATATTTTTGTGAGTTTGTATGAGAGGATGTTTGATAGACCATAGAAACCTGCGAGGCATGTTGTCGGTTCCCACGGCTCATTCTAGAGGACAGTGGAAATAAAACAAGAAGTGGTCCAGCCAAAGTGACATTTTGTCAGTCATCCACGCTACAAAAAATCTCAAATGAAACACCTCAACGTGATAGGTTGCGACTGCCATGAAAACTCAAGCTACACATTTTCAATTGGCGCGTCACTGCATTGCACTGTGAGATTGGCATGTAGTAATATGTGACAACCATTACCCATTCATGTTTAAAACAAGTCTTCCGGCTGAACTACTGGACCACTTCTGCCCCCCCCCCCCCCCCCAAGACCAGTCAGGCTTCAAAGATACACACCCGCTGTAAATACACCAAAAAAATGTGTGTGTCCACGCACAGCTGAACACACCTAGAGATCCATCATTGTTTCCCTTGTGTGTGTCATTTGTGTTGAAAGATAGCATTGGGCCAGTTGCACGTGGAAGACAAATATGGAGGTGTCACACAAAAAACACTCCCAATTAGCTGCTGGTGGAGTGGGTAGGGTTTACGCATCCACCACACACCCAAAATTGAGTATCGTGATGGCGATGTGGTTGACGGAAACTGGCATAGTGAGTGACCACAAAGTTTTAACACATTGTCTTTGCTCGCCCATTTTATATCTCGTAACAACACACAGTCCAGCAGTCAGAGAAGACATGTGTGCACATCCATCCAGCAGTCAGAGAAGACATGTATGCACATCCATCCAGCAGCCAGAGAAGACATGTATGCACATCCATCCAGCAGCCAGAGAAGACATGTGTGCACATCCATCCAGCAGTCAGAGAAGCCATGTGTGCACATCCATCCAGCAGTCAGACAAGACATGTATGCACATCCATCCAGCAGCCAGAGAAGACATGTGTGCACATCCATCCAGCAGTCAGAGAAGACATGTGTGCACATCCATCCAGCAGTCAGAGAAGACATGTGTGCACATCCATCCAGCAGTCAGAGAAGACATGTATGCACATCCATCTAGCAGTCAGAGAAGACATGTATGCACATCCATCCAGCAGCCAGATAAGACATGTATGCACGTCCATCGAGCAGTCAGAGAAGATATGTATGCACATCCATCCAGCAGTCAGAGAAGACATGTGTGCACATCCATCCAGCAGTCAGAGAAGACATGTGTGCACATCCATCCAGCAGTCAGAGAAGATGTGTGCACATCCATCCAGCAGTCAGTGAAGACATGTATGCACATCCATCCAGCAGTCAGAGAAGACATGTATGTACATCCATCCAGCAGTCAGAGAAGACATGTATGCACATCCATCCAGCAGTCAGAGAAGACATGTATGTACATCCATCCAGCAGTCAGAGAAGCCATGTATGCACATCCATCCAGCAGTCAGAGAAGACATGTGTGCACATCCATCCAGCAGCCAGATAAGACATGTATGCACGTCCATCGAGCAGTCAGAGAAGATATGTATGCACATCCATCCAGCAGTCAGAGAAGACATGTGTGCACATCCATCCAGCAGTCAGAGAAGACATGTGTGCACATCCATCCAGCAGTCAGAGAAGATGTGTGCACATCCATCCAGCAGTCAGTGAAGACATGTATGCACATCCATCCAGCAGTCAGAGAAGACATGTATGCACATCCATCCAGCAGTCAGAGAAGACATGTATGCACATCCATCCAGCAGCCAGATAAGACATGTATGCACGTCCATCGAGCAGTCAGAGAAGATATGTATGCACATCCATCCAGCAGTCAGAGAAGACATGTGTGCACATCCATCCAGCAGTCAGAGAAGACATGTGTGCACATCCATCCAGCAGTCAGAGAAGATGTGTGCACATCCATCCAGCAGTCAGTGAAGACATGTATGCACATCCATCCAGCAGTCAGAGAAGACATGTATGTACATCCATCCAGCAGTCAGAGAAGACATGTATGCACATCCATCCAGCAGTCAGAGAAGACATGTATGTACATCCATCCAGCAGTCAGAGAAGCCATGTATGCACATCCATCCAGCAGTCAGAGAAGACATGTGTGCACATCCATCCAGAAGACATGTGTGCACATCCATCCAGCAGTCAGAGAAGACATGTATGCACATCCATCCAACAGCGAAGTTGAAGTGGGAATACACTTGAAGGCCAACTGCTGCCAACACTAGAACTTGGGGAGGTGAACCATGTAGGTGCCAGAAATTTATAACCTGCATAACTCTTTCTTTGTTGTTTTATATCCTATGAAATTAATTTCGGTACCAGAAGATAGATTGTCTCAAGAGGCTTCCAACGGCATACTTTATTCAGGCTTGTAAGTCTGTGCGGTGACGACAAGTTGACTCCCTTAAGAAATGTGTCCCAATCACCTAAAAAATCCTAAGCAAATCGCAGCATGCCTGTAGCCACCTCCCATAGCCACCTCCCATTCACAGGCTGTGTAACAGAACCACATAACTATATTATGAGCGGAAGTGCTCAATGAACTCTCAGTTGACACAATAACATTAAAATCACCTTCTCAGTAATCCTGATGAAGGCTAGAGCATCTAGTCATTATTCCTGAGGAAGACTAGAGTATCTAGTCATTATTCCTGATGAAGGCTAGAGCAGCTAGTCATTATTCCTGATGAAGGCTAGAGCATCTAGTCATTATTCCTGATGAAGGCCAGAGCATCTAGTCATTATTCCTGATGAAGGCTAGAGCACCTAGTTTATTCCTGATAAAGGCCAGAGCATCTAGTCGAAATGTTGAGTGAATACAATTTGAAGTTGATTATTGAGAAGGTGATTTTAACGAGAGGAAGTTGTCTGGTTTGGTTCAGTTCTGCATCAATGTTTGGCACTGTGCCATTGATTCTTAATAAGGACTCCCATTTCCCCCCTTGTAGTAATCAACTTTGGGCTCCTAATGTAGTCATGTGGTTCTGTTACATCACCTTTGAATGGTGAGTGGTACAAGCACTCCCTTGTAGATTTAAGGAGATCAGGAAACAGCGGTCTTCTAGCCCCCACTAGACAGACCTGCTAGCCTTCATTAAGTATATCATTGGAAATCTTGCTAGCCTTCATTAAGTATATCTTGCTAGCCTTCATTAAGTATATCTTGCTAGCCTTCATTAAGTATATCTTGCTAGCCTTTATTAAGTATATCATTGGAAAGCTTGCTAGCCTTCATTAAGTACATATATCATTGGAAAGCTTGCTAGCCTTCATTAAGTATAATCATTGGAAAGCTTGCTAGCCTTCATTAAGTATATCATTGGAAAGCTTGCTAGCCTTCATTAAGTATATCATTGGAAAGCTTGCTAGCCTTCATTAAGTATATCATTGGAAAGCTCTAGAAACTAGCAACTCCTCGTACAAAAAAAATTGGCTATCCCTTCCTTAAAAATGCAAGTCATCATGAGGCATAATGCACGCACGCACTCACACACAACTGTTCACAACAAGCCTTCAACTCGGCACACTTCCCTAACTGTGGGTCAGCCAAAATCCAGTGCCGACAAAACTTTAGGGAAATTATGTTCCTGTGGTTTATGCTTTAAATACCGGGTGGCAGTGATGGAAGTAACGTACGGTGTGTGGTGTGTGCTTCTCAGAATGTCTTAGTGAACGCTCACTCCAGCAAATGAGGACCACACAGCAGCAGTGCCTGGAGGAAACTCTGGCATCCTTGCTACTTGCATAAACTCTGTTGAAGTAGGAAGTCCCCATAGCTGAAGTCTGTCTATTGTATGATGTTGTTTTTTCTTCCTTTCGAATAAAGGAATTTGAGTCTCTCACCTGTCATGGTTGGTGTTCCTTGTGTTCAAGATGGACCTTCTTCTTGTTCTATGGCTGTAATCCATCGCTCATCATCATCAGCATACTTAATCGCTTTCATTGACTATAGAGCAAGTTCTCTCTCTCCTATACTAACTATGCAGCCAGTTCTCTCTCCTCTACTGATTATGCAGCCAGTTCTCTCTCCTCTACTGACTATGCAGCCAGTTCTCTCTCCTCTACTGACTAGGCAGCCAGTTCTCTCTTCTATGCAGCCAGTTCTCTCTCCTCTTCTGACTATGCAGCCAGTTCTCTCTCCTCTGCTGACTATGCAGCCAGTTCTCTCTCCTCTACTGACTATGCAGCCAGTTCTCTCTCCTCTGCTGACTATGCAGCCAGTTCTCTCTCCTCTACTGACTATGCAGCCAGTTCTCTCTCCTCTCTCTCCTCTACTGACTATGCAGCCAGTTCTCTCTTCTATGCAGCCAGTTCTCTCTCCTCTGCTGACTATGCAGCCAGTTCTCTCTCCTCTGCTGACTATGCAGCCAGTTCTCTCTCCTCTGCTGACTATGCAGCCAGTTCTCTCTCCTCTACTGACTATGCAGCCAGTTCTCTCTCCTCTACTGACTATGCAGCCAGTTCTCTCCCCTCTGCTGACTAGGCAGCCAGTTCTCTCCCCTCTGCTGACTAGGCAGCCAGTTCTCTCTCCTCTGCTGACTATGCAGCCAGTTCTCTCAACTCTACTGATTATGCAGCCAGTTTTCTCCCCTCTGCTGACTAGGCAGCCAGTTCTCTCTCCTCTGCTGACTATGCAGCCAGTTCTCTCAACTCTACTGATTATGCAGCCAGTTCTCTCTCCTCTGCTGACTAGGCAGCCAGTTCTCCCTCCTCTGCTGACTATGCAGCCAGTTCTCTCTCCTCTGCAGCCAGTTCTCTCCCCTCTGCTGACTAGGCAGCCAGTTCTCCCTCCTCTGCTGACTATGCAGCCAGTTCTCTCTCCTCTGCTGACTATGCAGACAGTTCTCTCTCCTCTACTGACTGTGCAGCCAGTTCTCTCTCCTCTACTGACTATGCAGCCAGTTCTCTCTCCTCTACTGACTATGCAGCCAGTTCTCTCTCCTCTGCTGACTAGGCAGCCAGTTCTCTCTCCTCTACTGACTAGGCAGCCAGTTCTCTCTCCTCTGCTGACTATGTAGTCAGTTCTCTCTCCTCTACTGACTATGCAGCCAGTTCTCTCTCCTCTACCGACTATGCAGCCAGTTCACTCTCCTCTACTGACTAGGCAGCCAGTTCTCTCTCCTCTGCTGACTATGCAGCCAGTTTCTCTCTCCTCTACTGACTATGCAGCCAGTTCTCTATCCTCTACTGACTATGCAGCCAGTCTCTCCTCTGCTGACTAGGCAGCCAGTTCTCTCTCCTCTGCTGACTATGCAGCCAGTTCTCTCTCCTCTGCTGACTATGCAGCCAGTTCTCTCCCCTCTGCTGACTATGCAGCCAGTTCTCTCCCCTCTGCTGACTATGCAGCCAGTTCTCTCTCCTCTGCTGACTATGCAGTCAGTTCTCTCTCCTCTGCTGACTATGCAGCCAGTTCTCTCTCCTCTGCTGACTATGCAGCCAGTTCTATCTCCTCTACTGACTATGCAGCCAGTTCTCTCTCCTCTACTGACTATGCAGCCAGTTCTCTCCTCTACTGAGTTCCTTATTTTAAGGATGTAAGCACATTTATTACAACTTAAAGAGGAGCGACTTCTTCATATTTATTAGGTGAACTTGTATAACTTATATGGTAAATACACAGGACACAGAGACTAGCCAGGAACATTCTGTATGCATTGCCATGCGAACCCTGCACCCCCCCTCCATTTGTGATGGCTTGCTTCGCTTACCAATTAAGGATTCTGCTGACTAGGATTTCCCCTTCACACAAATGGCGCAGAGACAGATCTATGTATCTTTTGAGCCTCAAATAGCACACACATGAAGGTACACCAGGGAACACACACCACATGGGGGTACACGGGGAACACATACACATGGGGGTACACCGGGGAACACACACACATGGGGGTACACAGGGGAACAAATACACATGGGGGTACACGGGGAACACATATACATGGGGGTACACGGGGAACAATAAGGAAAAAACCATACACGTATATCGCCAAACATTGGGTGTCAAGCGAAGGTGTGTGGCAATGCATGGGTGGAAGTCAGCAGCACTCCAATGCTGTCCTTTACATAGATTTGCTCTCCTCTGTTCCTCCGTCTCTGTAGCAGACATTTCTTTCTCTCATCCTTCCATAAACGTAGGTAGCCTAGTTCTTCTAAGTTTCTCCTTATTCCAGCACACTTTGCTCTTTCTTAACTCACTCATTTCTTTCTCCCATTTTCTGTTTTACTTGATTCCATCATTACACTGACCGTCTCTTAGCAGAGCAGTTAAGCAACATGCACATATTTACACTGTTACAGTTCTGACACACGTACACGGAGGTCATTTATTGCTCGCTGTGATGAGCGTATGTACACATGCATGCCTCAGGCAAAAAGGTCTGAATACACACCACTATCAGTACTATACACCTTCTTGCTGTGGGCTGGAGCTACAATGTATGCATGAAGCTATTGAATACACACCACAATCAGTATTATGCACCTTCTTGCTGTGGGCTGGAGCTACAGTGTATGCATGAAGCTATTGAATACACACCACAATCAGTATTATGCACCTTCTTGCTGTGGGCTGGAGCTACAATGTATGCATGAAGCTATTGCATACACACCAGTCAGTACTATACACCTTCTTGCTGTGGGCTGGAGCTACAATGTATGCATGAAGCTATTGCATACACACCAGTCAGTATTATGCACCTTCTTCTGTGGGCTGGAGCTACAGTGTATGCATGAAGCTATTGAATACACACCAGTCAGTATTATGCACCTTCTTCTGTGGGCTGGAGCTACAATGTATGCATGAAGCTATTGAATACACACCACAATCAGTATTATGCACCTTCTTGCTTGGGCTGGAGCTACAATGTATGCATGAAGCTATTGCATACACACCAGTCAGTATTATGCACCTTCTTGCTGTGGGCTGGAGCTACAATGTATGCATGAAGCTATTGAATACACACCAGTCAGTACTATACACCTTCTTGCTGTGGGCTGGAGCTACAGTGTATGCATGAAGCTATTGCATACACACCAGTCAGTATTATGCACCTTCTTCTGTGGACTGGAGCTACAGTGTATGCATGAAGCTATTGAATACACACCACAATCAGTATTATGCACCTTCTTGCTGTGGGCTGGAGCTACAGTGTATGCATGAAGCTATTGAATACACACCAGTCAGTATTATGCACCTTCTTCTGTGGGCTGGAGCTACAGTGTATGCATGAAGCTATTGAATACACACCAGTCAGTACTATACACCTTCTTGCTGTGGGCTGGAGCTACAATCAGTCAGTATTATGCACCTTCTTGCTTGGGCTGGAGCTACTGTATACATGAGAAGTATTTATACAGTGTCTCACTTCACTCGATGATAAGGTACGAGGTAAGCGCTTGCTCATTTCAACATCCTAGGATCATGCGGGATGCAGCAGCTGGACATTAAATCAACCAGCAAATCATAGCCTAGAGCTACAATAACTTCATTGCAATTATCATGCAAATATGAATGATGAAGGTGTACGGTCACTTAGAAAAAATGGAGTAAGTTTCACAATGGATGCACCCACTGCTTGCAGGGACTGTTGGTCAAAACGGCGAGTTGTTTATGTATGGGGTAATTATCGTCATCGTAGTGCAATTACTAAACATGATGATGAAATTTACTCACAGAGGGGAATATATATATATATATATATGTATATATTCACAGAGGGGAGGGTCTATATTTTAGGGAAAGTTCTAGTAATCTAGAGGGAGATAATTCAGCGAGTTCTAGTAACCTGGAAGGGATGAATTTAGGAGGTTTTAGTAATTTAGGGCTGAGTCCTAGTCATTTCATGCTACATATGACGTATATATGTACATATAATATATATATGCTCGAGCCCTGTACTAAACTAGTTGCTAATTGGTAAATTTTCATCTGAGGTTTCGCTCCTTAGGAGTATATAAGTCTAGACCAATAGCAGCTGTTAGGACTACAGCTGGTTTTAGTAACTAGAGCTTTTACACAAAACAAGAGCGCTAAGTTGAAAGAGCACGACACTGATAAGTAGCCTGGTTAACCTAAGCTGCTCGAAGATGTTCTGTACAAATCTATTCTGTTAGGACTAGTGCTACTCAGAGTTAGCTATAGCCTTTGCACGGAACTCGAGTGCTATGTTGTAAGAGCACTACACTGGTAAATGGCATGGCTATCCTCCTAAGTTCTGGTGTGTTCATGAGCTTTGTTTGCTGTTGTTCTAGTGTGCGCCTCCAGAGCTTGATATATTTAAAGGGAACTCCCAAGAATGGATAACATGCTTTTGTTATGCTTTTGTTTTACTAAAGAGATAAGGAAATCCTAATTCAATGAGGCTTTACGTGTAGTAGCTAGGATATATAAGCTTGGTAACTAGCTATTGAAAATTACAACTAGCTTACTTACTGGGGCAGCTTCTCCGACTTTACACTTAGCCTTACTTGTGGATCTTGGATAGATAACTAACGCATGTCAACATACAATGGCCTACTTTCAAGGCTGGTAGCCAGCCTTTTTTTAAAATTATACAATTTTGTATTTTGTATTTCCTTGGAAACAGCATTGGTTTGGGGTGTAATTACCTAGGTTATAGCTAAGGGATTCATGGATCTAATTTAGTGAGTTCTAGCAATTTAGGGGAGTTCTAATAATCTAGGGGGTTAATCTATGTACACTGTCGAAACTTCACTCCAGGAAACAGTGCTGAGGACCGTCCAGTTTCACCAGTTAGACCCTTTACCAATTTTGGTTATATTTAGGCTAGTGTGTGATTAGTAAAATCGGGATTTCGTTCCACCTGCCAAAATCTGGCAGCTTCTATGTTGGTTCTATGTTGGTACATATGTATGGCATGGAAACCTGCTCAAACCAAAATCCTTTCTCATGAAAGGGACCGATCGGGGAGACTGTTTCTTGTTGCTTCTTCTCTAGTTAAAAGTGTCTTAGTAAAAGGTGTCCTTAATCTTCTCTAGTTTGAGGGTGTCTAGTCAAACTTCCCGTGCACTGTGAATAGATGGAGGTGGATGCATGCCAAGTTATGTTGCCATATGCATGGCATCTGATGATAAGTACCTACACCAAACAAGGCACTAGTGATTTGAGCTTTCTCCGTCTCAAAAACCTCATAAAATAAGTGTGCATAAGCCAATAACTACCAGCAATCCCCCCCCCATCCCCATCCATTGTATTGCATAACTACAGGGAAGGGCGTTCAGTTTTGAATACTGCATTTGGCAGGCAGCATTACAGCTGGTAGTACTTCCTTGATTATCATAAGTGCTTGCAGACACAAACTTGAATACTGATCACAGTTTGTATGTGTATATATGTGACCAGAGTTGAGAAAACCAGACTAGACGGGTTAATTATTTTTTGGAAAATAGTAACTTTTTTTTTAAATTGTGCCAACGGCTAACCCTCTCCTCCAGTTATAACCCTGTGGCAGTGATAACTCCAGGCACTAGTTGTAGAGGACAAAATAAGTCTTTACAGTGAGCTATGTCGATGTAATTACCTTTCATGAATGGAGCATTGTTAGATGGCTTCGAGCGGCAAATTAGGTGTGCTTTCTTCAGCTGCCGTGCTTTCTCCTGCCGTCAAGTTAGCCTTGATTTACAGAGATGACTATGTAGGAGACATAACTAGTGCTCTAAATAGGTGGGCCAGGGAAGGCCTCGAAATGTTGAGAAGCACCAAAAGTCTGGAAGTATGAGAGTTAGTAGTTTATGGCTTCACCTTGGAAGTATACGGCTCCATGTCGACTATACCCCAACAACCGCAATTTCTCCAATTATTAAATTCTTAGTTACTTTTCAGAGAGGAACTGTTTCATGCCCTAGCTCGGACAACACACTCAAATGGTTTCAAACTTTCAGGGACATACACATAATTATCAAAAATCAATGTTTTTTTTAACAATGGTATTTAGTCTGGTTTTCACAAATCAGGTCACATATATATGTAAATATATATGTGTATACATATATAAATAAATATATGTGAAGAACTGAAAACGACAGATGTTTTCATCCAATTATTTATTTACTTCCACCTGCACATGCCTACTAGAAAGAAATTTTAAAAATGGCAATCTCCATCATGGATTTCCATCATGGATTATCTCTTCCAGGCCTTTACTACGGCTTTTGGAAGTTCTTCTGCTGAGGAAGGCTGCACAAGCACAAGCAGCCGTGCTCACCGGAACCATTCTGAATCCCCCTCACCCTTGAGAAAGGAGATGCACCTGGACGGATTTCTTGCTAATCTCAACGAGCCGATACTTTCAATTAATGCTGCCATCTTATTATGCTGCCATCTTATTGTAACATAAACAGGTTATTCCTGAAGGGAAAAAGTGATTATAAAATTAAGTAGATGGTCAATGGAAACTGTCAAACGAATGAGAAATGTTTAAGGCCCAGCCACTTTCTTCTATCTGTGACTCTAGCTCAAGTTACTTTTGAGTCACAAGAGAAATGTCTCAAGACTGCTTTAAAAAAAAGTTAAAAGATTGAAAATTAGTGGAAAGCACGATGCTCTGTATGTATACATTCACACCATGAACACTGGTTGCTAAGCAGGTAGCTAGACATCAAGCATCTGCTTTTTGTTTAATCTCCAACTTGACTGTTGGTTCTAGCCTTTACATGCTAAGCGCTTATCATTATGCCTATTCCGGCTCAAACCTCGGTGTTTCTCGCACCAGTGGAGACCAAAGAGATTTTTAGATGTGATGTCCACGCATGACTCTCTCCAGGTCTGTCCTCAGCAATATTTCAACCATTTTGTCATGCCTTACAAGCTATGTAACCCAGTACACGTAATAGAAATTATAAGAAATTGACTGCGCCTGTGCATAGGCATTGCTGCTTCTCGATGTTAAGCACTCATGGTGGAGTAGGAGGGAATAAAATATTGGGGGGTGGGGGTGGGGGAGGGAAAGTCAGACTCAATCTTAGCTAACTGAACTGTAATATTAATGTGTGTACAGAAGTAAAGTGTCCTAAAGAGTTGATGCATTTTTCATTCGTTTCATTTATAATTACATTCATGTTCAGGCTGTCAGTTCTGTCCCGATGTTTGTTGAGCAATCATACAATGATTTATGACAATACTACTTCAATACTAGACTTAGATCTTTTGGGGGGGGGGGGCCAACTGTAATATTCGGGTCAGGTCCCCCGCCCCCCCTCCCGTTCCTACTCTACAGACTTGACATACAACATCCTGTCTTAACATCCTGTCTTAACAACCAAAGTTTACGTGGGTATATATATATGTGTAAATATATTCATATGTCATATCGATACCACATGTGCTCAATGCTACACACCAAAAATGTATTGTAACACAAATTCTTGCTATTTAGCAAAATTTTGCACATCCATTTTACATCACTGCTACCTTTGACGTCAGAGTGGGTGACATAATTGAGGGTGCATCCATTCTTGCTGCTCCTAATCAGGAAGCCAGTGATGTAAGATACGGCTCGAATGAACTTCCTGGACAGTGGAATATCCTGTACCGGCAACGAGCAGCACAACCACCTGATAACACAACTCCAATAAGCATGCTATATAAAGTGGCACTTCTTATAAACTTGCCTAGTCCATACACCGTATTCACTCGAATATAAGTCGCACACTAAATAGAAGTCGCTCTGAAAGCCTCACTCCAAATGTAGCACACCAAGTTAATCACACCACCGCTCTTGCACACGCGCAGTCGTTTATCATTAGCTAAGATAGCTTGCTGCCGAGTTGATCAAGAAATCATTCCGTGCTTGTGGCATCACTGTGAAGGTGGACGGGTCTGAAGATGGAGAAATTCACTGCTTCAAAGTCGATAAAGTAGCAGCTTTAGCTATCCCAGCCATTACACAAGCTACTCGCCAGCTGTTGGAAGGAAGTGACAGCGGTGGAGAAGATCCATTTGCTTCCTTGGACGAAGAGGATGAAGAACATAACGAACTCATTGTAGATTACGATAGCGATTAGGAACTCTTGCCAGCCAACTACTACCTAGCTCAATGTTTGAAATCACAACCACAATGACGCACAAAAAAATTGCGTCAGCACAATAGCGCAAGACTGGCTTGGCACTGCACAAGCGCAATGCTTGAAGATCGCAACTTGATGGCTGAAATAAATACAAGTCGCGACTTATATTCGAGTGAATACGGTATGTACATTTGCACCGTTTTAGCTGCATGCTTGGTAAAATATTTCACGTGTGTGGAACTCTAAATGAAGCACATCAACATTAATTTGGCACTTTACCCTAGCCACTTCCCTGACCATACCAATGCCCTCGCCCCAGCTGAAGGCCTAATCAAGTAATGGTGATGTCATCACAATGTAATGCTTAGGACATGAGAGTATCCCGGTTAATATCAAGTGTTTGCCAGGCTCACAAATTATAGCTGCTTTGCACCCAGACCATGTGTGAATGCGCCCAAATCCCTGTAAAACACAAATCCCTGTAAAATGACAAATCCTACTTCAGTATGGACGCAAATAGATTCTTAGTGCAAAATAACAAGATTCACTCGATCAAAACGAGAGACATTCTCTTTATTATAATCATCCACACCTCATGTTTTTGTAATGTAGATACATTTCATTACATAGCTATATACTTGACCAAAATGCAGCTGCATAACTAAACATGGCTGTAATTAAAAAAATTCTTTAAAAAATCCTTTAAAAAAACTAGAAGCCTCCCGAGTATCCATGAATAGCAAGCAAAAAAAAACAGCTGAAGGATTGGAATGCCTAAAACAAAAACCAAAGACTGTTAGGAGGCTTGTCCCCCGACACAAATACAACATTCATGTACTGCACCAGTGAATATTGGACTGTTGATGCGCACATACGTAGCTGGACTTAGTTCATCAACTAGCACAGCTGTAATTTGCACTGGTTCATGGATGGATGGCGTGTCGTTTATTTTAATTAAGAGCACTGCCTTGGCCATAGCCAGGATTTCAAAGCAGTCCTTCAATTGAGAGGAGGGGATATTGGGTTGGCAGCTTTGAGAGACCCCGCCCTCCACCTCACCCACCCCCCACACACACACCCAACCCCTCCCAGTCTGTATTGGTATTATTACACACCTTAACGGAGACCGAGTGATTGAAGGTAACGAACTGGTCCTCATACGCCCTCCATGATCTCTGGTTGACAAAATCTCTGTTCTTGAGTGGAGTGGGGCATTTCACTAATTACAGAGAGAAAATCTTCAAATGACAACACCTTTCAAATATGATGTGCTCATGTACCCAAATGCTTTACCAAATCACTGCTCTGGAAACTACCACTTCCACCTACTCCCTCCCAAAGAAACATGGGGGTGTTAATTAGGTATGACCTGATTTAATCAAGAGAATGGCTTTATTATGATCACACTATTAACTTGCTCATGAGCAATGGCCCCTATCCACCACTAGATAGCAAGCACCTTAACCCTTAGCTAGCTCTGTGCGGGGTTTTTTCCCTTCCTTCTCATTATGAATAAAGTAAATTCCAGGTGATTCAAAAAAAATCCAGACAGAGCTAATACGGAGTTTGCTTGGGGTGCACGGTAGACAGCCCCACCTCCTACATACCCGCAGAGGTGTTTCCTCCTCCATTATTAGCCACACACTGATTTGCAGCATTTCAACAAAAGCTTCTGGCAGTTGCCAGACCCCGTTTCCAGCATATATAGCAGTAGGTAAAAGGTCATCTTGATTAAAATATCCACCGAAAATTGACTAGAGCATCTAGTCGAAACACAGAGAGTAGAATTTCATGTTGATTATTGAGTGAGTTCATCCTAAATGAGGTATGAAACTGCAGGTTTGACCACAAAATATTGTCTTGATTACAGCAAGAGGTGGACGGCTTAAATCAATGCTTTTCCAATTCCTAAACGAGGTGTTAAACAACAGGCATGTGGCTATGGAATATTCCACAGCACTGCACTACAGTGAGAGGAGGCTGTGGATGTTGGCAGTTATTAAAACCTAGAAAACATTGGATCAAGCACACTGAGTGGAGTTGGCTGCGTATACCAGAATGACAAGATCGTACCACGCCCAAGTTACTCTAAAGTATTAGTCAAACATGATACTCACTCGAGTAGTAGCCAATATCATTCCAGTTGTCTAATCTGCACAGCTCATAGTCTTCAATTACATTATCGTCCCATGTCTTCCGATATTCTCCATCCATGATGGTGTCGAACGCAGTGCCAGCAGAAACTCCTTGGAATTGCCTAACAACCTGCAAACAGCATCGTTGGTGGAGTAACCAGGGAGGCCATGCCCACCATGATGTAACAAGTACTTATAAATCACTCTTACACCTCATTACCCTTTGTCTTGTAAGTATTCTCATTTCAAGAATCAAATCATTTATTCCTGTCTATGGTCATCTTCCACAAGTCTTTGGTAAACTTTTATGGCGTAGGTCTATAGATATAGACACACAGAAGCCAAATAGCTATGTAGCCAGACTCACCAATGCCATCTTGACCGAAGACGATCCCGCTTCTTTCAGCCATATTTTGACGTCGTTCTTGTCAAGTTTCTCGACCCAGTCTGTACCTTCGCCGTTATCGTTTGCCAAATGAATAAAATAGTCGAAGTCAGCATCTGTGGCGCTCCTGATTTCATTCACTTGGATGAACTGGTAGCTGCCCTGAACACAGGAGGTTGGACGCGTGTCTTCTTTCTTGGCCATAATTACTCGAGAATCATCAAAATAATGCTTGTTTACACTTCTTACCAGATTATTATTATTTTTGCGAATAAATACTGATGCGAATCAAAATGCCATAGAAAGGAAAAAAGTTAGAGCACGGTAGCTACTATCCGACAAAAATCCGACAAAAATAATTGTAGTGTGTGTGTGCAGGAAAAATTGCACAACAACAACAGCAAAAACACACAACAAGAACAAAAAAAAATTAACTTTGTGTGCAAAAAGCAAAATGTGAGAAAATTCTTAGCAGGGGAGTGTCTCTGGAGCCTTGATGGTTGACACCATATGAAACCTAAAGGGAAAAAAGAGAACTTATCAAGAATGCACATAATTATGGTTATTTGACTTACCCATGAGAGCTGTACTTCTGCCTGATGGCCTGCTGACTGTGGTGGGGTGCCAGGGCTAAGGATCTGTGCATGTCCTGGACGCAGTTGCTGATATCAGACACGGTGTAGCCAGAATAATGCTCCAAAATGTTAGGCTAATGAAGAAGGGGAAAAGGGGTGGGGACAGTCAAGTCTAATAGTAGACTATTATAATTCCACATTCTAACACCAGTGTTTTTGTGTGTGATTCAGACCTGTGGTTAGAAACTGATATCAAGTTTTTCTGGCCAGAGTTTCACATACGGAAACAATGATATGTATCACGACATGTTTGACATGTCACATACAGTATTGTGGAAACCTCTGTACTGCACTGCATCCATCTTCTAATTAAACTCCAGATAGATCAACACCTGTTGAACCCACACCCACATGAAACAGTCATTATGCTGACTGTATCGTTAACGAGACTATCTTGACTTACAAAAGAATCTGGATCCATAATGTAAAAATAGAATTGATGTTTGGATGGGAGTGCATGCCTAGAGTCAATAGCTAAAGAACTTAATTGGTGTACATTACTGCATACCACTTGGAAGCCCAGCCAACTACAAAAAGGTGAGGATGTAAATATTTATATACTTTTTAAATAATAACAAAAAAGGGAGTTAGGTACACAAAAAGAGTAAGGACATGACATTTAAATGGACTAGGAAGGCTTTTTTTCCATAGGCTCGACCTGCAAGAATACTTTGCATGAAAAGATGGCCTTTCAGTTATTATGTATAAGATGAAAGAAGTTCCAGCAGCAGTGCTTCAGATCTATGTATGACCCGAATTTACTGACGGTGACCGTCATGAATAGCCAATCTCTGCATGGACTCATAACAAATTAAATGAACTATGATACATCATTGAAATGACACTTAAACGGAGCTTTCGTAATATATATGGTGAGCTGATGGAATATTAACCCACCACCACCTACCCATGCAGTCTGTCCTGTTGTATGTCTGGCTAGGCACACAGCAGAAGCTGCGATGACAGACGGGTAATACTTGAGATAAGGATCAGAATCCTGGAGAGCCAGCTCACAGAGATACTAATAAATATTTAAGGCACATAGTTAACTTTCATATCAAATAATGATCACTTCTATCGCACATACCATGGAGAGACACTGAATGGTCTGCGAGGTAGCTTGAGAGTGAATATTATCCTTGAGACACACAAAGGCAGAGCCCAAAGCTTCCAGGCCGGTCTCGGAAGGATGAAACTGTTCTGCTTCACTGGCCTTAAGGTATCGAAGGAGAAAATTATGTGGAGTAGGGGCCGCCAGGTTGAAGTCGAGCACTTTGAGTATCAGACGCTCCATCCGTACTATCTGAGATTTTGTGTAGGTATCATCAGTAATGTAGGCAAACTCGGCCAACTCTGGTGGGAAGATCTCCTCAAACTTGGAAGCCAGATACATAGCAGTGCCCCCCACCAGTTGGAGTTTAGATCTCACCACAGACATGCTAGATAAGAACCTTAATGTGGCGTATGCAGAGAATGTGAGAGGGTGCAGGTAAGCTTAGTTCACAATATAGTAAGGTTCAGAAAAATAGATGCCCTAGGAATGTTGCATATATACAGTAAAAGAGAAGTACTTCACATATTGTGTGTGCATTACCAACATGAGGAGCCTTACCTGTCAACTATTGAGAGTGCCATGTAGAAGGTCTGCTGTTCTAGTTTGAACTCGTCCGCTACCTCAACCAGCCAATCAACCAGGATACATCGCATACCCACCGTGATATCTTGCTGCTGCTTCATGTAGTGCGGGTTAGGATGGAATCTAACCTGTAGTGTATGCATCAGTGAAACACACATTTGGTTATTGCTTTATAGTTCTGGTTACTAAGATACAAGGAATATTGAACATCAAGGTTCCCAGAATAGGAATGCAACACACCTACACCCTTTCCCGCTTCAACTCGTTTATGTAGTATAATAGACAAACCAAATTGCTTCTAAATTCACCACTTTCTCACAAGCAACCTTCAATCCCCTTACTTCGGCTTCCTTGAGATAGGAAAAGATACTGCAGGCATACTCCCCTGTGACGGCACAGTGTGAGTCTTCCATGAGGTCAATATCTATGAATTCCTTGCAGCGAAGCTTGGAATTGTAGTGATCAGGAGAGGAGATATTCATGGGAGAGTCAAGAGTAACTATTAGCACAAGACAAGAGAGCATTTGAAGTGAGTATTGTTCTAGTAAACACCAAATGAAGGTCACTCACATGACATCTCCATTGACCTCAAGCTAGATGACATGGCCATGGAGAACGATACACTCGACACACTTCTCGAGTTAATTTCACTGCCAATAGGTTTCAACTCTCGCTTGCCAGATTCACCAGAGAAGAAAGAGTTCAATGTGGACACAAAATATTCATCTCCACTTAATGGCTAATAGAAAATAGTCATAAAAATAATAATTACACAACTTTATTTTTATTATTTTTAACGAGGTCACGTGTATGCCAACAACAACGACTCATGTATATTATGTAGTTAGTAGACAATATTTCTGTTCTCTCAACGAACTCAGTTGACAGTCAAAACATGGGTGAGTAAATTCAATCGATTGTTGAGAAAGTCATTGTATTTCTGTTCATTAATCTTTTCAAAATGAATTTTTCGGATAAAATTATCCATCTCACTATACATGGCTTGGTCCACTTTTAAGGTCGTGAATGGCAACCCAAAGCACACATTTCACCACACAGGAGGTTCTTAATGGTGGCTCAGCTGCTATTAGCTCTCAAAAGACTCCAATATGCCTTGGCTGATGTAGTACATAAACAGGACTATGGAAAAACCGTATGAAGTGTGAAGAAACCTTCTTCATCTTCAATCATCATTCTATGCTATCTATTTGTGCACAATAGTTCCCTCATAATAACTTTAGTACGAGAAGACTCCAAGTTGTAATGTCCACAACTAAGGTGTTAAGCAATTGGGGCCGTTGAAGACAAACTTCATGCTGACGTAATAAGCTAATGCACACGCTGGATTATAACAAGAACAAATGGCCTACACTTAGTTCCACTGTTGAGTTTGTGGTAGGCACTGATTTTTGTGTAGTGGACATCGTGGTGTACATGGGTACAGTCAACACTAACAACAAAACATGGCAAGTGGTGATATGTGTAGTGTATAAGTAACAAGCAAGACTGTACGTAGTGTAGATCTTTGTATTAAAACAATGTAGACATACCAATGTTGTACTGCTTTTAAAAACATTAATATCTGAAGACTCCAAATGTTTCAATAGGCATCCACGACTGTTTATGAATGACTCATTTGGGTGTGTATGGTTTTAAATGGTAAAGGGTCATCTAACTTGTAGCGGTCTACATGGGTACAGTGTTCTTTCCCTTCCTTTTAACAGGCCAATCCCCAATCCAATATAGTTTTTTTTATTATTATTTTTTTTTTAATACAATCATTTTAGTTGTTTCTTAATTGTTGTTTCTGGTCGAGTGGTAGAGGACTACTAAATTAGGGTTTTCTATAGAGTCCAAGTCAGAGCTTCGGGGTCTCCAGGGCTATAATTTTGTTGTTGTTGTTGTTGTTTATTGCTGTTGTGCACTACACATACCAGCATATGCAATATCTCGGTGCAATTGTTGATTGTATTCATGCAGCTTCTTTTTTCACAAACTTCCTTTGTCACGAACTTGATAACAGATGCACAGGAGAACTCCACGAACTAAACATCAGATGTTTTGGTAGGTCAGCTACATAGTCCATCAGACAGTTGTCCAGGAGCGAGAACTCCACAAACCAAATGGCCAGCATGGGTCATTCATTCTGCCTATAACATTCTGCCTATAACACAGCACACATGTTAGCTTGGTTTGCATCATCAACAAAATTAGCCACCAGTTGATTCTTACCAACCAATTTATTCTGCAATCGATAAACAGTCGTGGATGCCTATTGGAACATTTCGAGTCTTCAGGTACTAAAGTTTTTATGAAAAAGATAGATACAAGATGCCAAATTTCATGTGGCCACTTTCTACGGTATTTTTAGTCCGCCACTTTACTACCTTAGCAAAGGTTTTAAAGATTGCAGAGAGTTGTTGTTTTTTGTTTGTTTTTTTAGCTGACATTGGCCGAAACCACATTTAGGCAGCTAAGAATATGCCAATGTGAATGAGCTGTGGTTCTTAGGACCGTTTAAAAAAAAGTGGGTCAAAGCAATATAGGGAGTGCTAGTATACTAGAAAAATGTCTAATCTGGAATATTTCTTGTTTAAATAATTATTTAAGTCATACATCATTTATAAAACGTAAGTTTTTATGTTTTACTCGCGTGACTGCCTCAAGGCAATACCCAATCAAAAAGAGAAACCAGCTATATAAAAAGTGGATGTTAGGCCATGTGTATAAGAAAGAGGTTATCAAGCTTGTCGAGCGAAAAGGGGATGGTATCATCATAGGATATATACCTAGAAAAGTGTCAAAGCTGGGGTCACATTCTGAACTCGAGTTTTAGGAGCGCCATATTTCCAGTACCTCTTAAAGCATGCTCCATTCTCTTTGTGCCACAATGTGTGTGCACTAATGATATCCTTAACCATTTTTTTCCTTCCTGCTTACAATTTTGGTAGGTTAGCGTTAGCGTGACAATAGCGTGACAAACAAAAAATTTATCAACAAAGAAGAATTTCATATTTATGGTATATACCACACAATTGCCATGACTAACTTTATATCTAACTTTATATATAGCTGTGAAATATGTGAACAAAATGGACCAAGATACTCATTGACAAAAAATGCATTGCAGTCAACTTCTGGCTAGTAACTTGGTAGCCATAGCCATAGTAATGTTAGAGTATCCTGACTTTGAGTGCATGTGACTGCGAAGCATTTTTGGTCACATGAATTATTATGCATCTTGGTAAAAATTGCATCTTGGTAAAAATTGGTTAAAAATATCAATCCCAACATAAAAGCTCCAAGGTGACAAATCAGTTGTGACTTCCAAGTCTTTTCACACAAAGTTACCAAATTTTTGACGAGTTACAACACATTCAAATTTCTTACCTGAACAGGGCTACTAGACACGGACTTTGGCCCAGGAGATTTATTAGTGGGCCTCCTCTGAACAGCCTTGACAAAAGCCTTGCCTGACTGGGCAGTCATCATCTTGTCTGGTTGGTTGGTGATAGACACTAGTGCTCTTCTTTTGGTGATGTCTCCACCTGGCCATACTTGACCATCGCTACACCTAAGGAGTCCCACATTATCACAGTCCATTCTCTTGTGCTTTCCTATACTTCTGCACTGTCCCACATTTTCGTGGTCGATGATGATAGTCTCGCTGGAAACCAATAAGTGAGCCATTTTCAGTTTGAGGATTTGATTTTTTCCCTTTGATTACTAGTTTCTGTATTTGCAGTTGCGTGGTAACACACATTTACTGCCTCCAACTAGCTGGGCTAGCCGTTGCTAGCCTTTGAGTCAGCAGTGCCCAAGGGTCAGCTCAGCAGTGCCCAAGGAATCATGCACCGAGCTTAGAAAAGTTCAAAAATTCGCGCTATTTTTTCCAGACACGGCGCGCGATTTGTACACGTGACGACCGTTTATTCCGTGTATAATGAGGTCAATCAGTTTTGAATTTGTCAAAGCTGAGTCAGCGGTAGAGCAATCGGTTTCTGCATTAGAATCCATGATGCTCCAGTTAATAATCGCGTTCTTGTCCGGTTGCTTGATGACTATTGTCCTATTTGCTGCTGGGGTGGCGGTTTGGATCTACTCGCAATCTAAATTAAAGGAGAATGACGAGGAAGAGAAGCCATACATTCAACCCCAGCTGCCCCAGGTGAGCTCGGAACTTGGTCAACAATTTGAGGTGTTAGTAGGCTAAAGGAGCTAATTTTATGGTGAAGTGTTTCCAATAGTGAATAGTGTTTTGAGAGCTGGTGTTTGTTTTTCTCCAGGAATTACAGGAAATTTTAGCGGAGCGTGTTGATGGTGGGCTGTTACATGTACGAGAAGAAACTTGCCATTGGCTAAACTTTATTATTGCATTTATTTTCAATGAACTGAGGGATTCCACAATTCTTAAGCGGTATGTTGTATATGTGTGTACATTGTGTTTGTATGCATTTGAATATGAGAATTAACAATAAACCGAGACCTGGAGGTCTTTATATCAAATATTCACTTAAAATTATGCACTATCTTTTTAAATATGCATTCTAGGCTAATCATGAAGAAAATGAACAAAGAATTTGAGGAATTGATGTTCACGAAACCGGAAGGAAGAATGATCGAGCAACTGACGGTAATTTTTTTTTAATCCTGCAATAATGTTTACAGAAAAATAGAATTTAAAATAGTACAGAGAATGTGTTGCTACTGTTGCTACTGCTATGTTGCTACTGCTATGTTGCTACTGCTATGTTGCTAATGCTATGTTGCTACTGCTATGTTGCTACTGCTATGTTGCTACTGCTATGTTGCTACTGCTATGTTGCTACTGCTATGTTGCTACTGCTATGTTGCTACTGCTATGTTGCTACTGCTATGTTGCTACTGCTATGTTGCTACTGCTATGTTGCCAGTGCTATGTTGCCACTGCTATGTTGCTACTGCTATGTTGCTACTGCTATGTTGCTACTGCTATGTTGCCAGTGCTATGTTGCCACTGCTATGTTGCTACTGCTATGTTGCTACTGCTATGTTGCTAATGCTATGTTGCTACTGCTATGTTGCTACTGCTATGTTGCTACTGCTATGTTGCTACTGCTATGTTGCTACTGCTATGTTGCTACTGCTATGTTGCTACTGCTATGTTGCTACTGCTATGTTGCTACTGCTATGTTGCCAGTGCTATGTTGCCACTGCTATGTTGCTACTGCTATGTTGCTACTGCTATGTTGCTAATGCTATGTTGCTGCTACTATGTTGCCACTGCTATGTAACGACCATGTGTAGGTCCGAGACTACTTCTTGGGCACGTGCATGCCAGTTATAAAAAGTGCTGCACTGGTCAGAGTAGAAGGATACACGCCAGAGGATCCCGTAATTCAGGTGCTTCTTATTGGTTGATACATTATTATTTTAATCTTGATTACTGTTGAGCCTGTTAAGGCCACCATATGGATAGCACATGTGACATTAAATTTAATATATGTATAATATACTTAGAAGGTAGTTTGCTGATGAAGGCTACAACTAGTGGTCAATGCTGTGTTAAAGCAGAGCTATTGAATAGTAGTAATAGAAAAGTACTGGGATGGCTAGTCCTACTATAGTTTCATGCGAATGCAATGATGATTGCATTCGCATGAAACTATAGTAGGACTAGCCATCCCAGTACTTTTCTATTACTACTCTCTAGAATATAACTATGACTAATAATTGAATAATTGCTATAATGATAGTAGCTAAGGTGGTCTAGCTATTCAAATAGGGAGAGGAGAGGGGATCAAGGATCATTCATCAGCTTGCCATGCGACGGTTCCTTTCTCCTCTACGACCACTTACCCACCCAATACATAACCAAGTCATCCACCTCCTCTGTCGCTGCATCACTCCCTCCACACCTTTCCCCAACAGCAAAGCCACCTTTCTATCCTTACCAACTTTTCCATATTCATCCAGCTACTACCCAGCCCTTACAATTCTGCGCATCTCATCCGCCAGTACCAGCCGATCCCTCTCAAATTCCCTGCACATTAACAAGAAATGTTCTACATCTTCTACTATTACACTTTATGCATCTCTCATCCTTAAGTATCCCACATCTCCTTCTTATCCTCTAACAACCCGGCTGACGCAGTCCTCAGTCTAAATTGCAACCTCAAACCTTCCTGACCCAGCATGGACCTCACATACCTCTCCAGAGCATTCTTTGCCAATTTGTACCACTTTAGCGTACTCTTACTGTTTACTTCCTCCTTCTCATTTCTCACCTTCATCTTTTCCTTCCACTTACGTACTGACCTGACCCATTGTCTAGCTCATACTTCAAGATCTCGTACTCCCCCACCATCCAATTTCTCCATCTTCTCTTAGTTTATTTACAACTACTTTCACCACTCAGCTCTCTTCAAAGCTTGCAATCTCTTCCCAAACATAACCTTCATCTCTTCCTTCCTCTCCTCCAGACATCCCATATCTCCCCGTGTTGCCACTCCTGCTACTGCAGTATTTCTCCCCAACCCAATCACTACCTACTCCAACTTCTTCATCCTCCTGTACGACACCATTCGGCTGCATACTCCATCCTAGGTCTCACTAGAAGCTCCCACACACCATCCTCGCTCTGTCTACTTCCAACTGTCTATTCATTCTGCCACACACTCTTCTGCGTTCTTTGCTATCTTCTCGAACTGAACATCGCCCCTTAACTTCCTATCAAACCACACACCCAAGTGACCTTTTCCACTATCTCCTCACCAATCCTCCAGCTCACTCCTGCTTCCCTCTTCCCTACTAGCATGACCTTGCTCTTCCTACTATTAAACTTCATCTTGCACCTTCACACATACGCCTCTACCACATCCGACACAGCTTGAAGCTCCACCCCTGAGTCCGCCAAAAGAACAACATCATCTGCATACCAAGTGACCCACAGCAACACCTTTTCCACCTTGACTCCTAGCTCAGCTCTCTCCAACTCCTAGAGCTGCCATTCCCATCAGATAGATATTAAATAGAAGTGGAGACTAAGGGCATCCCTGCCTAAGCCCATTCTCCACAGGGAAGCAGCCTGACCTCTCTCTGTTCAATACCACTGTTGTCTCCACCCCACTCACTGTACAGTCCTTTACATACCTTCACAGGCTTCTCCTCTACTCCATATTGCCTCAACTTGTGCCTCAGTCCCTCCCTCCACACACTGTCATATGCCTTGCTTATGTCCAGGAAGGACCAGATATGAACTCTTCTTCTCCCTCTTCCTCACTTCACAAACTCCTCTCAACACCAATCACTGGTCTGAACATTTCATTCGACTCCTGAATCTTCCCTGTGCTTCTGTCAAAAATCCTATCCTCAGCCAGCCCTTTGAACCTCCTCGCCAACACTCTTGCAAACACCTTTGCCACAGCAACCTACAAAAACACAATCCCCGTAATTCCCTATTTGGTCCTCATCATCATCCTTGTGGAGGAGAACTAGCAAACTCCTCTTCCAGTCCACTGGGCAGCACTCACTCCCCCATCACTACATTTATTACCTGCACCATCACCTCTATCAACCTTCCAACTCCATGCATCAGCATCTTATTCAACATTCCATCAGGGGCCTGGTGCCTTTCCTCTCTTCAAGCACGTCATTATCTCTACTACTTCTTCCCAACTTACTTCCTCGCACATACACAACCCATGCCCACTCACATCTCCTATCTCTGCTTCTGGCACTGTGACATCCTCTCTTTTCCTCCCCAGCTCTTCCCAGTGTTTTGCCATCACCTCCAACACCTCGTCTTCCTCCTTCACCACCCCTCCCTCATCTTCTCTCATTCCTTTAATCCTTCTCTCCTGCCTCTTTCCTCTCAAATCATTCCAAAACAGTAGCTAGTCCCACCCTGCTCTCTAATCTTCCGTACAGTTCCCTTCCTCAATTCCTTTTTCTCTTTCCTGATAGTCTTTTCCACTTCCTTTCTTGTTTCTCTAGTCATCCCATAGCTGCCTCAATCAATCTCCCGCCCCCTCTCTTCCTTGCTTCCCTTAACTTCATACACTTCTTCTTCCTAACACCAATCACATCCTCCGACACCATCCCTCTGACCTCTCCGTAATCTTCCTTCCAATTCCTTTCTCCGCTGCAGCCAAAACTTTCTCCTTCCACCTACTCCACACCTCTTCAACTATGTTTCCTCCCAACTCTTGCTCAAGCTCTCTCACCTCCTCTTCCCACCTCATGAACATTTCCTCCGCTGCCTCCTGATACTCCTCCCAGTCTAGCCTACTATCAACTCTCCATTTATATCGTCTCACTTGTACTTCTCTCCTAACTGTTTCTTCTTCCCCTTCTCCCGCACTGCCGAGCTACACTTCTTTACCTCCACCAAACTTCCCTTCTTCTCCTCCATCAGACTCTCCTTCCTCCTCCACCGACCTCCCCTTCTCCACCAACGCCGCATCCCACTTTTTCCCCCTCAACCAAACTCCCCTTCTTCCCCTCTGGTGAACTCCACTTCTCTCTCTCAGCCTCCATTCATTCCCTGATACTCCCTCTGATCCACTTTTATTCCCTCAATCAAGTATAGCTTCTTCTCCAACACTTCAATCTTCTCCTCTTTCTGCCTTCCCTCCATCTCCAGCACCTCAATCCCACGTACCAGACCTCTATCTAGCGTCCCATTTCTTTCCGTAGGTGTTAGCCTCCTGAGTCTCTCCTTCTTCAAGCCTCATGTAGTCTATAGTCCTAAGTAGTGTTTGTGTCCTTCAACTTCCTCTCCAACTTATATTTCTCCTTAACTGACCCTCTGGATCTTGACAGGAATGTAGCTTCCTCATCCCCCATGTACGTATATCTGCCATTGCCTCGTCGAGTGTCCAACCTTGCAACCTCTCTGGCCATCTCCGCCACCCCACCTGGCTCTTCCTTCCACCTCTTCTGCCGACGTCACTGCCTCTTCCCCAACCAATACCCCCTCACTCAAACCAACCTCCACAGCCTCGCAATTCTCTGGTTGTTCAATTTCAGCCAGCTGCACATTTCCAGCTATGAGCAAGGATATTTCAAGGCCTGAAGCTCACTCATCTACATCATAGCAAGCAGGCAGGATAATCAGCATTGCTAGATACTTGGTTGGTTGGTACATATTCAGGGGGGAAAACAGGTGGCAGACGTCCTGCAGAGACTCGAATTATCTGCAGCCCTTTTACTTATTATTGCTAATTATGTATAATTGGATAAGACAATGGCTGCATAAATACTGGTTTTTCATTAAAAATAATTGATGGGGTGTGGTTGTCTGTTATTTTGTTTTCTATCACTCGCCATCTCACCTCTGCTCACCACTTAGCACCTAGCATTTGTTGCTGGTAATATTTATTCAGAGTCAGCCTGATGAGGAGTTCTTTCCCCTCCATATTACTAGGAAATGGACATTGTTCTGAATGTGGAGTACAGCGGGAGGTTTCAAATGGCTATCGACGCTGATTTGGTAAGGAGCGAGTCGGTTACAAGCCGACGAGCGAGTGAGAAAGTTTCATTTCCGTAAGTTTTGTTGTTTCTGCCGCCACTTGCTGCTGTTGCTTCAGGTCTTCGATAAAGCCGCTTACGTGGCAATCGAGTTGTCGAGACTGAGCGGGAAAGGAAGGCTCCAATTCTCGAGGAAGAAGGAGACCCACTGGTCATTTTCATTCATAGAGGTTTGTTCTCGGAATCCTGATGACGCCATTTATAATCGGGCATGTTTTGTCATGCAGTTTATTTCTATTATGCTGTGTTGCTTTTGCAGGATCCTTCGCTTGAGCTGACTGTGAACTCGCAGTTTGAAGGGAGGCAGTATCCTCAGCTTAGCTCCATCATCGAAAGCCAGGTAGCTACATGTGTACCATATTGTGGGTAAAACATGGATAAGTAATTATTGATTTAACAAATCTAGGCTGCTCTAATTGCGGGTGCTGCTGATGTTGTTACTGTTTATTTTATGGGGGGAGTGGCCATTAGAAGTGCGAAATCGGAAATCTACGGGAGAAAACTGTGTCCTTACTTGCGAACTCCATAAACTTCCAAGTGTGTCGTGGTTAGCCATTTTAAAGTTTGTATTATGGCCGCGCATCACGTGGGTATGTATCTGTGAATGTATCTCCCTACATTCGTCATTGCGAAGGGAAAATATCGAGAGAAAACGCAGTAGATTTGATGATAGAGGAGGAAGACTGGCTGCAGGCAAGTGGGAATGGGCTGCGAGGTTAATAGCTGACAGGAAATAGTTGATGGAGTTTCATTCCGATATACATAGCTACTCAATTCATGAAGATTCTCTAGCCATGGAAGTGGAATATTGTTATTTGTCAAGATGTTGCAGGGGAGCTATTATCAGTATTGGCAAGGCAACACATGCACTGTTGCATGGACAGAGAGGACTGGCTGCATACATAAGAAGGTGAATATAATCAATAGAGGACAGACATGCTAATGATGGAGAGCATTCTGAACACCCTAAATAGAGTCAAGAGTGCCAACTCTCATTCAACAAGTTCTCGTCAGCTTCTGCATGGTCTGCCCTTGAATTCCTGCAGAAAGCCTTGCCTAGTGACCTCTTAATGTAGTGTATGTGTGCCTCCCACCTTCAAGGGAAGCGGCTTCCGAAACTCCCCGCACAGCCAGACATGTACTTCCACATGCAAGTTTTAGTTTCAGAATTTCCCATCCCACTATGTATGTATGTTGCAGGACATCAGCTTGTTTGGCCTTGCACCAGTATGAACTCTCTAAGGATGTGCCTTCTTGGCTACTTCCCCATATCTCACAATCCAAAGCATTACAACATCTCCCTTCAGCAGCCTACCTGGCATTGGGGAGAGGGGGGGGGGAAGGATATCTTAGGCCAGCGAGGTAGCAACAATAGTACAGATTTTCTGCAGCCAGTTGGAAGTCCAAGACAGTTATCTGTAACTAATTATTCCTGAGGAAGGCTAGAGCATCGTCGAAACGTTGAGAGGATACAATTTCAAGTTGATTATTGAGAAGGTTATTGTAATGTTATTATGTCAACTGAGAGTCCATTTAGAAGGTGTCTGATAAGCTTGGTTTTGAACTCCACGCTGTCCTAGAACCTAACATGTGTTATATGAACAATGGCCACAGAAATCGATTCTTCAAAAGGACGCCGGCATTTCAGGCCCAAGGTTGATCTGTGCCTACTTGTGTTCAGTGTGCAGGCTGGCTAAGTTCGGCATGTGATGCTTTTCGTGATCTGCACAGATCTGCAATCCCACTGGTCCAGAATTGCAGTTATGCACAAAGACTTGACATACTCACCGTGTGAAGTGTTCCTAAAGTGTGTGGCCACAAGAGACTAATTGGCAACTTAGACCTGCATCTAAACCACACTAACTTGTTGAGGCCCCTAGATTGTGTGTGGCTTTGTGTTGCTTAATTAAGATGGGATCAAGTGTGCGTATACATGTGGTCTCATATAAAGTACAATATCTTTGCTCACTTTCACACTAGTGTCCTGATTTATATATTAAAATATAGCTTGCACTGTGTGCTTTCTAGTGGTATTTCTCTTTTGTAATTTTTTAATGTTTCGCCTACTTTTTTCCTTCGTGATTATAGGCTTTGCGAGTGCGGACCGTAGGCCATTAATAAACCACGTTCAAGTAACGACTGTTGCGAGGCTCTTATTCTGGTTATTAGTCAATTATAATGCGTATTACAAACGGACATTTGGAAATTTTGGGGGGGAAAGTTTGTTTGTTTTTAATGAATATAGCATGACATCATGTGACATTTTCATCTTACGTCTTTTTTTAATGGATCCTCACAAACAAAAACTCTGTCAAGTTGTAGAATATTTGTTTTCAAATGATATAAAAAAATATTATGAAAGGATAAAAAATATTGAAGTTATCATTTGAACCCCTCTTGAAAAATCACTTCCAAGATATCGAGCTTCGTCAAAGCAGTTTCTAACCACGTTCCAGCTGCCAGAAACACCCCCTGCATCACTAGAATACATCCTTTCATTACTAGAATTATGTGTGCATAGAAACAAAATGTTGAATTGACTTTCACTTTCATCTACTTTTCAGCAACAGCCGGTGTCCAACCTATATATATATATTATATATAGAGAGATATAGATAGATATATATATATATATGTATAGGATAGCCTATACAAAAGAGTCGGTTATGCGCCTATGTAACCTCCGAGTTTGCGGTTACCCCGAGGCGAAGCCGAGGAATGTAACAGAAAACGAGTAGGTTACACTGGCGCATAACCGACTCTTTTGTATAGGCTATCTTACTTATACTGCATTGCGCACGTGCTAAACTACATGCGGTTAAAAGTGTAGGTTACGTGCCTATGTAACCTATAGTTATCAACCAATCAGATTAGCCACAGATGACGTGATGTAGTATAAATAGATATATAGATATATATATTTTTTAAAGATGCATCAGACATGTTTTATGTTGCTTTGCAACAAACATAAACACATCATAATTTGCAGGGGCTCCCACGCCCAGGTGCATTCATCGTCATCCTCCACACCCATCCTCCAATAATCCTGCAAGCTTGACAATACAAAGCAAAACACTTTTTTTTTTTAAAAGAACACTCAAAGGACATGTCAGCTCCACTACTATTTTTAGACATAATCTTACCAAAGCCAACCTTCCTCCCAACATTGAAGCTCACCACACCTAAATCGACGGCAAGCCTGATACTTGTCGCACTCGTATGCTCCATCTTATTCACTCCACACTACAGAATTAAAACTCATTTTGATTCTGTGTGTAGCCGCCTAAACACTTGTGGAAAAGATCCTCACCTTTAGTGCAGGCTCAACTCAAAATGCCTGTAGGACAATGCTCATGTTGGGGATGTTCTGCAGTTGACTGAGAGTTTTCGTGTTCTACAACTTCCATGGAACCAGAACGGCCTTCAAAATTGGCTTCACGACTTACCTTGTGACCCTCAAACCATTCTTAGCAACTTGCCTCTGTCTCATCTTCAGGTATTTGCGCGCAAGCTTGACAGAACTTAGACATAAGATAATAATCTAAAACTTCTGCAGTGTCCCAAGACATCACAGCAATGCCATAATTTGATTTGTGGCCTCGTCTATGCCACGTGCCGTCAACAGTAACACTAACATCAATGATGTCTTCATGCCCAACCCCATAAAAATCATATAACCTATGAGCGGCATCCAACATAATACTCGCTCTTTGTTACTGCATTTGCATCACTCCCTCTCGACTTAGTATATTCCCCCAATGGTGGAACTAAGAGGGAGCAACATATCCATGACTGCGGTGATGTCTTCCAGACCAATTCCAGCAATGCGAGCACCCAATACTGACTGGATGTTCAAAGAATGAGATTCTACAGATACAGGGTTTGAGATGTCTTGAGTGTCCACAATTTGAACAAAAAGTAAAAATATGACACACCATGCCTGCCCTACGGGAAAATTTTTCCTTCAGTTGTAAGGGAACTTGGCTGCCACATTTTTACTCCTTTCTATGACCTGTCTAAGCTTATCTAAGTCTATTAACCCTTTCACTGGCAGATTTACGGAGGACATTTTACAAAAATTGACACAATTTCACATAATATTTTTTATAGAGGACCTTATGAAGACAAGTACCCAACAACTATATATCAGGTGATAGCTGATGCATAAAGGGACGTTATGTTAATTTTTTGTTGCTTAGCAACAAACCACAGAAATGTGAATATTGTTATAAGAGACAGGAAGTAAAATAAAAGGGTTTATATCGGGTTTATATCATCTCAATTTCATATTACACATGAAACCAGCAATGTTAGCTGGTCAACTTTTGGTCAACAACAACAACTGTTTGTAAAATAACCTCTCCTCCAACCTTGTCTTCTCCTCTGCTGCTTCCTCATCCTCCTCCTGCAGCTCCATGAGTGAAACTACCTTCCCAGGAGAAATAGTTCTTATTATTATGCTAGTTACTAGGCTTTACTATACAACTCTTATCTATTCTTACCTTGGGGGAAGTCTTCATGACCATCGCTATCGTCTGAAGCTTCGCTTGGCAGAGTAGGGCGATCTATACTTTGAAAACTTGCTTCGTGGTCGGTGCCAACAGCTTCTGTTATAGCTACCATAGCATCACTGTCAACTACGCCACTTCCCAGGTAAGCACAGGCACTTTCTTCCTCTCCTTCACTAATGTCAATCTCGGACAGGCCGAAGTCATCCTCAAATAGGAAGTCTAACGCTTTGTCTCTACTCTAAAGCAAGTCGCCATTTCTTCTTCGAGACCGGGAATTAACCGGAAGTGATGTTTGCTGGCATGTTTACTTCCCTTTCCTCATTCCGTATTTTCCTGATATTCAGGGGTATATTAGAGGCATGCTTTGGGCATATTCGTACAATTTTTGAAGTTAATACTGCGAACGGTTAATTTTTTATGAATTGTTTCGTCGCGGTTAATCCGTTTTCGCGACTTAAGTCGCTTATGCCAGTAAGAGGGTTAAATGATTACCCTTGCCCAGTTCTCCCACAACACCCCTCTAGTCCGAAGAGGTAGAGCCAGTAGGTCCAGTAGCAACACCCTGCAGAAGAAGCTGAACGATCCAAGAGAGCCAACTTCTTCGTGGTCAGGGTCACCACTGGAACTGGCCTCTCCTCAGACATTTTCAATTGATTGCAAGGTAAGTGAAGGTTCACAGACAGGATCCGAGAGACTCACTAACAGAGGAAGGAAACAGCAAGTAACTTTTTAGTATGGAGATAAACATTAAACTCGGCTACTGTACCAGGCTCCGCTAGAGGGGCTTTTTCTTCTAGTGCTTCTTCTCCCAGTATGATCCTTTCCAGCAATTCTTGGTAACTTATGTTTAAAAAAAACGTGATCTAAAAAAACGTGCTCACCTTTCCGGTTGTGCAGTACAGCCCCCCCCCCCCCCCCCCGCCCTGGTCAATTCATTGTGCAAATGACTGGTAAGGTTATACGTGAAATTGGCTACATTTTGGTATATAAAAAGTGTCTTTGTAGTTGGTGATCATCGCCAACCGCCTGACTGTAGACAAGTTAGACTGGTGAAGAACCTCTTTCGAACGTGAAGTGAAATGATAAGTACTGCACTGTATAAAAATGGCTGTATCTTCTGATAGAAGTATTCACTTGCTCTGAAACTTGAAACTCAACCTGCAGACACATTATAAACACTTTTGGGAGAAAAGAAGAAAAAATATACATTTTCATCACTTTTCCCCCCTTTAAGCTTCATTATGAACTTATGAGAGACTGCTAAAAATGAGTGTGATGTTTAATTCTCACTTTCATAAAGATTTTAAATTCACACTTTTATAACATTTATTCTCCATTAGCACATTTCCATCGTTCAGGATGAAAATGCAAAGCCAACACTGTAAGCATCCATATCCATCTCGCAATTTGTGAGAATGACGTCCCGACTTTGGGTGCATGTATCATTGGTATGGTTACACCCAGACCCATTATTTTAATGGAAAAAGGAAGTACACACAGACCAAGTTATTGTATTTTTTTAACAGCTTAACGCACACGCAACGCTTGCTCACAAAACGTAGTACGTACGTTGTACAAAAACGCAACGTAAAGTTATTTTTGGCCGCTACTGTATGTCCGGTCATGTGACCCCCCAACATAATTATGCCCAGTCACATGACCTCCCATCATAATTATGTCCAGTCACTAACAGCAAGTCAACAAGAACCACATGGAGGAAGTTTTGAGCTCTAAAGTAGAGGTACACACATAAATTACCCTTTTGTTGGCAACTTGTCCCTACGATTGAATGCCTGTGTTTCAGACTAATAGATGGACGACTCATTCAGCCACTTTATGCATTGATCCAATTGCACAATAATCTTCCTTTTCTTTTGTTCATAGGAAAATAGAGAGAGGGCTGGGCTCTAATAGACTTACACTTTGGATATCTAATAATGTTGTCTTAACTCAGAGTCATGTGCAATAATGATGCTCCTGCAGGCTTTTAAATCAGACGTGCTTGGACTGCTTTAGTTTTATCTGATAACTAAAGAGTTGGAGGAGTCGCACAAATATCCAGTATCCTGCAGGAGGTGTTGTAATGAGACTCACAAAGTGATAATCTCACAAACTCTAGAACCGTCTAGTGCACACGCAAAGTTTGTAGTTTGCCTGATAGTAGACGGCAGACTTCTGTTGGTATAGAGGTGGGAACTTGTGGATCGTGCAATAGCTGCAAGTAACCAATTTTGCGGCAAGTTTAGGGAGAAGCCCAGCAGGGAATGAAGCCATCACCAACATGGAATGGTACAATTGTCAAAGTCATGCTGAGGTCTTTTTGTGCATGTAATAGCTCCTTTTAGCAGGCACTAATTTTAGCAGGCACAAGAGGCAGCCACTCCCTGCGTTGGTTTGACCCATATTTCAAAATGACTGCTGGCAACCTCCCGAACAATCAAAGCTCATATCTCAGCTTAAGCTCACATTGGCAAGATCCTAGATGCCTCAGTGATTATCTCGTCCGCTATTTGCTCTAATAAGTCTCCCACTGTGCCTTGAATCCTTCGCTATGTTATAAACCAGCAGACATGGAATATGTGAAATATCCATTTTCAAGGATGGCCTGTCTGTGTATCTATCTTCCCCCACCCATCCTCCCAACTTCTGCCCAAAGGTTCATTCATAAACACTTAGTACCAGTGGACTCCGAATGTTCCAAATGCACATCAGACTACTCTGTTTCTCGATTTTGGAATAAAGCAGTTGGTAAGAAACATTTTGGTACAAATTCTGTCAATGATGCAATCAAGCTAATGCACGTGCTCTGTAATAAGCAGAACGAATGTCCCGCTCTCAGTTAGCTGTTCGCTTTGTGGAGTTCTCATTCATGGGCAACTGTTACTATGTCCAAAGGAGGTTTAGCTGATCCTCTACCAATAAATACATCTGCTGTTTGATTGCTGGAGTTCTCCTGCGCAACTGTTGTGGAAGGAGGCTATAGCTGACCCAACATGGATACAAGTCAACAACAGCAACAGGATGTGGCGTGTGCCATGTGTAGCGTACAACCAGAATAAGCAAGCTGAAGCTATGATTTGGACTGAAGAAGTTTGATTTGGTCTAGACCTCCTCGGAACTATGCAACAGTGCAAACAAAATTTGAAACACGAACAAAATGATTTTAATTTGTTCAAGCGATGCCATGAGTGACTGGCAAGGACTATGGAACACCGTTGAGATGGCCTCTACTGCCAGAACCATGCACATCTGCTGGTCTGGCAGTGCACAAGGAAAATGTAGAGAGATGTGTACAGCTCTGGCTGAACAAAACTCAAGCTGATTCTGTGAAGTGGACTCGATAAGAAGAGAGCAAAGGGATGGGCTGTGACCAGTAGACCACAACCAGTTATGTGAACACGTAGAGGGGCACATTAGAGATGGACCAAGTATGTATGACGGCCTCTTCTGCAGAGGTTGAAGTAAGACCAAGTATGTATGGCGGCCTCTTCTGTAGAGGTTGAAGTAAGACCAAGTATGTATGACTACCTCTTCTGCAGAGGTTGAAGTAAGACCAAGTATGTATGACTGCCTGTTCTGCAGAGGTTGAAGTAAGACCAAGTATGTATGACTGCCTGTTCTGCAGAGGTTGAAGTAAGACCAAGTATGTATGACGGCCTCTTCTGCAGAGGTTGAAGTAGGCAGATTGTGCACTTGTGGAGTAGATGACACTTTATGTACAATGATTGGCGTATGAAATTTTAAATGGTAGAGGGTCATCTTTACTGGTTGTAGTCCACATGTGTTTCCTTAGTCAGGTCAACCCGGTGATAAGTGCCTACTTAACTGTTGGTTGTGTGTGTGTGGGGGGGGGGGACGGGACTAGACTAAGCCATAAATAGGGGGGGGAAATGTGGTTTTGGAGCTCCATAAATTCTGCACACTTGATTGTTTCATGTATGGACTTGGTATATAGATCTCTCTAGAGTCCCTGTATATATAAGAGTAGTGTCAACTGAGCAGCGGCCGCCATTTTGGACCCAAAAAATTGGACGGTGCGTGCTAAACTTCTAACTGTTTCATTGTTTTTCTTTGAGAGAGAAGTGACATTCTGGATGGAAGCAGCAAATCAGTAAAATTACATTATTGTATTAGACGCTGGGAAGCTAGCAATAACTTGTTCACAAGCAATTTTCTATGCTAACTGGAATGGCCAAACAACAGACATTTGATAGCTCTGCTCTAACACTATTTTATTAGTGCCCTTGCCAAGCACTGAGACTTGACTTCTCATGGGACCTTGTAGATCTAGGGCCATTATTTAATCTTGTTATATTTCACTGTTAATATTTCACTATTATGTGTAATAAATAATAGTTGGTTTTTCATCATATATACAGCAATTTGATTTAAAGAATTGAGGGGGGAAAAACACAAACAAGTTGAGCCATATTTTCCACAAGTTTTCTCATGGCCATACTTTTACTGCTCATCTCACACCCGAGCTTGCTTCCTTGCATACGTGCCATGTTCTTCTTTTTGCAGTAAAAATGTAACCTGGTGTTGATAAATTTGGACAAAAGTTTTGTTTTGAATTTATGGCAATTTGGCAGGTGAATGTTTGCAACTTGAAACTCGGCCTTTTCCAAAAGCATTTTCTTCACATTATGCACAACCAATAATTCCTTCTCCATGGAGCGAAATATCATTTCAACCTGCATAAACATATCAAATACATCAGATGATACATGGGTGAGACACCCTACTTGATATTCCTTCAACAGAGTTACAGCTGAAGCTGGGTGGTTGGCATCACTAGATTCTTTGAGTGCCTTCTTTATACAGAGCTCACAGGTTTTCTCGCATGTGTGTACACTTTTTACACAATATCCAGCAACATTGTACAAACTGTTGAGCTCAGCCTGTGAAAGATCATCAGAAGAAGTGCAGTCTGAAAAGATTGGACATTCTGCTGTTTCCGGTTCAGCAGGCATTTTTACTGGCTGTCCAATAAAATCTGCAAGGTATTCCCCATCATCTTTGTGGTAATTTCCAGAGCAAGGTAATGTCAAGAGTTGTGCAACAGACACATGTTTGAGGGCATAACGAAACTCAAGAGGTGAAGGAATTGGCTTTCTGACTCTGATGAGAGAAAATAGGTTTTCCAGACAATCTTGTCCAAGTCTAGGTGTGAGAAAACAAACAAATCCGTCCACTAAAAACTCCTTAGCTATATCAACGACAGAAATAGTAGACAAGATAAGACCTGTTTGAATGGGTTTCCATTCACCTCTCTTACCTACACGAAGACCTCGAAAAATTTCAACAACACCCTGAAGGAAGTTAATGGCCTCACTAAACTTGACAGGGTTCATTAGACTCAGAGCAGTGAGTGGACTTCTGCTAGTCATGAGTGCAAACCAGAACCTCTGTTAACCAAGCCGTTGTCAATAAATCAGGACTCTTGCCTTCTTCTTCCACCATATATTTAAGAGCACAGCTGACATCATGACTAATAACACTTGTGGCGTTTGACACTTTCATTTTGTTTAAATGCTTGGCATTCGATGCCTTTTCTGTGATTTTTGGGGCCAGCTTTAAGGGCAAATTCTCTTGAAACTCAACAAGCTGAATAAAAGGGTCTTTTCGCAGCATTGGTGTGTCAAGATTGTGCTTTTCAACAGTGTCAGCAGAGAGAGTAACAGTGTCATGGTTTGTAAATGAGGCTTTAATGTTCTTCATCAAATGGGGCACATCTGCCATGAAATAAAGATATTTTCCTGCCACTAGTGGGTGTTCAACTTTGTTGATACATCTTGTGCGATCACATTCGACACCAAAACTTCGCCACTTGGCTCTGTTTGAAGCACCCATATCACTCGTCACAACTTTCACATTAAGACCTATGCCGTGTGCCTCCTTCAAAATGTCTAATATTATTTCCTTTATGACAGCTCTGTTGGTAGAATTTCCAGTAAAATGATAAGCCACTGCTTGTTTCCACCTAGTGGTGATGCCACCCAGCATAAAAACCAATGCATGGGTAGCAGTTCCATCATGATGTGGAAGTGTGACTTCCCCGATAAGACTACCACTTTCAACATCGAATTCCAAGCGCTGCGTAATGCTCATTTCATCGAACGTCAGACAACACACCTTTTCCTCTTCTCGCATGCCTTCAATCTTGATAGTCAAATATTGAAATACATGTTTCAATACACCTGGTTGAAAGGGAATTGTCTGCATCCTTCTTTGAAGAGTTCTGATGGACGGTAGGGGGAATCCTTCTTGTAGCAATAACTTATAGTTTCAATACACCTGGTTGAAAGGGAATTGTCTGCATCCTTCTTTGAAGAGTTCTGATGGACGGTAGGGGGAATCCTTCTTGTAGCAATAACTTATAACCTGGCGTTCCACAAACAAACAATTTTTGTAACGCCTTCTTCACTGTAGGAGAAGACCACTCTATTCCTCTCATGCCACCTCCATCCAAACATTTCAGCTGGTCTGATCTGAATAGTCCAGCGAACTTTGCTTCTTGTCTACTTTTGGCCTTTTCCAATTGTTTTATTTTCTTCTTGGCCTGTAGCAGTTCCATCTTCATTTTATCGATTCCTCCTTGTAAATCTGGAACATGCACTTGATCTAGATCTTCCATGGAACTTTCCTCCCCACAACATGTATCTATGAAGATGAATATATAGATATAAGACAGGAGATAATGTATTCGGAACATAACATTTATAACTTACCAAGCACACTTTGACTGCATGAACTTGATGAAGCGGCATGGTCTGACAATACAGTAGAGACTTCATCTTCAGTGTAGGACAGCTTCCGTTTCATGGGAGGCTTTCTTAGCTTTGGAGCTGTGCGATGGATGAAGATGGTGGGAACAGCTGTTGATTTCAATTTCCGTATCCCATCTGCCCTCTTATTCTCAAACTGTTGTTCATCAAAGTGTTCCTGGAAGGGAAAAAATGGGGGAAAAACTCTAGCTAGCTCAAAATAAAAACACCATCAAATATCCCACCAATTTTAATCCCCCTGACTTCTCCCTGCTCATTTCACTTCATTTGTCCATGCTCTCAAACTCAACACATTTAGCTACCACCCCCAGTAATGTCCCTCAATGATATTCACTTCCGCTTACAAGTGTATATATCTGATCAAGCTGCCATTTACTGCCTCCAAATTGTTGTTAATCCAAATTGTTGTTAAGTTAGTAATTAGCTAGCTATATAATTATAAAGCTGTATTAAACATACCTCGCACAGTCTACTCTGCTGAGTCGGGATCCAACCAACACGGCTGACTTTTTGTTCCCAAATTTTCCTTCTGTTAGCATCTGCCGGGAAGCGAAACAGTCTAACTCCTTTCTCTGCACGGTTAGTGCACCCAACTGCACTACAGGACGGCATTCGCGCTATTTGACTATTACAGCTGGCTCTATTTTGGGTCCAAAATGGCTGCCGTATTACTTCCGGTCAAAGGTCATGGCACTACTCTTATATACACAGGGACTCTAGATCTCTACAGGAAGCTGTAGGTTAGTGGGCAGGAAGCTAGTGGGCAGGATAAGCACTTGGCTGCAGTGGTCTGGTGACTATCAAGTTTTCAGTGGTCATGCTTAATTAACCACCTAATCAGCTAAGGAATACCCCATTGCATAGAGAAGGGCTTCCCCTCTCCACACTAGAACTTTCCAATCAGCTGCAGCCACAACTGCAGCCACTCAGATTTTGAGGCTCCCTCACTTTGGCTGCATGTAACTTTTGCATAGTTATAGCTATGCAATATCTTTAGTATCAAAAGAGAGCACACAGAGAGATCTATCATTTGAGCTAAATATCAAGTCCATGCAGTGAAGTGTGCAGAATAACCACACAAGAGGCATTTGTTGGTGTTTGTATTTGTTTATGCTTTAATTAATTAAGTACGGGGGACAAGTGAGTACGGGGGACAAGTGTCAGGAAGACGTGGTTTCATAACCTTGTGATTATGACTTTGGAGCTCCATAGATTCTGCACACTTAACTGTATTAGCTTGATATTTAGCTCAGATGGTAGATCTCTCTGTGTGCTCTCTTTAGTATTTAAAAAAAAGAAGTTGCAAAAGTATAACTATGCTGAGTTACATGCAGCTAAAGTGGAGTATCGCAAAACCCGACGAGTGCCTGAATCGCCTATTGGAAAGTGCTAGCCGGTTGAAATTGTTATCTGTGGCTAGAGGAAGCCCTACTCTACAACTTCCCAATTTTGATTTAATTAAGGCTGGTTCACAATATGTCACGAATTTACATTGGACGTTACGATGACGATCCATTCACGATTCAAAGAATAGAAATCGTAACGTCCAACGTAAATTCGTGACATATTTTGAAACAGCCTTTAGGCTAAAACGTAACAAGTAGGCAAGTGTGTTGTGTATTGGGGGGGGGAAATCCTTTGACTTTTTGGGGGGGAGGCACCCGCTCTTGCCTAATTAGTTGTGGTTTAGCACCTAATGAATACATAGAGTAGGGCCCATGGCACTTTCCAATTAGGAACCACTTACTTACAGGCACTCAAGTTTTGAGGTACCTCCACTTTGGCTGTGTTTAACTTTAGCATACTTATAGCATACTTATACCTATGCAACTTTTTAAATATCGAAAGAGAGCACACAGAGAGGTCCATCATTTGAGCTAAATATCAAGTTCATACAGTGAAGTGTGCATAATCTATGGAGCTCCAAAGTCGTAACCACAAGGGTTTTTAGTGTTTGTATTTTAACCTCCTTCACATGAACATAAGTCCACTTTTAAAAAAATATAAAAAACATCTCTCATCAAGTTGAGTGTTACAGCTCTATCAATCACAGTTGTTATAGCATTCAAGACTTGGATGCAGGTAAGTTGTTACTCGAATGAGTTTGAGAGGTGACTTCACTTCACATTCCAACCTGCAGTTCCAAAATATAACATGTATGGCTACAATACCTTCAGGTGACTGGACAAATTTGTAGCTATAATGGCGGATATATCTGCACAAAGAGCTCAACTTGGCAACCATTACCAAGAGGCTGTTCTAGAGCTTCCATGGTGAAATCTAGTGCAAGCCATTAACTACTAGCTAGCGATGCTGCATCGAACCCTTCTCTACTTAAACATTTAAAATAATTCATTTGCTGACTGCAAAGTTTTCCCTGTGGCCATTGTCTTTTCATTAAAAGAAATCCAGAAAAGGTGAGAAGCCATAACATGGATGGCTGTAAGGCAGCGAATGATCTAGAATGTTAGGAAGGAAAGGGTTCTGAGACAAATGCATTGCCTAATGTACTGAAGAGTAGATAGCTGAACACTGAAATAACTACCATGGTCTTTGGCCCAAAATGCTAGCAAGACAGAGAGACAACCCCCTTGGAATGCATCCCAGATGAGACAGAGAGACAACCCCCTTGGAATGCATCCCAGATGAGACAGAGAGACAACCCCTTGAAATGCATCCCAGATGAGACAGAGAGACAACCCCTTGAAATGCATCCCAGATGAGACAGAGAGACGACCCCCTTGAAATGCATCCCAGATGAGACAGAGAGACAACCCCTTGAAATGCATCCCAGATGAGACAGAGAGACGACCCCCTTGAAATGCATCCCAGATGAGACAGAGAGACAACCCCCTTGAAATGCATCCCAGATGAGACAGAGAGACAACCCCTTGAAATGCATCCCAGATGCCCTGTTTGTGTTTATTGTTGCTGAGCTATATAGCTAGTGAATCAAGAGTGCTTACCTGATTAGAGCCCTCAGGCGATGAAGAACACGCCCTTGACTTCTGCTGTTGCTTTGTCACCTAAGAAAACTCAGGCCTTTAATTAAAGCGTTAAGCAGGGTGGAGGATGGTTTCAAGGACGGCGCCGCTCCCCCCCATGATGCTTTAACGAGAACCCCCAAATACGGCACTCCCCAGGCTCTGCTCTGCGACATTTCAATTGTTTGCCAAATCCTTCTAGGTAGCCCAGATATGCAGCCCAGTATGTAGCGTATCTAACCCAGCATGTAGGCCAGTATGTAACTCAGTATGCAGCCCAGTATGTAGCGTATCTAGTCCAGCATGCAGGCCAGTATGTAACCCAGTGTCTAGCCCAGTATGCAGCCCAGTATGTAAAACTCGGTATGCAGTCCAGTATGCAGCCCAGTATCTAGCCCAGTATGCAGCCCAGTATGTGACCCATTATGTAGCCAAGTATGCAGCCCAGTATGTAATCCAGTGTCTAGCCCAGTATGCAGCCCAGTATGCAGCTCAGAATGCAGCCCAGTATCTAGCCCAGTATGCAGCCCAGTATGTAACTCAGTATGCAGCCCAGTATAAGTTATATTGATTTGATACAGGTGAGGAAATGGCTAAAGAAGAGGCACACACTTCCTGCTCACAAGATAAGGTAAGATGATAAACTCCTCCCCCCCCCCCCCCCCTCACACACACACACAAACACACACAGAGACTTGGCTCGTAATAATAATTGTGTCCCGTACCAACAATTCTCCTGTATATACACACACGACAAAAAATGTTTAAATATATATATGAAACAAGAATTTGACAACAAATATCTACATTACCCTTTACCTATTAATATAATGAACTCCGGATAGTACTAGTAGACATTTGGATGAAGTTGTGTATTGTGAGCAAGCTTGGTTGCTCACTTCAACTGCATTGCACTTGTCTCTAGTGGGAAAGAGATTGCCTCAAGATGGCTGAAGTTAGGCAATCACAATTCTTCAAGGACAAGTGCACTCTGTTCAGTTGCTACACGTAAGAACAGACAGAACAGTCTATACAATACCTGATTTGCTAGGCCAGGCTGTTATAATGTTCTAGGGTTGTTTTAGCTCATTTTTCCCCCTTAGAAGAACAAGATTCTCTGTGTAGCTGCTGACTGCTCACTTCTTCGCTAGTAGACAAATGCTGCTGCTGAATATAGCAGCTGCTATTAGTGCACAACGTGAGAGGTTGAAGACAATCTTTTTAAGCTTGGAGACCTTTTCCAACTTTAGTCAGCTTATAGGCTGGATGTTCCACATACACAAGGGTGTTTATGACTGCATTGGGACCTTTTACTTTCTTGTGTGTTGTGCTGGGTGGGAGTTGTTGCAATGCATTGGACAGTGTTGGAGTCTTGTGGTAGTAAAAGTGACGAATGGACCTTGTACGCAGGTTATGTCTGGGGGAAATGTAGATGGATACAAATCTTGAAGGTGAAATTTCACTGTTTTGGGGCTGCTGGTTTGCCTTCGTGAAGGATTCAAGGCCACACTCGAAGTGTTTGGGGGGTCAAAGTTGGCTGAAGACACTGTTTACGATACTAAGTTTATGATACTAAGAAGCTGCCAAAGTGAGGTGTAGCTGAGAAATAAGCTTTGCTTTTTTTCACTTTTTTTGGTGTCCGCCATTTTCAAATGTGTGTTTAACCAATGCAGGGAGAAGAACAATTAAGACACTATCACCCATATGCTAGAGGAAGTGGTGTGATAAGCTAATAGTACACAAACACCTGGTATGATTGGAGTGCATCTTTCTGCTCGGCTTGCTGCAAGTCTAGGGAGGGTTCAGACAAGAAACCTTGTCACTGCTAACATAGAGTGGGACATCTGGCAAGGTGACTTGGTTTATAGCAACCTCTCATTCAAAATTTGATGAAGTATACAGACAGTGTACGATGGTGCGCGATAGCTCCGATGGTTATACTGGATTGACCTGTCAAGAAAGAAGACTGTACCTATTTATACTACATCACATGATCTGTGGCTAATTTGATTGGTTGATAACTATAGGTTACATAGGCGCATAACCTACACTTTTAACCGCATGTAGTTTAGCGCATGCGTAATGTAGTATAAGTAAGATAGCCTATACTCCACTCGCGGGTTATGCGCCAGTGTAACCTACTCATTTGCGGTTACATCCCTCGGCTTCGCCTCGTGATAACCGCAAACTCGGAGGTTACATAGGCGCATAACCCACTCTTTTGAATGGGCTATCCTATACGTAGATCACAATTATATTATTATTATTATTATTATTATTATTATTATTATTATTATTATTATTATTATTATTATTATTATTATTATTATTATTATTATTATTATTATTATTATTATTATTATTATTATTATTATTATTATTATTATTATTATTATTATTATTATTATTATTATTATTATTATTATTATTATTATTATTATTATTATTATTATTATTATTATTATTATTATTATTATTATTATTATTATTATTATTATTTTACAAGTTCCAATATGGCTTATTTGTTGTTGTTGTTGTTGTTGATGTTTTATTATTAATTTAAAACAAATAAAAAGTGTGTTGTTACTGTATACAGTTGCGTGTTGGAGAGCCAACAGCATCAATGTCTAAGTATTAGTACACTGTACTGCAAAGTCCAACTCTGAGCGTCTGGGGTTCCAGCACTTTATAAACACTTTGACCAAGATGAATCTTCTCGTGGTACACTACATGTAGACTGTGTGTCTTGGTGTTAGTGTTGGCTGCACCCGGTCAGCTACAGCCTCCTTCACGAACACCACCAACCAAACAGCAGATGCTTTGGTGGAGGATCAGCTACAGACCTCTAGACTTGGCAACAGTTTCCCAAGGTCGAGAACTCCAAAACCCCAACAGTCAACTGAGTACGAGTCATTTGCTCTGCTTACAATGCAGCACATAGACTAGTTTTGAGATTACATCATCATTGAACTTGCCTTCCTGATGATCCTTACCCACAGCTATTGAGAAGCTGTGGATCGTGCATTGGAAAATTTTGGCATATTTTGGTACTAAAATTCTATGAATGGACCTATTATAAGTTACGTGTTGGGAGGGGCAGGGGGGGGGGGGGGAAGAGGTCGATGAATGGATGGCTAGACCCCTGAAATATATTCGAAAGGTTGTTGAGTTTTTGGGTTTTTTTTTACTGTTTTTATGTTTTTTAGGTCTTCTGGTTACCACTTTGCATGGAGTCCTTTTAGAAGTGACTAGTCGAAAACAGCTCTTTTGGGATGCTTTTTGGCTTGTGCCTGCAGCGTGCTTGTACACACAAGCACGTATAAGCTGCCGCAGACCTTATCTCCCATAGTCCCACCCTCCCTGGGTCTTCCATTGTGAGCGTTCATTGAGGACAAAGAAACAAAGACAGACAGAAAAGGGCTGAGACGAAATATTTCAGTTTCAACCCTTACCTGCTCTAGTTTGGCCGCTATGGTTTGTCTTTTGGGTGTGTGAGCCTAATGGACAAAACCCTGCCCATGTTCTTTACCTGGTCGAGTTGTCCCTGCCCCCCTCCCTGGTCCCACTCTCCCTGCGTCCTCTGTGTGAGTGGCCATAGAAAGAAAGGGCCTAGAGAGATAGCGACCAAAGGACAGATAGCGACCAAAGCCTCCATTTAGGCAGCTAAGACGCTGTCATTGTGAATTTTCACTAGGACATGGGCTTTATTTGGGGTTGTTGTTGTTTTTACCTTATGAAATACATAGGTCAAACCCATACAGAAAGTGCATGAGCACTCCCTGGTAATTAGAAAAGAAATTAGTAGAAATGTCAACATATTGTCGCCGAGCAGGTGGCTTACCGCTGCCCAGCATATTGGTGACTAAATTTCTTGTGCTTGTTGCCACGGGTGTTTCTCAGATACAAGCCGTTCTTCAGGAAGTTCAAGCCTCAGAATCAACTTCTTGACGTGCGTTCTCTCCCTGTAGTTTCTCTCTCTAAGGATTGTCATCATCACTCTTCAATTATATTTTTCACTTTACATATGTGCAGTATATATATATATACATATATACTGCACATGTGTGTGTGTGTATATACATATATATAATACACATATATATACTATGATGTATTCAGGTGTACTGTCACGATCAGAAGGTGACAGTGGGTAAGCTGTCTGTGTCTCTGCTGGACTGTTCTCGACTGCCTCCAGTGGATGGAGCTATCTCTGTCTACTGCACCTTGTCCATAGGCAAGCGATGGCTTTGAGCTGGTCCATCAGTGTTATTAATGCTAGAGAAGGTAATATATATACATGTATGATGTGGTTCTAGCTGGGTGTCACTGTCGACCCTTTGCTAAGGGATGTCCATGCCTGGCACACTCCGGCGGTGGACGAGGGGGAGTCTGCTTAGGCGGGGTTCTTGTGTGTCAGTTTGGGACTGGACCGTTGTCGATTATAGAGGGGGTATCTCGAGGTCAAGTTGGAGATAGTGGGAAAAATGGGCGTGCCTCTATTTTATAGCTCCATAACATCCTCATGGTTCAGAGTTTACTAATATGATAAATATTGACTACAAAATAATAAAATACTAAATGAAATGTCTAGTGTGATGTAGATGTGCTTTAGCTCCTCCATTGGGGGTAATTGAAACCCACTAGTGGTTATGGTGGGGAGGAGGGCGGCGGGGGCGGTTATGGTCCAGTACAATTTGTCCTTGACAACGCTCCCCCTGAATGTCTCGTATCTGTGTGATCACACCACACACACACACACACACACACACACACACACACACAGCCTCTCTGCCCTGGCAGCCTCTGGTCCACCTCTGGAAAACGCAGTGGCCCATTCACGAGTTTGTAGTCCATAAGGGAGTTGAAGAGGAGACGATAGGAATTCTCTACAAAATGGTGCGCAACCATCAAGAGAGAGAGAGAGTCCATCTTGTTGAGTGCACTGTATGCTAAAGCTCTCAACCAAAAGCCCCTTTGGTTGCTCACTACCTCATGCCATGCTTGTACCAAGCAGGGAGAAATAATTGTACTCTCTGACATTAGCAAGGTTTCATTTAGAAAATTATCCAAGGTGGGGGCAACTGGAGGAATCTGGATATTAAGGGCGGGGGGGGGGGGGGGGCATGATGTCAAGCACTTATCAACATCGATAAGAATTTTAATAATACAATTTCCAAGGGGGGGGGGGACAAAAAGGTTCCAAGGGGGGGCAGCCTCCCCCCCCCCCCAAATGAAACCCTGATTAGTATATGTAATTTATATATACAGTGTGAGAAATCACAGTCGGACATCAGATATTTTCCTACAAACATCTCGTGTATAGTATTTGTCTGAACAAAAATCAATTTGCTATGTCAAAACTCCGAGCAACACTAATTAATGGATGCTCTAGAATACGTGCGTGCGCACAATCATGAACGTATCGAAGCACCAGATGCCCCAACCTCTGACACAGATAGTAATGAGGAGGATGAGTGTTACTTGTCGACTGAGACGACTAGATATGGGAGGACTGTTACTTGCCTTGTTCGTTATAGAGTTGTATTGTTTGCACTCATTACCTGATGGCTTGAGTGACACGTGTTGTGTAACTTATCAACAACAAAAAAGATGGCAGATCAAAGAGAATGGCAGAATGTACTTGGACAACTTGTCCAAACAGATTTTAGTTGTAATTTCCCTCACTAAATATATTTGTTAGGCCCGTAGAAGGTAACGCTGAAGTGGAGAGGTCAGAGCCCTAGGACTTACTGACCAACTGATTTTTTTGTTCCTCTTCCCACTTTTCCAATGGAATTTTCCATGAACCGTCATATTGTGCAAACTTTAATTTCAGATAATTCAGAACCAAACAATGGATTTATGCGAGGTACTGAAGTCCACGAACACGAGTACCTAAGTGCCAAATTACGCCATCCTGACGTGTCACTTTCATGAAGCTTGCCAAAGATCGCCAACCTACGGAATTAGAGCCAAACTCGTTTGCTAATCTAAACTGTGCGTAATATGTTTGCGAATGTATTGATTTCATGGTATATTTTGACTCGGCACAATGCATGGAATGAGCATTCACCGGTGGCATCTGTGGCTAGTAGTAATCTGGCACTAATTTGGTCAGAAGGTACTCGAGACGGTAGCTCCTGCTGAGCAGCGGAGAGGTTCTTCAACATAGTATTTATATATATCTCCCAGTCAGTTTTATGGCTCCCTCAAATTTCCTAGTGAACACTTCAGGCTGAATTTTCGATTGAAATCTGAACCATTAGAAGTCTGTGACCAAGTCCGGACATGCCATTTCGCTGTTTTGAGGAGAAGATCTTGTAACTGTTGATAAACTTTGTAACCAGGTTGATCAAACCTACTCTTAACATTGTATACTTAGTCGTTAACACACTCCCTGTCAACAGCGGATATGGCGCTCTGGGTTTGGTCGATCGAAATAATATGCGCACGATCGTTTGTAAGCCATAATTTTTAAACTACCTATTTCCTGTTCCATTTGTATGCTTTATTTGAAGCGTGTCACTTCCCCGTAACTAAAGGGGGGAGGGGTCTTGAAGCACACATCGCTCGCAAGTTTTGATGACCCAAAAATGACGAGCAACTAACTAGCAGAAGTCTTTTTTTTGTGTGGCAGGCCATACTCTTGACTCGTCTGAGGATGACTCTAGTGAGGAAGAAGATTGTGGCATCCATGCTTACCTGGGTGAGCCTTCTTAAGAACATGGAGCTTTGGATAAGTTGGCCACAACAGTCGTAACTGTTGGAGCGACTGTTGGAGCGTGGGTGGATGAGCTTGGCGCTACAGCAGAAAGTGATGGCTTCGTCTCAGACAAGGAAGACGTGGATAAAGAAGGCTTCTCAGGTTTGTGAATGGGACCTAGCTCTAGTATTAGCCTGTTAGTTGTGCAAAGGGTAATAGCTTTTTCCTCCCACCTAAAACGCCAGTAATAGCCTATACAGTAGCTAGCTTCCCAGGTATATACATCCTGGGATAAATTATACCCTGAATAATTTTTTTAAAGTTGATAGACATGAAGCTAGTGCTGGAGAACTAGCCTCTCTTTTTTTCCCCTCGCCATCTCATCTTATAACTCGGTTATAACAGATATATATGGGAAAATTAATACTCAGTATTGTAAACAATGCCATATCTAGCCAAATAATGATATTCATACGCATGGCACATAGTGAGGCCTGGTCGATGTTTTGTTGAAGAAGGAGGACTGCATGTAAATAATGCAGTACAATGACATCACTGGCAACGTTCTCTTTTGGACATACAAAAAATGTACTGTGTAGATCAAATATTGGGAGTAGCAATGACCCGGTAATATGCTTCCTTTGTCTCTGATATCTTAGCTATTAATGGCATATGATTGTATGTCGCCAAGCAAATAACTGCTGGATGTTAATTAAGAGGCAATAGATTCTGCATTGCATGCACACAAAAAACGTTATAAAACAAAGTAATGGTATTCATACTTGTGGTCAGAGTGTGTTCGCAGAAACCTGACCACAATATTTATAAAGAAGAAGTGATTGCTAGGGACTTTAGTGAACTTCTGACTTGATGTTTAAATTAAGCTGGTTCCTTTTTTAATATTACTTTTATATTATATTATTTTTAAGATCTCTCGGCTCTCCAATGGTGGGAGGATAAGTCCGGTCTTTCAAAGTCGATTTTCCGATAATAATTCATGGGAGGGCTAAGTAGATCTCTGCTTCAGCAACTGCCTGCTTTCTCTGTGACAAGGCAAGGAAGGTTTAGTTTGGAGGCTACTATCTGTGCTAACTTGTCCTGCTCGAGATTACCTGACAGTATTTCTCATTGGCACTTGGCAAAGTGAAGATCTTTAGAACTGGTTAAATGACTTGAACTTCCATGGGCTCTGGCATCTTTCCTAGAAAAAAAATCTCTTGAGATAAACTGGTCTAGATGACAACTCCACAGTTCCTTCTCTCTATAGACCTCTACACAAATACAACAAAACGCTCCATTCCCATTGTCTTTGTAGTGCAGCCAGGTGTGACGCGTGCAGCCAGGTGTGATGCGTGCAGCCAGGTGTGACGCGTGCAGCCAGTTGTGACGCATGCAGCCAGTTGTGATGTGTGCAGCCAGGTGTGAGCGTGCAGCCAGGTGTGATGCGTGCAGCCAGGTGTGATGCTTGTACCAATTAGCCTGAATTTTTGCATACCACATATTCTGTTGAAATTTAGTGGTAGGTGTGGCACTTCACCAATCTCATGAAAGCATATTTGCAGAAGTCCTTGGCCAATTATGCCAGCGATCTTGAGCATGATACCAGACCTGAATTGCCTGCCACCTGCTGTAATGAAGTAGGAAAATACACTGAAAATCAGTTTGCTTGAGACTGGGGGAAAATTTCAGCCTCCACGCTTGCCTAATTAGTCGTGGTTGAGCGCCTAATGAATACTCTAGGTTTGTCAAGTAAGTAGTTCTTCCTCTAGCCACAGATAACTAGCTAGCACTTTCCAATTGGAAGCACAGCTACAGCCAGTCCACCACTCAGATTTTGAGGCACTTTGGCTGCATGTGACTTAGTTACAACATATGCACATTATCTTTAATATCAAAAGAGAGCTCACAGCATCATTTGAGCTATATATCTAGTTCATACAGTGAAGTGTGCAGAATCTATGGAGCTCCAATATTGTAACCAGTAGCCAGTAGCGTTCCTAGACCCTCTTCAGACCCTCTTCACATGAACATAAGTCCACTTTAATAAAAATTTAAAAAATCTCTTGGGATTCAATCTGTAGTGTTCGTACAGCTCTATCAATCACAGATGTTATAGCCATTCCAGACTTGATGCTGGAAAGTAGCGATTACTAAGGAGTTTGAGAGGTGATTTCACTTCACATTCCAACCTGCAGTTCCAAAAAGATAACAAGTATGGCAAAACAAAAGCTACCACCAGAAAGCATTCTGCATGGGCTACATTTTGGTATGTAAATCAGGACCATAGCATGGATGTGTGCAGAGATGTGGTAGTTTAAAGTAAAACCATGGCATCAGACTGTCCCTCGCCTGTTGGAGCAGTATTAGCCACCAAGCTTACCTAGCCATGAGGTCAATCAACCCAGCCATGTGTCAATCATGTGATGCTTTGATCAACAACTTTGCCGCAGGAAATTGAGGTTAAAGGTCACTAGACATGGGCATTGCTTTTTTTACATGTATACTAAAGGAGATTTTGGAAGAGCCCAATACAAGAAATTTCAGCATAATTGGTCGAGGCATAATTTGCAGCACTTAGTTCAGACATAGTAGGGCCATAGCTACCACGATTGCTCACGCACTCTACAAAGTTCAACAATAAGTTCAACAATAGGGTATTCCTTTTTATTTTTTTAAAATGGAGCGGCTATGGCCACTGCAGCTGCTGTTTCCTATGGCCCAGTATATACATACATACGTACATATATAGATATATATCAGGGAGAGTTGCTTTGACCTGGTAATCCCATACACACAACACACACCATCTCTCTCATCTAAGACTCATTTTGACATCTTCTCATCTGCGGTTACAGCCATTGCTAGTGCTGTAAACACTTCATGAAGCCTTGCTAAGGAGTGAACTAGTTCAGCGAGTGTGTTTAGTTGTTCACAGAGTGCATGCAGTATAGGTCCTCATTTAGTTATACACAGTGCATGCAGTATAGGTCCTCGTTTAGTTGTACACAGTGCATGCAGTATAGGTCCTCGTTTAGTTGTTCACAGTGCATGCAGTATAGGTCCTCGTTTAGTTGTTCACAGAGTGCATGCAGTATAGGTCCTCGTTTAGTTGTTCACAGAGTGCATGCAGTATAGGTCCTCGTTTAGTTGTTCACAGTGCATGCAGTATAGGTCCTCGTTTAGTTGTTCACAGAGTGCATGCAGTATAGGTCCTCGTTTAGTTGTTCACAGAGTGCATGCAGTATAGGTCCTCGTTTAGTTGTTCACAGAGTGCATGCAGTATAGGTCCTCGTTTAGTTGTTCACAGTGCATGCAGTATAGGTCCTCGTTTAGTTGTACACAGTGCATGCAGTATAGGTCCTCGTTTAGTTGTTCACAGTGCATGCAGTATAGGTCCTCGTTTAGTTGTTCACAGAGTGCATGCAGTATAGGTCCTCGTTTAGTTGTTCACAGAGTGCATGCAGTATAGGTCCTCGTTTAGTTGTTCACAGAGTGCATGCAGTATAGGTCCTCGTTTAGTTGTTCACAGAGTGCATGCAGTATAGGTCCTCGTTTAGTTGTTCACAGTGCATGCAGTATAGGTCCTCGTTTAGTTGTTCACAGAGTGCATGCAGTATAGGTCCTCGTTTAGTTGTACACAGTGCATGCAGTATAGGTCCTCGTTTAGTTGTTCACAGAGTGCATGCAGTATAGGTCCTCGTTTAGTTGTTCACAGAGTGCATCCAGTATAGGTTCTTCTGTGTGTGTGTGCATGTGCTAACTGTTCTATATATTGTGCACACAGGTCACCCACGAAGAAGAGTCGGAGAGATGTGACTTTGTCGTCATCACCAAAGTGGTGTCTCCTTCAGCCGCTTACACTGCAGGAGTGAAGAAAGTGAGGACACAGAAGCATATGTGTGCATTAACTAACTCACTTTCTTGCATGCGGTAAGGGGTGCCTTATTATTATTATTATTATTATTATTTTAGGGTTTATAACATGTTTTCAAAATAAGTATATACACATAGCAGTGTAAATCTTGGCTGCATCGCCTAATCATAGATTTTTTAGCATCAACCCCCCCCCCCCCCCCCCCCCCCCCGAATTAATTTCTGGTGTTGTTGTTGTTCTATTTATAGCACCGTAATTTTTTTCTTTTTATCAGATGACGTATTTCCTTGATAGAGAATGTGCCTCAAATAGAACATGCATCATTTACTATCTTGAAAGAAATAGAACGCACCCTCAATTAGATTGCGTAATGAAAGGAAATGCTGTCCAACCAGGTAAAGAAAGCTTGGCCATCTGTCACCACTTAATGTGATAATCAAATCCTTCAAAAGTTGTGGCACTTCAGTCGAGGCAGTTGGGTCACATGATGATGATGACATCATCCACTGTTCGGGCAAGTTGCAGAAAGTGCTGCAGCAAACGTCGCCAATAAAACGGCCAAACTCCATAGGTGGGGGAGACTGACGAGGCCGATCCCTTCACAAGTGATGGAGCCGACTATGAAGAAGACGAAAAAAACTAGAAGAGAGATCGATGGCTAGTACACAAACACTGAGCACTATCATCAATAATTACAACCTTTTTCTTCTCTTTTTTTTTTAGATCAGGTGACCTCATGCAACTATTGTGCGCGCACCTTTTAGTAACAACATAGCAAACCCTCGAATAGTACACGCCCTCAAAGAGTATGCGCAGCTAGGCAGGTCGTGGAATTGATAGAATGCGTGCATTCTATTCGAGACAATTAATTTCAAATTGTTCATACCATTAGATTGCAAATGCAGCAATAATGTTGAGTTTGGTATATAAGTATTGGATCCACATTGAGTTAAGCTACGCAAGAATTGTTGATGCGTGTATGCAGCGATTCCCCCATTAACATTGTGTCAATCAACGTCGTTTCATTATAATGTCGTTGAGAAACATGAGCGGGTTGCCTGCCTTAAATAATTAATGCGGACCGCTACATAAATCGGGAATGGTTACCATGGTGAAGAGAATTATCGAGAGAACACTCGGCAGACAGCAGATTTGAAGGTAGACTGGACTGGCTGCGCAAGTGAGAATGCTCTGCACTGTTATTGATGTGTCACCTTACCAGATAGTATATCAAGCCAGCCTGAAATAACTGCTCCAAAATCACTTCCCCTATAGGCCCTCATACCCCCTCCCCTGTCCCCTCAATAAAAAAATAAACCCCCCAGCTACTTGTACAGTATGCTGGCAGGAAAGGATGGTAGGCATAGTTACTCAGTATCAACATGCTCTAGCTTTTTGCTTTCTCTTTGCTTGCCACTCCATGCCTGCTAGTATAATCACTTAACGGTCCTGACCACGCATTAGTGGAAGAGTTGGTGGAGATTGTTAGACTTGCCCAACCCTCAAATCAGAAGTACTAGTTTATATGATTCAGCAGTCTACTGGGCATGTGCAGTTATAATTATATCTGCTTATGGTTATTTTGTGTTGTGTGCATGGATGTGGGTGTGGTGTGTGGGTGGGTGTGTGTGGATGTCAGAATTTGTGGTTGTACATGCTTATGTGGTTTAATGGCGTATGATAATATAGGGTGGTGAGTGGTGTTTTTTATTATTAAAAAACACTTCTAATGTTTTAATGAAGAGCTGCACTTCAATGCAGTCTGGATTTGTCATTGCCACATAGGCTGTTCAAATACACGTGAAGAGGTGGCCTGGCATATTGTAGTGTGAACCAGTCCTGGAGTGGATGAAGGTTAATAGTGAGGTGGCCTGGCATATTGTGAACCAGCTGTTGAGTGGATGAAGGTTTACTAGTGAGGTGCCTGGCATATTGTGAACCAGCTGTTGAGTGGATGAGCACGATGAAGGTTACTAGTGAGGTGCCAGGCATATTGTGAACCAGCTGTTGAGTGGATGAAGGTTAATATACTAGTGAGGTGCCAGGCATATTGTGAACCAGCTGTTGAGTGGATGAAGGTTAATAGTGAGGTGCCTGGCATATTGTGAACCAGCTGTTGAGTAGGTTAATAGCTCACTGTTCGCATCTCTAAGTTTATTTTGCGTACATGATAATGACGTTGTTGTTGTTGTTGTTGTTGTTATTGCTCGTATCTGCCTGATCTGATGGTGCTTCCACACTGCATCAATCAGACATGTCATGGATCATGTGCACCTCATGTGATTTGTTGTTGTTGTTGTTAGTGTCACATGTTAGCTAATCACCTCACCTAAATGAAATGCTGGTTAGACTTTTTAAGCTGATTTAACGAGAAATTATTAGTTTGTGACTGTTGTTGCTGTCATTGTTGTTTGTTGCTGTCATTGTTGTTTGTCATTGTTGTTGTTGTTGTCGTCATTGTTATTACTGTTGCTTGTCATTGTTGTTGCTGTCATTGTTGTTTGTCATTGTTGTTTGTCATTGTTGTTGCTGTCATTGTTGTTTGTCATTGTTGTTGCTGTCATTGTTGTTGTCATTTTTGTTTGTCATTGTTGTTGCTGTCATTGTTGTTTGTCATTGTTGTTGCTGTCATTGTTGTTTGTCATTGTTGTTGCTGTCATTGTTGCTGTCATTTTTGTTTGTCATTGTTGTTGCTGTCATTGTTGTTTGTCATTGTTGTTGCTGTCATTGTTGTTTGTCATTGTTGTTGCTGTCATTGTTGTTTGTCATTGTTGTTGCTGTCATTGTTGTTGTCATTTTTGTTTGTCATTGTTGTTGCTGTCATTGTTGTTGTCATTTTTGTTTGTCATTGTTGTTGCTGTCATTGTTGTTTGTAATTGTTGTTGTCGTCGTCATTATTAATACTGTTGTTTGTCATTGTTGCTACCATTGTTATTGTTATTGTTGTTGTTGTTGTTGTCTGTAGGGCGACATTTTGACTCGTGTGAACAACGTGAAGGTGACATCTGTGAGGCAGGCCAGGCGGCTAATGAAGAAGTTTAAAGATGGCAGCAGGTGAGGCCAATGCCACCAAGTTTATTTGCAACATGTGCCTCGGAATAGAACACGGAGAGTAACGAGGGGTGGAGGAACCGATTTTGATTTTGAGGGGGGGGGCAAGGAACCGTGTGGAATTCTGATTTGGATTCAAGACCTCTGCAGATGAAACTGCTACTGAACTTATAGGGGGGGGGGGGGGGAAGGGTCCCCCACTGGTGGAGCCTCCCCTGAGTATAGAGAACCATCTAAAGCCTCTATACACACTTACAACCAGACCAGGCCATGACTTGGCATGGTGACACATGGTGTTGCTCTTTGTAAAAATAAAATAAAAATAGGTGTGTCCAACAGAAAATTGCGTCCAAATGCGGACTCCATTTTGGTCCACCACTGTATTGGCACATATACCAAGCAAATGCCCAGGCTGGGTGACAATACTGGGCTCTGGGTGGTGGCTAGACACACATACATGGTGGAGTAGAGAGGTGACTGGGCCCTAAACTAACCAGGCTCTGGGTGGTGGCTCTCCTAGTAGACACACACACACATGGTGGAGTAGATAGGTGACTGGGCCCTGAACTAACCAGACTCTGGGTGGTGGCTCTCCTAGCTAGACACACACACATGGTGGAGTTGGAGTGTGAGGAGCCCTCAATTATATCATGCCCTAGCCCTAACCCTAGCCGGTGAAACGGCTGCCTCCTAGGTGGTGATGTTGTCTGTTGGAAGCAAGAGTGCACCAAGGTAGGATGGATAACCCTTTCATAACCTTTGCCATCTGGCATGGCTGGATGGACTTGAACACTGCTGTGTGCAAGGGGATAGTCTCTAAAGGCTGATTCACAATAGATGCAACGCGTTAGCGGTGCGACGAGTTGCGATGCAGTGCATCGGTTGCGACATATTGTGAACGTGTCGAACGTGTTGCTCTGCAGTGCACTGCGCCGCTTGAATTGACTCGACTTCTAAATTACGACCCAACGGATTGGTGTGCTTTATTTTGTTCATCAACTAAAATGGACGAGGAAAGACTGGTTGAGGCTGTCTGGACCTTTCCTTGCCTGTGGAAAGTATCCAGCAAGTCCTACAGGGACTTGAGGGCAAGGGAGAATGCGTGGAAGGAAGTGGCAGGTGAAGTAAGTTAAATCTATTTTTATAACCTGTAATAATTATATAGCACTGAGCTAGTAATGTTCTGTGATTTTGATGCTAGCACCTTGCTAGTAATGTCCTGTATTTTTTATGCTAGCAAGCTAGTAATGTCCTGTATTTTTTATGCTAGCAAGCTAGTAATGTTCTGTATTTTTGATGCTAGCAAGCTAGTAATGTCCTGTATTTTTTATGCTAGCAAGCTAGTAATGTCGTGTATTTTTTATGCTAGCAAGCTAGTAATGTTCTGTATTTTTTTATGCTAGCAAGCTAGTAATGTCCTGTATTTTTGATGCTAGCAAGCTAGTAATGTCCTGTATTTTTGATGCTAGCAAGCTAGTAATGTTCTGTATTTTTGATGCTAGCAAGCTAGTAATGTCCTGTATTTTTGATGCTAGCAAGCTAGTAATGTCCTGTATTTTTTATGCTAGCAAGCTAGTAATGTTCTGTATTTTTTTATGCTAGCAAGCTAGTAATGTCCTGTATTTTTTATGCTAGCAAGCTAGTAATGTCCTGTATTTTTTATGCTAGCAAGCTAGTAGTGTCCTGTATTTTTTAGCAAGCTACTAATGTCCTGTATTTTTTATGCTAGCAAGCATGCTTGTGTGATTAATAGGTTGGGGAAGGAGTGACTTCTGAAGTGCAGTAAAAAGTGGAAATTACTGCGGGACCACTTTGTCAGGGAGCTCCGCAGCTTAAAAAATAAAAAGAGTGGAGGTGGAGGCCCACCCTACAAATCTTATTGGCCTCTATTCGATATTTTACTTTTTTTGATGGATTCTGTCGGACACAGATCGTAAGTATACTTAATGATTATGAATGAATGATTGTTTTGACAGCAATGTAGCTCTACTATACTATAAATATACTGCTTGTTTTTTCAATAGAACTTTCTCAAACTTTGGTGGGGATCAGAACAACTCTGGGTCTATGTGTACGCAGGATTCTGTCGACATCAACAATGTTCCAGACCGTGATCTAGATGACAGGTACCATTATTGTCTACATGAAGGCTTATTTTACATGAAAACATCATGCTTTTTAGTGTGATGGATGCTGACACCGGAGTCTCTGATTCCACATCTTCTCCACGCCAGCATAGCAGGTCGACCTCCACTCAACAGAATGCATCACAGCCTGCATCACAACCTTCCTCACCGAGGGCACATCTTACAGTGCGACAAACGCCAGCTTGTAGACGAGGGAACAGGGAAGATGAACTGGATGAACTCATTTCCAGGAGCCTTCTCGATTCCCGTGAAAGGCGGGAATTGAGGGAGAAAGAGGTCTCAATGAGTAAAGAGATGAAACCCGATATCCACTATGGGCTTGAAGTTGCAGATACCTTGTCAAGATTTACTCCTCGACAAAAAAGCCATGGCAAAATACCAGATACATTAATAAAAAAATTGAGATTGAATTTCCCCCTGAACAATGCCCTCCTCCCCCTCACAATATTTATCAACCAGACTATTGATTCCCTCCTTCCCATAATGTTCATTTTCAACCACATCTATCGATTTTGAATAAGATCAACCACACAATATATTGACATGATAAATCAAACAAAGTCGGGCCAAACAATGCTGTGAACTATGTAGTGATCAATAGGTAGTTATTGTGTTCGGCGTACATGTATATATTGCCATGATACTTGGCCAATAGTGCTGGTGAAGTACTCCTTGTAGCTGTTGCGAATGGAGGCAGAAGACCTTGAATGCCTGAAATTGGATGGATTGTATTCAAACTTACGACAAAAGAATGAAAATACCTGTACCTGTTGCTACTGGTGTGATACTGATATCATGCCAGTGCATGGATCGTCATCTTCACCTGCCCTCCATCCACCAGCTATTGAGTTCCCAGCGCCATCTTCCCTATCAATAAAACCCGGAGGAGAGTACACAGATGATTCTGTGCTGCGCAAGTAATTCTGCAGGGCTCTTGTGGCCTTTGTATAAATAACAACTCCGTCTGGCTGGGCAATAATAGGCCTCCTGAAGATGCTCCAGCTACACATGCCAGAGTACCAACAATTTGTTTGCATTAAATTATATAATCAGCAAAGGCACACATACCTAGCAGCCAGGATGCCAAAAGCGTTCTCAATTATTCGCCTCGCCCGACTGAGCCTGTAATTAAACACGGCTTGCTCCTCTGTCGACAAACAAAACTATTACATGTCCATTCTTTAGAAGGTACATGAGATAACATACCAGGCAGGTTCTTTCCAGGATATGGCCGTAACATATATTCCCGGAGAGGGAATTCCTCGTCTCCTATAATTACGGAAGTTCAGGTTGTATTGTACACGGAAGTGAGCTTGGACCAGGCAATGACAATTGGCCGCTCTCTAGTGCCCTCCCAAACTCTGAATTTGCAAGTGTACAATCATCACTGCGGCGGCCAACTTGGCCCAAGTCCACCAAGGTAAACCTATCTAGTGCATACCAACAGAAATAATGACAAAAAATAATGCAGCAATATCACACGAGTATCTATAGTGAGCATCGCTGACTGCAAGCAGCACTACTGAATGTGTCCCCTTGTAGTTGAAGAACGTTGATCCACTATTTACAGGGGCTTGCACAACAATGTGCTTTCCGTCAATAGCCCCTATTATATAAGAAATAACTGAAATATGGGGTGATTGTTCATGATAGCCTATACAGTTGGGAAAGTTCCACATCTTGTTGAACTTGCTACTGATCCCAAGCCACTCAGCTGCACATGATGGGGCCTTTACATATTCCTTCTCCATCTGAGTCCAAATAACTTCACATGTCTCTTATATTATATTACACACTGTCGACCGCCCCATACGGAAGTTGAACGACAGAGACACCTAGTAAATGTGTCTGCAATTAAAACCAACAACATGGGTTTCATTTAGGGGGAGGCGGGGGGCTGCCCCCCCCCCCTGGAAATTGTATTATTAAAATTCTTATTGATGTTGATAAGTGCTTGACATCATGCCCCCCCTTAATATCCAGATTCCTCCAGTTGCCCCCCCCCCCCCTTGGACAATTTTCTAAATGAAACCCTGAACAATTCAATTCACATCATACTACCTGTGAGTTCCCTGTGGCAAGATAGCGGAGTGTAAGGGCCAACCTCTCTGTGGGTAATATCGCTCTTAGATAGCTGTAATACCTCCGGTGAATAAGGAAAGGACTGACCTATTCATGAAATGAAACTATCACTTGATAATTTGGGGGAAACATCAACCATGGCACCTACCATCTGTAGAAGTGAGTCAAACCTCCCCTTCAACAGACTAAGATACCTGAAGTGGGACTCTGAATCAGTTAGCCTCATCTCTTGGAGGAGATTGTGGTACTCCCCCTGTAACCTCCTTCATGAAAAAATAGGGTGCACCCATTCTTCTTTACTCTTCTTCTTTCTCCTCCTCCTCCTGTTAGCTAGAAGCAAAAGCAGCTCAAGCTCCTCCTCATCACTGGAGAAATGGCTATCAACAACGCCGTCCATAGCGAGCGCACTTCAATTCGAAAATACTTGGTCGAGGTTTAATGGGTGGAGTCAACTCCGGGTTAAAGTGCACATAATAATAATAATAATAATAATAATAATAATAATAATAATAATAATAATAATAATAATAATTCCGTGATAGCCCACTTGGAGCATGTGACACACACACACACACAGAATATGTAAACATTAACACTATTCACTAATCTTGATTGTTAGTTCTGTCCAATTTTGACACAAAGGTCAGGTCCAGAGCTCTCAGTTTCTGAAACCCTCGGAACAGCCTCCTGTCTCAAAATAGGGCCCACCAGTGTCCATACATCCTCAACATGTTTATCCTTCACACACTTGCCCACACCGACCTTTCACCTCTTCACCTTTCACCGCCTATCCCCATCCTCCACACACCCACCTTTCACCTCATCACCAGCCTATCCCCATCCTCCACACACCCACCTCCACCTCTTCACCATCCTCCCCACACCCACCACCTTCCACCTCATCACCAGCCTATCCCCATCCTCCATTAGCCCTTTCACTGTCGACTCTTCAAATAGGTCATGCCTCACCTTCTTGGCTTCATCATAGGACCTTCGTGTTAGCTTTCTTTCAAATTCTCCCTTTGACAGTTCAACGCTCGGGCCAAAATCCCTCAGGACATTCATCTCAATCAAGTTCGTGAATTAAACACACAAAACTACACCACTAACAACAAGCAAAGCTGAAGCATTCGCCTCAAAGCTGAAGCATTTGCCTCAGAAGTCCGCCATTGTAGCACCATTAATCTAATAATTACATTTGAATCGACGCGACTGCATTCATTGTGAACCACGAAGCGATGCGTTGCGACACGTAAACCGACAAATTTTTTATTTTTTTTTATTATTATTATTATTTTTTAATTTATTATTTAATAATAAATATACACCTATATATATTATGCATACCTAAAACAAAGCAGACACTAAAAAGTCTAAATGAATCCATCCACCTCTGCAGTAACTAGGGGGAGGCGGCCTAGCCACAGGGTAGCAGTGCCTCTCCAACAGACAGCCTTTGGAACAGGTGACAAATAGAATCCATGGGAGAGTTGCCGAATCTCTGAGCCTGGTGGCAGCTAATCTCAGTTGTAGTGTGGCACGCATCTTCACTCCAGCCACCAAGAGATTCGACTACAAGTATCGACGTGGTGCGACGCAGAGGCATTGCGTCTATTGTGAACCGGCCTTAAGCTGGACAGGAATCATAAACCTCTTTTCCCCTTAAATGTTGATGAAGTGCTGTTTTGTCATTAGCTTGTTGGTAATGAGGTGACAATGGCTAGTAGAGATAAATGCTAGTTTACCTTATGCCGATTAAAAACCCTTGTTCAGATTCTGGGCTGGTATGTTCTTATTCGACAAGTCAGTCCCACAAATTGTGTCCCAGAATCTAAAGAAGGAGCCATAATGGCCCACATTGTGGGGTACGAAAAGGGATGTAGCGAAATGGACTGAACCACAACTCGTACCTGCAATATAAAATCGCGCAAGTATAGTCCATGGAGAGGCTGTCTTAGGCTGGAGTTATGGTCACCATTCTGGGCACTGGTACATGCAGTCATGCTTGAAGAAAAGAATTTGTAATGAGTGGGGGGGAGGGATCTCGAAGGTTTAATAATCCCTTCCTATCCAATTGAATGTTTTCATCACGTGATTAAAAATGACGTTTCAGCAGGCTCGCGCCATCTTGGTGTACAGCTGTTTGTGGCGCAATATGCTAAGTTTGTCATCTTACGCTAAGAACTTACCAGCTGAAGCCAAGAAAATATATAAACAGAAGATTGAAGTGATCAATGGCTTGGATCCGTTTGGATCATTCCTAGGAGAGTCACCACAGTCAGTTCCACCAGTGGATGCCAGTGCCAGCGACTTGGTAGCTTATTTAGTGCTGCACACTAACTTCATCACACCGAAACAATTTAAGGCTCATAAGTCTCTGGAGGCATACAATCAGTTCGTGTGTGGTTGGATCAAGGATGTCCGTACGTGGAGAATAGCAGGAACATATGTGACAACTGGATGAAGAAGTATACATATTAAATTCACATACAGGCTAATATTGAAGTATGGTAAAGTATAGACAAAGCATGCCACTGGGGAGCCACACAACAACAGGTGTGATTGTGGAGGCTCCCAGATTGCGTTTATGACCCCCATTATTCATTGCTTTTGCTTGATTTAGGTTCGCCATTCTCAACGCTTCAGTGAAACACCTCTAAGCTGTTGGACCATCATTGAGTAAACCGGAGAGGTGTGCTGCACCCATTGCAATTGTATGGCTGGGTTAGGTGAAACATGTACACACATATATAGCTGCTGTACTGTTTTATTTGGAAGCTGCTGCTAGAGTACAAGGAAAGCAAACTAGTACACAACGTAAGTGTGAACGGCTCATGCCTTCATTTCAAAATAATGTGGAATATCTACCTATCGACTTTACGTCTGCTAGAGGAAAGAAAAGAATGAAACAATAGATTCCACAGTGCCATCAACAGGACAGGCTGATGTACACCAACCTGCCATAGTCTCTCCCAGTAGTGATGCCTTTTATGAAAGTTTGAGTCACAGTAGCACAAAACCAACCATACTTTCCCTTATTCCAAAGTATGCATCCGTTTACATACCAAAAAGGTTGCTACCTACAGTACCTCTCCCCAACCTCTGCCATTTCTTCACCAGTCCAAGTACATGGATTTAGAATACCATGAACTTTTGAAGGTATATATGTGAATCAGTTCAAATTGAAATCTCTAAAGAAATGGCACTTACTGTGGAGAAAGAAGCCAGACTTCAGTCTAACTCTAAACTGTGGTTCAGTTTTAGAGCTGGTCGAGTGACAGCTTCACGAATGAAGGCTTTTTGTCGTACTGATGCTTCAAATCCTTCTCAGAGTTTTGATAAAATCCATCTGTTACCCTGAATTATTTTGCTTTACCAGCAAGCAAAAAACATGGGGTTGTAAACACGAGAAATCAGCAAGAGATAACTACATGAAGGCAGAGAAAGGAAAGCACACTAACTTTGCTATACAAGACAGTGGTCTGGTCAGTAATCCTCTGTGGCCTTATATTGGTGCATCTCCAGATAGAATCGTTTCCTGTACTTGTGGCGGGAAAGGTACATTACAAATTAAATGTCCATACTGTCATAGAGGAGAGAATATAGTAACTGCTGCCTCTGAAGACAACACATTTTGTCTTCAAACGACATCAGATGGAAAGCTTTGTCTTGATCGTAATCATGCATATTACTATCAAGTGCAGACACAAATGTTTGTCAGTGATGTCGAATATTGTGATTTTTGTGTATGCACATTTAGTGATAATGACACGGATTTTCATGTTGAACGGATTTCAAAGGATGTTCAATTCTGGAGCGAATGTGTGGCTAGAGCACAACTTTTCTTCAGGACTTGTATTCTCCCCGAGTTATTAGGAAAATGGTATACCAAGCCAAGTAGATAGCAGCATTAAAGCTATCCAACCTGAAGCATTAGCTTTAAAAGACACATCTGAACACGATCAACAAACAAAATACTGCTACTGCGGAGGTCCTGAGGAGGGAACTATGATAGCTTGTGAGAATGGAGACTGTGCCATTGAATGGTTTCATACTGAGTGCCTGAAGATAACAACCATTCCCAAAGGCAAATGGTATTGTCCGGACTGCCTTTGTTTATCCGAAAAAGAGTGTGTACACCATCAGGCTGCAGTAGTACTAATTAAAATTGTCCAATGTTAATAATAATTATTGTATACTAATTATATAATAATTGTACACTGTATTAAGACATGATGTTAACTTCTTATGCATCCTGTTAGCCATAAATATGATCTTCACTAATCAAAGGGGACAACAGAATCGCATAATTACAGAGAGCACAACAAATGCGGACAATCCGATCAATAAGTGGACAGTCTTCTCCCATTCTTTTTATAATGAAGTCGATTGGTAATGTGCTCTGTAGAATTTAATATTTCTGTCTCACATTACCAATGACACGTTCAACAAGTATTCGCACATTTGCAATAGTTCGTGTCTCCTGTATATCCATTGCTATTAACTGGCTTTTCCCCTTAGTGAATGCAGGAATGTGAAGTTCTTGCCTGCATTATTCCTACAGAATCTTTGATGTCAAATCCCCTGTCTGCTAACACATCTCCAGGGAGTAGCTTGTCCAATATCCCACAGTGTTCAGTGAGGTACTTGTCACTCACATGGCCACCCCATGGTTCAGAAAAAAAAGATACTACTCCTTGGGTGCGATCCCCAGTAACACTTTCACTGCTTGTACGAAGACCATGTGCTGGCTCTTGCTTGAAGATTAGATGGACGCTCAATAAAAACCTCAAGGCAATCAATTATCACAGCAACTTTAGTTCCAAATGAGGCACGGAAACAATCTGGCATTGTCTTACATAAGGCTTCACGATCAGGCCACAAAATTAGGTTGCGCAAGCTATTATCCATTGCTGTCATCCACTTCAATAGTATTCGCGACACAGTAGCACATGATACATTAAAACGATATGCAAAGTCTTGTACCTGACAATTAACGAAGCTTTACCATTACAACCATAAACTCCTAAATACTTGACAGCTTGGTTAGATCAGAACTTGGCACCGATATTTTCACCAAGTCAAAAACTACCTTTTGAATTTTGGTAAACCAGAATAAAATGCCACCGTCTCATCACTAACAAAGGACTCTTCAGAGAATGTAACTACTCTTTGTGAAAGTTTGATGGTTAAATCATCAATTACATGATGGACTGGGCTAGCTCTTTGCATATTTTGCAGACAGGCAGAGGTTAGATCTGTCTGTGTTGACACACCAGTTTCTGTCTCTGGTTCAATAGCAATACCTTGATTCATTTCTTCGGGATCTGTCACTGGCTCAACTGACTCACCAAGTGATAATAGAGACCGTGCAGCCTCCAGTGTTTTAGCAGCTTCCCTCCTTGCTTTCTTCCTCTCCCATCTTTCAGTGGCCTTCTTTGCTAGGTTGAGCCTTTTTCTTTTTTTGACCAAGATGTAAAGTAGGCAGCCAATCAGGATTCGTTTCATCATAGAGGTATGCTGGCTTTCCCGATATGAAATGCCTCGAGCAAATACGATTGTTTTCAAGGACTTGAGTATCGTGAGAGCATCTCTAGATATCGCAGCAAGAAAAACATTTTTATTATTATTTATTTTATTATTATTAATATGATTTACAGATGATTTACAGAACATCATGAGTGAAATTGGTGGATGAGATTGTGACAAGTGAAATTTGATGATAGTAGATGGCTGTGGGCTTACTAGTTCTGTCACTAGCAGCCTGGTAAGATACATGTGTGAATTCTTATTTGAATGTGGAACTGACATGCAACGGTTACAAGGGCATATATAATGAAAAGTGCAGAGATTTTCAGAGTCGAAGTGTAGATTGAAGTGGAGCCATAGGTGGTCTTCAATCTTTCTTTTGAGAGTAGGGATGGAGAGCCCGAGATTTAGAGGTGGAAGTGAGTTCCATAAACAGGGTATACTATTGAAGTAGAGCTGGCGAGAGTTGTTTGTGCTCGATCTGATGTGAATCAGTTTAGATCTAGTTGCACACTCACTGAAAGCGACATAGTCGGTTATGCTGAAGGAAGATGTAGGCTCCTTGAGACACTTGATGAAAAACATTATATCGTTCAATTCTAAGAACATCATCAAAGGAAGCAAATTGAGAGTGATAAGTCTGCTCTTGTAGACAGAAGTGAAGTCGTTTAGAATATATTTAGAAGCTCTCCTCTGGACACGTTCCATGGACTTTATGTCCTTCAGATACATGGGTCTCCATAACTGTGATCCATAGACGAACTGGGATCGTATTAGAGATAGGTATAGTGATTTCTTAGTGGTAATTGGAATGTGTAGGCTGAAGGTACGCCTGATGAGACTTAGCTTCCCGTATGCTTTTGAAATCAGTAGGCTGTAATGCTTGTCCCAGGACAAGTCATTGCATATTACTAATCCAAGATCCTTGTGGCTGTCAAACATTGGTATTTCCTCACCTGTCATTGTGTAATTGAATTTAACTGGGAGATTTGCCGACAAAGCGAACAAGAGTGAGCTTGGTGGTGTTGAAGTCAAGTTTCCACTTTTTAGACCATGCTTCGATGCTGTCTAAGTCCCCTTAGAATTGCATCCCTTGGCGAGTTGATAGATTTGAAACATTTAGTGTCGTCTCAAGAAGCTTGGTATGTAATACAGAGATTGGTAGGTCATTTAGGTACAGGATGAACAAAATAGGGCCGAGGATACTGCCCTGTGAGACACCTGAGAGTACAGGTAGTACATCCGATTCACTGCAATTAACTGATGTTAATTGTTGTCGGTTGGTGAGATATGCTTGAAACTACTTCCACAGGTTCCCTGTGATGCCATAGGATTTGAGTTTGCAAAGGAGCTCATTGTGAGGTACTCTATCGAACGCTTTGCTAAAGTCGAGATAGATTGTGTCGACCTGACTTGTTGTAGACAGATTATGATGAATGTCACTGATGAAGATGAGTAATTGTTGAATGGTTGATCTCTTTCTCAGAAAACCGAATTGACTGTTGTTGATAACACAGTTTGTTATATGGTCAATGATTTGGTCATACACAAGTTTTTCTAGCACCTTTGATAAAGAACGTAGGAGTGCAATTGGTCTATCTTTATAGATGACCTATCACCAGACTTGTGAATTGGTGAGATACGATGAGTTTTCCACTCTGGTGGAATATGGCCTTTCTTAAGAATCTGGGTAAAGAGATATAAAGCCGGTTCATATATAGCTAAAGAGCAAGATTCAAGTACTCTGGGACCAATCCCATCAATTCCCTTGGCCTTTGTAGGGTCAAGTGAAACAAGGGCTAGATATACATCTGAGAGATGTTATTCAGGGAATTTGAAACTGAGGTAGGCATTGATTCATAAATATCATCGGATTTTAAATTCTCTGATGAATTAGTTGCGAAGATCGAGTGGAAATAAACATTGAAAAGTTCGGCCTTATCCTTGTCAGTTGATGCATGGGAAGCTCATGACTGGAAAAGATGAAACCATAGACAGACTCTTTATATGCTTGTAGATTTTATGATTGCTTTTATTAGCATAGTCACTGACGAGCTCGCTTTACCAAGAAGTTTTTGCTTCCATAATTTGAGACAGAAGGCTTTTTTCAGCAATTGAATCAAGTTCCGAGTTTTGTCTGATGGGTTCTTCCTGAACCTTCGACGGAGGAATCTCAATTTATTGATGTTGTGCTTAATATGTGGTGAGAACCATTTAGGGAAATTCTTGCTGCTTATTTTCACCACTGGTACAAAAATAGACGATGAGTTTAGAAGCAGTTGCTTAAAATATGACCAAAGATGATCAACATCAAATGAATTGTAAAAATCACTGAAATCGTGATCCAGCAAAAACGAGCAAAGACCCTGGAGGTCAGCCTTGGAGAAGTCCGGAGTGTAGAAAGTCATCGATTTTATTTGGGGGAGGTAGACTGGTCGACACAGTAAAATTAATCCTGAGGTGATCCGAGGGGGTAACTGAGGCTACCACTGAAAGATCAGTAGCTATATTGTTGAATTTTGTGATAACAAGATCGAGTGTGTTTCCCTTGATATGAGTCGGGGTTAGTACATGTTGGGTCAAGTTATGATGGAAGATCAAGTCACAAAAAAGGGTAGAACAAGGAGAATAACCACACAGAGAGGGCCAATTTATGTCTGGTAAGTTGAAATCTCCCATTATGATCACTTCATCCTGGGAGGTTAGACCTCCAAGATAAGAGAACAGACAGGCATCTTGCATTTGGAGGTATATAGCCCAAACATATGGTGATTATACTTTTGCAATGAATTTCGACCGTAATAATTCAAGATTAAGGTGAGACAGTAAAAGTTTTGAAGTGATAGATTGATCCACACACAAGAGAACTCCGCCACCTCTGTCAGATCTGTCTCTTCTGTATATGGCGTATCCTATGGGAAGAATTTCATTATCGAGTAAATAGTCAGTTAACCAGGTTTCAGTGATAGCAATAATTTGCGGTTGCGTAGAGTATAAAAGTGCTTGAAAATAGTTTAGCTTGTTGACAATGCTTCTGGAGTTCCAGAGGCAAATGTTAATTGGCTTTCCTAGTCGGAACTTTTGAGTGACGAAGGAAGCAGGTGCAGCAGGCTCCACATCGTCGATTGGGATCTTCATATATGGAGTGGTGATGAGAGGATTATTTTGGGGACTGTTGATAGGGGGCACATCCGTGGCGACTTCTGAAAGATCCTGACCTGTATTTGAGGACTCCTCAGACTGCTTTATAGAGAAAGGGTTGCCTCTCAAGGAGGATTTTGTTGTCTCCATATGTGAAGCGGCAGATACACACGCACTCAAAGCGAGGAGGTTGTTGTACAGATGGAGACATAGTGAAAGATATTGGAGACGTTCTGCTGCTGGTTGGTTGAGAGGACAGAGAGGTTACACTTTCTCATGGACGAGTAAGGTGGAATGAGCCATTGACAATTTTGCCGGTCAGCTTATTGTTGACATATATGGCAAAGATTTCTGATTTTAACAGACTTTCTATTTCCCGACCTGATAAGCAGCCATCTCTCCTGAAGGAGAATTACCTCCATGGCTCCTTGCTGAGGAGTCATGTCTGCTTTATTGAGAGAGGTCTTTCAAGTGAAACCATTTTTGCAGAAGACTTATAACATCAGCACACCTAATTAGTTTCACAAGGATTGGGCGTGGCCTAGGTGCGTTCTGTAGAACTTTCCAAGTCTGAGGCTATCGCTAATGGAAGCTGCAGAGATATTGGAATCAATGGTTGAGAAGATGTTAGCAACTCTTTCAATATCACAGCTGAAACGTCTATTCTTTCTGGGCATTCATCAACACCGTATACAACGAGATTTAAGTTCCTATTATGCTCAGTTTTGGAGGGTTTTGGTTTGGTAAGAGTTGTAAAGAGCTCAGGTGGTGGACAAGTGGTTGGAGGAACCTCATGGATACGTGACTCCTTTGCAGAGGCGAAAGGATAAGGATTAAGCAGATCACTCGAAACGGATTTGGAAGTGGAGACTAAAGGGTGAAGAGTAGACTGGTCACTCATTTCTGATTTTCTTAGACTTTGCATTTCGACAAGTAATTTAGCTACAGTCTCCTCAAGTGTAGAAAGGTGACAGCGAGAACAGTGGTAAGGGGTGCTTGAAGTTGAGAGAATATTGAACCGATGCTTGGTTAAGCCAGCACATTTTCTGTGAAACCACTCACGACAAGAGCCCTCACAGAAGATGAACTCTTGAGCCTTCTTTTTGGATTTGGAATCTGAAATAACTACCTCACATATTGGACAAGACACTTTGCTTGCACTACTGGTGGCAGAGGCATATGTTGTTCCGGTACTTTTGGGTCGCTGATGACCAGAGACGGCTGTGTGTGTTTCCTCCACAACTGATTCCGCCATTTGATAAGCTTTTTTGAATTGTAGTTGCTGCTTCAGCTGATGTAGAGGTTGAGGATGGAGTGAGGGGGCAGGGACTTCCACAGAAATGCTGCACAAGGCAGAAGGCAAACACTTTGAGTGAGCTTTAAACAGGAATATAGCTAACCACCAAAGCTATGTATAGCTACAAACTACGCCGACAATTCAGCAAGACCAGGCTAGCTAGTTAATAGCTGACATGACCCTTACTAGAGAGCAAATCAAGCCACTGAAATAGGACAAATAAGGTACGCTCGAGGCACTACAACTTTGCTGGGCGTTCCTCAACATTAACTAGCTTGCTTTTATGCCTCGAGTACTGGAAGAAACCCAACGCCAAAAAGCGAGTAAGCACTTGCAAAACAGTTCTAAATAACAAACACCCACCCAGCCTTTAACCCTCTCACTGTCAATGGCGCAATACTGCGCCACAGCTTTGAAAAATAAAATAAAATATAAGCATTTGTCAATAGGCAATAATTTAGCTGAATTCAAACTCTAAATATTACGGTGGTTGGACGGAGGAAAGTTAATGAAATTATATTTAAAACACGAACGATTTTCAGTCGGACGATATCAACGATGGAGAAGAGACTGTCAATAGCTGAAATTATTTCCCAAGTGACTAGGGCAGCTTGGGACATTTCTGGTGATGAATCAAGTGACGAAGAATGTGAAGGCATCCATTCCTACCTCGGAGATAGTCGTGTGCGATGCAAATACTGCAATGTTCACCTTTGCATTATGGAGGATCGGAATTGTTTCCATGCTTTCCACAACTTGGTTGACTTTTGCCACAGACATTGATTTCACCTCAAACTCCACCCAAAATTTCTTTTGATTACATTATGTCAAACAATTATATCAAATGTTTACTGAATGTTGTATTGACAAAGTTCTTGTTGATAAATAAGGACATTTTTGTGGTCGATTTATGAAGACCTTACTACGGGTTGGCATAACTTTTGTATAGTAATGTATATTCCTAGGTTCTTAGAAGCAAAAGAAAGGATATGGATAGAGCTATCTTATGAGCTATATATCGAGTCCATAACATGAACTAGTGGAGAAGTTATGGCACTCCTAATCATGACCATTGTTTGCATAATTATATTCATATTATGTGGTCAGTTTGTGGTCACACCTTTTGACCACAACTTCTAAAACAATCATGCTATCACATGACCAAATGGTAAATGGTTCAGCTAAATATCTGATTTGATATTAATTTTTTAATGTGGCTGTGTTAAATTTAAAATAATTCTCCACAATGCTGACAGTGAGAGGGTTAAGAAAGCAGTAACCACTGTTCAGTGGCGTAGTCTCCACTTTTTTAGGCCGCACAAACAGGTAATCAATTTATTCGCTTTTTGGTAAGCTGCTTACCCTCGTGGGTTACTATCTTGGGTATTCTGTCCAACAAAACGTCTTTGTCAAGACCAGAACGTTTGGAACATCCTATAACAACACACAACACCATACTCCAAGTACTCGCTCTGTACACCAAAATGGCTGCAACGGAATTTCGCGTGACAGTAACGTCACGTGTAAACGCCCTATAGGGGCATGCACCATATTCATGTATATGCTTTACTTGTTGATGACCATTACCTATTGTAGCTTGGATAGAACAGTGTTGCGATGCTGTTGTACTGAGACCCTGCCTGTTGCCATCCATTTATTGCCCAGTGAAATAATTATAAAATAATTATACAGTTTTTTTCAAGAAATCTACATTGTAGTTTGTTTCGCTGTGCTGTCTAAATTTAGCTAACTAGAATGAGCTACACCTGTCCTAGTGATAGTTGCATCCCGAAGCAGTTGTGGTTGCTTCACCTCTTCGTGGAGTCCTTATATTCTGACGTACGTGGCAGCCTGTGACAATGAATGGAAAGGAGCAACGACCATCTTTCAGATGGCAGAGGCTAGAGTGGGAAAACAATCGCTAGTCGCACGCCGAGGCAGAAATAAAAATTACGTGCTTCAACACTGAATGCATCATTGGATAAATCATTGGATATTGATTTTTTTGTTGATTTTGACGGATAATTAGAATAACACATAAATGGAGTTTTTAAGGTAAACGTTGTTGTTGTTGTTGTTTGTTTATATCCAGCATTATGATAATTGTGCAACGTCCTCCTGTACACTTCACGGAGCACCTGCTGCACGCTGTGACATTTGATGGCCGAGGACACGCCTTCTCCACCCCTGCACGTGGATCTCACGTACCTAGTGCTGCCGGTACCAGCGATATGGACAGCAGCACTGTCACTGCTGGTAACTATTATATGTGTAAACATGTGTGCTGACCTTTTACCAGTTGTTGTGTGTGTGTGTGTGTTCTCATGCATTTCACGAAGGAGGTGGTCTCTTGGCACATGTGGCCCCTACCCAACATACTCTAAAAGCTGGATGCGAGTATGTCTCTATATTAAGCATCTACTTAGCTGTAGGTTCTAGTGTCTATTTAAAGCCTTCATCACATGACTCTTCCTGCTCAAAAGCCAAGTATTTCTTCCATTGCTGGCCGCTAGTCAGATTTGTAAATGGGATGTTTTCTTGGGGCCTTCTCCAGGATAGCCCAATTCATTGTCAACCCTTCAGCAGCCATACCTGAAGAACCTGATTGATGACCTCTGCACTTGCCACTGCTTGTAAGCAGCTGCTCAGGTGTTTAAGTGCCCATTTTGTTGCTGACCGATGCTATTGGGGCCCTTCTCTACAACCTGTTTATTGGGTACTTTACCTGTTTGTGAATAGTGGGATTGAAACTGTTCCCTCCTTCCCTCTCTCTCCTTCTCTCTCTCCATCTGTCTTCATCTGTCTCTCTCCCCTTCTCTCTCTCCCTCTCTCCTCCTCTCTCCTCCTCTCTCCCCCTCTCTCCCCCCTCTCCCCCTCTCTCCCCCTCTCTCCCCCTCTCTCCCCCTCTCTCCCCCTCTCTCTCCCTCTCTTCCCTCTCCCTCTCTCCCTCCCTCCCTCTCTCCTCCCTCTCTTCCTCCTTCTTTCTCTCAGATCCAAGCTCACACTTGGAGTCATTCTTGAACATCAGTTCTCCCACGGCTGCATCTGGAGTGTCCGCTCTCGTGACCGACTCCTGTTCCTCCCATTCCACTCCCATCACAAGCTCCAGCGCCGTGTCCACCTCCAATGCTGCCTCGCTGGTGCAGCACAACAGACCCATCTTGCGGCAGCGCTCACACATTGCTGCTGCCACTGATTGTGAGTCATGTGATAAACCGAATTTTGAGAACCTTGAATAGAATTATTCATGGTAATGAATACTTTTACATTACATGACACTGCAAACATTATTGTTAGGCACACATCCTAATGTTGATTTAGGCACATGCGTGACTTACTCTTAATTGGGCCTGTACGAATCTTTTTGCTGAGCAACATGAGCATGAGGGAGAGAAGCAAGCTATTGGTAGGCCAGACGACGGAAGTGTCTGAAATGTCAACGATGTTTGTTTCGAGTGAGATCCCAAATGCATATCTATCGAAAACACTTCCTTCCTTTTTCGCCATGCATAGCTTTTCTCCGTTGAGTCTGATGACCTCGAACAAGACATTACAGATTATTGTCCATTATAACTGCTATGGTTTTGAGAGCCCAATGGCTAGCACTGCGGCCCTCTCTAGCCTGGCTAAACAAGTGCCGGTAAGTTTTGCACATACTGCTCACGTGTTCGGAGTAAGACTAATTGTTAAGCACATGTTCTTAGTTAGGCGCATGCTTCTTGCTAGGCTTAGGCGCGTGCTTCTTGCTAGGCTTAGGCGCGTGCTTCTTGCTAGGCTTAGGTGCATGCTTCTTGCTAAGCGGTGGTTGTCTCACTGATTGTGTTATAAGCGTATCTGCCTAATAACCAGCTTTTACGGTACATATATGTATATATATGTAAGTATATATATAATATATGGGCTTGATCACGCGGTAACTACATATATATGGGCTTGATCACTGCTAGCTGTGCACACGTGAACTCTAATGAGTATCATAGGCTTGAAATTCTGTTCACCTGCAGCTCTGGGCACACAAATAAGAGTGTCTTTATGTCTTCCACACTCTTGTCTTCCCACTCTGGACCTCTGTACACACCCGAGTTGCCCACCTTGCGGAGGAACTTCAGCTGCACACGCTCTTCCTGCACGTGCTCTTCCTCTATGCTACACACTGTTGCCATGTGGAGAAATATCGGCCCCATCCAGTTGCAACAGGAATGGCAACAAAACTGCCAGGTCCAAGGTCTGCCACTGTTTCAGGCTGGGTGTCTGCCGAGGTGTCTGAGGTCTGCCACTGCTTCAGGCTGGGTGTCTGCCGAGGTGTCTGAGGTCTGCCACTGCTACAGGCTGGGTGTCTGCCGAGGTGTCTGTGGTCTGCCACTGCTTCAGGCTGGGTGTCTGCCGAGGTGTCTGTGGTACTGCTGTTGCCATCCTGGCTGCCCACAACCTACGAAGGTTCTGCCCATTTTCTCTCACTGCCTCTGGGTTGGTGGCTCTGGCCTTCTTCTTCCTCTCTCAGTTTTTCTGCTTCCAGGCCTGCTCACCATCTCTGCCCTCTTCCGCTCATGGTAATGGTGCTTCTTCTCAGCCTCACTGAGTGCCATGCCGACTCAGAACTGTTCAGCAACGCAAACTAACTCTCTGAATACTGTATAGGAGTAATAAGAGCCTTGAGCAGAAGAGGTCAGAGATGGATGAGCAGGCCTGGAAGGTGAGAGGCTGTGAGAGGAAGAAGAAGGCCAGAGACACCAACCCAGAGGCAGTGAGAGAGAAGCAGAGGCAGAACCTCCATAGATGGCGGGCAGCCAAGAAGGCATGAGAACACAGTAGACCCTCGCATATCCAAACCCTTTGGGACCCAACCTTGTCTTGATCTTTTTGAAAAGAAGCAACTATAAAAATTGCAGCTGCATATGGGTACTTTACTGATGAAGGCTAGTCGAAACATCAAGAGAATGCAATTTCAATTGATTATTGAGAAGGTTATTGTAATGTTATTATGTCAACTGAGAGTTCATTGAGGTTGCATCTTGTTTAAATTACTAATGTATTAGCTGATGCTGCATGATCAGGTATTGTACATGAATTAATAAAGTTCAGACAATATGCCCTTATATGTGAAACCTAAATGTCACCTGTGGTAGGTGAGAAAATGATCTAAAGGCCTATAAGAATGTGAAAGAGCAGTCATCATCTAAAGTGTTACAGGAGTAATGATACTTGTTGGCCATGAGTTTTGCATGTTAATAACTTTGTAATGGACTTCTAGAAGTGGTCATAACTACTCCCAAAGTGTATTCATGCTAATATTAGGAGTGGTCTTTGAAATTGAACCAAAGGAAATTGTCTGAATATAACATTGGTGTTTGATTCCTCAAGAATTTTACTAAAACAGTTGAAATTTCGTTACCGGTAACCGAATTTCATAAAAGTGCCACATTATTTGCATAAAGAAAAATGACAAGATTTCATAAATAACATGTACCCATATACCAATATGGATAATATAGATTTTTTGCCCGAGATGGATTTTGTGTGACGGGGGGGAAGGAAAATTGTGGTAACGAAACTTCAGGTAACGGAATTTCATCACCATAATTTGTCTTTTCCCACCTTTTTATAATGAAAAGAAAAGAATTATAAAAAGACTTCTAATTAAAACATTACTTATGGATTATATAAACACAAAGAAATTTATTCCCATGCTAATAGGTGGTTAAATATGTTCTGTTAGACATATGCACAGTAGTTGCACAAGATCACCTGATCTCAAAAAGGTGTTAATTATTGATAATAGCAGTGATCTAGCCTTTGTCCTTTATTCTAGTTACGTTACATTCAGCTTTGTCTCTTGCAAAGGGATCATCCTCGTCAGTCTCCTGGCATTTTATAAGGTGTTTGGCCGTCTTGCTGGTGATGTTTGCTGCAGCTACTTGCCCGGGCTTTAAACAGTGAGTGATGTCATCATATGACCCATCTGTCTCTCGACTGAAACGCCACGACTTTTGAAGGATTTGATTATCACTTCAGTGGTGACAGATTGCCAAGTTTTCTTCACCCTGGAGTTAGGTATTCTCCCCTATTCCACTCTGGTTATTTCACTCTCGACTGCGCATGCATGTAGTCACTACATGTAAGTACTGTTTTCCATGAATTAACAGTTTCCATGACAGCAGAAGCAGCAATTTATTGGCATCAAGAATGCCATAAATACTGTCAAGACAACTAGAAGTGACTTAAATGTGTGATACCAGTGGTGTCACTCCGCACTGGCCGCCAACCGACTCACCAATCACTACATCACACTTCTCATTGAATATGGCAAGTCAATTCACTCACAGCTGTATTTTCACAAGCCGAATGACAGTCAAACTATTTGCACGTGCTAGTAACATAACTCACTATATTCCACTCTGACTCGTGTAAACTCTGACTCGTGTAATAAAAATTCTTATCTCGTCACAAGTCAGAGTGGAGTACGACAAGTTGTGAAAGTTGTAGTTAGAAAGTGAAATGGCGAATGTAATAAATTGATTATTCTATACTTGATCTACTCGTAGTAATTACTCGTATACTGTAACAGTGGGTCCGTCCATCCGTCTGTCGGTCGGTCTGGATTGATCACCTAGACCAACATTAAAGTCACTGCTGGTTTTCTTGGCAACATTTAATAGCTTTACTGCTGTTCGTCATCTGCTTCAGCTATCTTGGAAGATGTTGCCATAATTCTTGTTAAGTGGCAGCTAATTACTACACACAAGACGTGGTGCTAGATCATATTCCACTCTGCAGGTATTTAAATGCTCTACTGCGCAATAGGAAAATACTACACCGAGTATATATCAAGTAGACTAAATATTATATGCATGTGAATCATGCATTGCCTTCTCAGGAATTCCATGGGAAACTTGTAACTGGCCAGTGAATCAACCAGTTATGCGACCCTTTACCATTAAAATCATAAAACATTTGTGGTAAAGGATCATCAAATTGGATATGGTCTACATTGGTAGAGCTTTTTTTTTTTTTTTTTTTTGCAAGTCGATCGAATGATTCTTGTTCATGTTAATTTATTTATGCGTGTAAATCTTTGCTGATGTTTATACAGTGAATGAACAGAGCCTTGAGATTAGAAGTTGCACTCCTAATTCCAGTGACGATGAGGGAGTTCCGGTATCAGGAAGGTTAGTTGTCATAGTAATTGTGAGTGAGTGCATGGAGGGAGGGGGTGTTAATTTGGTAAAGGATTATTCCCGCTCAGTGTGCATGAATTGGTACACTGTGCTTGGGTCTGAAAATGGTTCATTGGCGTAACAAGCATGGTGTGATTTAACCAGTGTGGTGGGTAGTTTCTACGCTGCCCCTTCCCGAGGTACTGCAAGTTGTGTCTATTTCTACGTGTCATTTCTAGACAGAGTCAGCAGTTCCATGTGGACAGGCGCAGGAGGAGGGGTACGGCGGACAGAGGTAGTGACACTGTGAGTCTCTACGGTGTGATGGGGGAGAGAGGAGAAGGGGGGGAGGAGGAAGAGGAGGAGGACGAAGAAGAGGAGAGGGCGAGAGAGCTTAGCGTGGAGTGTGCTCCGATTAGACACGGCCAGCAACGTCGTGGTGGGCGTCGCAACTCGGACGAAATGGACCAGGCGAGTGCTAGGTGTGGCCAGCTGCAGCACTCGTCTTCTCTGACAGAAGGCACTGCGAGCGGACTCTCCCTATCTGTCCCGCCTCTCACACGAGCCCCTCCCTCATCTGCGGCTCACACACCCAGTGCCGATGATGTGGTGGGGGGTGGGGCTTGTGCTGCCGTAGGGGAGGGTGTGGGAGTGGAGGAGCGCACTTGCATGAGGAAGAGGCCAAGAGACGACCACGAGGAGCTGAAGCAGTCGAAGGAAGTAACTGCTTGCCGGGTGAGTTGTTGTTGCTTAATTGTGAGTGGGTGTTAATTGTGAGTGGGTGTTATTTGTTCCTGTGGTATTTATTTATCTGGGCAATTCCATGAAAAGTGAAACCCTAAGGTCAAATTTTAAAAGTGGTCAAATCTAGCATGAATACACCATTTTGAAGCCCAAAGGATGTAGTTTTAGGTTTCACAGTTAGATTTTCAATTTTCCGGGTTTGCGCTTAATTAGGGATGCTTGTAACAACATTGACGATAAGAAAGGTATTCATGACCATTTTGGTGTATATCAGGAACAGATTAACTTATCCTAAAAAATACATGTAAACAGTGAAAAAATTGTATGATTGGACCTCCTAGGAGTTTCTTAAAGTGAATCATCAAAATCTAATTAATGACAGCTGTCCGCTCGTTAATTATGGCATTGATTTTTAGCATGTTGGGCCTCTGTACTTCCGTCACAAAAATAGTACCATCGACTGAGTTATTTGATCAACAGTTTACTTTTGTGTGAAACAAACTCAGGTCATCTTTTAGACCTCTAATGGGTATAATATCCACATCTTAAAAAAAGGCCACACCTACTGCACGTGGTGTAAAAGACGTGACGGAAGTACACATCATGTGTACTTCCGTCACGTACTTCCGTCACAAGTTAATGGTGCACTGTTTGTTTAAGCTAGTTCTTTGAGCTCAGAGTAAATGTAAACATCTAGTACTTTTTACAACAGCCATATTAGGATCTGGTGGTTTGTAGTGTACATAACAAAGCAGCTGCATTCGGTGTGTTGCCTAGAGCTAGCCTGCTTACAAAACTGCTCCTGAGTTACTGAGGAACAATGGCTAGTACCAGAGACAGACAGGCAAAAAGAAGAGCAAAAATCAAGGAAAATCCCGAGCTCTACAAGGCCTACATGTATCTTGAAAAAGGTCGAAAGAGGAAGGGCTCAGCACTTATCACAGCTAAGGCACAGATGACAGTTAAACAGAGAGAGGAATTTCTAATGAAAGAGCGCTTCGACTGCGAAAACTTCGTGCCGTTAAGAAACCTCCTCAAAATCCCGGTGAATCCAGCAACTCCTTATCGCTCCACCCAGTCATTGGGTAAAGCTATAAAACGGGCATGCACAAGTTTGCCAAAGTCCCCACAAAAGCAGCGGTGTGTGGTGAGCAAGCTTGCTGAATCAGTTGGCCTGAAAGTGGTTGGACCATCGACACCATCAACCTCTCCACATGCTCATGGCTCTGCACTCATCGATGACACAAAAAGGCTTGTCCATGAGTTTTATCAAAATAACGACATTTCGTGGCAATCTCCTGGTCGTAAAGATCGAGTCATCATTAGACAGAGGACCGAGGGGGGGGAGAAGGTCAAAAGGACAGAGCAGGTTCGGTTTATGCTTATGTCTCTCAGAGAAGCCCACAGCAAGTTTAAGGAAGAAAATCCTTCACTCAAGATAGGCCTGGCAAAGTTTTGCGAGCTGAGACCAACTCACGTGAAGCTATTCGATCAGATTCCACATCAAGTGTGTGTATGTAGCTATCACGAGAACGTGAGGCTTCTGCTTGTGGCTCTGAAAGATCACACTACCTTGAGTACAGATTTTTCAGGGTTCATCAACCAAGTCACCTGCGATTCGAGCTCAAAGGAATGCATGAATGGAAAATGCTCCAAGTACAAAGATGTGATTGATAAGTTTACTCCTGACAATAGCTCATCGATTGCTCACTACCAGCAGTGGCGAAGTGTAGACAATCGCGTGGAGAAGCTCGACATTACAGGAACAGTGGAAGAGTGCTTCCTAGAGCTCAAAGTGCAAGTTCGGCCTTTCCTGCGGCACACACACACAAAACGGAAGCAATCAGTGTCGTTCAAGTCCTTAGTTAAAGAATGTGATGGCAAGAGTGTCGTTCTGCAAGTAGATTTCTCCGAGAATGCCACCATTGCGAGCCAACGAGAGATCCAATCAGCTCACTGGAACCATGGCCAGGCCACCCTTTTCACAGCACACGCATGGATAAGGCATGATGAATCCGACACTTGCAGCATGGTCATTGTTTCAGATGACCTAAACCACACGAAACATAGTGTTTATGTCTTCATGCAGTGCATTATGACCCACCTAAAGGCTTCCTGCCCTGACATCGAAAAAATCGACATCTTCAGTGATGGCCTGACATCCCAATTTAAGCAGAGGTTCCTTTTTTCAAATCTACACGGATGGGAAATGGAACATGATTTGAAGATCCGTTGGAACTTCTTTGCCACATCTCACGGCAAGGGGGTGGTTGATGGTATTGGAGGCACTGTTAAGAGGGCAGTTTGGAGACATGTGAAGGCTGAAAGAGGTAATGTGACAAATCCCAGCCAATATGCAGACCTCGGAAAACAACTCTGCCCAAAAGTCCACATTGAATATGTCCCTAAGGAAGACATAGCCAAGCATACACCTTTCTTAGACAGGAAATGGGAGAACACCAAGGCAGTACCTGGGAGTCACCAAGTCCATTGTGTTCGAGCTGATTGCAGCGATTTTGTCCAAGTGTCAGACACAACCGACTCTACTGAGTGCCGAAGATGCCAGATTCGCATCTCTGACCCTCAGGTATCTTCAGATGCAGAAAGCACAGACCCAAATGAAGATGGCAAAGACACAGACCCGAATGAAGATGTCGAAAGCACGGCCTTAAATGCTATCAATGTGGACGTTGGACAGTGGGCTGTGGTTGTATACGATGGAGAACAATATCCTGGGGAGGTTACTGCTATTTCTGATGTTGAGGAGGTGGAAGTGAGTGTGCTGCACAAGAGTGGGAGCTGCTGGAAATGGCCACAGCCCAAGGACATGATTTATTACCACAAAAAGGATATTGTTCGCCTTATTAGTCCTCCCATTGCTGCTGGTCACCGTGGCCAGTTCATCTTTAGTGATCTCTAATTAACTGAACTGCTATAAGTATTTGCATAAAGTGAGCTTAGTATTGTTATGACAATGTTCCACATGTAATATTTGAAGGAATTGCAGGGTAATAATCAGACGTGTACTTCCGTCACAATTTAACTGTACTTCCGTCACGATCTAATTAACAGTTTCCTATCACGTGTGGACATGTTAAAGAAAATTTTGAATTACCATAAGATAGTACTACATTCAACCTTTAAAATGTGTGACAAAGACAGAGCTGTCACTTGTACAATCACAGAATTTCAATTCTGAACCCATGTACCCTGCAATTCCACATTTGTCTGCGTACTTCCGTCACAGGCACTTAAGGAAGCATTTCCCCTTCCCTGTAATTAGATTACAATTTTTTCTTGTTTTAAATTCAACCTCAGGTGAACCTTCAACCCAATGTATAATGAAATAAGAAACCACCCCTTACTTGATGTAGATATGATGATTTTGTTATCTGATTTGTACTTCCGTCACGGCGGAATTGCCCATCTGTTAATTTTTTATAACTTTTTAAATTTCAAGTTGATTATTGAGAAGGTCATTCTAATTTTGTTCTTAGCTGAGAGTTTGCGTTAAGAGGATATTTATTTATTATTATATTAAATATATGTGTATCCTAGTATATGTACTAGTTATATAATTATTTAAATATATGGATTAAATACATGTACTGGTATATATAATTATTTAAATATATATATACTGTTATATATAATTATTTAAATATATGTAGTACTGATTATTTAAATATATGTACTGGTATATATAATTTAAATATATGTACTAATTATTTAAATATGTGTACTGGTATATATAATTATTTAAATATATGTACTAGTATATATAATTATTTAAATATATGTACTAGTATATATATATAATTATTTATGTACTGGTATATATAAGTGTTTATTTAAGTATATTTACTATATTTACTATTATCCCCCTCCCCCTCCAAGAATCCAGTGTGGAATCAGAAGTTTAAGTTTAGCATTGCCGAGCTCCACCATTACCTCAACGTCTGTGTGTGGCTGAAACTGAGGGATGAGAGAGGAGATCTGCTCATCGGACACGTAAGGACCATATATAGTAGCTGCCTCTAGGAGAGCCGAGATAAGAACCTTTAACCTCTGGAACCTGTTAGCTTCCTCACTGAGAGCCGAGATAAGAACCTTTAACCTCTGGAGCCTGGTAGCTGCCTCTGTGAGAACTGAGATAAGATGTACATGTATGTAGAGAGGAGAGAGACAGGCTCTGAAGTGTAACAATGTATGATGTTTTTGACAGGCATGGTTTTTGTACACCTTTTGCTTGCGTGTAGGTAACGATTCCCTTGATGGACATCGCCATGGAGTGCCTCCACACCAACTCAAGGACACACATGCAGAGATATGTGCTAGTCGCAGCGCAGCCTGCCAGAGCATCAACCAGGTGTGTTTCAGCTTTCTCTCTGTCTAGTTGTGTGTCCTAGTAGCAGTGCAGCCTGCCAGAGCATCAACCAGGTGTGTTTCAGCTTTCTCTGTGCCTAGCTGTGTGTGTCCTAGTAGCAGTGCAGCCTGCTAGAGCATCAACCAAGCGTGTTTCAGCTTCCTCTGTGCATAGCTGTGTGTGTCCAGCAGTGCAGCCTGTCAGGGCATCAACCAGGTGTGTTTCAGCTTTCTCTGTGCATAGCTGTGTGTGTCCTAGTAGCAGTGCAGCCTGCCAGAGCATCAACCAGGTGTGTTTCAGCTTTCTCTGTGCATAGCTGTGTGTGTCCTAGTAGCAGTGCAGCCTGCCAGAGCATCAACCAAGCGTGTTTCAGCTTTCTCTGTGCCTAGCTGTTGTGTCCTAGTAGCAGTGCAGCCTGCCAGAGCATCAACCAAGTGTGTTTCAGCTTTCTCTGTGCCTAGCTGTGTGTGTCCTAGTAGCAGTACAGCCTGCCAGAGCGTCAATCCGGTGTGTTTCAGCTTTCTCTGTGCATAGCTGTGTGTGTCCTCAGCCAGAGCATCAACCAAGTGTGTTTCAGCTTTCTCTGTGCCTAGCTGTGTGTCCTAGTGGCAGTGCAGTCTGCCAGAGCATCAACCAGGTGTGTTTCAGCTTTCTCTGTGCCTAGCTGTGTGTCCTAGTCGCAGCGCAGCCTGCCATAGCATCAACCAGGTATGTTTCAGCTTTCTCTGTGCCTAGCTGTGTGTGTCCTAGTGGCAGTGCAGCCTGCCAGAGCATCAACCAGGTGTGTTTAAAGCTTTCTCTGTGCCTAGCTGTGTGTCCTAGTAGCAGTGCAGCCTGCCAGAGCATCAACCAGGTGTGTTTCAGCTTTCTCTGTGCCTAGCTGTTGTGTCCTAGTAGCAGTGCAGCCTGCCAGAGCATCAACCAAGTGTGTTTCAGCTTTCTCTGTGCCTAGCTGTTGTGTCCTAGTAGCAGTGCAGCCTGCCAGAGCATCAACCAAGTGTGTTTCAGCTTTCTCTGTGCCTAGCTGCTGTGTCCTAGTAGCAGTGCAGCCTGCCAGAGCATCAACCAAGTGTTCTCTGTGCATAGTTGTGTGTGTGGCCTCACTAAGCAGTTACAACAATCAGGAATTCACATCCTTCCCTTCATGACCTGTTCTAGTTGTGAAGTGAGTTTTGTGGACAGTTAGAGACCTTTTCACTGAACTAGCTTGTTGGATTTGGACAGCTGAATGACACACTGTCAGTTGCATCTTGAGGCAAGATGGAGACCATAATCGAGATAAAAAGGTTGAAATCGGAGACAAGAAAGAAATATTAGCACGTGGTGGATAGCTAGCTACCGGTATGTATATAGCAGGCTCACGGGAGTTTTACCGTCTCATTATTCCTGATGAAGGCTAGAGCATCTTGTCGAAACGTCGAGAGAATACAATTTCAAGTTGATTATTGAGAAGGTTATTGAAACAATATCTATCTGGAACAGGACTATAACAGGACTATACCCATGTGGACCACAAGAGCATCTTGTCGAAACGTCGAGAGAATACAATTTCAAGTTGATTATTGAGAAGGTTATCGAAACAATATCTATCTGGAACAGGACTATAACAGGACTATACCCATGTGGACCACAACAGTTCAATGACCCTTTACCATTTAAAATGGTATACGGCTATCATTAAAATAGTGGTGTACGAGTTTAAATGGTAAAGGGTCGTCTAGCTTCTGTGCTATCGGTTTGTTTCTGTTCTTTCTTGGCAGGTCAATCAATACAAATGTTAATGTTTGCTTTTATTGTTTATTTTTATTATTGGTTGTTTGGTTGTTGCTTCTATATATTTTATTTGAGTGGTGGAGAACTGCACTAGCATCCCTTCTGGGACTCCAATGCTTTTAGACACTTCTTCTTACTTGTTTTTCCTGTTGTACACTACACGGATCACCACATAGCAAATCTTGTTAGTATTGTTGACTGCACCCATGCAGACCACAGCATACAGTGTGCTGATCACCACACACCATATCTGTTCGTATTGTTGACTGCACCCACAGCTACTACTACAAGTAAGAACAGACACAACAGTCTATACAACACCTGATTTGCTAGGCCAGGCTGTTATAATCTTCTAGGATCGTTTCACTGCTTTTTTTTTGCTTTTTTTTTTTGAAGGGCAAGCTTTTCAGATTAGCCTCTGTCCACTCACTTCTCTGCCACTACACAAGTGTGGCTGCCATTAGTGCACAATGTGAGCAAGATAGCCTTTTTTCCTTTTCTTTTTATTTAACACTGGGATTCTCAATGAACTATCAGTTGACATAATAACATTATAATCACCTCAATAATCAACTTCAAATTGTATTCACTTGACGTTTTGAAGAGATGTTCTAGCCTTCATCAGGAATAATGAGACGCTAAGGCTCACGTGAGCCTGTTATATACCGGTAGCTATCCACCATGTGCCAGTAGCCTGAACTTGAAGCCACGACCGCTATAATTATTCTATTTATTGATTTATTTGTTTATTTATTTAATTATTATTATTAGATATTTTATATTATTTTTATTATTTTTATTTATTTTTTTACATCCAGTGCGCGTGTACTGGCATGTGGTGGATAGTTAGCTACTGGTATATAGCAGGCTCACGTGAGCCTTAGCGTCTCATTATTCCTGATGAAGGCTAGAGCATCTAGTCGAAACGTCAAGTGAATACAATTTGAAGTTGATTATTGAGAAGGTCATTATAACTTCGGGATTTTTCCGAATGTTGAAAAAGTCTCCTGGATCGCTCAGCTGCTAGGCTCAATATTGCATGTGCACAAGTATGCGTATTGTGTTAATGAGCGTGTGTATTGTGTTAGTGACCTTTACCAATATTTTCATGTGTTTTACTGAATTGAGAAAAAGATGAGTTGCTGCCAATAATTTGGAGTCCTTTGGTCGTAAAATTATAAAGAATTGTATAGAAATTATGTCGAAGAAACGAAGCTAAATACACAGATCCTTGAAGACTGAATTTCATGTTGTTATTGTTGTTGTTGTTGCTTTGGGGGAGAGAGAGGGAGGATACTGGTTTTCTACGGATTCAAGAGATGCTATAATATTTTTGGAGTTATAATTGACCGAAATCGCCCTTTAGAATGCTTAGAAGCTGTCCAAGTGAGTTTTAAGCTGTGATATCAACTTCATGTTGCTGTTGTTGTTGTTCTTGGGGTCTACTATTTTAAAGTCAAACCAATACAGGGCGTGCTACTGTACCAATAGACAACCTGATTGCTTTAGCCCGCTCCGTGCCAGTTTGGCACAAGGTAGCAACTTGTCTATCGCACCTGATGGACAAACCGATCTCAAAAGTTACCTTTCTTATGAGGCCACTCACTGTATATGAATAAGTCACGCTTACTTCCAAGAGAGGTAGAGCACCCTGAGGTGACGTGCTGACACAGTCCCATTGTCTTGGAATGTCTAGTGATGCATGTGTATCCGGTATACTACTATATATGCCAATTCAACTCATCATTCGTTGTTATATTCATAGCCGTACGGCCGTGCAAGCAACTGCGACGACTTCTGGAAAATCTGTCAAGAAGAAGAAGCTCTTGTCCAAGCAGGTTGATGGAGACCATGTCTTCTCTGGGGCCATGATGCTCAAGTTTAGGCACTTTCCAAAGCTGGCCGAGCCTAAAGATGGTAAGGATCGTCATGAGTGTGCTGTTTTTGTGTCGGTGTAGATTACTTTGGCCACTCTCATGTACTGCAGTGGGGAATGATGGCCAAGCTAATGCAACACAACCTGATGAAACTGAAACGTAAGCTCATTTTAATTAATATTCCTATAGATTATCAGTAGAATTAATGTTTAACACCCTGTAGGAGGGTGGATTTTTTTTGAATTAATAATAAATATACACAATTATGTATTAGTGACCACAAACCCAGAGCCCCCCCTTCCCCAAATGCATGCTTGTAAGTCCAATGCTGTGGTAATTTTTGCTGCCTAGCTACAACCACACAACTCTTATGTTGTTGTTTTTTAAAGTCAAAATGCACACAATGATGGACAGACACAATGACATCCATCCGCTGACTACCCGGGTAAAAGAACCACTCCGGGATGGTATGGTGAATGGATAAACGTGCTCCTTGCATTTCCATAATTGTGACTGTTGTTGCTAGCTGTTACGTATCTCTGTTTGATTGGATGCCGCTACATTGGGCCCTCGACCTTGGATGATTGACAGCATGGCTATCCCAGTGTTGTCTCTTCACAGGCTGGCATCCCCGGCTACTCCCGAGTGGCTACTCCCAGTGTTCCCTTGCGTGCTATGCTTGCATGCAGCACTCCCGAGTGGCTACTCCCAGTGTTCCCTTGTGTGCTATGCTTGCATGCAGCACTCCCGAGTGGCTACTCCCAGTGTTCCCTTGTGTGCTGTGCCTGCATGCAGCGCTCCCTAGTGCCTACTCCCAATGTTCCCTTGCGTGCTATGCTTGCATGCAGTGCTCCTGAGTGGCTACTCCCAGTGTTCCCTTGCGTGCTATGCCTGCATGCAGCGCTCCCGAGTGCCTACTCCGAGTGTTCCCTTGCGTGCTATGCTTGCATGCAGCGCTCCTACTCCCAGTGTTCCCTTGCGTGCTATGCCTGCATGCAGCGCTCCCTAGTGGCTACTCCCAGTGTTCTCTTGCGTGTTGTGCCTGCATGCAGCGCGGCACCTACATGTATGTACAGAAGTGCTGAGTAGGCAGCAAACAACCACAAAATATATTGTGACAACTTTTTATAGGCACATGATGCAGATGCATGTCACATGACACATAGAGAACATGAGTATACACAGACATGCACATGCACACATGATACATACATGAATGTAGAGAACATGAGTATACACAGACATGCACATGCACACATGATACATGCATGTAGAGAACATGAGTCGACACAGACATGCACATGCACACATGATACATACATGCATGTAGAGAGCATGAGTAGAGACACGCACATGCACACATGATACAGACATGCATGTAGAGAACATGAGTATACACAGACATGCACATGCACATATAATACAGACATGCATGTAGAGAACATGAGTATACACAGACATGCACATGCACACATGATACAGACATGCATGTAGAGAACATGAGTATACACAGACATGTACATGCACACATGATACATGCATGTAGAGAACATGAGTATACACAGACACGCACATGCACACATGATACATGCATGTAGAGAACATGAGTCTACACAGATACGCACATGCACACATGATACATGCATGCTGTACAGGTACTGAACCTTCATGCTGGTCACATTTCTTTTGAACGCGTGTAAACGCTTACCTATTCCTCCTGTTCCTGTTCCTCCTGTTCCTGTTCCTGTTCCTCCTGTTCCTAAATATACGAGAGGAAAAAAGAACCAAAATCAACTGAAACTATTTTCGATTATAGCGCGTGTGATTCTACTTTTGGCCACAATTCTTGACAAACTTTGACAAACTTCATCTTTTTTTACTGCTGAGATTCTTTGCTTCTCTGAGGACTTATCATCTTATATTCCGGTAGCTTGGTCTTCACTGATCATCTGTTCTGGTAGCGTGGTCTTCACTGATCAACTGTTCTGGTAGCTTGGTCTTCACTTCATCTGTTCTACAGCTCCTGTACTTCCCGCATCAGTTTTCGAAAAGCTATCACAAGTCCATTGGTGAAAGAATTAAGCAGTTACTATATTTAGTTATTGTGATGGGTCAGCATAAGACCTCTCTCATCAGCTAGTAGCTTGGCCTTCACTGTTCTGTAAGTCAGAGCTTCTGTGCTAGCTAGCAGGGCCAATCCTTTTCTCTAAGAAAGATATGACATAAAGAAAGCTTGAGCACACTTCTGCCCTAAGAGAGCTTTAGATAATGCCTAGCCAGCTAGCCTGAGTGAAAGCTTCTGCAAACCTTTCCCTTTGGCTCAGCTGAGTAAGTTGGTTGGGGTCTCAACAAACTACAAAGTGTCAGTGGTTGAACTTATGACATTTATTTAGACCAGGCACGAGCTCGTGTGCCAGCACTCTCTAACTCTGGTGATGCTAGTGCACCAGCACTCTCTAACTCTGGTGATGCTAGTGCACCAGCACTCTCTAACTCTGGTGATGCTAGTGTGCCAGCACTCTCTAACTCTGGTGATGCTAGTGCACCAGCACTCTCTAACTCTGGTGATTCTAGTGCACCAGCACTCTCTAACTCTGGTGATGCTAGTGCACCAGCACTCTCTAACTCTGGTGATGCTAGTGCACCAGCACTCTCTAACTCTGGTGATGCTAGTGTACCAGCACTCTCTAACTCTGGTGATGCTAGTGCACCAGTACTCTCTAACTCTGGTGATGCTAGTGTACCAGCACTCTCTAACTCTGGTGATGCTAGTGCACCAGCACTCTCTAACTCTGGTGATGCTAGTGCACCAGCACTCTCTAACTCTGGTGATGCTAGTGTACCAGCACTCTCTAACTCTGGTGATGCTAGTGCACCAGCACTATCTAACTCTGGTGATGCTAGTGCACCAGCACTCTCTAACTCTGGTGATGCTAGTACAACCAGCACTCTCTAACTCTGGTGATGCTAGTGCACCAGCACTCTCTAACTCTGGTGATGCTAGTGCACCAGCACTCTCTAACTCTGGTGATGCTAGTACACCAGCACTCTCTAACTCTGGTGATGCTAGTGCACCAGCACTCTCTAACTCTGGTGATGCTAGTGTACCAGCACTCTCTAACTCTGGTGATGCTAGTGTACCAGCACTCTCTAACTCTAGTGATGCTAGTGTACCAGCACTCTCTAACTCTGGTGATGCTAGTACACCAGCACTCTCTAACTCTGGTGATGCTAGTGCACCAGCACTCTCTAACTCTGGTGATGCTAGTACAGCAGTGTACCAGCACTCTCTAACTCTGGTGATGCTGCTAGTGTACCAGCACTCTCTAACTCTGGTGATGCTAGTGCACTCTCTAACTCTGGTGATGCTAGTGCACCAGCACTCTCTAACTCTGGTGATGCTAGTGCACCAGCACTCTCTAACTCTGGTGATGCTAGTACACCAGCACTCTCTAACTCTGGTGATGCTAGTGCACCAGCACTCTCTAACTCTGGTGATGCTAGTGTACCAGCACTCTCTAACTCTGGTGATGCTAGTGTACCAGCACTCTCTAACTCTGGTGATGCTAGTGTACCAGCACTCTCTGACTCTGGTGATGCTAGTGCACCAGCACTCTCTAACTCTGGTGATGCTAGTGCACCAGCACTCTCTAACTCTGGTGATGCTAGTGCACCAGCACTCTCTAACTCTGGTGATGCTAGTGCACCAGCACTCTCTAACTCTGGTGATGCTAGTGCACCAGCACTCTCTAACTCTGGTGATGCTAGTGCACCAGCACTCTCTAACTCTGGTGATGCTAGTGCACCAGCACTCTCTAACTCTGGTGATGCTAGTGCACCAGCACTCTCTAACTCTGGTGATGCTAGTGCACCAGTACTCTCTAACTCTGGTGATGCTAGTGTACCAGCACTCTCTAACTCTGGTGATGCTAGTGTGCCAGCACTCTCTAACTCTGGTGATGCTAGTGTACCAGCACTCTCTAACTCTGGTGATGCTAGTGCACCAGCACTCTCTAACTCTGGTGATGCTAGTGCACCAGCACTCTCTAACTCTGGTGATGCTAGTGCACCAGCACTCTCTAACTCTGGTGATGCTAGTGCACCAGCACTCTCTAACTCTGGTGATGCTAGTGCACCAGCACTCTCTAACTCTGGTGATGCTAGTGCACCAGCACTCTCTAACTCTGGTGATGCTAGTGCACCAGCACTCTCTAACTCTGGTGATGCTAGTGCACCAGCACTCTCTAACTCTGGTGATGCTAGTGCACCAGCACTCTCTAACTCTGGTGATGCTAGTGCACCAGCACTCTCTAACTCTGGTGATGCTAGTGTACCAGCACTCTCTAACTCTGGTGATGCTAGTGCACCAGCACTCTCTAACTCTGGTGATGCTAGTGCACCAGCACTCTCTAACTCTGGTGATGCTAGTGCACCAGCACTCTCTAACTCTGGTGATGCTAGTGCACCAGCACTCTCTAACTCTGGTGATGCTAGTGTACCAGCACTCTCTAACTCTGGTGATGCTAGTGCACCAGCACTCTCTAACTCTGGTGATGCTAGTGCACTCTCTAACTCTGGTGATGCTAGTGCACCAGCACTCTCTAACTCTGGTGATGCTAGTTCACCAGCACTCTCTAACTCTGGTGATGCTAGTGCACCAGCACTCTCTAACTCTGGTGATGCTAGTGCACCAGCACTCTCTAACTCTGGTGATGCTAGTGCACCAGCACTCTCTAACTCTGGTGATGCTAGTGTACCAGCACTCTCTAACTCTGGTGATGCTAGTACACCAGCACTCTCTAACTCTGGTGATGCTAGTGTACCAGCACTCTCTAACTCTGGTGATGCTAGTGTACCAGCACTCTCTAACTCTGGTGATGCTAGTGCACCAGCACTCTCTAACTCTGGTGATGCTAGTGCACCAGCACTCTCTAACTCTGGTGATGCTAGTGCACCAGCACTCTCTAACTCTGGTGATGCTAGTACACCATCACTCTCTAACTCTGGTGATGCTAGTGTACCAGCACTCTCTAACTCTGGTGATGCTAGTGCACCAGCACTCTCTAACTCTGGTGATGCTAGTGCACCAGCACTCTCTAACTCTGGTGATGCTAGTGCACCAGCACTCTCTAACTCTGGTGATGCTAGTGTGCCAGCACTCTCTAACTCTGGTGATGCTAGTGCACCAGCACTCTCTAACTCTGGTGATGCTAGTGCACCAGCACTCTCTAACTCTGGTGATGCTAGTGCACCAGCACTCTCTAACTCTGGTGATGCTAGTGCACCAGCACTCTCTAACTCTGGTGATGCTAGTGCACCAGCACTCTCTAACTCTGGTGATGCTAGTGTACCAGCACTCTCTAACTCTGGTGATGCTAGTACACCAGCACTCTCTAACTCTGGTGATGCTAGTGCACCAGCACTCTCTAACTCTGGTGATGCTAGTGCACCAGCACTCTCTAACTCTGGTGATGCTAGTGTACCAGCACTCTCTAACTCTGGTGATGCTAGTGCACCAGCACTCTCTAACTCTGGTGATGCTAGTACACCAGCACTCTCTAACTCTGGTGATGCTAGTGCACCAGCACTCTCTAACTCTGGTGATGCTAGTGCACCAGCACTCTCTAACTCTGGTGATGCTAGTGCACCAGCACTCTCTAACTCTGGTGATGCTAGTGCACCAGCACTCTCTAACTCTGGTGATGCTAGTGCACCAGCACTCTCTAACTCTGGTGATGCTAGTGTACCAGCACTCTCTAACTCTGGTGATGCTAGTGCACCAGCACTCTCTAACTCTGGTGATGCTAGTGCACCAGCACTCTCTAACTCTGGTGATGCTAGTGCACCAGCACTCTCTAACTCTGGTGATGCTAGTGTACCAGCACTCTCTAACTCTGGTGATGCTAGTGCACCAGCACTCTCTAACTCTGGTGATGCTAGTGCACCAGCACTCTCTAACTCTGGTGATGCTAGTGCACCAGCACTCTCTAACTCTGGTGATGCTAGTGTACCATCACTCTCTAACTCTGGTGATGCTAGTGCACCAGCACTCTCTAACTCTGGTGATGCTAGTGTACCAGCACTCTCTAACTCTGGTGATGCTAGTGTGCCAGCACTCTCTAACTCTGGTGATGCTAGTGCACCAGCACTCTCTAACTCTGGTGATGCTAGTGTACCAGCACTCTCTAACTCTGGTGATGCTAGTGTACCAGCACTCTCTAACTCTGGTGATGCTAGTGTACCAGCACTCTCTAACTCTGGTGATGCTAGTGTACCAGCACTCTCTAACTCTGGTGATGCTAGTGCACCAGCACTCTCTAACTCTGGTGATGCTAGTGTACCAGCACTCTCTAACTCTGGTGATGCTAGTGCACCAGTACTCTCTAACTCTGGTGATGCTAGTGCACCAGCACTCTCTAACTCTGGTGATGCTAGTGCACCAGCACTCTCTAACTCTGGTGATGCTAGTACACCAGCACTCTCTAACTCTTGTGATGCTAGTGTACCAGCACTCTCTAACTCTGGTGATGCTAGTGCACCAGCACTCTCTAACTCTGGTGATGCTAGTGTACCAGCACTCTCTAACTCTGGTGATGCTAGTGCACCAGCACTCTCTAACTCTGGTGATGCTAGTGCACTCTCTAACTCTGGTGATGCTAGTGCACCAGCACTCTCTAACTCTGGTGATGCTAGTGCACCAGCACTCTCTAACTCTGGTGATGCTAGTGCACCAGCACTCTCTAACTCTGGTGATGCTAGTGTACCAGCACTCTCTAACTCTGGTGATGCTAGTGCACCAGCACTCTCTAACTCTGGTGATGCTAGTGCACCAGCACTCTCTAACTCTGGTGATGCTAGTGCACCAGCACTCTCTAACTCTGGTGATGCTAGTGCACCAGCACTCTCTAACTCTGGTGATGCTAGTGTACCAGCACTCTCTAACTCTGGTGATGCTAGTGCACCAGCACTCTCTAACTCTGGTGATGCTAGTGCACCAGTACTCTCTAACTCTGGTGATGCTAGTGCACCAGCACTCTCTAACTCTGGTGATGCTAGTGTACCAGCACTCTCTAACTCTGGTGATGCTAGTGCACCAGCACTCTCTAACTCTGGTGATGCTAGTGTACCAGCACTCTCTAACTCTGGTGATGCTAGTGCACCAGCACTCTCTAACTCTGGTGATGCTAGTGCACCAGCACTCTCTAACTCTGGTGATGCTAGTGCACCAGCACTCTCTAACTCTGGTGATGCTAGTGTACCAGCACTCTCTAACTCTGGTGATGCTAGTGCACCAGCACTCTCTAACTCTGGTGATGCTAGTGCACCAGCACTCTCTAACTCTGGTGATGCTAGTGTACCAGCACTCTCTAACTCTGGTGATGCTAGTGCACCAGCACTCTCTAACTCTGGTGATGCTAGTGTACCAGCACTCTCTAACTCTGGTGATGCTAGTGTACCAGCACTCTCTAACTCTGGTGATGCTAGTGTACCAGCACTCTCTAACTCTGGTGATGCTAGTGCACCAGCACTCTCTAACTCTGGTGATGCTAGTGCACTCTCTAACTCTGGTGATGCTAGTGTACCAGCACTCTCTAACTCTGGTGATGCTAGTGTACCAGCACTCTCTAACTCTGGTGATGCTAGTGCACCAGCACTCTCTAACTCTGGTGATGCTAGTGCACCAGCACTCTCTAACTCTTGTGATGCTAGTGTACCAGCACTCTCTAACTCTGGTGATGCTAGTGCACCAGCACTCTCTAACTCTGGTGATGCTAGTGTACCAGCACTCTCTAACTCTGGTGATGCTAGTGCACCAGCACTCTCTAACTCTGGTGATGCTAGTGCACCAGCACTCTCTAACTCTGGTGATGCGCCTGTACACCAGCACTCTCTAACTCTTGTGATGCTAGTGCACCAGCACTCTCTAACTCTGGTGATGCTAGTGTACCAGCACTCTCTAACTCTGGTGATGCTAGTGCACCAGCACTCTCTAACTCTGATGATGCTAGTGCACCAGCACTCTCTAACTCTGGTGATGCTAGTGCACCAGCACTCTCTAACTCTGGTGATGCTAGTGTACCAGCACTCTCTAACTCTGGTGATGCTAGTGCACCAGCACTCTCTAACTCTGGTGATGCTAGTGTACCAGCACTCTCTAACTCTGGTGATGCTAGTGCACCAGCACTCTCTAACTCTGGTGATGCTAGTGCACCAGCACTCTCTAACTCTGGTGATGCTAGTGCACCAGCACTCTCTAACTCTGATGATGCTAGTGCACCAGCACTCTCTAACTCTGGTGATGCTAGTGCACCAGCACTCTCTAACTCTGATGATGCTAGTGCACCAGCACTCTCTAACTCTGGTGATGCTAGTGCACCAGCACTCTCTAACTCTGGTGATGCTAGTGTACCAGCACTCTCTAACTCTGGTGATGCTAGTGCACCAGCACTCTCTAACTCTGGTGATGCTAGTGCACCAGCACTCTCTAACTCTGGTGATGCTAGTGTACCAGCACTCTCTAACTCTGGTGATGCTAGTGCACCAGCACTCTCTAACTCTGGTGATGCTAGTACAACCAGCACTCTCTAACTCTGGTGATGCTAGTGCACCAGCACTCTCTAACTCTGGTGATGTTAGTGTACCAGCACTCTCTAACTCTGGTGATGCTAGTGCACCAGCACTCTCTAACTCTGGTGATGCTAGTGTACCAGCACTCTCTAACTCTGGTGATGCTAGTGCACCAGCACTCTCTAACTCTGGTGATGTTAGTGCACCAGCACTCTCTAACTCTGGTGATGCTAGTACACCAGCACTCTCTAACTCTTGTGATGCTAGTGCACCAGCACTCTCTAACTCTGGTGATGCTAGTGCACCAGCACTCTCTAACTCTGGTGATGCTAGTGCACCAGCACTCTCTAACTCTGGTGATGCTAGTGCACCAGCACTCTCTAACTCTGGTGATGCTAGTGCACCAGCACTCTCTAACTCTGGTGATGCTAGTGCACCAGCACTCTCTAACTCTGGTGATGCTAGTGTACCAGCACTCTCTAACTCTGGTGATGCTAGTGTACCAGCACTCTCTAACTCTGGTGATGCTAGTGTACCAGCACTCTCTAACTCTGGTGATGCTAGTACACCAGCACTCTCTAACTCTGGTGATGCTAGTGTACCAGCACTCTCTAACTCTGGTGATGCTAGTGCACCAGCACTCTCTAACTCTGGTGATGCTAGTGCACCAGCACTCTCTAACTCTGGTGATGCTAGTGTACCAGCACTCTCTAACTCTGGTGATGCTAGTGCACCAGCACTCTCTAACTCTGGTGATGCTAGTGCACCAGCACTCTCTAACTCTGGTGATGCTAGTGTACCAGCACTCTCTAACTCTGGTGATGCTAGTGCACCAGCACTCTCTAACTCTGGTGATGCTAGTGCACCAGCACTCTCTAACTCTGGTGATGCTAGTGTACCAGCACTCTCTAACTCTGGTGATGCTAGTGCACCAGTACTCTCTAACTCTGGTGATGCTAGTGCACCAGCACTCTCTAACTCTGGTGATGCTAGTGCACCAGCACTCTCTAACTCTGGTGATGCTAGTACACCAGCACTCTCTAACTCTTGTGATGCTAGTGTACCAGCACTCTCTAACTCTGGTGATGCTAGTGCACCAGCACTCTCTAACTCTGGTGATGCTAGTGTACCAGCACTCTCTAACTCTGGTGATGCTAGTGCACCAGCACTCTCTAACTCTGGTGATGCTAGTGCACTCTCTAACTCTGGTGATGCTAGTGCACCAGCACTCTCTAACTCTGGTGATGCTAGTGCACCAGCACTCTCTAACTCTGGTGATGCTAGTGCACCAGCACTCTCTAACTCTGGTGATGCTAGTGTACCAGCACTCTCTAACTCTGGTGATGCTAGTGCACCAGCACTCTCTAACTCTGGTGATGCTAGTGCACCAGCACTCTCTAACTCTGGTGATGCTAGTGCACCAGCACTCTCTAACTCTGGTGATGCTAGTGCACCAGCACTCTCTAACTCTGGTGATGCTAGTGTACCAGCACTCTCTAACTCTGGTGATGCTAGTGCACCAGCACTCTCTAACTCTGGTGATGCTAGTGCACCAGTACTCTCTAACTCTGGTGATGCTAGTGCACCAGCACTCTCTAACTCTGGTGATGCTAGTGTACCAGCACTCTCTAACTCTGGTGATGCTAGTGCACCAGCACTCTCTAACTCTGGTGATGCTAGTGTACCAGCACTCTCTAACTCTGGTGATGCTAGTGCACCAGCACTCTCTAACTCTGGTGATGCTAGTGCACCAGCACTCTCTAACTCTGGTGATGCTAGTGCACCAGCACTCTCTAACTCTGGTGATGCTAGTGTACCAGCACTCTCTAACTCTGGTGATGCTAGTGCACCAGCACTCTCTAACTCTGGTGATGCTAGTGCACCAGCACTCTCTAACTCTGGTGATGCTAGTGTACCAGCACTCTCTAACTCTGGTGATGCTAGTGCACCAGCACTCTCTAACTCTGGTGATGCTAGTGTACCAGCACTCTCTAACTCTGGTGATGCTAGTGTACCAGCACTCTCTAACTCTGGTGATGCTAGTGTACCAGCACTCTCTAACTCTGGTGATGCTAGTGCACCAGCACTCTCTAACTCTGGTGATGCTAGTGCACTCTCTAACTCTGGTGATGCTAGTGTACCAGCACTCTCTAACTCTGGTGATGCTAGTGTACCAGCACTCTCTAACTCTGGTGATGCTAGTGCACCAGCACTCTCTAACTCTGGTGATGCTAGTGCACCAGCACTCTCTAACTCTTGTGATGCTAGTGTACCAGCACTCTCTAACTCTGGTGATGCTAGTGCACCAGCACTCTCTAACTCTGGTGATGCTAGTGTACCAGCACTCTCTAACTCTGGTGATGCTAGTGCACCAGCACTCTCTAACTCTGGTGATGCTAGTGCACCAGCACTCTCTAACTCTGGTGATGCTAGTGCACCAGCACTCTCTAACTCTGGTGATGCTAGTGCACCAGCACTCTCTAACTCTGGTGATGCTAGTGCACCAGCACTCTCTAACTCTGGTGATGCTAGTGTACCAGCACTCTCTAACTCTGGTGATGCTAGTGTACCAGCACTCTCTAACTCTGGTGATGCTAGTGTACCAGCACTCTCTAACTCTGGTGATGCTAGTACACCAGCACTCTCTAACTCTGGTGATGCTAGTGTACCAGCACTCTCTAACTCTGGTGATGCTAGTGCACCAGCACTCTCTAACTCTGGTGATGCTAGTGCACCAGCACTCTCTAACTCTGGTGATGCTAGTGTACCAGCACTCTCTAACTCTGGTGATGCTAGTGCACCAGCACTCTCTAACTCTGGTGATGCTAGTGCACCAGCACTCTCTAACTCTGGTGATGCTAGTGCACCAGCACTCTCTAACTCTGATGATGCTAGTGCACCAGCACTCTCTAACTCTGGTGATGCTAGTGCACCAGCACTCTCTAACTCTGATGATGCTAGTGCACCAGCACTCTCTAACTCTGGTGATGCTAGTGCACCAGCACTCTCTAACTCTGGTGATGCTAGTGTACCAGCACTCTCTAACTCTGGTGATGCTAGTGCACCAGCACTCTCTAACTCTGGTGATGCTAGTGCACCAGCACTCTCTAACTCTGGTGATGCTAGTGTACCAGCACTCTCTAACTCTGGTGATGCTAGTGCACCAGCACTCTCTAACTCTGGTGATGCTAGTGCACCAGCACTCTCTAACTCTGGTGATGCTAGTGTACCAGCACTCTCTAACTCTGGTGATGCTAGTGCACCAGTACTCTCTAACTCTGGTGATGCTAGTGCACCAGCACTCTCTAACTCTGGTGATGCTAGTGCACCAGCACTCTCTAACTCTGGTGATGCTAGTACACCAGCACTCTCTAACTCTTGTGATGCTAGTGTACCAGCACTCTCTAACTCTGGTGATGCTAGTGCACCAGCACTCTCTAACTCTGGTGATGCTAGTGTACCAGCACTCTCTAACTCTGGTGATGCTAGTGCACCAGCACTCTCTAACTCTGGTGATGCTAGTGCACTCTCTAACTCTGGTGATGCTAGTGCACCAGCACTCTCTAACTCTGGTGATGCTAGTGCACCAGCACTCTCTAACTCTGGTGATGCTAGTGCACCAGCACTCTCTAACTCTGGTGATGCTAGTGTACCAGCACTCTCTAACTCTGGTGATGCTAGTGCACCAGCACTCTCTAACTCTGGTGATGCTAGTGCACCAGCACTCTCTAACTCTGGTGATGCTAGTGCACCAGCACTCTCTAACTCTGGTGATGCTAGTGCACCAGCACTCTCTAACTCTGGTGATGCTAGTGTACCAGCACTCTCTAACTCTGGTGATGCTAGTGCACCAGCACTCTCTAACTCTGGTGATGCTAGTGCACCAGTACTCTCTAACTCTGGTGATGCTAGTGCACCAGCACTCTCTAACTCTGGTGATGCTAGTGTACCAGCACTCTCTAACTCTGGTGATGCTAGTGCACCAGCACTCTCTAACTCTGGTGATGCTAGTGTACCAGCACTCTCTAACTCTGGTGATGCTAGTGCACCAGCACTCTCTAACTCTGGTGATGCTAGTGCACCAGCACTCTCTAACTCTGGTGATGCTAGTGCACCAGCACTCTCTAACTCTGGTGATGCTAGTGTACCAGCACTCTCTAACTCTGGTGATGCTAGTGCACCAGCACTCTCTAACTCTGGTGATGCTAGTGCACCAGCACTCTCTAACTCTGGTGATGCTAGTGTACCAGCACTCTCTAACTCTGGTGATGCTAGTGCACCAGCACTCTCTAACTCTGGTGATGCTAGTGTACCAGCACTCTCTAACTCTGGTGATGCTAGTGTACCAGCACTCTCTAACTCTGGTGATGCTAGTGTACCAGCACTCTCTAACTCTGGTGATGCTAGTGCACCAGCACTCTCTAACTCTGGTGATGCTAGTGCACTCTCTAACTCTGGTGATGCTAGTGTACCAGCACTCTCTAACTCTGGTGATGCTAGTGTACCAGCACTCTCTAACTCTGGTGATGCTAGTGCACCAGCACTCTCTAACTCTGGTGATGCTAGTGCACCAGCACTCTCTAACTCTTGTGATGCTAGTGTACCAGCACTCTCTAACTCTGGTGATGCTAGTGCACCAGCACTCTCTAACTCTGGTGATGCTAGTGTACCAGCACTCTCTAACTCTGGTGATGCTAGTGCACCAGCACTCTCTAACTCTGGTGATGCTAGTGCACCAGCACTCTCTAACTCTGGTGATGCGCCTGTACACCAGCACTCTCTAACTCTTGTGATGCTAGTGCACCAGCACTCTCTAACTCTGGTGATGCTAGTGTACCAGCACTCTCTAACTCTGGTGATGCTAGTGCACCAGCACTCTCTAACTCTGATGATGCTAGTGCACCAGCACTCTCTAACTCTGGTGATGCTAGTGCACCAGCACTCTCTAACTCTGGTGATGCTAGTGTACCAGCACTCTCTAACTCTGGTGATGCTAGTGCACCAGCACTCTCTAACTCTGGTGATGCTAGTGTACCAGCACTCTCTAACTCTGGTGATGCTAGTGCACCAGCACTCTCTAACTCTGGTGATGCTAGTGCACCAGCACTCTCTAACTCTGGTGATGCTAGTGCACCAGCACTCTCTAACTCTGATGATGCTAGTGCACCAGCACTCTCTAACTCTGGTGATGCTAGTGCACCAGCACTCTCTAACTCTGATGATGCTAGTGCACCAGCACTCTCTAACTCTGGTGATGCTAGTGCACCAGCACTCTCTAACTCTGGTGATGCTAGTGTACCAGCACTCTCTAACTCTGGTGATGCTAGTGCACCAGCACTCTCTAACTCTGGTGATGCTAGTGCACCAGCACTCTCTAACTCTGGTGATGCTAGTGTACCAGCACTCTCTAACTCTGGTGATGCTAGTGCACCAGCACTCTCTAACTCTGGTGATGCTAGTACAACCAGCACTCTCTAACTCTGGTGATGCTAGTGCACCAGCACTCTCTAACTCTGGTGATGTTAGTGTACCAGCACTCTCTAACTCTGGTGATGCTAGTGCACCAGCACTCTCTAACTCTGGTGATGCTAGTGTACCAGCACTCTCTAACTCTGGTGATGCTAGTGCACCAGCACTCTCTAACTCTGGTGATGTTAGTGCACCAGCACTCTCTAACTCTGGTGATGCTAGTACACCAGCACTCTCTAACTCTTGTGATGCTAGTGCACCAGCACTCTCTAACTCTGGTGATGCTAGTGCACCAGCACTCTCTAACTCTGGTGATGCTAGTGCACCAGCACTCTCTAACTCTGGTGATGCTAGTGCACCAGCACTCTCTAACTCTGGTGATGCTAGTGCACCAGCACTCTCTAACTCTGGTGATGCTAGTGCACCAGCACTCTCTAACTCTGGTGATGCTAGTGTACCAGCACTCTCTAACTCTGGTGATGCTAGTGTACCAGCACTCTCTAACTCTGGTGATGCTAGTGTACCAGCACTCTCTAACTCTGGTGATGCTAGTACACCAGCACTCTCTAACTCTGGTGATGCTAGTGTACCAGCACTCTCTAACTCTGGTGATGCTAGTGCACCAGCACTCTCTAACTCTGGTGATGCTAGTGCACCAGCACTCTCTAACTCTGGTGATGCTAGTGTACCAGCACTCTCTAACTCTGGTGATGCTAGTGTACCAGCACTCTCTAACTCTGGTGATGCTAGTGTACCAGCACTCTCTAACTCTGGTGATGCTAGTGCACCAGCACTCTCTAACTCTGGTGATGCTAGTGCACCAGCACTCTCTAACTCTGGTGATGCTAGTGTACCAGCACTCTCTAACTCTGGTGATGCTAGTGCACCAGCACTCTCTAACTCTGGTGATGCTAGTGCACCAGCACTCTCTAACTCTGGTGATGCTAGTGCACCAGCACTCTCTAACTCTGGTGATGCTAGTGCACCAGCACTCTCTAACTCTGGTGATGCTAGTGCACCAGCACTCTCTAACTCTGGTGATGCTAGTGCACCAGCAATCTCTAACTCTGGTGATGCTAGTGCACCAGCACTCTCTAACTCTGGTGATGCTAGTACACCAGCACTCTCTAACTCTGGTGATGCTAGTGTACCAGCACTCTCTAACTCTGGTGATGCTAGTACACCAGCACTCTCTAACTCTGGTGATGCTAGTGCACCAGCACTCTCTAACTCTGGTGATGATAGTGCACCAGCACTCTCTAACTCTGGTGATGCTAGTGTACCAGCACTCTCTAACTCTGGTGATGCTAGTGCACCAGCACTCTCTAACTCTGGTGATGCTAGTGCACCAGCACTCTCTAACTCTGGTGATGCTAGTGCACCAGCACTCTCTAACTCTGGTGATGCTAGTGTACCAGCACTCTCTAACTCTGGTGATGCTAGTGCACCAGCACTCTCTAACTCTGGTGATGCTAGTGCACCAGCACTCTCTAACTCTGGTGATGCTAGTGTACCATCACTCTCTAACTCTGGTGATGCTAGTGTACCAGCACTCTCTAACTCTGGTGATGCTAGTGCACCAGCACTCTCTAACTCTGGTGATGCTAGTGCACCAGCACTCTCTAACTCTGGTGATGCTAGTGCACCAGTACTCTCTAACTCTGGTGATGCTAGTGTACCAGCACTCTCTAACTCTGGTGATGCTAGTGTACCAGCACTCTCTAACTCTGGTGATGCTAGTGTACCAGCACTCTCTAACTCTGGTGATGCTAGTGTACCAGCACTCTCTAACTCTGGTGATGCTAGTGTACCAGCACTCTCTAACTCTGGTGATGCTAGTGCACCAGCACTCTCTAACTCTGGTGATGCTAGTGCACCAGCACTCTCTAACTCTGGTGATGCTAGTGCACCAGCACTCTCTAACTCTGGTGATGCTAGTGCACCAGTACTCTCTAACTCTGGTGATGCTAGTGCACCAGTACTCTCTAACTCTGGTGATGCTAGTGCACCAGCACTCTCTAACTCTGGTGATGCTAGTGTACCAGCACTCTCTAACTCTGGTGATGCTAGTGCACCAGCACTCTCTAACTCTGGTGATGCTAGTGCACCAGCACTCTCTAACTCTGGTGATGCTAGTGTACCAGCACTCTCTAACTCTGGTGATGCTAGTGCACCAGCACTCTCTAACTCTGGTGATGCTAGTGCACCAGCACTCTCTAACTCTGGTGATGCTAGTGCACCAGCACTCTCTAACTCTGGTGATGCTAGTGCACCAGCACTCTCTAACTCTGGTGATGCTAGTGCACCAGCACTCTATAACTCTGGTGATGCTAGTGTACCAGCACTCTCTAACTCTGGTGATGCTAGTGCACCAGCACTCTCTAACTCTGGTGATGCTAGTGCACCAGCACTCTCTAACTCTGGTGATGCTAGTGCACCAGCACTCTCTAACTCTGGTGATGCTAGTGCACCAGCACTCTCTAACTCTGGTGATGCTAGTGTACCAGCACTCTCTAACTCTGGTGATGCTAGTGCACCAGTACTCTCTAACTCTGGTGATGCTAGTGCACCAGCACTCTCTAACTCTGGTGATGCTAGTGCACCAGCACTCTCTAACTCTGGTGATGCTAGTGCACCAGCACTCTCTAACTCTGGTGATGCTAGTGTAACAGCACTCTCTAACTCTGGTGATGCTAGTGCACCAGCACTCTCTAACTCTGGTGATGCTAGTGCACCAGCACTCTCTAACTCTGGTGATGCTAGTGTACCAGCACTCTCTAACTCTGGTGATGCTAGTGCACCAGCACTCTCTAACTCTGGTGATGCTAGTGCACCAGCACTCTCTAACTCTGGTGATGCTAGTGCACCAGCACTCTCTAACTCTGGTGATGCTAGTGCACCAGCACTCTCTAACTCTGGTGATGCTAGTGTACCAGCACTCTCTAACTCTGGTGATGCTAGTGCACCAGCACTCTCTAACTCTGGTGATGCTAGTGCACCAGCACTCTCTAACTCTGGTGATGCTAGTGCACCAGCACTCTCTAACTCTGGTGATGCTAGTGTACCAGCACTCTCTAACTCTGGTGATGCTAGTGCTCTCTAACTCTGGTGATGCTAGTGTACCAGCACTCTCTAACTCTGGTGATGCTAGTGCACCAGCACTCTCTAACTCTGGTGATGCTAGTGCACCAGCACTCTCTAACTCTGGTGATGCTAGTGTACCAGCACTCTCTAACTCTGGTGATGCTAGTGCACCAGCACTCTCTAACTCTGGTGATGCTAGTGCACCAGTACTCTCTAACTCTGGTGATGCTAGTGCACCAGCACTCTCTAACTCTGGTGATGCTAGTGCACCAGCACTCTCTAACTCTGGTGATGCTAGTGCACCAGCACTCTCTAACTCTGGTGATGCTAGTGCACCAGCACTCTCTAACTCTGGTGATGCTAGTGCACCAGTACTCTCTAACTCTGGTGATGCTAGTGCACCAGCACTCTCTAACTCTGGTGATGCTAGTGCACCAGCACTCTCTAACTCTGGTGATGCTAGTGCACCAGCACTCTCTAACTCTGGTGATGCCAGTGTACCAGCACTCTCCAACTCTGGTGATGCTAGTGTACCAGCACTCTCTAACTCTGGTGATGCCAGTGTACCAGCACTCTCTAACTCTGGTGATGCTAGTGCACCAGCACTCTCTAACTCTGGTGATGCTAGTGCACCAGCACTCTCTAACTCTGGTGATGCTAGTGCACTCTCTAACTCTGGTGATGCTAGTACACCAGCACTCTCTAACTCTGGTGATGCTAGTGTACCAGCACTCTCTAACTCTGGTGATGCTAGTGTACCAGCACTCTCTAACTCTGGTGATGCTAGTGCACCAGCACTCTCTAACTCTGGTGATGCTAGTGTACCATCACTCTCTAACTCTGGTGATACTAGTACAACCAGCACTCTCTAACTCTGGTGATGCTAGTGCACCAGCACTCTCTAACTCTGGTGATGCTTGTATACCAGCACTCTCTAACTCTGGTGATGCTAGTGCACCAGCACTCTCTAACTCTGGTGATGCTAGTGCACCAGCACTCTCTAACTCTGGTGATGCTAGTGCACCAGCACTCTCTAACTCTGGTGATGCTAGTGCACCAGCACTCTCTAACTCTGGTGATGCTAGTGCACCAGCACTCTCTAACTCTGGTGATGCTAGTGCACCAGCACTCTCTAACTCTGGTGATGCTAGTGCACCAGCACTCTCTAACTCTGGTGATGCTAGTGTACCAGCACTCTCTAACTCTGGTGATGCTAGTGTACCAGCACTCTCTAACTCTGGTGAAGCTAGTACAACCAGTACTCTCTAACTCTGGTGATGCTAGTGCATCAGCACTCTCTAACTCTGGTGATGCTAGTGTACCAGCACTCTCTAACTCTGGTGATGCTAGTGTGCCAGCACTCTCTAACTCTGGTGATGCTAGTGTACCAGCACTCTCTAACTCTGGTGATGCTAGTGTACCAGCACTCTCTAACTCTGGTGATGCTAGTGCACCAGCACTCTCTAACTCTGGTGATGCTAGTGCACCAGCACTCTCTAACTCTGGTGATGCTAGTGCACCAGCACTCTCTAACTCTGGTGATGCTAGTGCACCAGCACTCTCTAACTCTGGTGATGCTAGTGTACCAGCACTCTCTAACTCTGGTGATGCTAGTGCACCAGCACTCTCTAACTCTGGTGATGTTATTGCACCAGCACTCTCTAACTCTGGTGATGCTAGTGCACCAGCACTCTCTAACTCTGGTGATGCTAGTGTACCAGCACTCTCTAACTCTGGTGATGCTAGTACACCAGCACTCTCTAACTCTGGTGATGTTAAGTGCACCAGCACTCTCTAACTCTGGTGATGCTAGTGCACCAGCACTCTCTAACTCTGGTGATGCTAGTGTACCAGCACTCTCTAACTCTGGTGATGCTAGTGCACCAGCACTCTCTAACTCTGGTGATGCTAGTGCACCAGCACTCTCTAACTCTGGTGATGCTAGTGCACCAGCACTCTCTAACTCTGGTGATGCTAGTGCACCAGCACTCTCTAACTCTGGTGATGCTAGTGCACCAGCACTCTCTAACTCTGGTGATGCTAGTGCACCAGCACTCTCTAACTCTGGTGATGCTAGTGCACCAGCACTCTCTAACTCTGGTGATGCTAGTGCACCAGCACTCTCTAACTCTGGTGATGCTAGTGTACCAGCACTCTCTAACTCTGGTGATGCTAGTACACCAGCACTCTCTAACTCTGGTGATGCTAGTGCACCAGCACTCTCTAACTCTGGTGATGCTAGTGCACCAGCACTCTCTAACTCTGGTGATGTTAGTGTACCAGCACTCTCTAACTCTGGTGATGTTAGTGTACCAGCACTCTCTAACTCTGGTGATGCTAGTGTACCAGCACTCTCTAACTCTGGTGATGTTAGTGTACCAGCACTCTCTAACTCTGGTGATGCTAGTGTACCAGCACTCTCTAACTCTGGTGATGCTAGTGTACCAGCACTCTCTAACTCTGGTGATGCTAGTGTACCAGCACTCTCTAACTCTGGTGATGCTAGTGTACCAGCACTCTCTAACTCTGGTGATGCTAGTGCACCAGCACTCTCTAACTCTGGTGATGCTAGTGCACCAGCACTCTCTAACTCTGGTGATGCTAGTGCACCAGCACTCTCTAACTCTGGTGATGGTAGTGTACCAGCACTCTCTAACTCTGGTGATGCTAGTGCACCAGCACTCTCTAACTCTGGTGATGCTAGTGCACCAGCACTCTCTAACTCTGGTGATGCTAGTGTACCAGCACTCTCTAACTCTGGTGATGCTAGTGCACCAGCACTCTCTAACTCTGGTGATGCTAGTGTACCAGCACTCTCTAACTCTGGTGATGTTAGTGTACCAGCACTCTCTAACTCTGGTGATGCTAGTGCACCAGCACTCTCTAACTCTGGTGATGCTAGTGCACCAGCACTCTCTAACTCTGGTGATGCTAGTGTACCAGCACTCTCTAACTCTGGTGATGCTAGTGCACCAGCACTATCTAACTCTGGTGATGCTAGTGCACCAGCACTCTCTAACTCTGGTGATGCTAGTACAACCAGCACTCTCTAACTCTGGTGATGCTAGTGCACCAGCACTCTCTAACTCTGGTGATGCTAGTGCACCAGCACTCTCTAACTCTGGTGATGCTAGTGCACCAGCACTCTCTAACTCTGGTGATGCTAGTGCACCAGCACTCTCTAACTCTGGTGATGCTAGTGTACCAGCACTCTCTAACTCTGGTGATGCTAGTGCGCCAGCACTCTCTAACTCTGGTGATGCTAGTGTACCAGCACTCTCTAACTCTGGTGATGCTAGTGTACCAGCACTCTCTAACTCTGGTGATGCTAGTGCACCAGCACTCTCTAACTCTGGTGATGCTAGTGCACCAGCACTCTCTAACTCTGGTGATGCTAGTGCACCAGCACTCTCTAACTCTGGTGATGCTAGTGCACCAGCACTCTCTAACTCTGGTGATGCTAGTGTACCAGCACTCTCTAACTCTGGTGATGCTAGTGTACCAGCACTCTCTAACTCTGGTGATGCTAGTGCACCAGCACTCTCTAACTCTGGTGATGCTAGTGCACCAGCACTCTCTAACTCTGGTGATGCTAGTGCACCAGCACTATCTAACTCTGGTGATGCTAGTGCACCAGCACTCTCTAACTCTGGTGATGCTAGTACAACCAGCACTCTCTAACTCTGGTGATGCTAGTGCACCAGCACTCTCTAACTCTGGTGATGCTAGTGCACCAGCACTCTCTAACTCTGGTGATGCTAGTACACCAGCACTCTCTAACTCTGGTGATGCTAGTGCACCAGCACTCTCTAACTCTGGTGATGCTAGTGTACCAGCACTCTCTAACTCTGGTGATGCTAGTGTACCAGCACTCTCTAACTCTAGTGATGCTAGTGTACCAGCACTCTCTAACTCTGGTGATGCTAGTACACCAGCACTCTCTAACTCTGGTGATGCTAGTGCACCAGCACTCTCTAACTCTGGTGATGCTAGTACAGCAGTGTACCAGCACTCTCTAACTCTGGTGATGCTGCTAGTGTACCAGCACTCTCTAACTCTGGTGATGCTAGTGCACTCTCTAACTCTGGTGATGCTAGTGCACCAGCACTCTCTAACTCTGGTGATGCTAGTGCACCAGCACTCTCTAACTCTGGTGATGCTAGTACACCAGCACTCTCTAACTCTGGTGATGCTAGTGCACCAGCACTCTCTAACTCTGGTGATGCTAGTGCACCAGCACTCTCTAACTCTGGTGATGCTAGTGCACCAGCACTCTCTAACTCTGGTGATGCTAGTGCACCAGCACTCTCTAACTCTGGTGATGCTAGTGTACCAGCACTCTCTAACTCTGGTGATGCTAGTGAACCAGCACTCTCTAACTCTGGTGATACTAGTGCACCAGCACTCTCTAACTCTGGTGATGCTAGTGTACCAGCACTCTCTAACTCTGGTGATACTAGTGCACCAGCACTCTCTAACTCTGGTGATGCTAGTGCACCAGCACTCTCTAACTCTGGTGATGCTAGTGTGCCAGCACTCTCTAACTCTGGTGATGCTAGTGCACCAGCACTCTCTAACTCTGGTGATGCTAGTGCACCAGCACTCTCTAACTCTGGTGATGCTAGTGCACCAGCACTCTCTAACTCTGGTGATGCTAGTGCACCAGCACTCTCTAACTCTGGTGATGCTAGTGCACCAGCACTCTCTAACTCTGGTGATGCTAGTGCACCAGCACTCTCTAACTCTGGTGATGCTAGTGCACCAGCACTCTCTAACTCTGGTGATGCTAGTGCACCAGCACTCTCTAACTCTGGTGATGCTAGTGTACCAGCACTCTCTAACTCTGGTGATGCTAGTGCACCAGCACTCTCTAACTCTGGTGATGCTAGTGCACCAGCACTCTCTAACTCTGGTGATGCTAGTGCACCAGCACTCTCTAACTCTGGTGATGCTAGTGCACCAGCACTCTCTAACTCTGGTGATGCTAGTGTACCAGCACTCTCTAACTCTGGTGATGCTAGTGTACCAGCACTCTCTAACTCTGGTGATGCTAGTGCACCAGCACTCTCTAACTCTGGTGATGCTAGTGCACCAGCACTCTCTAACTCTGGTGATGCTAGTGCACCAGCACTCTCTAACTCTGGTGATGCCAGTGTACCAGCACTCTCTAACTCTGGTGATGCTAGTGTACCAGCACTCTCTAACTCTGGTGATGCTAGTGCACCAGCACTCTCTAACTCTGGTGATGCTAGTGCACCAGCACTCTCTAACTCTGGTGATGCTAGTGCACTCTCTAACTCTGGTGATGCTAGTGCACCAGCACTCTCTAACTCTGGTGATGCTAGTGCACCAGCACTCTCTAACTCTGGTGATGCTAGTGTGCCAGCACTCTCTAACTCTGGTGATGCTAGTGCACCAGCACTCTCTAACTCTGGTGATGCTAGTGTACCAGCACTCTCTAACTCTGGTGATGCTAGTGCACCAGCACTCTCTAACTCTGGTGATGCTAGTGCACCAGCACTCTCTAACTCTGGTGATGCTAGTGCACCAGCACTCTCTAACTCTGGTGATGCTAGTGCACTCTCTAACTCTGGTGATGCTAGTGCACCAGCACTCTCTAACTCTGGTGATGCTAGTGCACCAGCACTCTCTAACTCTGGTGATGCTAGTGCACCAGCACTCTCTAACTCTGGTGATGCTAGTGCACCAGCACTCTCTAACTCTGGTGATGCTAGTGTACCAGCACTCTCTAACTCTGGTGATGCTAGTGCACCAGCACTCTCTAACTCTGGTGATGCTAGTGCACCAGCACTCTCTAACTCTGGTGATGCTAGTGCACCAGCACTCTCTAACTCTGGTGATGCTAGTGTACCAGCACTCTCTAACTCTGGTGATGCTAGTGTACCAGCACTCTCTAACTCTGGTGATGCTAGTGTACCAGCACTCTCTAACTCTGGTGATGCTAGTGCACCAGCACTCTCTAACTCTGGTGATGCTAGTGCACCAGCACTCTCTAACTCTGGTGATGCTAGTGCACCAGCACTCTCTAACTCTGGTGATGCTAGTGTACCAGCACTCTCTAACTCTGGTGATGCTAGTGCACCAGCACTCTCTAACTCTGGTGATGCTAGTGCACCAGCACTCTCTAACTCTGGTGATGCTAGTGCACCAGCACTCTCTAACTCTGGTGATGCTAGTGCACCAGCACTCTCTAACTCTGGTGATGCTAGTGTACCAGCACTCTCTAACTCTGGTGATGCTAGTGCACCAGCACTCTCTAACTCTGGTGATGCTAGTGCACCAGCACTCTCTAACTCTGGTGATGCTAGTGCACCAGCACTCTCTAACTCTGGTGATGCTAGTGCACCAGCACTCTCTAACTCTGGTGATGCTAGTGTACCAGCACTCTCTAACTCTGGTGATGCTAGTGCACCAGCACTCTCTAACTCTGGTGATGCTAGTGCACCAGGACTCTCTAACTCTGGTGATGCTAGTGCACCAGCACTCTCTAACTCTGGTGATGCTAGTGCACCAGCACTCTCTAACTCTGGTGATGCTAGTGTACCAGCACTCTCTAACTCTGGTGATGCTAGTGTACCAGCACTCTCTAACTCTGGTGATGCTAGTGCACCAGCACTCTCTAACTCTGGTGATGCTAGTGCACCAGCACTCTCTAACTCTGGTGATGCTAGTGCACCAGCACTCTCTAACTCTGGTGATGCTAGTGTACCAGCACTCTCTAACTCTGGTGATGCTAGTGCACCAGCACTCTCTAACTCTGGTGATGCTAGTGTACCAGCACTCTCTAACTCTGGTGATGCTAGTGCACCAGCACTCTCTAACTCTGGTGATGCTAGTGTACCAGCACTCTCTAACTCTGGTGATGCTAGTGTACCAGCACTATCTAACTCTGGTGATGCTAGTGCACCAGCACTATCTAACTCTGGTGATGCTAGTGCACCAGCACTCTCTAACTCTGGTGATGTTAGTGCACCAGCACTCTCTAACTCTGGTGATGCTAGTGTACCAGCACTCTCTAACTCTGGTGATACTAGTGCACCAGCACTCTCTAACTCTGGTGATGCTAGTGCACCAGCACTCTCTAACTCTGGTGATGCTAGTGCACCAGCACTCTCTAACTCTGGTGATGCTAGTGCACCAGCACTCTCTAACTCTGGTGATGCTAGTGCACCAGCACTCTCTAACTCTGGTGATGCTAGTGCACCAGCACTCTCTAACTCTGGTGATGCTAGTGCACCAGCACTCTCTAACTCTGGTGATGCTAGTGCACCAGCACTCTCTAACTCTGGTGATGCTAGTGCACCAGCACTCTCTAACTCTGGTGATGCTAGTGCACCAGCACTCTCTAACTCTGGTGATGCTAGTGTACCAGCACTCTCTAACTCTGGTGATGCTAGTGCACCAGCACTCTCTAACTCTGGTGATGCTAGTGCACCAGCACTCTCTAACTCTGGTGATGCTAGTGTACCAGCACTCTCTAACTCTGGTGATGCTAGTGTACCAGCACTCTCTAACTCTGGTGATGCTAGTGCACCAGCACTCTCTAACTCTGGTGATGCTAGTGCACCAGCACTCTCTAACTCTGGTGATGCTAGTGTACCAGCACTCTCTAACTCTGGTGATGCTAGTACACCAGCACTCTCTAACTCTGGTGATGCTAGTGTACCAGCACTCTCTAACTCTGGTGATGCTAGTGCACCAGCACTCTCTAACTCTGGTGATGCTAGTGTACCAGCACTCTCTAACTCTGGTGATGCTAGTGTACCAGCACTCTCTAACTCTGGTGATGCTAGTACACCAGCACTCTCTAACTCTGGTGATGCTAGTGTACCAGCACTCTCTAACTCTGGTGATGCTAGTGCACCAGCACTCTCTAACTCTGGTGATGCTAGTGTACCAGCACTCTCTAACTCTGGTGATGCTAGTGCACCAGCACTCTCTAACTCTGGTGATGCTAGTGCACCAGCACTCTCTAACTCTGGTGATGCTAGTGCACCAGCACTCTCTAACTCTGGTGATGCTAGTGCACCAGCACTCTCTAACTCTGGTGATGCTAGTGCACCAGCACTCTCTAACTCTGGTGATGCTAGTGCACTAGCACTCTCTAACTCTGGTGATGCTAGTGCACCAGCACTCTCTAACTCTGGTGATGCTAGTGCACCAGCACTCTCTAACTCTGGTGATGCTAGTGCACCAGCACTCTCTAACTCTGGTGATGCTAGTGCACCAGCACTCTCTAACTCTGGTGATGCTAGTGCACCAGCACTCTCTAACTCTGGTGATGCTAGTGTGCCAGCACTCTCTAACTCTGGTGATGCTAGTGCACCAGCACTCTCTAACTCTGGTGATGCTAGTGCACCAGCACTCTCTAACTCTGGTGATGCTAGTGCACCAGCACTCTCTAACTCTGGTGATGCTAGTGCACCAGCACTCTCTAACTCTGGTGATGCTAGTGTACCAGCACTCTCTAACTCTGGTGATGCTAGTGTACCAGCACTCTCTAACTCTGGTGATGCTAGTGCACCAGCACTCTCTAACTCTGGTGATGCTAGTGCACCAGCACTCTCTAACTCTGGTGATGCTAGTGTACCAGCACTCTCTAACTCTGGTGATGCTAGTGTGCCAGCACTCTCTAACTCTGGTGATGCTAGTGCACCAGCACTCTCTAACTCTGGTGATGCTAGTGCACCAGCACTCTCTAACTCTGGTGATGCTAGTACACCAGCACTCTCTAACTCTGGTGATGCTAGTGCACCAGCACTCTCTAACTCTGGTGATGCTAGTGTACCAGCACTCTCTAACTCTGGTGATGCTAGTACACCAGCACTCTCTAACTCTGGTGATGCTAGTGCACTCTCTAACTCTGGTGATGCTAGTGCACCAGCACTCTCTAACTCTGGTGATGCTAGTGCACCAGCACTCTCTAACTCTGGTGATGCTAGTGCACCAGTACTCTCTAACTCTGGTGATGCTAGTGCACCAGCACTCTCTAACTCTGGTGATGCTAGTGTACCAGCACTCTCTAACTCTGGTGATGCTAGTGCACCAGCACTCTCTAACTCTGGTGATGCTAGTACACCAGCACTCTCTAACTCTGGTGATGCTAGTGCACCAGCACTCTCTAACTCTGGTGATGCTAGTGTACCAGCACTCTCTAACTCTGGTGATGCTAGTGTACCAGCACTCTCTAACTCTGGTGATGCTAGTACACCAGCACTCTCTAACTCTGGTGATGCTAGTGCACCAGTACTCTCTAACTCTGGTGATGCTAGTGCACCAGCACTCTCTAACTCTGGTGATGCTAGTGTACCAGCACTCTCTAACTCTGGTGATGCTAGTGTACCAGCACTCTCTAACTCTGGTGATGCTAGTGCACCAGCACTCTCTAACTCTGGTGATGCTAGTGCACCAGCACTCTCTAACTCTGGTGATGCTAGTGCACCAGCACTCTCTAACTCTGGTGATGCTAGTGCACTCTCTAACTCTGGTGATGCTAGTGCACCAGCACTCTCTAACTCTGGTGATGCTAGTGCACCAGCACTCTCTAACTCTGGTGATGCTAGTGCACTCTCTAACTCTGGTGATGCTAGTGCACCAGCACTCTCTAACTCTGGTGATGCTAGTGCACTCTCTAACTCTGGTGATGCTAGTGTACCAGCACTCTCTAACTCTGGTGATGCTAGTGCACAGCACTCTCTAACTCTGGTGATGCTAGTGCACCAGCACTCTCTAACTCTGGTGATGCTAGTGCACCAGCACTCTCTAACTCTGGTGATGCTAGTGCACCAGCACTCTCTAACTCTGGTGATGCTAGTGCACCAGCACTCTCTAACTCTGGTGATGCTAGTGCACCAGCACTCTCTAACTCTGGTGATGCTAGTGCACCAGCACTCTCTAACTCTGGTGATGCTAGTGCACCAGCACTCTCTAACTCTGGTGATGCTAGTGCACCAGCACTCTCTAACTCTGGTGATGCTAGTGTACCAGCACTCTCTAACTCTGGTGATGCTAGTGCACCAGCACTCTCTAACTCTGGTGATGCTAGTGCACCAGCACTCTCTAACTCTGGTGATGCTAGTGCACCAGCACTCTCTAACTCTGGTGATGCTAGTGCACCAGTACTCTCTAACTCTGGTGATGCTAGTGTACCAGCACTCTCTAACTCTGGTGATGCTAGTGCACCAGCACTCTCTAACTCTGGTGATGCTAGTGCACCAGCACTCTCTAACTCTGGTGATGCTAGTGCACCAGCACTCTCTAACTCTGGTGATGCTAGTGCACCAGCACTCTCTAACTCTGGTGATGCTAGTGTACCAGCACTCTCTAACTCTGGTGATGCTAGTGTACCAGCACTCTCTAACTCTGGTGATGCTAGTGCACCAGCACTCTCTAACTCTGGTGATGCTAGTGCACCAGCACTCTCTAACTCTGGTGATGCTAGTGTACCAGCACTCTCTAACTCTGGTGATGCTAGTGCACCAGCACTCTCTAACTCTGGTGATGCTAGTGCACCAGCACTCTCTAACTCTGGTGATGCTAGTGTACCAGCACTCTCTAACTCTGGTGATGCTAGTGTACCAGCACTCTCTAACTCTGGTGATGCTAGTGCACCAGCACTCTCTAACTCTGGTGATGCTAGTGTACCAGCACTCTCTAACTCTGGTGATGCTAGTGTACCAGCACTCTCTAACTCTGGTGATGCTAGTGCACCAGCACTCTCTAACTCTGGTGATGCTAGTGCACCAGCACTCTCTAACTCTGGTGATGCTAGTGCACCAGCACTCTCTAACTCTGGTGATGCTAGTGCACCAGCACTCTCTAACTCTGGTGATGCTAGTGCACCAGCACTCTCTAACTCTGGTGATGCTAGTGCACCAGCACTCTCTAACTCTGGTGATGCTAGTGAACCAGCACTCTCTAACTCTGGTGATGCTAGTGCACCAGCACTCTCTAACTCTGGTGATGCTAGTGCACCAGCACTCTCTAACTCTGGTGATGCTAGCTAGTGCACCAGCACTCTCTAACTCTGGTGATGCTAGTGCACCAGCACTCTCTAACTCTGGTGATGCTAGTGCACCAGCACTCTCTAACTCTGGTGATGCTAGTGCACCAGCACTCTCTAACTCTGGTGATGCTAGTGCACCAGCACTCTCTAACTCTGGTGATGCTAGTGTACCAGCACTCTCTAACTCTGGTGATGCTAGTGCACCAGCACTCTCTAACTCTGGTGATGCTAGTGCACCAGCACTCTCTAACTCTGGTGATGCTAGTGCACCAGCACTCTCTAACTCTGGTGATGCTAGTGCACCAGCACTCTCTAACTCTGGTGATGCTAGTGCACCAGCACTCTCTCTGGTGATGCTAGTGTGCCAGCACTCTCTAACTCTGGTGATGCTAGTGCACCAGTACTCTCTAACTCTGGTGATGCTAGTGTACCAGCACTCTCTAACTCTGGTGATGCTAGTGCACCAGCACTCTCTAACTCTGGTGATGCTAGTGCACCAGCACTCTCTCTGGTGATGCTAGTGTACCAGCACTCTCTAACTCTGGTGATGCTAGTGTACCAGCACTCTCTAACTCTGGTGATGCTAGTGCACCAGCACTCTCTCTGGTGATGCTAGTGTACCAGCACTCTCTAACTCTGGTGATGCTAGTGTACCAGCACTCTCTAACTCTGGTGATGCGAGTGCACCAGCACTCTCTAACTCTGGTGATGCTAGTGCACCAGCACTCTCTAACTCTGGTGATGCTAGTGCACCAGCACTCTCTCTGGTGATGCTAGTGTACCAGCACTCTCTAACTCTGGTGATGCTAGTGTACCAGCACTCTCTAACTCTGGTGATGCTAGTGCACCAGCACTCTCTCTGGTGATGCTAGTGTACCAGCACTCTCTAACTCTGGTGATGCTAGTGTACCAGCACTCTCTAACTCTGGTGATGCTAGTGCACCAGCACTCTCTCTGGTGATGCTAGTGTACCAGCACTCTCTAACTCTGGTGATGCTAGTGTACCAGCACTCTCTAACTCTGGTGATGCTAGTGCACCAGCACTCTCTAACTCTGGTGATGCTAGTGCACCAGCACTCTCTAACTCTGGTGATGCTAGTGCACCAGCACTCTCTAACTCTGGTGATGCTAGTGTACCAGCACTCTCTAACTCTGGTGATGCTAGTGCACCAGCACTCTCTAACTCTGGTGATGCTAGTATACCAACACTCTCTAACTCTGGTGATGCTAGTGCACCAGCACTCTCTAACTCTGGTGATGCTAGTGCACCAGCACTCTCTAACTCTGGTGATGCTAGTGTACCAACACTCTCTAACTCTGGTGATGCTAGTACACCAGCACTCTCTAACTCTGGTGATGCTAGTGCACCAGCACTCTCTAACTCTGGTGATGCTAGTGTACCAGCACTCTCTAACTCTGGTGATGCTAGTGCACCAGCACTCTCTAACTCTGGTGATGCTAGTATACCAACACTCTCTAACTCTGGTGATGCTAGTGCACCAGCACTCTCTAACTCTGGTGATGCTAGTGCACCAGCACTCTCTAACTCTGGTGATGCTAGTGTACCAACACTCTCTAACTCTGGTGATGCTAGTACACCAGCACTCTCTAACTCTGGTGATGCTAGTGCACCAGCACTCTCTAACTCTGGTGATGCTAGTGCACCAGCACTCTCTAACTCTGGTGATGCTAGTGCACCAGCACTCTCTAACTCTGGTGATGCTAGTACACCAGCACTCTCTAACTCTGGTGATGCTAGTGCAGCAGTGCAGTTTGTTTTGTGGTCTTTGGGCCTGAAGAAAATTCAGTTGTCCTCTAATATGGAAGAGGAGGTTAGCGGGAGGGAAGCAAGAGATTAGAAGCAAGATATTAATATGGAAGAGGAGGTTAGTGGGAGAGAAGCAAGAGGTTAATATGGAAGAGGAGGTTAGTGGGAGAGAAGCAAGAGATTAATATGGAAGAGGAGGTTAGCGGGAGAGAAGCAAGATATTAGAAGCAAGAGATTAATATGGAAGGGGAGGTTAGTGGGAGAGAAGCAAGAGATTAATATGGAAGGGGAGTTTAGCGGGAGAGAAGCAAGACACTGTATTAGAAGCAAGAGATTAATATGGAAGAGGAGGTTAGCGGGAGAGAAGCAAGAGATTAATATGGATGGGGAGGTTAGTGGGAGGGAAGCAGGAGATTAATATGGAAGATCAGGTTAGTAGGAGAGAAGCAAGAGATTAATATGGAAGATCAGGTTAGTGGGAGAGAAGCAAGAGATTAATATGGAAGGGGAGGTTAGTGGGAGAGAAGCAAGAGATTAGTATGGAAGAGGAGGTTAGTGGGAGGGAAGAGGAGGTTAGTGGGAGAGAAGAGAAGCAAGAGATTAATATGGAAGAGGAGGTTAGTGGGAGAGAAGCAAGAAAGGAAAAAGAAGAAAAAGTAGATGTTCCTCTTGATAAGGCTAATTGAACAAGTAATGAATAATAGGCAGGGTATTGGTGATTACACCTCAGCTATCAACTAACCCGACAAGTTCTTCTCCACCCTCTTGTCCCCCAAATTTTCCTCCCCTACTACCCCTCGAAAGTCCCCTACTAACCCTCCAACGTCACCTCTACCTACCGCTCCTCCAAGATCTCCTCCACCTCTGCCCCTCCAAGATCTCCTCCACCTCTGCCCCTCCAAGATCTCCTCCACCTCTGCCCCTCCAAGATCTCCTCCGCCTCTGCCCCTCCAAGATCTCCTCCACCTCTGCCCCTCCAAGGTCTCCTCCATCTAAAGATCTCCTCCACTTACTACCCTCAAGGTCTCCTCTAACTTGAGCCCAAATTTTCCAGCCCACATCATAAAATGATACAAAATTGAGCCAACCGAATAGACATGGTGATTAACTAAGATTGGTCTTCTCTTTCTTTCAGGATATCTGAGAATGGAGTGTTCTTTGTTGGAGAAGAGTCAAAGGGAGCTAACCCACCTTATTGCACTTTTGGAGATCAGGTTGGTTCAAGTGATACATACTCCATTACCTCAGCCATTTCCAGTTCCTACTCGAGCTCCAAGGAATCTTCCAGCTTGGACTGCTCTAGTTCTAACTCCTCCTCAACATCCAGTTCCATCTCGCACTCCTCCAGCTCCATCTCAACCACCAAGAGACTAGTTCGTCCCTCATGAATGTACTGTCACATCATTTTCCTTGCCCTCCAGCTACACTGAAGCAACGAATCTGGTCTCGCTCGAGAGGCTGTGGCAAGGAACCTTCCCTGCATGCTGTGGGAAAGGCTGGACAATAGCATCAAACTTTGCAAGAGAGAGGCTATCTTCTAAGAGGAAGAATTGAAACAATGTACACCAAATGGAGAACAGGAAGTTCCTAGCACTTCCATTAATGATGCCGGCCACTAAGAGATATTTTGCTCAAACGGGATAATCTCAACGTATTTGAGCTACAGTTTGGAGAGTGATTAGAAGCTACACAGCAGCTGTGAGTTTGAGGTTTGGCTAATTAGAGCAGTGGTTTTATTTAGACGCTTGTTCTGTGTGTGGCAAGGACTGCTGTGAATTGGCCGGACCACTTCCAGCTTGTTCTATGTGTGGCAGAGACGGCCTCTGATGGTCAGGCATTGGCTGGACCACTTCCAGCTTGTGTGTGTGGCAGGGGCGGCTCTGATGGTCAGGCATTGGCCAGACCACTTCCAGCTTGTTCTGTGTGTGGCAGGGGCGGCTCTGATGGTCAGGTATTGGCCGGACCACTTCCAGCTTGTTCTATGTGTGGCAGAGACGGCTCTGATGGTCAGGCATTGGCTGGACCACTTCCAGCTTGTTCTGTGTGTGGCCAGGAGAGGCTCTGATGGTCAGGCATTGGCCGGACCACTTCCAGCTTGTTCTGTGTGTGGCAGGGGCGGCTCTGATGGTCAGGCATTGGCTGGACCACTTCCAGCTTGTTCTGAGTGTGGCAGGGGAGGCTCTGACGGTCAGGCATTGGCTGGACCACTTCCAATACATTATTAAATTTAGTGGGTGTGGTCATTAAAGTCACATGCACATTTTGTGCTATTAACACCAGCTACAAGCAGCACCAGTGAGCCATCATTTAGTGCTACATATGTGTCGAGTGGAGTCTTATCTGCATTTCTCTATGTCACAAGAAAGACTGGACAACTTGATGACATTATGTGTTCACAAGGATCTCACAGATGAACTTACCGTAATTCCTCGATTAGAAGTGCCTTCGACTAGACAGCACAGCTAGGCGGCCAGTGAAACGAAAAATAGCATGTGCATTTTTAATCTGAGCAGGAGAAAGTGGGCAGGAGAAAGGAATGAATATTTGATGCACACAATTGTAGCATACAGGAGAAGACGGGATAGCTTCAATGCTAATAGTCGGTCCAAAATAAGATATATTGTGGTTGAAATGTGATTTATAACACGAGATTTGGAAACGGATGGGTTGGGACTAATGATAATATCTTGGGGTATATAGAGAAATCCAAATTGGATGCTTATAGAGAACGAGTGTCTAAAGGCTATGGTTTTAAAGAGGATTTGGTTGTGGTGGTGATGGGGAGAAAGGTGAGGTGGAAAATGGAATGATAAACAGCCACTTTAGTTTCTGAGTTTTCTTTCTGCCTGACAGGGTTTGCCAGTTTTAAGTAGGTGAGCAGAGATGGGTAGTCTAATGACCACTGCTTGGTTATAGGACTACTGTCGGTCTACTGGTATGGATCCCAGACTGCACTGCAATAGTCAGACTTTGGTACAATAAATTGGTTCCTGACTTGGCGTGGGGATTGGTGAAGTGTTTGGTAGGCGAGGCCTAGATGTTGCTCTGTTTTCTCGCAAGTACTCTTGATGTGGTTAGACCATTTAAGGTCATTGTGTTGGTGGCACCCACGAGGCACTTGACCGAGTCACACGTAGAGATTGAATCGTCATTGGCCCTGATGTTGATTGGGATTATACTGGAGATTGAGTTATTGGGTTGGTGGTTTGGGGTTAGGGGTCTGTAACGTTTCATTTGTTTCCCCCTTATTGTTCCCACCCTTGCCCTAGCCCCAGCCCTAGCCCTAGCCCTTTATTTTTCAAGAGGGAACTTTTTTTTCAAGTAAAAATTTCCAGGGGGAACATATTTTTTAAAGAAAAAGTTCCAGGGGGAACCAAATATGGGGGGACCAAATTTGTCATGACAGGCCACAGGCTTACATCCACGATAGAATCTGATGGGATATCCTCTTGGAGTTGGTGGCAGTCAGAGTAAACATCTATGGGTTTGTACGGTGCGATATCATCTGCATAAAGAATGAGTTTAGCTCTGTTCGATAAAGAGATGTCTGAGATAGAGTTCCTAAATATGATAGAACAGTGGGGGGCCCAGGATAGAACCCTGTGGGACACTTGATGTCGCTGGTACCCTATAAGTCAGACATGGGTTCATCGAGTACAACTCGCTCGCTGCTGTCTGTGAGATAGTCTCTTATCCCGAGTAGGAGAAGGCCAGAGATGCCATTCTTCTGTAGGGAGTTGTTGACAATTTGTATGTATGGTACAGAATCTACTTAACATCAAAGAAAAAGTAGGTGAATTGTGAGAAGATGGTGCCAGTCATGAGTTAATGAAATATTAGGTGCTGCCAATGACTCTGTATGTACATACATTAGACAACAAGTATTGGGTAAATTTTGATCATTTTAATAATTGGCCTCTTGCATTGAATCAATTTTAGATATTATTTGGTGATGTTAGGCATGATTTGTTGGAGTGCACAAGTTGGAACTAACTAACACAAAGATAACTCTGATACAATGACTGCAGACAGACAGAGAGTATGTAATGTCTGAGGAATATAGACATGATTATCAGTAACTTCATTCTGCAGCACTAAAATATTATATTTGCAATTTTTGCGTAACCTACTACTCTACGTCCAGACCACACTCACTTCATCACGTGACCGTCGTACAATTGCCCGAGCCGCCTCTGTGTGGTGGTGAATTGGGGTGTATTTTCTGCTGCCAGTGTTGTGCAAAATATGTGTATAGCAGGAAAATGCTGAGAGGAGTCTCCTTGCCAAGACTGGTTTAGTATGGATTTCAAGCAAGTGATGGGCATCTACTATATGAGCTCTGCGAGCAATTGTTTCCCCCAACTCGGGGTATTAGCTTTGTAAAAAAAAAATTTAACAAAAAAAAAATATAACACAATTGCTGATTACAATTAAAACATTAAACTTTCTAAAAAAATATATATTTATTTATTTATTATAATCAACAACCAAACAACAACAATTGCAAAAATAATTAGCAACAACAAACATTCAGCAAAATAATGGGAACTGCTTCTCGAAAGCAGACAAAATGTTCTAATGTTAGAAAGGTTTCTAATATTAGAAAGGGTACTAATATTAGAAGAGTTCTAATATTAGTGTTAGAAAGAGTATTAGTATTAGAAAGGGGACTAATATTACTAATTTAAAGGGTACTAATATTAGAGAAAGCAACGGTACAGGAGATCCACACTTGACTGTAGATGAAACGGGCCACACTGGATGAAGAATGAGAGCTAAAAGGAGGCGGGACTTGGTAATAGATCAACTAGATGGTGTGCATTGTTTCTCCCCTCCAAAGTGCATGCGCTGCACAGCGCTATATGACCGTTCATCTCCATTAGTATGTGTTACATTATTAGTTGTTTACGGCATGCGTTGTTGACCATTATAACCCTAGCAACCGGCAGACATTTTTGACTTGCACTGTACACACACACACACACACATACATAGTGCACCAGACCGCCACTCCTTCGTGCCGAGTCAGGATGAGCTGCCCAGGAATCACAACTTTGTGGCCATTGAGCACAGCGGCATCACAACCAAGTGTGACATTTGTGGGAAGCTGGTACGTATCTGTGGCACCTTATCCAGTTTATACACATAGAGAGGACTAGACTGGCCCAGTTTATACATAGACAGGACTAGACTGGCCCAGTTTATACATAGACAGGACTAGACTGGTCCAGTTTATACATAGACAGGACTAGACTGGTCCAGTTTATACATAGACAGGACTAGACTGGCCCAGTTTATACATAGACAGGACTAGACTGGTCCAGTTTATACATAGACAGGACTAGACTGGCCCAGTTTATACATAGACAGGACTAGACTGGTCCAGTTTATACATAGACAGGACTAGACTGGTCCAGTTTATACATAGACAGGACTAGACTGGTCCAGTTTATACATAGACAGGACTAGACTGGCCCAGTTTATACATAGACAGGACTAGACTGGTCCAGTTTATACATAGACAGGACTAGACTGGTCCAGTTTATACATAGACAGGACTAGACTGGTCCAGTTTATACATAGACAGGACTAGACTGGTCCAGTTTATACATAGACAGGACTAGACTGGCCCAGTTTATAAATAGACAGGACTAGACTGGTCCAGTTTATACATAGACAGGACTAGACTGGCCCAGTTTATACATAGACAGGACTAGACTGGCCCAGTTTATACATAGACAGGACTAGACTGGTCCAGTTTATACATAGACAGGACTAGACTGGTCCAGTTTATACATAGACAGGACTAGACTGGTCCAGTTTATACATAGACAGGACTAGACTGGTCCAGTTTATACATAGACAGGACTAGACTGGCCCAGTTTATACATAGACAGGACTAGACTGGTCCAGTTTATACATAGACAGGACTAGACTGGCCCAGTTTATACATAGACAGGACTAGACTGGCCCAGTTTATAAATAGACAGGACTAGACTGGTCCAGTTTATACATAGACAGGACTAGACTGGCCCAGTTTATAAATAGACAGGACTAGACTGGCCCAGTTTATACATAGACAGGACTAGACTGGTCCAGTTTATACATAGACAGGACTAGACTGGTCCAGTTTATACATAGACAGGACTAGACTGGTCCAGTTTATACATAGACAGGACTAGACTGGCCCAGTTTATACATAGACAGGACTAGACTGGTCCAATTTATACATAGACAGGACTAGACTGGTCCAGTTTATACATAGACAGGACTAGACTGGTCCAGTTTATACATAGACAGGACTAGACTGGTCCAGTTTATACATAGACAGGACTAGACTGGCCCAGTTTATACATAGACAGGACTAGACTGGTCCAGTTTATACATAGACAGGACTAGACTGGCCCAGTTTATACATAGACAGGACTAGACTGGTCCAGTTTATACATAGACAGGACTAGACTGGTCCAGTTTATACATAGACAGGACTAGACTGGTCCAGTTTATACATAGACAGGACTAGACTGGCCCAGTTTATACATAGACAGGACTAGACTGGTCCAGTTTATACATAGACAGGACTAGACTGGTCCAGTTTATACATAGACAGGACTAGACTGGTCCAGTTTATACATAGACAGGACTAGACTGGTCCAGTTTATACATAGACAGGACTAGACTGGCCCAGTTTATAAATAGACAGGACTAGACTGGTCCAGTTTATACATAGACAGGACTAGACTGGCCCAGTTTATACATAGACAGGACTAGACTGGCCCAGTTTATACATAGACAGGACTAGACTGGTCCAGTTTATACATAGACAGGACTAGACTGGTCCAGTTTATACATAGACAGGACTAGACTGGTCCAGTTTATACATAGACAGGACTAGACTGGTCCAGTTTATACATAGACAGGACTAGACTGGCCCAGTTTATACATAGACAGGACTAGACTGGTCCAGTTTATACATAGACAGGACTAGACTGGCCCAGTTTATACATAGACAGGACTAGACTGGCCCAGTTTATAAATAGACAGGACTAGACTGGTCCAGTTTATACATAGACAGGACTAGACTGGCCCAGTTTATAAATAGACAGGACTAGACTGGCCCAGTTTATACATAGACAGGACTAGACTGGTCCAGTTTATACATAGACAGGACTAGACTGGTCCAGTTTATACATAGACAGGACTAGACTGGTCCAGTTTATACATAGACAGGACTAGACTGGCCCAGTTTATACATAGACAGGACTAGACTGGTCCAATTTATACATAGACAGGACTAGACTGGTCCAGTTTATACATAGACAGGACTAGACTGGTCCAGTTTATACATAGACAGGACTAGACTGGCCCAGTTTATACATAGACTGGACTAGACTGGTCCAGTTTATACATAGACAGGACTAGACTGGTCCAGTTTATACATAGACAGGACTAGACTGGTCCAGTTTATACATAGACAGGACTAGACTGGCCCAGTTTATACATAGACAGGACTAGACTGGTCCAGTTTATACATAGACAGGACTAGACTGGTCCAGTTTATACATAGACAGGACTAGACTGGTCCAGTTTATACATAGACAGGACTAGACTGGTCCAGTTTATACATAGACAGGACTAGACTGGCCCAGTTTATACATAGACAGGACTAGACTGGCCCAGTTTATACATAGACAGGACTAGACTGGTCCAGTTTATACATAGACAGGACTAGACTGGCCCAGTTTATACATAGACAGGACTAGACTGGTCCAGTTTATACATAGACAGGACTAGACTGGCCCAGTTTATACATAGACAGGACTAGACTGGTCCAGTTTATACATAGACAGGACTAGAATGGCCCAGTTTATACATAGACAGGACTAGACTGGTCCAGTTTATAAATAGACAGGACTAGACTGGTCCAGTTTATACATAGACAGGACTAGACTGGTCCAGTTTATACATAGACAGGACTAGACTGGTCCAGTTTATACATAGACAGGACTAGACTGGTCCAGTTTATACATAGACAGGACTAGACTGGTCCAGTTTATGCATAGACAGGACTAGACTGGTCCAGTTTATACATAGACAGGACTAGACTGGTCCAGTTTATGCATAGACAGGACTAGACTGGTCCAGTTTATACATAGACAGGACTAGACTGGTCCAGTTTATACATAGACAGGACTAGACTGGTCCAGTTTATACATAGACAGGACTAGACTGGTCCAGTTTATACATAGACAGGACTAGACTGGTCCAGTTTATACATAGACAGGACTAGACTGGTCCAGTTTATACATAGACAGGACTAGACTGGTCCAGTTTATACATAGACAGGACTAGACTGGCCCAGTTTATACATAGACAGGACTAGACTGGTCCAGTTTATACATAGACAGGACTAGACTGGTCCAGTTTATACATAGACAGGACTAGACTGGTCCAGTTTATACATAGACAGGACTAGACTGGCCCAGTTTATACATAGACAGGACTAGACTGGTCCAATTTATACATAGACAGGACTAGACTGGTCCAGTTTATACATAGACAGGACTAGACTGGTCCAGTTTATACATAGACAGGACTAGACTGGTCCAGTTTATACATAGACAGGACTAGACTGGTCCAGTTTATACATAGACAGGACTAGACTGGTCCAGTTTATACATAGACAGGACTAGACTGGTCCAGTTTATACATAGACAGGACTAGACTGGTCCAGTTTATACATAGACAGGACTAGACTGGCCCAGTTTATACATAGACAGGACTAGACTGGCCCAGTTTATACATAGACAGGACTAGACTGGTCCAGTTTATACATAGACAGGACTAGACTGGTCCAGTTTATACATAGACAGGACTAGACTGGTCCAGTTTATACATAGACAGGACTAGACTGGTCCAGTTTATACATAGACAGGACTAGACTGGTCCAGTTTATACATAGACAGGACTAGACTGGTCCAGTTTATACATAGACAGGACTAGACTGGCCCAGTTTATACATAGACAGGACTAGACTGGTCCAGTTTATACATAGACAGGACTAGACTGGTCCAGTTTATACATAGACAGGACTAGACTGGTCCAGTTTATACATAGACAGGACTAGACTGGTCCAGTTTATACATAGACAGGACTAGACTGGTCCAGTTTATACATAGACAGGACTAGACTGGCCCAGTTTATACATAGACAGGACTAGACTGGTCCAGTTTATACATAGACAGGACTAGACTGGTCCAATTTATACATAGACAGGACTAGACTGGTCCAGTTTATACATAGACAGGACTAGACTGGTCCAGTTTATACATAGACAGGACTAGACTGGTCCAGTTTATACATAGACAGGACTAGACTGGTCCAGTTTATACATAGACAGGACTAGACTGGTCCAGTTTATACATAGACAGGACTAGACTGGCCCAGTTTATACATAGACAGGACTAGACTGGTCCAGTTTATACATAGACAGGACTAGACTGGTCCAGTTTATACATAGACAGGACTAGACTGGTCCAGTTTATACATAGACAGGACTAGACTGGCCCAGTTTATACATAGACAGGACTAGACTGGTCCAGTTTATACATAGACAGGACTAGACTGGCCCAGTTTATACATAGACAGGACTAGACTGGTCCAGTTTATACATAGACAGGACTAGACTGGTCCAGTTTATACATAGACAGGACTAGACTGGTCCAGTTTATACATAGACAGGACTAGACTGGTCCAGTTTATACATAGACAGGACTAGACTGGCCCAGTTTATACATAGACAGGACTAGACTGGTCCAGTTTATACATAGACAGGACTAGACTGGTCCAGTTTATACATAGACAGGACTAGACTGGCCCAGTTTATACATAGACAGGACTAGACTGGTCCAGTTTATACATAGACAGGACTAGACTGGTCCAGTTTATACATAGACAGGACTAGACTGGTCCAGTTTATACATAGACAGGACTAGACTGGCCCAGTTTATACATAGACAGGACTAGACTGGTCCAGTTTATACATAGACAGGACTAGACTGGTCCAGTTTATACATAGACAGGACTAGACTGGTCCAGTTTATACATAGACAGGACTAGACTGGTCCAGTTTATACATAGACAGGACTAGACTGGTCCAGTTTATACATAGACAGGACTAGACTGGTCCAGTTTATACATAGACAGGACTAGACTGGTCCAGTTTACACATAGACAGGACTAGACTGGCCCAGTTTATACATAGACAGGACTAGACTGGTCCAGTTTATACATAGACAGGACTAGACTGGTCCAGTTTATACATAGACAGGACTAGACTGGCCCAGTTTATACATAGACAGGACTAGACTGGTCCAGTTTATACATAGACAGGACTAGACTGGTCCAGTTTATACATAGACAGGACTAGACTGGTCCAGTTTATACATAGACAGGACTAGACTGGTCCAGTTTATACATAGACAGGACTAGACTGGCCCAGTTTATACATAGACAGGACTAGACTGGTCCAGTTTATACATAGACAGGACTAGACTGGTCCAGTTTATACATAGACAGGACTAGACTGGTCCAGTTTATACATAGACAGGACTAGACTGGCCCAGTTTATACATAGACAGGACTAGACTGGTCCAGTTTATACATAGACAGGACTAGACTGGCCCAGTTTATACATAGACAGGACTAGACTGGTCCAGTTTATACATAGACAGGACTAGACTGGTCCAGTTTATACATAGACAGGACTAGACTGGTCCAGTTTATACATAGGACTAGACTGGTCCAGTTTATACATAGACAGGACTAGACTGGTCCAGTTTATACATAGACAGGACTAGACTGGCCCAGTTTATACATAGACAGGACTAGACTGGCCCAGTTTATACATAGACAGGACTAGACTGGTCCAGTTTATACATAGACAGGACTAGACTGGTCCAGTTTATACATAGACAGGACTAGACTGGTCCAGTTTATACATAGACAGGACTAGACTGGTCCAGTTTATACATAGACAGGACTAGACTGGTCCAGTTTATAAATAGACAGGACTAGACTGGTCCAGTTTATACATAGACAGGACTAGACTGGTCCAGTTTATACATAGACAGGACTAGACTGGTCCAGTTTATACATAGACAGGACTAGACTGGTCCAGTTTATACATAGACAGGACTAGACTGGCCCAGTTTATACATAGACAGGACTAGACTGGCCCAGTTTATACATAGACAGGACTAGACTGGCCTAGTTTATACATAGACAGGACTAGACTGGCCCAGTTTATACATAGACAGGACTAGACTGGCCCAGTTTATACATAGACAGGACTAGACTGGTCCAGTTTATACATAGACAGGACTAGACTGGCCTAGTTTATACATAGACAGGACTGGACTGGTCCAGTTTATACATAGACAGGACTAGACTGGCCCAGTTTATACATAGACAGGACTAGACTGGCCCAGTTTATACATAGACAGGACTAGACTGGTCCAGTTTATACATAGACAGGACTAGACTGGTCCAGTTTATACATAGACAGGACTAGACTGGTCCAGTTTATACATAGACAGGACTAGACTGGTCCAGTTTATACATAGACAGGACTAGACTGGTCCAGTTTATACATAGACAGGACTAGACTGGTCCAGTTTATACATAGACAGGACTAGACTGGTCCAGTTTATACATAGACAGGACTAGACTGGTCCAGTTTATACATAGACAGGACTAGACTGGTCCAGTTTATACATAGACAGGACTAGACTGGCCCAGTTTATACATAGACAGGACTAGACTGGCCCAGTTTATACATAGACAGGACTAGACTGGCCTAGTTTATACATAGACAGGACTAGACTGGCCCAGTTTATACATAGACAGGACTAGACTGGCCCAGTTTATACATAGACAGGACTAGACTGGTCCAGTTTATACATAGACAGGACTAGACTGGCCCAGTTTATACATAGACAGGACTAGACTGGCCCAGTTTATACATAGGACTAGACTGGCCCAGTTTATACATAGACAGGACTAGACTGGTCCAGTTTATACATAGACAGGACTAGACTGGTCCAGTTTATACATAGACAGGACTAGACTGGCCCAGTTTATACATAGACAGGACTAGACTGGTCCAGTTTATACATAGACAGGACTAGACTGGCCCAGTTTATACATAGACAGGACTAGACTGGCCCAGTTTATACATAGACAGGACTAGACTGGCCCAGTTTATACATAGACAGGACTAGACTGGCCCAGTTTATACATAGACAGGACTAGACTGGCCCAGTTTATACATAGACAGGACTAGACTGGTCCAGTTTATACATAGACAGGACTAGACTGGTCCAGTTTATACATAGACAGGACTAGACTGGCCCAGTTTATACATAGACAGGACTAGACTGGTCCAGTTTATACATAGACAGGACTAGACTGGCCCAGTTTATACATAGACAGGACTAGACTGGTCCAGTTTATACATAGACAGGACTAGACTGGTCCAGTTTATACATAGACAGGACTAGACTGGTCCAGTTTATACATAGACAGGACTAGACTGGCCCAGTTTATACATAGACAGGACTAGACTGGTCCAGTTTATACATAGACAGGACTAGACTGGTCCAGTTTATACATAGACAGGACTAGACTGGTCCAGTTTATACATAGACAGGACTAGACTGGTCCAGTTTATACATAGACAGGACTAGACTGGCCCAGTTTATACATAGACAGGACTAGACTGGTCCAGTTTATACATAGACAGGACTAGACTGGTCCAGTTTATACATAGACAGGACTAGACTGGTCCAGTTTATACATAGACAGGACTAGACTGGTCCAGTTTATACATAGACAGGACTAGACTGGCCCAGTTTATACATAGACAGGACTAGACTGGTCCAGTTTATACATAGACAGGACTAGACTGGCCCAGTTTATACATAGACAGGACTAGACTGGTCCAGTTTATACATAGACAGGACTAGACTGGTCCAGTTTATACATAGACAGGACTAGACTGGCCCAGTTTATACATAGACAGGACTAGACTGGCCCAGTTTATACATAGACAGGACTAGACTGGTCCAGTTTATACATAGACAGGACTAGACTGGTCCAGTTTATACATAGACAGGACTAGACTGGTCCAGTTTATACATAGACAGGACTAGACTGGTCCAGTTTATACATAGACAGGACTAGACTGGTCCAGTTTATACATAGACAGGACGAGACTGGCCCAGTTTACACATAGACAGGACTAGACTGGTCCAGTTTATACATAGACAGGACTAGACTGGTCCAGTTTATACATAGACAGGACTAGACTGGTCCAGTTTACACATAGACAGGACTAGACTGGTCCAGTTTATACATAGACAGGACTAGACTGGTCCAGTTTATACATAGACAGGACGAGACTGGCCCAGTTTACACATAGACAGGACTAGACTGGTCCAGTTTATACATAGACAGGACTAGACTGGCCCAGTTTATACATAGACAGGACTAGACTGGTCCAGTTTACACATAGACAGGACTAGACTGGTCCAGTTTATACATAGACAGGACTAGACTGGTCCAGTTTATACATAGACAGGACTAGACTGGTCCAGTTTATACATAGACAGGACTAGACTGGCCCAGTTTATACATAGACAGGACTAGACTGGCCCAGTTTATACATAGACTGGTCCAGTTTATACATAGACAGGACTAGACTGGTCCAGTTTATACATAGACAGGACTAGACTGGTCCAGTTTATACATAGACAGGACTAGACTGGACCAGTTTATACATAGACAGGACTAGACTGGCCCAGTTTATACATAGACAGGACTAGACTGGTCCAGTTTATACATAGACAGGACTAGACTGGTCCAGTTTATACATAGACAGGACTAGACTGGTCCAGTTTATACATAGACAGGACTAGACTGGCCCAGTTTATACATAGACAGGACTAGACTGGCCCAGTTTATACATAGACAGGACTAGACTGGCCCAGTTTATACATAGACAGGACTAGACTGGCCCAGTTTATACATAGACAGGACTAGACTGGCCCAGTTTATACATAGACAGGACTAGACTGGTCCAGTTTATACATAGACAGGACTAGACTGGTCCAGTTTATACATAGACAGGACTAGACTGGTCCAGTTTATACATAGACAGGACTAGACTGGTCCAGTTTATACATAGACAGGACTAGACTGGTCCAGTTTATACATAGACAGGACTAGACTGGCCCAGTTTATACATAGACAGGACTAGACTGGTCCAGTTTATACATAGACAGGACTAGACTGGCCCAGTTTATACATAGACAGGACTAGACTGGTCCAGTTTATACATAGACAGGACTAGACTGGTCCAGTTTACACATAGACAGGACTAGACTGGTCCAGTTTATACATAGACAGGACTAGACTGGTCCAGTTTACACATAGACAGGACTAGACTGGCCCAGTTTATACATAGACAGGACTAGACAGGTCCAGTTTATACATAGACAGGACTAGACTGGTCCAGTTTATACATAGACAGGACTAGACTGGCCCAGTTTATACATAGACAGGACTAGACTGGTCCAGTTTATACATAGACAGGACTAGACTGGTCCAGTTTATACATAGACAGGACTAGACTGGCCCAGTTTATACATAGACAGGACTAGACTGGTCCAGTTTATACATAGACAGGACTAGACTGGTCCAGTTTATACATAGACAGGACTAGACTGGTCCAGTTTATACATAGACAGGACTAGACTGGTCCAGTTTATACATAGACAGGACTAGACTGGCCCAGTTTATACATAGACAGGACTAGACTGGTCCAGTTTATACATAGACAGGACTAGACTGGCCCAGTTTATACATAGACAGGACTAGACTGGTCCAGTTTATACATAGACAGGACTAGACTGGCCCAGTTTATACATAGACAGGACTAGACTGGTCCAGTTTATACATAGACAGGACTAGACTGGCCCAGTTTATACATAGACAGGACTAGACTGGTCCAGTTTATACATAGACAGGACTAGACTGGCCCAGTTTATAAATAGACAGGACTAGAATGGTCCACTTTATACATAGACAGGACTAGACTGGCCCAGTTTTATACATAGACAGGACTAGACTGGTCCAGTTTATACATAGACAGGACTAGACTGGTCCAGTTTATACATAGACAGGACTAGACTGGTCCAGTTTATACATAGACAGGACTAGACTGGCCCAGTTTATACATAGACAGGACTAGACTGGTCCAGTTTATACATAGACAGGACTAGACTGGTCCAGTTTATAAATAGACAGGACTAGACTGGTCCAGTTTATACATAGACAGGACTAGACTGGTCCAGTTTATACATAGACAGGACTAGACTGGCCCAGTTTATACATAGACAGGACTAGACTGGCCCAGTTTATACATAGACAGGACTAGACTGGTCCAGTTTACACATAGACAGGACTAGACTGGCCCAGTTTATACATAGACAGGACTAGACTGGTCCAGTTTATACATAGACAGGACTAGACTGGTCCAGTTTATACATAGACAGGACTAGACTGGCCCAGTTTATACATAGACAGGACTAGACTGGTCCAGTTTATACATAGACAGGACTAGACTGGCCCAGTTTATACATAGACAGGACTAGACTGGTCCAGTTTATACATAGACAGGACTAGACTGGCCCAGTTTATACATAGACAGGACTAGACTGGTCCAGTTTATACATAGACAGGACTAGACTGGTCCAGTTTATACATAGACAGGACTAGACTGGTCCAGTTTATACATAGACAGGACTAGACTGGTCCAGTTTATACATAGACATGACTAGACTGGTCCAGTTTATACATAGACAGGACTAGACTGGTCCAGTTTATACATAGACAGGACTAGACTGGTCCAGTTTATACATAGACAGGACTAGACTGGTCCAGTTTATACATAGACAGGACTAGACTGGCCCAGTTTATACATAGACAGGACTAGACTGGTCCAGTTTATACATAGACAGGACTAGACTGGTCCAGTTTATACATAGACAGGACTAGACTGGCCCAGTTTATACATAGACAGGACTAGACTGGTCCAGTTTATACATAGACAGGACTAGACTGGCCCAGTTTATACATAGACAGGACTAGACTGGTCCAGTTTATACATAGACAGGACTAGACTGGCCCAGTTTATACATAGACAGGACTAGACTGGTCCAGTTTATACATAGACAGGACTAGACTGGTCCAGTTTATACATAGACAGGACTAGACTGGTCCAGTTTATACATAGACAGGACTAGACTGGTCCAGTTTATAAATAGACAGGTCTAGACTGGCCCAGTTTATACATAGACAGGACTAGACTGGTCCAGTTTATACATAGACAGGACTAGACTGGCCCAGTTTATACATAGACAGGACTAGACTGGTCCAGTTTATACATAGACAGGACTAGACTGGCCCAGTTTATAAATAGACAGGACTAGACTGGCCCAGTTTATACATAGACAGGACTAGACTGGTCCAGTTTATACATAGACAGGACTAGACTGGTCCAGTTTATAAATAGACAGGTCTAGACTGGCCCAGTTTATACATAGACAGGACTAGACTGGTCCAGTTTATACATAGACAGGACTAGACTGGCCCAGTTTATACATAGACAGGACTAGACTGGCCCAGTTTATACATAGACAGGACTAGACTGGCCCAGTTTATAAATAGACAGGACTAGACTGGCCCAGTTTATACATAGACAGGACTAGACTGGCCCAGTTTATACATAGACAGGACTAGACTGGTCCAGTTTATACATAGACAGGACTAGACTGGTCCAGTTTATACATAGACAGGACTAGACTGGTCCAGTTTATACATAGACAGGACTAGACTGGTCCAGTTTATACATAGACAGGACTAGACTGGTCCAGTTTATACATAGACAGGACTAGACTGGTCCAGTTTATACATAGACAGGACTAGACTGGTCCAGTTTATACATAGACAGGACTAGACTGGTCCAGTTTATACATAGACAGGACTAGACTGGCCCAGTTTATACATAGACAGGACTAGACTGGTCCAGTTTATACATAGACAGGACTAGACTGGTCCAGTTTATACATAGACAGGACTAGACTGGTCCAGTTTATACATAGACAGGACTAGACTGGCCCAGTTTATACATAGACAGGACTAGACTGGTCCAGTTTATACATAGACAGGACTAGACTGGTCCAGTTTATACATAGACAGGACTAGACTGGTCCAGTTTATACATAGACAGGACTAGCATGGCCCAGTTTATACATAGACAGGACTAGACTGGCCCAGTTTATACATAGACAGGACTAGACTGGTCCAGTTTATACATAGACAGGACTAGACTGGTCCAGTTTATACATAGACAGGACTAGACTGGTCCAGTTTATACATAGACAGGACTAGACTGGTCCAGTTTATACATACACAGGACTAGACTGGCCCAGTTTATACATAGACAGGACTAGACTGGTCCAGTTTATACATAGACAGGACTAGACTGGCCCAGTTTATAACTAGACAGGACTAGACTGGTCCAGTTTATAACTAGACAGGACTAGACTGGTCCAGTTTATAACTAGACAGGACTAGACTGGTCCAGTTTATAACTAGACAGGACTAGACTGGTCCAGTTTATACATAGACAGGACTAGACTGGCCCAGTTTATACATAGACAGGACTAGACTGGCCCAGTTTATACATAGACAGGACTAGACTGGTCCAGTTTATACATAGACAGGACTAGACTGGTCCAGTTTATACATAGACAGGACTAGACTGGTCCAGTTTATACATAGACAGGACTAGACTGGTCCAGTTTATACATAGACAGGACTAGACTGGCCCAGTTTATACATAGACAGGACTAGACTGGTCCAGTTTATACATAGACAGGACTAGACTGGTCCAGTTTATACATAGACAGGACTAGACTGGTCCAGTTTATACATAGACAGGACTAGACTGGTCCAGTTTATACATAGACAGGACTAGACTGGTCCAGTTTATACATAGACAGGACTAGACTGGTCCAGTTTATACATAGACAGGACTAGACTGGTCCAGTTTATACATAGACAGGACTAGACTGGTCCAGTTTATACATAGACAGGACTAGACTGGCCCAGTTTATACATAGACAGGACTAGACTGGTCCAGTTTATACATAGACAGGACTAGACTGGTCCAGTTTATACATAGACAGGACTAGACTGGTCCAGTTTATACATAGACAGGACTAGACTGGTCCAGTTTATACATAGACAGGACTAGACTGGCCCAGTTTATACATAGACAGGACTAGACTGGTCCAGTTTATACATAGACAGGACTAGACTGGTCCAGTTTATACATAGACAGGACTAGACTGGTCCAGTTTATACATAGACAGGACTAGACTGGTCCAGTTTATACATAGACAGGACTAGACTGGTCCAGTTTATACATAGACAGGACTAGACTGGTCCAGTTTATACATAGACAGGACTAGACTGGTCCAGTTTATACATAGACAGGACTAGACTGGCCCAGTTTATACATAGACAGGACTAGACTGGCCCAGTTTATACATAGACAGGACTAGACTGGTCCAGTTTATACATAGACAGGACTAGACTGGTCCAGTTTATACATAGACAGGACTAGACTGGCCCAGTTTATACACAGACAGGACTAGACTGGCCCAGTTTATACACAGACAGGACTAGACTGGTCCAGTTTATACACAGACAGGACTAGACTGGTCCAGTTTATACATAGACAGGACTAGACTGGTCCAGTTTATACATAGACAGGACTAGACTGGTCCAGTTTATACATAGACAGGACTAGACTGGCCCAGTTTATACATAGACAGGACTAGACTGGTCCAGTTTATACATAGACAGGACTAGACTGGTCCAGTTTATACATAGACAGGACTAGACTGGTCCAGTTTATACATAGACAGGACTAGACTGGCCCAGTTTATACATAGACAGGACTATACTGGTCCAGTTTATACATAGACAGGACTAGACTGGCCCAGTTTATACATAGACAGGACTAGACTGGTCCAGTTTATACATAGACAGGACTAGACTGGTCCAGTTTATACATAGACAGGACTAGACTGGTCCAGTTTATACATAGACAGGACTAGACTGGCCCAGTTTATACATAGACAGGACTAGACTGTTCCAGTTTATACATAGACAGGACTAGACTGGTCCAGTTTATACATAGACAGGACTAGACTGGTCCAGTTTATACATAGACAGGACTAGACTGGCCCAGTTTATACATAGACAGGACTATACTGGTCCAGTTTATACATAGACAGGACTAGACTGGCCCAGTTTATACATAGACAGGACTAGACTGGTCCAGTTTATACATAGACAGGACTAGACTGGTCCAGTTTATACATAGACAGGACTAGACTGGTCCAGTTTATACATAGACAGGACTAGACTGGCCCAGTTTATACATAGACAGGACTAGACTGGCCCAGTTTATACATAGACAGGACTAGACTGGTCCAGTTTATACATAGACAGGACTAGACTGGTCCAGTTTATACATAGACAGGACTAGACTGGTCCAGTTTATACATAGACAGGACTAGACTGGCCCAGTTTATACATAGACAGGACTAGACTGGTCCAGTTTATACATAGACAGGACTAGACTGGTCCAGTTTATACATAGACAGGACTAGACTGGTCCAGTTTATACATAGACAGGACTAGACTGGTCCAGTTTATACATAGACAGGACTAGACTGGTCCAGTTTATACATAGACAGGACTAGACTGGCCCAGTTTATACATAGACAGGACTAGACTGGTCCAGTTTATACATAGACAGGACTAGACTGGTCCAGTTTATACATAGACAGGACTAGACTGGTCCAGTTTATACATAGACAGGACTAGACTGGTCCAGTTTATACATAGACAGGACTAGACTGGTCCAGTTTATACATAGACAGGACTAGACTGGTCCAGTTTATACATAGACAGGACTAGACTGGCCCAGTTTATACATAGACAGGACTAGACTGGTCCAGTTTATACATAGACAGGACTAGACTGGTCCAGTTTATACATAGACAGGACTAGACTGGCCCAGTTTATACATAGACAGGACTAGACTGGTCCAGTTTATACATAGACAGGACTAGACTGGTCCAGTTTATACATAGACAGGACTAGACTGGTCCAGTTTATACATAGACAGGACTAGACTGGCCCAGTTTATACATAGACAGGACTAGACTGGCCCAGTTTATACATAGACAGGACTAGACTGGTCCAGTTTATACATAGACAGGACTAGACTGGTCCAGTTTGTACATAGACAGGACTAGACTGGCCCAGTTTATACATAGACAGGACTAGACTGGTCCAGTTTATACATAGACAGGACTAGACTGGTCCAGTTTATACATAGACAGGACTAGACTGGTCCAGTTTATACATAGACAGGACTAGACTGGTCCAGTTTGTACATAGACAGGACTGGACTGGTCCAGTTTATACATAGACAGGACTAGACTGGTCCAGTTTATACATAGACAGGACTAGACTGGCCCAGTTTATACATAGACAGGACTAGACTGGTCCAGTTTATACATAGACAGGACTAGACTGGTCCAGTTTATACATAGACAGGACTAGACTGGTCCAGTTTATACATAGACAGGACTAGACTGGTCCAGTTTGTACATAGACAGGACTGGACTGGTCCAGTTTATACATAGACAGGACTAGACTGGTCCAGTTTATACATAGACAGGACTAGACTGGCCCAGTTTATACATAGACAGGACTAGACTGGTCCAGTTTATACATAGACAGGACTAGACTGGTCCAGTTTATACATAGACAGGACTAGACTGGTCCAGTTTATACATAGACAGGACTAGACTGGTCCAGTTTATACATAGACAGGACTAGACTGGTCCAGTTTATACATAGACAGGACTAGACTGGACATAGACAGGACTAGACTGGTCCAGTTTATACATAGACAGGACTAGACTGGTCCAGTTTACACATAGACAGGACTAGACTGGTCCAGTTTACACATAGACAGGACTAGACTGGCCCAGTTTATACATAGACAGGACTAGACTGGTCCAGTTTATACATAGACAGGACTAGACTGGCCCAGTTTATACATAGACAGGACTAGACTGGCCCAGTTTATACATAGACAGGACTAGACTGGTCCAGTTTATACATAGACAGGACTAGACTGGTCCAGTTTATACATAGACAGGACTAGACTGGTCCAGTTTATACATAGACAGGACTAGACTGGTCCAGTTTATACATAGACAGGACTAGACTGGTCCAGTTTATACATAGACAGGACTAGACTGGTCCAGTTTAAAAATAGACAATCAGCTCACATTTAAATCCTAAACGACATGTCCATTTGTTCCCTAACTGCAATCAAGGGCCAAGACTTGGGAACTAGGGGTTACTCGGCCCCCTCCCCCTGCCTGCTAATGTCAGCCTTGGTTTTGGTCCCAGAGATTGTTTAAATGTTGATAGAAGCCGCCATCCCCAGTTGGTACTTGGCGTTGTCAGCCATTTGAGGACTACTTGCGCATACCATTTTTTGCTTTCCGGATGATAGCTCACATATTATGCAACATGGCGATGTTACCAAAGAAAGTCCACTAGCTACATTAGAGAGCTCGCATAATGCCAGCAGTGTGCTAGCAAGGCTGACCCCCAGGAGCTAACGACGGCCTCTGATTTGGCCTCGGAGATCGTTTAAATGTTATTATTAAGAATCAACATTCTTCTCTTAAGTTTCTATTGGGTTTCTATTGGGGAAAAATTGGGGAAAAATTCAAGTGAAGCCGTAGCCTCCACAGGAGATAGGAAGGGGGAGGGAAGAATAATGACCCGAAGGCCTTTGCCCCCCCCCCCAATAATACGTATTTAAAATCTTTGTGTCTGGTTGTATGGGTTGCTATGATTTCGATATAGGGGGCATTATATGGAAACTACATAAAAGAATGTTACAATTTTGGATCTCTATATGCTTATATTGCATTGCCTGGTGATGGTGTTCGACTCAAAACATAGTGATGTGTATACATGTGTGTAACCATGCCGACATTTGAGGCACCCAAAAGTCGGTGACTAAATTTCCACCAAGTTCTTGCATCAGGCCATTATGGTCCAAGACAGGAAAACCCTCTAGATAAGCATGAGGTTTCTATTTTTATTTTATTTTTTATTGTTTTTTTATCAATTTATTTATTGTCGAGCGAAGCAAGGCACTATTCGTGAAGAACATTTTTTTGCCTCAGGCATCTGTATGCATGTTCCTCACACGTAGCATTAAATGGTCTCTGTGTGTGTGTGTGTGTGAACTGCAACATCTGTGTCTGCACTTAATTGAACCGCTAAAAAAACTGTTCAACGTAACATCGACATTTCGACTAGATGCTCTAGCCTTCATAATCATTATTCCTGATGAGGGCTAGATTCCTGATGAGGGCTAGATTCATTATTCCTGATGAGGGCTAGAGCATCTAGTTGGACCGTCGAGAGAGTACAACTTCAAGTTGATTGTTGAGAAGGTGATTGTAATGTTATTATGTCAACTGAGAGTTCATTGAGAGCATTTACTTACTTTTAGTTCTGTTTGGTTTGCAGAAACTTCTGTAGTACATGCACATGTTTGTGTTGTGGTTAAAAGGTGGTATCTTATCGTGTTTAAGATTAGAATGTGTTGGCAGATCAAGATTCTTTCAAGCGGATCCTTCTGTCCATGACCTGCCATTGTGCTGTAGCCTATTCTCTGTTGCTTTGTGAATTTATTTAGTAGCACAATTATGATGCATATTATACAGCATATTATACAGCAAATAGGCTAGAAGGGGTAACCATGGTTGTATTAAACAACCTTTATTGTGCAGTAAACTATGTGATGATGGTTATAGTACTTCATGTTTTTGACAGTTTTTCCTTGCCCTTGATGCTGAGTGCAGACCTCCTCCCTCCAGTGTTTGCTGCTCTCTCCTTATCCCTCCACTCTCTGGCAGTGTAGTCCTCAGTCTCTCTTCCTAGCAGTGTTTGCTGCTCTCTCCTTATCCCTCCCACTCTCTGGCAGTGTAGCCTTCAGCTCTCTCCTCCTAGCAATAGTTGCTGCTCTCTCCTTATCCCTCCCACACTCTGGCAGTGTAGCCTTCAGTCTCTCTTCCTAGCAGTGTTTGCTGCTCTCTCCTTATCCCTCCCACACTCTGGCAGTGTAGCCTTCAGTCTCTCCTCCTAGCAATGTTTGCTGCTCTCTCCTCATCCCTCGCACTCTCTGGCAGTGTAGTCCTCAGTCTCTCTTCCTAGAAGTGTTTGCTGCTCTCTCCTCACTCCCACTCTCTGGCAGTGTAGCCCTCAGTCTCTCTTCCTAGCAATGTTTGCTGCTCTCTCCTTATCCCTCCCACTCTCTGGCAGTGTAGCCTTCAGCTCTCTCCTCCTAGCAATATTTGCTGCTCTCTCCTTATCCCTCCCACACTCTGGCAGTGTAGTCCTCAGTCTCTCTTCCTAGCATTGTTTGCTGCTCTCTCCTTATCCCTCGCACTCTCTGGCAGTGTAGTCCTCAGTTCTCTCCTCCTAGCAATGTTTGCTGCTCTCTCCTCATCCCTCGCACTCTGTGGCAGTGTAGTCCTCAGTCTCTCTTCCTAGCAGTGTTTGCTGCTCTCTCCTCACTCCCACTCTCTGGCAGTGTAGCCCTCAGTCTCTCTTCCTAGCAATGTTTGCTGCTCTCTCCTTATCCCTCCCACTCTCTGGCAGTGTAGCCTTCAGCTCTCTCCTCCTAGCAATATTTGCTGCTCTCTCCTTATCCCTCCCACACTCTGGCAGTGTAGCCTTCAGTCTCTCTTCCTAGCAATGTTTGCTGCTCTCTCCTCATCCCTCCCACTCTCTGGCAGTGTAGCCTTCAGTTCTCTCCTCCTAGCAGTGTTTGCTGCTCTCTCCTTATCCCTCCCACTCTCTGGCAGTGTAGCCTTCAGTCTCTCCTCCTAGCAGTGTTTGCTGCTCTCTCCTCATCCCTCGCACTCTCTGGCAGTGTAGCCCTCAGTCTCTCTTCCTAGCAGTGTTTGCTGCTCTCTCCTTATCCCTCCACTCTCTGGCAGTGTAGTCCTCAGTCTCTCTTCCAGCAGTGTTTGCTGCTCTCTCCTTATCCCTCCCACTCTCTGGCAGTGTAGCCCTCAGTTCTCTCCTCGTAGCAGTGTTTGCTGCTCTCTCCTTATCCCTCACACTCTCTGGCAGTGTAGCCCTCAGCTCTCTCCTCCTAGCAATGTTTGCTGCTCTCTCCTCATCCCTCCCACTCTCTGGCAGTGCAGCCCTCAGTTCTCTCCTCCTACTTGTATTGGCTGCTCTGTCCTCATCCCTCGCACTCTATAAAACTTCTACTCAGTGAAGTGACATTTGTTCTCTGATAGAAGCTCTCTCTCTCTGTGTTGGTATGAGTTAATGAACTCTGCACTCCCTTTGTCTTTCCCTGTTAATCTTCATGCAGTTTCTCGCGCAGTTTCATTCACTGTATCCCTCCCTCTCTGTCTCTCTGCTGCATCCCTCCCTCTCTGCTGCATCCCTCCCTCTCTGTCTCTCTGCTGCATCCCTCCCTCTCTGTCTCTCTGCTGCATCCCTCCCTCTCTGTCTCTCTGCTGCATCCCTCCCTCTCTGTCTCTCTGCTGCATCCCTCCCTCTCTGTCTCTCTGCTGCATCCCTCCCTCTCTGTCTCTCTGCTGCATCCCTCCCTCTCTGTCTCTCTGCTGCATCCCTCCCTCTCTGTCTCTCTGCTGCATCCCTCCCTCTCTGTCTCTCTGCTGCATCCCTCCCTCTCTGTCTCTCTGCTGCATCCCTCCCTCTCTGTCTCTCTGCTGCATCCCTCCCTCTCTGTCTCTCTGCTGCATCCCTCCCTCTCTGTCTCTCTGCTGCATCCCTCCCTCTCTGTCTCTGCTGCATCCCTCCCTCTCTGTCTCTGCTGCATCCCTCCCTCTCTGTCTCTCTGCTGCATCCCTCCCTCTCTGTCTCTGCTGCATCCCTCCCTCTCTGTCTCTCTGCTGCATCCCTCCCTCTCTGTCTCTCTGCTGCATCCCTCCCTCTCTGTCTCTCTGCTGCATCCCTCCCTCTCTGTCTCTCTGCTGCATCCCTCCCTCTCTGTCTCTCTGCTGCATCCCTCCCTCTCTGTCTCTCTGCTGCATCCCTCCCTCTCTGTCTCTCTGCTGCATCCCTCCCTCTCTGTCTCTCTGCTGCATCCCTCCCTCTCTGTCTCTCTGCTGCATCCCTCCCTCTCTGTCTCTCTGCTGCATCCCTCCCTCTCTGTCTCTGTTGCATCCCTCCCTCTCTGTCTCTCTGCTGCATCCCTCCCTCTCTGTCTCTCTGCTGCATCCCTCCCTCTCTGTCTCTCTGCTGCATCCCTCCCTCTCTGTCTCTCTGCTGCATCCCTCCCTCTCTGTCTCTCTGCTGCATCCCTCCCTCTCTGTCTCTCTGCTGCATCCCTCCCTCTCTGTCTCTCTGCTGCATCCCTCCCTCTCTGCTGCATCCCTCCCTCTCTGTCTCTCTGCTGCATCCCTCCTTCTCTGTCTCTCTGCTGCATCCCTCCCTCTCTGTCTCTCTGTTGCATCCCTCCCTCTCTGTCTCTCTGCTGCATCCCTCCCTCTCTGTCTCTCTGCTGCATCCCTCCCTCTCTGCTGCATCCCTCCCTCTCTGTCTCTCTGCTGCATCCCTCCCTCTCTGTCTCTCTGTTGCATCCCTCCCTCTCTGTCTCTCTGCTGCATCCCTCCCTCTCTGTCTCTCTGCTGCATCCCTCCCTCTCTGTCTCTCTGCTGCATCCCTCCCTCTCTGTCTCTCTGCTGCATCCCTCCCTCTCTGTCTCTCTGCTGCATCCCTCCCTCTCTGTCTCTCTGCTGCATCCCTCCCTCTCTGTCTCTCTGCTGCATCCCTCCCTCTCTGTCTCTCTGCTGCATCCCTCCTTCTCTGTCTCTCTGCTGCATCCCTCCCTCTCTGTCTCTCTGCTGCATCCCTCCCTCTCTGTCTCTCTGCTGAAGCTCTCCTGTTTTCTTTTACACACTGTACAGTTCTTCTCCTAAGCTGTGCAGCTCATGGAGTAGCCATTCTGCAGGCACTCCAGGATTCCGTAGTCCAGGACATAGGAATAATTTTATGTTTGCACATGCATATACTCGTGGCACACTTAGCATTGCATGCATGTAGCCGTGGCACACTTAGCATTGCATGCATGTACCCGTGGCACACTTAGCATTGCATGCACGTACCCGTGGCACACTTAGCATTGTGCATGCATGTACCCGTGGCATTGTGCATGCATGTACCCGTGGCACACTTAGCATTGTGCATGCATGTACCCGTGGCACACTTAGCATTGCATGCATGTACCCGTGGCACACTTAGCATTGCACATGCATGTACCCGTGGCACACTTAGCATTGTGCATGCATGTACCCGTGGCACACTTAGCATTGTGCATGCATGTACCTGTGGCACACTTAGCATTGCATGCATGTACCCGTGGCACACTTAGCATTGCATGCACGTACCCGTGGCACACTTAGCATTGTGCATGCATGTACCTGTGGCACACTTAGCATTGCATGCATGTACCCATGGCATTGCACATGCATGTACCCATGGCACACTTAGCATTGCATGCATGTACCCGTGGCACACTTAGCATTGCATGCATGTACCCGTGGCACACTTAGCATTGCACATGCATGTATGCGAGGCACACTTAGCATTGTGCATGCACGTACCCGTGGCACACTTAGCATTGTGCATGCATGTACCTGTGGCACACTTAGCATTGTGCATGCATGTACCCGTGGCACACTTAGTATTGCATGCATGTACCCGTGGCACACTTACAGCATTGTGCATGCATGTACCTGTGGCACACTTAGCATTGCATGCATGTACCCGTGGCACACTTAGCATTGCACATGCATGTACCCGTGGCACACTTAGTATTGCATGCATGTACCCGTGGCACACTTAGCATTGTGCATGCATGTACCTGTGGCACACTTAGCATTGTGCATGCATGTACCCGTGGCACACTTAGCATTGTGCATGCATGTACCTGTGGCACACTTAGCATTGCATGCATGTACCCGTGGCACCCTTAGCATTGTGCATGCATGTACCCGTGGCATTGTGCATGCATGTACCCGTGGCACACTTAGCATTGTGCATGCATGTACCCGTGGCACACTTAGCATTGCATGCATGTACCCGTGGCACACTTAGCATTGCATGCATGTACCCGTGGGACACACTTAGCATTGCGCATGCATGTAACCGTGGCACACTTAGCATTGCATGCATGTACCCGTGGCACACTTAGCATTGCATGCACATACCCGTGGCACACTTAGCATTGTGCATGCATGTACCCGTGGCATTGTGCATGCATGTACCCGTGGCACACTTAGCATTGTGCATACACGTACCCGCCGCACACTTAGCATTGTGCATGCATGTACCTGTGGCACACTTAGCATTGTGCATGCATGTGCCCGTGGCACACTTAGCATTGTGCATGCATGTACCCGTGGCATTATGCATGCATGTACCCGTGGCACACTTAGCATTGTGCATGCACGTACCCGTCCACACTTAGCATTGTGCATGCATGTACCTGTGGCACACTTAGCATTGTGCATGCATGTACCCGTGGCACACTTAGCATTGCATGCATATACTCGTGACACACTTAGCATTGCATGCATGTACCCGTGGGACACACTTAGCATTGCGCATGCATGTACCCGTGGCACACTTAGCATTGCATGCATGTACCCATGGCATACTTAGCATTGCATGCATGTACCCGTGGCACACTTAGCATTGTGCATGCATGTACCCGTGGGACACACTTAGCATTGCACATGCATGTACCCGTGGCACACTTAGCATTGCATGCATGTACCACACTTAGCATTGCATGCATGTACCCGTGGCACACTTAGCATTGCATGCATGTACCCGTGGCACACTTAGCATTGTGCATGCATGTACCCATGGCACACTTAGCATTGTGCATGCATGTACCCGTGGCACACTTAGCATTGTGCATGCATGTACCCGTGGCACACTTAGCATTGCATGCATGTACCCGTGGCACACTTAGCATTGTGCATGCATGTACCCATGGCACACTTAGCATTGTGCATGCATGTACCCGTGGCACACTTAGCATTGTGCATGCATGTACCCGTGGCATGCATGTACCCGTAGCACACTTAGCATTGTGCATGCATGTACCCGTGGCACACTTAGCATTGTGCATGCATGTACCCGTGGCACACTTAGCATTGCACATGCATGTACCCGTGGCACACTTAGCATTGTGCATGCATGTACCCGTGGCACACTTAGCATTGTGCATGCATGTACCCGTGGCACACTTAGCATTGTGCATGCATGTACCCGTGGCACACTTAGAATTGTGCATGCATGTACCCGTGGCACACTTAGCATTGTGCATGCATGTACCCGTGGCACACTTAGCATTGTGCATGCATGTACCCGTGGCACACTTAGCATTGTGCATGCATGTACTCGTGGCACACTTAGCATTGTGCATGCATGTACCTGTGGCACACTTAGCATTGCGCATGCATGTACCTGTGGCACACTTAGCATTGTGCTGCATGTACCCGTGGCACACTTAGCATTGCGCATGCATGTACCCGTGGCACACTTAGCATTGTGCATGCATGTACCCGTGGCACACTTAGCATTGTGCTGCATGTACCCGTGGCACACTTAGCATTGCGCATGCATGTACCCGTGGCACACTTAGCATTGCATGCATGTACCCGTAGCATGCATGTACTCGTGGCACACTTAGCAGATATTTGGTTGGACAAAGCGTACGATATTTTTATTGTTTGTGTAATTGTGAACAGCATCAGAGTTCACACCTGCTTATAGCCATCAATATGTTATGGGTGTGGCTTGTGTGGTCTGAGTTAGCAGTGATGGCCAACTCCACTAATGAGATTGTGGTCAGACTTTGTGTCTCCAAACCAACACACAAAGTTACATGCAGGACCACACTTGGTGGTGGTTCCGGCAGGTACGTATGGGCAGTATTTTGGTACTAAGATTACAGATATATATATTGGAATTTTGGGACTAAAATTACAGTGTGGGCTGTTTTTGGTACTAAAATTATAGGTGTTAAAATTATAGGTGTGGCCTTCATTTTGGATATAGGCATGGGGTTGTTTTAATTGGCCACAATTGATGATGATGTTGCTATAGATCTGGATCCTCTCCCGCGTGCCCAGGTGTCAGAAATGTGGCCTCAGGTGCCACAGGAAGTGCATGGACTACTGCATGTCCACTGTCCTCTGCCGCAGGTACAACCAATGCTCACTTACTCCATGTATCACACAGTTGCTATGGGAGAGCCCTCGTCCCATGCTCTCCCTCCCCCTCCTTCATCTCATGTGTACATCATCTCATGGTAATCATTAAAATGCTTTCCTGCTCTCTTCTACAAGTTTATTAATTGAATGCAATGTTACATATGTCAGTATACCATTCGTCCTGAATCTGGAATACTTCGTGTTTAAAATAGTTCATAGGATAATATTAATATTTCATGTCATATTTTTGAAGAGCGCGAGGCTACATAATTATATATATATATATTTTTTTTTACTCACGTGACAATACATACCTTTTCTTCTTTACTTTCTGAAGAGAAACCAGTGGAAGGGATTGCTTGGCCATTCTGTGTAAGCGGTTGTCATGTTGATAGCTCTAGTCAATGGAAACCAGCAGTTGGAGAATTGCTGGACTGCAGATGAGAGCCTAGCTACTAGCCTGAGAGATTGCTACAGAGTGGCATTGAAAGAAAAGATGGCATTAGGTATGCGACATGTACCTAGGTACTTAGAATAGTGGTCGATTTCTCTAAACTTCAATTGTCTTGGCAGAGACATATTTTCAGCAAAGCTTTTTCTCTTCTCTGCACTACCTGGTGTGTGTGTGTGTGTTGTGTGTGTCAACACGAGCAGTAACTAACACCTTACCCTTCCATTTTCTTTGGCTAGTAGAATCTACGAAAAACTATCGACAACGAACAATTCCAGATTTACGGTGCGATACAGGACAAACAATCAACAAATTAGCTCTGCCAGCCATTGTCATGGCGGGTCTGCTGTTGTGCATGTTGTTGATGTTTGTTTGTATTTCCTCTCCCTCGTTGTTGCTGGCGATGGTTCTTCCTTTGAGTGAAGGCGGAGGAGGAGGACTGGGCTTGCCATGGAGGAGGCAGTCGAGAGGTTGCCCCCGGAGGAGGGAGGGAATGTCTCAGATCCTGCTTCTAATCGGGACCTGGATCAGGATCAAGCCAACCAACAACGTACAGAACATTACCTCAACCAGTCTTAGCTCTAATTAACTGTAGCCATGCCCTGAACCCCAGCTCTAGCCCTTGCTTTAAGCCTGAACCATAACCCTAGCTCTCTAGCCTAAACCCTGAACAATAGCCCTAGCTCTAGCCCTAAGCCATAGCCATGAACCATAGCCTTAAACCATAACTTTAGCCTTAGCCTAAGCCATGAAACCACAGCTCTAGCCCTAGCTCAAGTCTGAACCATCCATAGCATTAGCTCTAGCCTTTAACTATGCCCGCTCTAGCCCTAATCCATAGCCATGAACCATAGCCTTTAAACCATAACATTAGCCTTAGCCTAAAACCATAGCTCTAGCTCTAGTCCTAACCTCCATAGCCTACATATAGCTCTAGCCATAACCACTAGTTCTAGCCCTTAGCCATAGCCATGAGCCGTAGCCTTAAGCCATAACTCTAGCCTTAGCATAGCCCTGAACCATCCATAACCCTAGCCACTTAACCATGCCCTAGCTCTAAACCATAGCCATAAACCATAACTCTAGCATTAGCCTAAGCCCTAAACCATAGCCCTAGCTCAAACCCTGAACCATCCATAGTCCTAGTTCTAGCTGAACCATCCATAGCCCTAGTTCTAGCTGAACCATAGCCCTAGCTCAAACCCTGAACCATCCATAGCCCTAGTTATAGCTGAACCATAGCCCTAGCTCAAACCCTGAACCATCCATAGCCCTAGTTCTAGCTGAACCATAGCCCTAGCTCAAACCCTGAACCATCCAAGCCCTAGCTCTAGCTGAACCATAGCCCTAGCTCAAACCCTGAACCATCCATAGCCCTAGCTCAAACCCTGAACCATCCATAGCCCTAGTTCTAGCTGAACCATAGCCCTAGCTCAAACCCTGAGCCATCCATAGCCCTCGCTCTAGAGACCCCAGCAGTTGTTGGTCCTGGCCGTCAATTTAACCATTAATTGCAAGCCTCTGCTTCTAACTTTAGCCTTGACTTGATTAACAATTTTAAATTAAGCTATTCCACGTGATTCTGGTGCTTTCTATATGCAGGTTGTCGCAATGACTCTTTTGAGCTGCTGGAGGGTCCCGTGGAGCAGGTTGATGGCTCGGGTTTAGATGGCATGTACGAAGAACCCGTGGTGATAAACAGCATCTCTGACAGGCCTCTTTATGAGGGAGAGGAGGAGGTGGAAGGATTGACAGAATTCCCGGATGTAGATAGAGACAGCAGTGATTACGAAAGAGTACGTAATGCAAGGATGGTAGTCATTATTTAAGTATCGTTTGACTTGTACAGAGATATTGCAGAGCAACCAAATAATGGGGGGAATCCCCAGTAGTCAATCAAGAAATAACAGTTAGTGTTGTTACAATCCTTTAGTTGATAACTCCTTATCCGGACTCTGATGTCGACGTAGAGATGGACACTCCCCCTCATGTGAGCGTCTTCCTGTAATAACGTGTACATTATTTAGTAAGGAGATCAGCTATTCCTATGCTATTATATTGTATTGATGTACCCCACAGTGTAGTGATGTGTAATGAAGTGTATAGATGTACCCCACAGTGTAGTGATGTGTAGTGAAGTGTATAGATGTACCCCACAGTGTAGTGATGTGTAGTGAAGTGTATATATGACCTCACAGTGTAGTAAAGTGTATAGATGGACCTCACAGTGCAGTGATGTGTAGTGAAGTGTATAGATGACCTCACAGTGCAGTGATGTGTAGTGAAGTGTATAGATGTACCCCACAGTGCAGTGATGTGTAGTGAAGTGTATAGATGACCTCACAGTGTAGTGATGTGTAGTGAAGTGTATAGATGTACCTCACAGTGCAGTGATGTGTAGTGAAGTGTATAGATGTACCCCACAGTGCAGTGATGTGTAGTGAAGTGTATAGATGTACCCCACAGTGCAGTGATGTGTAGTGAAGTGTATAGATGGACCCCACAGTGTAGTGATGTGTAGTGAAGTGTATAGATGTACCCCACAGTGTAGTGATGTGTAGTGAAGTGTATAGATGTACCCCACAGTGTAGTGATGTGTAGTGAAGTGTATAGATGTACCCCACAGTGCAGTGATGTGTAGTGAAGTGTATAGATGTACCCCACAGTGCAGTGATGTGTAGTGAAGTGTATAGATGTACCCCACAGTGTAGTGATGTGTAGTGAAGTGTATAGATGTACCCCACAGTGTAGTGATGTGTAGTGAAGTGTATAGATGTACCCCACAGTGTAGTGATGTGTAGTGAAGTGTATAGATGTACCCCACAGTGCAGTGATGTGTAGTGAAGTGTATAGATGTACCCCACAGTGCAGTGATGTGTAGTGAAGTGTATAGATGGACTCCACAGTGCAGTGATGTGTAATGAAGTGTATAGAAAGACCCCACAGTGTAGTGATGTGTAGTGAAGTGTATAGAAAGACCCCACAGTGTAGTGAAGTGTATAGATGGATCTCACAGTTGTTAGATTGAAGCATTAATAGACTTCTTATGGTTTACTTTCAGTTGAAGTGGAGCGGACATCTGCCTCCAGAGGAGAGAGAAGGTGTCATCAATAAGAGAGTACGCTCAGTAATATCATAAAATGACAATTTACAATCAACCCCATTGCTTGTCACTGAAGAGGTTTTTAGCACATTCTTATACTCTTTAGTAATTCTTATGTGGATAGATTTACTAGTGACTGTCTCATTGATAATTCACACACACTCACACACACACACACTCACACACACTCACACACTCAATTTGATGAGATAGGACAGGAAAAAAATACTGATTAAAAAAATATATTTGTAATTTATGAAACCTCTTTTTGATATTGTTATAATTATTCCCCTCTCTTTTTAAGCCCAATCAATGCCCACCAAGCTCAAGAGATTCTAGCGCTGCACAAATATTTTGCCAAGTTTATATATGAGTGTAGCTAGCCAGCCTCCTTTGCCACTCTCACTATCAGTATGGAGGAGAGCGGCAGCTTATGGAGACTTGACTGCAGGATCAAGTTGGTCTAGAGAACCAAGATCATCTCGGCCATCTCCAGCTTCCCATAGGCCTCACCTTCCTCCTAGCTGCAGTTGCTCCCAGAGAGAACACGCTCTTCCGTGACCTGCTAGAGCACTTAATTTTCTGCCATTATTCCTTTTGCTTCCCGCAGGAAAATGGCTATCGGTCCAGGCTCATTCCAAGTAACCTGTAAAGCTAATTTGCACCTTGGGTGTAAATGATGTTATATTACAAATGCATTATGATGCCAAGCCTTGCCATAAAAGGAGTTCTATATGCCTTGCATTTTCTAGTTAAATATTTATTAATGAAGCATAAAATATTTAGCATAAAATATTTGTCTGCACGCGTGTACGAGGCACGCGTGTACGAGTACATTCTGCACGCGTGTACGAGTAGGTACATTAGCTGCACCCCACAAGCGGATACTGGCAAAACTCTGTGTGGCCTTTTTTAAACGGGACCACTCAATGAAAGGTTTGTAGCCGCCCAAAAATATTTGGTTTTGCCTTTTTATAATATAATGGAGAAAGCAAGAGGCTCTTTTTAGGATGTTTTCGACCGCTGATGATCATTTCAACCTGTTTTTCACTCTCCCGACAATTAGCACACAAATGGTGCAACATGAGCACACAAATGGTGCAACATGAGCACACAAGTGGTGTAACATGAGCACAAATGGTGCAACATGAGCACACAAGTGGTGTAACATGAGCACAAATGGTGCAACATGAGCACACAAATGGTGCAACATGAGCACACAAGTGGTGTAACATGAGCACAAATGGTGCAACATGAGCACACAAGTGGTGTAACATGAGCACACAAGTGGTGCAACATGAGCACACAAATGGTGCAACATGAGCACACAAGTGGTGCAACATGACCAAACAAGTGGTGTAACATGAGCACACATGGTGCAACATGAGCACACAAGTGGTGCAACATGAGCACACAAGTGGTGCAACATGACACAAGTGGTGCAACATGAGCACACAAGTGGTGCAACATGAGCACACAAGTGGTGTAGCATGAGAACACAAGTGGTGTAACATGAGCACACAAGTGGTGTGACATGAGCACACAAGTGGTGCAACATGAGCACACATGGTGCAATGTGGCGCTACCATCAAACAATGCCGGCTGCATTAGAGCCTTATAACGCAAGCAGTTTGCTGGCAAGGCTGTCTCTAGCCCTGTCTATTAGAAGAGCACTGCAGTTGCTGAGACGTATGGAGAGCAAACGGGTTTGATGGGGGGGGGGGGAATGAGTAGCCGTAGTAGACAGGGTGCCCACGCTCTGCTTCATGGGGTGCAGTTACTCAGTCACTAGGCCCTGCTTCGTGGGGAGCACAGCTACTGGGTGCAGCTGACAAAACCTGCTTACTAGGCAACATTATGTTTTCAAGTTGGTATGGGCACCCAGACAGACTAGCTACGTATAATAATGATGTATGATCTGTGATCAATACTTGCGTCACTTCTCTTTTTTTGTCCGGGCAATGCCCGGGCGTCCCCCTTACCCCTAGAGCATGTTCATAGACCGAGTAACTGCGTCCATCATCCTTTCCTCTCAGCCATGCAGCCCATGATCTCATTTGCTCTCTAACTGTTTTATGCTGTAGTTGTGAATGATGCTGCTGATTGACTCACCTTTGATGGTCCAGCTGGTGAGGTAATCTTCATCAGACTCGCTGATTTCATTGTCAAATGCAGCATTACATTGGGGAGAAAACTCGATCATCTTTTGCAGATGTCAAGTGTGTGTCTGCGACATCACTACACAACTTGCAGTGCTTCACAGTATTGCCAACTACAAGATTCAAAGCATGTCCATAACAATGTGCATGCAGCGTACGCTTTTCCTCGGATGGGATCCGTGTGGACACTGCTTATCCTTCCCTCGTTCTTGATACCCCATCATCATAGCATCGGGATAAAGGACTCTGGTTCATTCGCAGTGAAGTGACCTTGATGGCATGGACAAGAGTGTCAGCACTGATGCTCTGTATCTCATATATATACCCCAACGAACGAAATTCTCGTGATCTGTAAAATCGTCACCAACCCACCCGACACCTGATACATATCGTAAACTGTTCCACTCGATATGTCCATGCATTCATGAGCCGTGGTAGTGAAACACATACTCTCGTGCACATTCTTACTTGCTCCTCTGATTATGTGAAGTGCCGTAATTGAAGTGCATCTTTGTGGTGTGGTTAATTCATTATTGGGATCAGTTTAGTGTTTACGCACCTCTCCATGAATGAGGTTCTTGACTAGAGGCAATACGTGTCGCACCCCGCCTCACACAAAGTCTCTTTTAGGGTAACAATATCCAAACTTCATAGGTAATAAATGCGTGGAATTGCTGTCCATAGCGGAGAGATTGCTGGAGACAGATCTTGATGTTCTGTGGGATCGTTAAGAACACCTTTCTATTGATGGCCTTCTCTTCCTTGTGCTTCTTACCCCATTACTTTGCCAATGTCACCTATGACCTAATTTGGCTGGGTGTTATTTCTTCACTGTCTTCATGATGACAATCACCGTTCTGATGTTTATGAAATGCAGATGTTGCCTCCTTCCAGTAGATGAATCCTCTGCTGAGAAAGGTTGGTTCTCTTAGTCGTGGTTAAAACCTACCTCCGCAGATAGGTAGCATCTTTCTCGACGTCGTAATGGAGGCATAGGTATGTTCGGATACCATCTGATCTGAAAGATCTCACTATCTTTCCCTTCTTCCTTTTCAAGCTACTTGTTGGCATAACTGTTCTGCTGGTAGTGGTAGACCACCAGACTGAGAAGGATAGTTCACAGTGGGATTCAACTTCACAGTGGGCTTCAATTTGAGAAGGATACTTCACAGTGGGCTTCAATTGGGCTTGTGACAAACTTCATGCAGCTCTATTTAAAGAGTGGGCTTCATTTAAAAGATATTCATTCGCAGCAAGTAACACTTGAGCAAGATTTTTTCCCCTTTTTCCCCTTTTTTTCCTTCTTTCCCCCCCCTCCTAGTAAACATAGCTTATCAGGATAAATTTTGGTCCAGCAATGACTGTTCTGTTGGACCTGTTCTTCCATCAGTAGCCATGAGGTATGCTGGGTTGTTATATCCCAGGGACCGTCAAGAGTTATGTGACATCATCCTGTAGGTGCTGTATTGTTCGTGGCATTACAGGACACACTCGATAGTGCTTGTTTTTCGAGGAGCTAAAGTTTCGAGAATTGCTGAAACCGAATTAATTAGAATAATTTTCAAGAATAATTTTCGAGCCATATTATTATACCTATACCAATACCTAATAATTGGAGGGCACAATTTTTGTGTCTAGTGTCAAGTCCGCCAAAAAAAAAAAAAACCCTCCTTGGATGAGGCGGGGGGGGGGATAGGGGAGAAGCGCTATGGGTATATTATATCCCGGGGTAGCACTGGGACTGTTGGAGTTACTATTAGTATCATGTATGTTATTGCACTGTTCATGGTACTATAGGACATGTACGCTTGTTCCCCCCTCAAACTATAGGACATGTACGCTTCTTCCCCCCTCAAACTATAGGACATGTACGCTTGTTCCCCCCTCAAACTATAGGACATGTACGCTTCTTCCCCCCTCAAACTATAGGACATGTACGCTTGTTTCTTCCTCAAACTATAGGACATGTACGCTTCTTCCCCCCTCAAACTATAGGACATGTACGCTTGTTTCCCCCTCAAACTATAGGACATGTGTACGCTTCTTCCCCCCTCAAACTATAGGACATGTACGCTTGTTCCCCCCTCAAACTATAGGACATGTACGCTTGTTTCTTCCTCAAACTATAGGACATGTACGCTTGTTCCCCCCTCAAACTATAGGACATGTACGCTTGTTTCTTCCTCAAACTATAGTTCTTTCAAACTCTTTTTTTATTATTGCCAAGTCCACTGTGGCTAGCCCTAACCATAAGTCATGGGGCACTTGCATCGTGGCATGTAGATAATGTGTAATATGTATCACCTCTGTTTGTTTGTGTGTGTAGTTTATTTGCTTTTCTTCTTTTCGTCTCGTTCTTGTGTTTTTAAAGATACTCTTTTGTTGTGTCAGGCTATTCTAACATGATTGGCAATCAATAGGTGAACGTTGAACACAGGCGAGGGGGGAGGGGTTGGAAGAGAACTAGGTGAATGAAATGAGGTGCACTTCATATTGCCACCTTTCCCCTAGGTCAATCATTATGCACCTCTCTCTCTCTGATACTTTGTTGAACTGTGCTATTGTAATAGGTGGGAGACCTCCAGATTGAGATAGATCATATCCAGGAGTTGATCAGCAATGTGTATGATGCAATGCAAGAGTCCAGCACCACCTCTACTTCTCGGAGGACTATGACCAGAGAAGTTGTTAGTCTAATAACACTCGGCGTGTGTGTATTATTGCATCGTGTGTGTCCGTGTTTTGTTTTTGCTCTCATCTTTCCCCCTCCAAATCTAACTCGAACTGAAGTAGGTGTTTTTTTAATACTTGTGCCCACTATATGTATATATATATATGGTGACTTGCAGAGTGGTAGGTAAATGTGTTCAAGTGGTTTTACCGAGTACACAAACCGTTCGGTTGTTTCCTATAGGTACAGTATTATTGCAGAGCGGAGGAGGGGGGGGGGGGGGGGGGGGGGGTCTCGGGCCATCCAAACTGACCCCTCCTCTATAATGATATTTTTGGTGGCTGTTCAGTTGTTGTTTCCTTGCGGGACCCTGAGGGTGTTTTTATGCTGTTTTAGGAGAGATATCAGGAGAAGATGGAGCCACTGCGACTTCTAATGAACGAGATGATGTATGAACTCAACGAACTCGCCCAATACACTTTACCCACACACAGCTGAACTGATGCATCATCTATTGTATAAATTATTTAAGGCTGGTGTATAATTATTATACCTGTGAAAGCACATCTATTAATATATGAAACCATGATTCAGCTTTCAACATTGAAAATTGAAATACTGGAGCAGGTTCCAATTCCAAACGGCTCAAGATGTTCTATCTCTGATAAAAGCTCTAATGTGCACATTAGAATTTGCCAAGTATTTGAGGCTGGTGTATATTATACCTGGGGGGGGGGGGTTGCAGTTTTTTTTCCTTTTTTTTTCTCACTCTTCTTGGATGTATATATATGCAAGAATATAAAATATATTCATCGTGAGTATAATACACTTTTTTAATTTTCATTGCAAACATACCAACCCCCTCCCCCCACAAAAAAAATTGTTGTTGCTGTTGCAGCTGAATAAGGTTCAAAAGGACTCCAGGCAATCTTGAATCCCTTGCTAAGGTAATCAACCAGCAGTATAAGTGAGGAGAATTTTTTTTTACATCATGACTCTCACCACATAGCACATTTGACACTATAGTTTAAAAATAAATGTTATTGACCAAGCAAACAATACTTGAAGAGTTGCCATAGCTAAGAGTGTCCAGCTGTTCAAAGAGGGGGGAGGGACCAATGATCAATCAGCTTGCCATATAACGCCTCTTCTGCCATCATTTCCCAACCCAGTATATACATAACCAACTCCTCCATGACTGCATCACTTACTCCCTCCACATCTTTCCCCAACATCAATGCCACCTTTCGATCCTTACCCTATTCATTCAGCCATTGTCCATTCCCCTACATTTCTGTGCTCCTCAACCAGTACCAGCTGATCCCTCTCAAATTCCTTACACATCATGTCTCGCATCTTCCCATGCTCCACTATCACTTACTCTTCTTAATCATTCCACATCTCTTATTATCCTTAACAACCCAGCTGATGCAGTCCTCGGTCTAAATTACAACTTCACACCTTTCTGGTCCTGCATGGACCTCACGTACCTCTCCGCCCCCTGGCATGCAGAAAGATAGGCAACAACACGAGGCGGAGCAAATGGAAGAGCGACGATGATGAGAAGCAGGAAAGGCATCGGAGAGTTAAGGAGATTCTAGAGAGGAGGAATCGATGAGACAAATGAGTTATTGCAGTCACTTGTGGGAAGGAAGGAGTGCATCTGCAAGGCAAGGTGACATTTCATCATGCTGAGAATGAGAATGAGAAAGTTAGCAAAGAGAGAAAAACATTTTGTATTAGCCAGTTTCTCTGCTCAGTGAATTTATGGCTATATATCACATGCCTTGTACAAACCAAGGATGATAGTGTGTCCTAGATACCTCACCACCTTCCAGCGACTGATGCACGCATCGGAGGTGGTGGTACAGAAAGAGAAATTATTATTTTAAGTTGGCAGCGCAGTTAAGTGAAGGCACGGAAAGCATATGAGGCTTTGTCGGAAGAGGATGCAGGAGATTGCGTGAAGGTGAAGAAGGCAATTTTACGAAGGCATAATATAACTGAAGAAAGTTAGAGACAGCACTTCAGATCTGTCAAGGAGGAGAGGGAAGAATCAAACTTTAGAGCTTGTGACAAGACTAGAGGATCTTGCAACTGGGTGGTAAAAGGCATAGAAGTAGTGAGATGGACTGTTGCACCTGTTGGTCATTGAGCAGTTTTTAAGAACTCTACCAGAGGAGATTGGAGTCTTTGTCCGTGAGAGAACGCCAAAGACCAGCAAGAAGGCTAAAATATTGGCTGATGATTCCTTTAAGTGAGGAAGGACAATCAAGCTTAATTCTTCTGACTGTCCCCGAAAGATAATACTTGAAACAAGTCAAGATTGGTTGTTTTCCAAGTGTGAAAAGCTCAGACACTGCAAAGAACTGCAGGTAAGGCTAGTGAAACTAACATTGCTCGATTCTGTCGTAACTGCGAGTCTTGCTATATAGAAGACTTCTGACAGGAAGTCTGTTCGTGTTCCACTTGTTCCTCTTCTGCCAATCATATTGCAGACATTCACTTGAATCACTATGGACATCATTGGTCCTCTACCTCAAAGCCGACAAGGAAGTCAATACTTGTTGGTTGTGCAATTATTACGCCACTAGATATCCTGTTCATTGAAGAACATTGATGCTTGCTAAGGAGATATTCATGCGCCCGATGGTATTTTTTATTTTTTTAACTTGTGGTTACAACTTTAGAGCTCCGTAGATTCTGCAAACTTCATGGTATGGACTTAATATATAGCTCAAAAGATAGGTATCTCTGTGTGCTCTCTTTTGATACTAAAATGTGATATGATCTGAGAAAAGGGGTCTTGTGTACAAAATTTTAAAAAAACTGAGTTATTGATACCAGGTGAAAAAACAAAGCAATACCTATATTTTGGAACTCAAATCATCACTTATTTCCATTCAGAAGAAAAGTTATGACAGCCTGAATGATACAGCCTGAATGATAGACGCTTGAAGCATTCGTTTTGAGGAAAACGCATTTAAAAAAATTAATGGCTTTTGCAGCTTCCTGTGCACTTGATGAAGCCATTCCTTTGTTAGTTTGTTAACCACACGGCCACTATAGCAGCTAGTAGGAAATGGCCTTGCGGTGAAACCATTGAATGATCGCTTACAATCCGACTGTCCCACAGTCAAACAGGTTTGGTATGCAGATGATACAGGAGCAGCCACCTGTAGTGAACTGAGAGCATGGTGGGACAGTCTCCAGGCTCATGGTTATTATCCAAATGCTACCAAAACAGTGAAGGAGGAATTTCACGCGGCTCCACTGCAAGCATTTGCTGGCACCAACATCAGCATCACTATCGAAAATCCTTCACAGAAAATCCTTCACAGAAAATCCTTCACAGAAAATCCTTCACAGAAAATCCTTCACAGACAGAAAATCCTTCACAGAAAATCCTTCACAGAAAATCAATCCTTCACAGAAAATCAATCCTTCACAGAAAATCAATCCTTCACAGAAAATCCTTCACAGAAAATCAATCCTTCACAGAAAATCCTTCACAGAAAATCCTTCACAGAAAATCCTTCACAGAAAATCCTTCACAGAAAATCCTTCACAGAAAATCGTTCATTCGTGTTATTTCTAGGGTGCAGCCTAAGATTTGGGCTGACTAAAGTTAAGGGTCAAAAGCTTTCTCACAATATTCCATGGCCTTACTCCTAGCCATAACCCTAGAAATGGGCTACTTCATAACTGCCATAAATGAGGTTGACTCAGCCAGTGTAGGCACTTTCCTCTGCAATTGAACAACGAGGTTCTCATGTGTTTTTCTTGGAGTCATTCGGTTCATGTATGGGAGATGTTCCAGTAGCTGTTTTTACACGTTGCCAGCAGGCGTCCATAGTAGTTCTATGAAGTTTATACACCAAGTTATTATAGTAAGTGTGCTAGCCACAGTGTTATCTGGCACAGTGTACAACTATCAGCCACTGGCCCTGGTTGCGTGTCCTTCTCAGCTTCTCTCTTCTGAGGTTAACCATCACTTGTCGATCTACCCCATTCATGAAACATCACCGATCGACCTTGCCATGAGTGAGGGTCGAGTGAGGGTCGAATATCACTACATCAGTGAAATACATTGAACTCAATACCAATACAATAATTATGTTTAATATCAAGTTTTATTTAAAAAATAATTATATATAATTATTATATATTATATTGACGTAGAAGATTGTCATAGTAACTGCGCGGAGCTAAGAAATCTGTGTGTGCAGTAAAAACGCGGTAAACGATATATATATAGCCCCGGCCGCGCCCTAATTTTTCAGTTGTCCAGCTATCTCAGTATGTCTTCTGAATCGAAATCAACGCCTCCACCAGTGTCTAAGCTTCCAGTCCGACATGTCAAGTTTGCCTCGATTCGAAGGCGTAAGAGGCGTGGTTGGTGTGGGGCTAAGAAGTTGAACCTCGAGAGTAAGGAGACACCAGCTTCTACCAATGACTCACCAACGCCAGTGGTGTTGGCTGTCAGCGGGAAAAAGCTGGCGCTCGCTAGGCCAACTTTGGCAACCCCTCAGGCCGGGCATTCTTCTGAGATGTTGGACTGTTAGCCACAGAGAGACCACGCTCCATATAGACTGGTCTCTACTGAACGGCTTCGAGCCTCATTGAAGGGGTTAGCTTTCTGTGCCTGTGGAGCGCCCTTGGATGTCCATGAAGACCTGTCTTGCGGGGAAGGTCTGGTTAAGAAACTGTCCCTCTTTTGTACTGGTTGTGGCAAAAGGGCTGTCTTCTCAGACCCGGAGGACTCTATCCCAAGATAGATGTGTTCTGGCATCCAAGTTTGTTGGTTTAGGGGGCGATCATCTTCAGATGTTGACATCGGATGATGGTCTGCCTCCTTCTCTCTCGGTTCATCTTGATGTCTGAATCGAGGCAGGCTATGGAGGAAGGATTGACTTATGATGCTGGTGGATTCTGAGATATTTGGACATGTCCCTTCCCCCCCCCCCCCCCCCCGATCGGCTTTTTTCGAAGCCGTCATGGACCCTTCCCCCTCCACAACCTCCTCCCCCCCAGGTGGTGCTGGCGCTATCCTGGGTTGTTTTTTGTAGGGCTCTCGAGCCCGAACTTAGAAGTAAAAAAAGAACAATACACTTATAATGAGTATACAACATGTCATTTACAGGATGGACACCATCAAGGGACTAGCTATGCTAAAGAAACCTAAAAGGAAGTTTATAGGCCTCATTTGCAAACTCATATTTATTGTTCTCTCTTTCCCTCCTTCATGCAGTGCACTAGAGGCAGTATCCCAAGACTTGGTTGCAAGAAGAACCTGAAGGGGGAAAAAAGGGGGGGGGGGAGGGGAGTTATGCCTGTTCACTTGTAAAAACATTGTAAATTTACCTCTAACTTCAATAGCCTGTAATTTTTTTACACTTTTTGAATTCTCTGCATGAATAGCTTTGTTTCTCTGTTATACATGTGAAAGCCCTCTATTCAATGACTGTTTTCATTAAAAAGATGCAATGTGAAATACCAATTCTGAGAAAACCATATTTTTGGACAATTCTAACCATAGAGTAGGTGCTGAGTTGGATGAATGGCGGGGACCGACCAATTACGTACTTCAGTCTACCCAGTTGTTCATCGAACGCAGCTAATGGAAATGCTGAGATGCTCTCTCGTGTCACACAACATACAACACTGAGCACGTCTGTTGCAGAAGCAGAGTGAAGGAAAGGATTGAAGTCATTGTTGAAGGTTATATATAATTATGTTATCACTGGTTAGAATTATTATTTTCATGTGTCATTTCATTCTAACTTTTGACATTTTATTATAACCAGTACTGTCACATGACTGGAGGCACTGGGCATGCCTTGCCCTTGGCCTTTCTTAAAATAATAATGCTTTGTTTTAGTGTGGACTGAGTTGCCAGCAGAACTGACCCTAACCTTCAGATTGACCAGGTGCGTGTAGAGGCAATTGTGCAATGCTGTGCATTTGCCCTGTTTTAGTAACAATATTTCCTCTCCAAATTCAAATGCTAGCAGTTAGCTAGTGGACTGACCCTGTTCTGGTCCCAACTCACTCCTGCTTCCCTTTTCCGGTACCATGACCTTGCTCTTCCTACTATTAAACTTTACCTATAACACAATGTCATATGTCTGTACCACATCCAACACAGCTTGCAAATCTACCCCTTGGCCTGCCAAAAGAACATCACCTGCATATGTAAGTTCCCAACCCCAACTCCCTTCCACCTTAACTCCGAGCTCGGCTCTCTCCAACTCTTCTGCCATTCCCATCAGATAGATATTGGAGACAGGGCATCCCTGCCTAAGCACATTCTCCACAGCAAACCACCTAACACTCCCCTCAATTCACTACCACTGTCATCTCTATCTCCAACAGTCCTTCAGATACCCTCACAAATGTCTCCTCAACTCTATATTGCTTCAACTTGTACCTCAGTCCTTCCCTTCCACGCTGTCATATGCAAGGCCAGGTATGAACTCTTCTTCTCCCTCTTCCACACTTCAGAAACACCTCTCAACACCAACCACTGGTCCGAACATCTCCTCTGACTCCTAAACCTGCCCTGCACTTCTGTCAAAATCTTATCTCAGCAAACCCTCCCAACGCTTACAAACACCTTCACCACACTTGCAACCTAATGCAATCCCACTATAATTTTTTACTTGGCTCTAATCATCATCCTTGTGGAGGGGAACTAGCAAACTCCTCTTCCCTCCTCATCACCACATTCATCACCTTCATCATTCACTTCCACCAACCTTTTACCTCCATACATCAGCATCTCGTTCAACATTCCATCAGGGCCTGGTGCCTTTCCTCTCTTCAAGCACTTCATTATCTCTACTACTTCTTCCAACTTACTTCCTCGCACATACACAACCCATGCCCACTCACATCTCCTATCTCTGCTTCTGGCACTGTGACATCCTCTCTTTTCCTCCCCAGTGTTTTGCCATCACCTCCAACACCTTATCTTCCTCCTTCACCACCCTTCCCTCGTCGTCTCTCGTTCCTTTAATCCTTCCTCTTTCCTCTCAAATCATTCCAAAACAGCTTACAGCTAGTCTCACCTTGCTCTCTACAGTTCTCTTCCTCAATTCCTTCTTCTCTTTCCTCAGTCTTTTCCACTTCCTTTCTTGTTTCTCTAGTCATCCCATAGCTGCCTCAATCTAACCCCGCCCCCTCTCTTCCTTGCTTCCCTTAACTTCCTACACTTCTTCCTAACACCAACACATCCTCCAACCACCATCCCTCTGACCTCTCTTAATCTTCTTCCTTCCAAATTCTTTCTCCGCTGCAGCCCCCTCTGACCTCTCTTAATCTTCTTCCTTCCAAATTCTTTCTCCGCTGCAGCCAAAACTTCTCCTTCCACCTACCCCACACCTCTTCAACTATGTTTCCTCCCAACTCTTGCTCAAGCTCTCTCACCTCCTCTTCCCACCCCATGGACATTTTCTCCACTGCCTCTTGATACTCCTCCTAATTGTCAACTCTTGCTCTCTTCTCACTTGTACTCTTCTCCTACCCCATAGTTTCCCAGGTAAAGTTATGGTCTGACCCCACATCCAGCTTACCTGAGTCCTCTACTATATACCACCCTGCTACATCCATGGCTTTACTAAAAATCTAACTCCAACTTTCTCTCCCCACTTTCTTGTGTCCACCTACCCTCACACAATGCAACTCATTCCCTACAATCAGATCTCCAATCATAATTAACTCCAGCAACCTCTTTCCATTACTGTTAAGGGTTTTTCCTCCGCTCCTAATCTAATCTTTGCATTGAAGTCCTCCATCACAACGACATCAAAACCTTTCCCTTCATACTTCACCACATACTCCTGCAACACTCTCACTCCTTCTGGGTTCACATATACTACCCCTGCCATAGTTTTTCTTCTCCCCGCTCCGCTCAATTCCACCTACAGCAACCCTTCTCTTGCATAGACTCCAAATTCTCATCAGCACTCCCACACCTCCACTTGCCCCGCCTATCACCATCTCCATTCCTGCCGTACACCCACACATATCCTGCCATGCTCACCTCCTCCTCCATCCATAGAACCATTTCTGCACATCAACAAGCTTCTGCATACCCAACACTACCTTCAAATCCACCACCTCCTCTGCTGTTAACAAATACTTCACTCAACTTCCCAGTATTATATAAAGTAAAATAAATTCATCCCACGCTAACTTGCGTCAAATAAGTCCACTCATAAAAACTAGAGTACACGTTCCAATGACGACTCCCGTTTCTCGTTAGCGGTTGGTAAGGATCAGCTGGCGAGATTTAAAAAACATCAAATTTATGGGTTACTGCTGCCCTAACTACTGCTGCCCTAACTAAAGAAAGAAAGCGCAATTTTGCTGCACTGCCTGTCTGTAACTTTGGTAATAATTCAAATCAGTTTTGCCGTGCCCATTGCCTTGTACAGCTCATGGCCTTACAAGAGTACGCATGTGACCAAGGTTATTGAAAACAGTATTTTTTTCTTTTAACAATCATAATTATAACAGTAGATAGTTAAATTTCCTTTGGGGTGTGGCCCTCTGGTACTGCCAGGGTTACATACACATTTCTGACTGGGTTTCTAAAAGACGATCTGCTGCCACAAATTTGCATAATCAAATATCTCAGAACAATCATAAGTCTGTATCTCAAGCATGTGGCAGTTGGTAAAGGGTTATCTATGCCAGGCCCAGTGTGCATGCGAGACAATTGATGTCTAAACAAGTTCAGAGACGTGCAACAAAGTTCAAACTTCATGACAGGTTACAAACAAAGGCTGGCTAGGGTAGAGACTTGCTTCCCCCTCATGTACTTATTAGAATTTAAGAAGTACGAAAAGTGGTTCTGAGTCACTTTAGTGTGCTTTATCAGAACCCATCGCTACATGACAGGGCAATTCACCAGCAGGGCCACCCACAGGAGAGTTCATGGATGGTCCCTGGCCCACCCTTACATTGCCTGGGAATGCCAGTTGGGTAAAGGATCGTCTGACCAGCAAGTACCCCTTATAAACATTGGGAGATTTCTCATACATATATAGGGAGTTGTCTCGGCAAGAGATCCCCATCAATCATCCCAGTGTCCCCTTCACCCCTATTAACTCCTTGGCATAGTGGGGAATACTAATATATATAGCTGAATAATGTTAGTAAGCACTGAGGTGCGATAAGCTAAAGGCATTGAGAAATGCTTTGGAGTCAGTTTTAACCACATACCAGGTCAACCCCATAAAACAGTGCCTGTCCCACACACCAGGCCAACCCCACAGCCAGGGCCTGTCCCACATACTAGGCCAACCCCATAAAACAGTGCCTGTCCCACACACCAGGCCAACCCCACAGCCTGGGCTTGTCCCACATACCAGGCCAACCCCATAGCTAGTGCCTGTCCCACATACCAGGCCAACCCCACAGCCAGTACCCTGTCCCACACACCAGGCGAACCCCACAGCCAATGCCTGTCCCACATATCAGGCCAACCCCATAGCCGGTGCCTGTCCTACACACCAGGCCAACCCCACAGCCAGTACCACACACCAGGCGAACCCCACAGCCAGTGCCTGTCCCACACATCAGGCCAACCCCATAGCTAGTGCCTGTCCCACACACTCCAGGCTCGATCAAGCAAGAATCTGAGCGAATGCCCCAGGAGAATGCCCTCAGCCAGGATTCACCAGCTTTCTTTATGGAGTTTGCTGATCCATCCATCGAAAGCTCACCAAAAGGCTAGGTGCTCAGGGATGTCAAGTTTGTACTCGACTCAAACTTGAAGCTCAAAAAGACGGACCCAACGGCGAGCAACAGATGACCAACACAACACAACCTTGTTTAGCAAGCAAATTGCACTTCTGCAGCCAGATTAGATCCCCGTGGACTTCAACTAGACACACACACAACTCTTAGACAGCCTCGAGAATACTCAAGGGAGTGGTTGGGTTGGTGATCAGATGCATCCTCTCACTCAATATCGCTCGATATCCACCACTTTGGTGAGATCCTACCTACACTTACCCACAGGAGATCCACCACTCTGTGAGAGATCTTAACTATCCTTACCCACAGGAGATCCACCACTCTGTGAGAGATCTTAACTACCCTTACCCACAGGAGATCCACCACTCTGTGAGAGATCTTAACTACCCTTACCCACAGGAGATCCACCACTCTGTGAGAGATCTTAACTACCCTTACCCACAGGAGATCCACCACTCTGTGAGAGATCTGAACTACCCTTACCCACAGGAGATCCACCACTCTGTTAGAGATCTTAACTACCCTTACCCATCCACCACTCTGTGAGAGATCTTAACTACCCTTACCCACAGGAGATCCACCACTCTGTGAGAGATCCTACCTACCCATAACCACAGGAGTCGGAACAAGAAGGTCATCGTCAAAGTGAAGAACAGGGATGACTAGTCTCTGATGTTTCTTGTAGTCCATGAAAGGCGTGCATATCAGAGCCCTCCAAGTACCCAACCAAATGATGGCCTGCAATGGATGGGAATCAGTGCCCCCATCCTCTCTGAACTGGATAGGGTGGAGAAGCAGAATGGATTGTCCTTGAATGTGTATTAGATTTGTGGTGCACCGACTTTCCAAGGTCAAAGATGGTTGGAGGATCAACCTCTTCTTTGTATCCAAGGGAGAGACCACTACTGTGTGTGGATTTTTATAACCAGAGTGCCTATGTATGAACACTGTAAACACTGCTGTGAGCAGTTCCTCACTGGGTTCACCAGGAACGACCTCATGAGAAACATAATGCATAACTATCGAGGAGTGAACGCTGCGATGGTCATCGGGCGCCCGAGCAAACATACCTACATGATCTATGTAGACTTCTGACCTAGACCCCTCCAAGAGTGGCACGTAGCAGAGAGACCACCATGAGGGACCCGACCTAGACCACTCCAAGAGTGGCAGCAGCAGAGACCACCATGAGGGACCCGACCTAGACCCCTCCAAGAGTGACAACGGCAGAGAGACCACCATGAGGCTTGAGGCTACTGCTATATGGTTGTCCAGTATAATGAGATGATTACAGACATTTGTGTTGAATCAAAGGCCCTGATGCCGCCAAGCACCTCCTGCCCTGGATGCCATGGCCTTGGGAGAGGAGGAGAAGAGGATCAAGGAAGTGTTGTGCAAACCTAGATGACTCCAACTGTCAAGATCACAGAGCAGCTCATACTGCATTGGCTGTAAATCTCCCAATGGTAACAGGATAAATATCGAAGTGCACCCACTGCCTGCAATTTGAAGCTGTGGCTCAACCAAAGACCACACTCAACCCAGTGGTCCTCCACAATCTACAGGGCTACGATCCCTGCCTATTGATGCAGGCCATCTCCCAGACTGGGGGCAGCATCTCCTGCATCCTAAACAACTCGGAGTAGGTATATCTCCTTCTCCAGCTGCAGCAACCCAGAGCATCCAGCTCCTCCTCATGGGGCTAGCTGTACTGGTAACAACTGAACCGGAAGGCATGGAGATTACAGCCCTCTGCAAGCCAGACAGGAGCAAACGAGAGGTGCTGGTCAAGAAAGGCATCTGCCCACCAGGATGGCTGGGAGTGCTTTACACGATCAGATGCTGCCACCCCACGAGATCTTCCGTAGCATTCTGAAGAATGAAGGGGGTATCAAAGATGAGGACTACGAGCATGTGCAGAAGGTACACTTTCGCATGCAGAACACGGGAGATTACCACGACCCCTATCTCTGCATGGGTGCCCTTCAATGTCTTTGAGAAATTCTGTCGCATCTGTCTGGGTCACCTTGAGTGTCGCTCACTCCTCCTCGAGCCCCAGATTACCAAGGTTTGATGGTGCACTTTCTCACTTGACATTTCGGCTAGATGGTCTTTCACACATCAGCCTCGGAGATTTTGACTGGGGATGGGGACAGGGGGGGAATTGGGGGTGTTTCGCTAGCATCTCAGAAAGGACCTCAGAGCCCTTGAGCAATGATATCTAAGCTTGAGTGCCTTTCCTATATCGACCAACCTCCATGGCGGAGCTGGCACGACTGGCGTTGTTGGACAGAGGGACTGGACTACGTCTCCTTTCTCGTTTCCTGCAACAGCCCAGATTATTTGCCTCTTCCAACACCTCTGACCACAGCCCCATAATATCATCATCACACCATCTTGATCCTAGCACTGACCAACCTCAGAATCTCCTTCAAGTAGCTAGGTCTCCTTCTCGCAGGGTTCGTTAGGATACACCAAGAGAGCATAAAACACTTCCTCCAGCAGTCGAGGTAGAAAGGGGCAGAAGAGATATCCTGAGATATCTCACTCACCAAGCCAGCCAGCCCTGGCCTCCTTAGGAACATGTTGTGGAGTAGAGACCCTCAGCACAGCCATGGTGCTGAGGGAAAGTAAGCCAGAAGCCCTAGCAAGGGTAGATGTGGATGTTTGACCGAGGTTGGCAGGGGGCCAGGGGAGGGAGAGAGGCACGGAGATGGGAGGCGACCAGGGGAGGAAGAAGGCTGGAGATTAGGAGTGGGCTGCGAGGAGGAAGCCTGTGGGCAGCTGCGCTGATTAGATACAGGCACAGGGTCAGAACCAAAGTTGAGCCAGAGATAGGTCGAGAGGATGTGGCTTGTCAATAATAAATTTCTTAAATGAGGGTTAAGTATCAAGTCAAGTTAACCCAAGTTAATAAAGGAGACGAGAGGGTTGGGCTATTGGGTGTGGCCAGCCAGCAGCATGGGAGAGAGGGAATGCAGGAAGGATGTGATCATCACAGCAATGTACATGGTGGGGGAGCATGCCGCCACCCGACTTCAGAAAGATGATAGAACAAGTTGTTGCTGTGGTTGGGTAGGGGCTTCAAGGGGTCACCCTTTGTTCAGGACTAGGTAGGGGGAAGTGATGAAGGACAAAAAAAAAGAGATAACTACAAAACAAGAATTGGGGCAAAGCAACAAAACAAAAAAGTCCAGTCATCTGGCATCTGGATCTCACAACATGGCATCACTTGCAGTTGGTAATGGGGCAGGAGTCATATTCATTGTGCAGAATGCTTCCCAACTGTGCCCCCCAGACTTTCTAAGAACCTAGCCAAAACTTTGCTATACATGCATGGAAACATGCCAAACCTTTTTGACAACCTATTAGGAAACGTACCTGATTTGGGCAGGAAGGAGGAGGGATGGTAATGGCCTGACAACTGCCTAAACCTCTTTTAATATTACAGGCGGGGTGTTGGCTCCCGCCATAATTAACCATACCGCCGCCACCCTTGGTATTACGTAACCTGCTGCAGAAACTAGTAAACAAAACCCGACTTGAAGAGGTTATTGGCCACGCTGGGTAGTCTGTTTAGCGGGAGGCTACAGTTTCGCTTGACTCCCAACTGGAACGTGGGCCAACGAAATGCCGCGCGTAGTTCCAGCGCAGCCACTCCGAGCTGGTACCCCCAAAACGCTGGTGTCTTCTGATCTCGCGTTAGATCCAGCAGGTGATGGCAGGTCCTCCATCAGTGGCATTGAGCAAGAAGAAGGTAAATTTATTACCATACACGTCATGGAAACATGCCAAAACTTTTTGACAACTATTAGGAAATGTACCCGATTTGGAAGGTGAAGAACGTAACCTGGCCAGCAGCCACAGGGATAATTCAACCAGGGTCAGATCAGTGGCACCCAGAAGGTCAAGTGAATATCATGGAAGGGCCTCTGGACAAGGACAATTAAGAAACTATGGCTCAGTCGTTCAGAGACATGTCCCAGCTCAGGATCCCGTCCCAGCTCAGGATCCCGTCCCAGAGGATCCCGACTTCAGCTTGTTTGACTTACAGCAGTTTATTTTCATCAGTCTGGGCATGCCCAGAGTTTTTGATAGATTCAAGTGCCTTGGCAGTAAGTGAACATAATATAGGGGGAAGGAGGGAGGAGGAGGGGGCGAGTGGGGGAAGAAGGGAGAATGGTGTGGAGCAAATGTGGGGTGGTGGTCACAGAACATTGTGAGGATGACGAGAAATATGAAGGTGGATGGAACTTTAAGGGGGGATCAAGTCTGCGTGTACACGTGGTCTCATATAAGGTACCATATCTTTGCTTGCTTTCACTCTAGTATCCTGATTTATATATTAAAATATAGCTTGCGCTGTGTGCTTTCTAATAGTAATTCTCTTTTGTAATTTTGTTTCCCCTACTTTTTTCCTTCGTGATTATAGGCTCTGCGAGTGCGGACCGTAAGCCGTTAAGTAAAACCGTTGCGAGGCTCTTATTCGGGTTATTAGTGATCATAACGAGTGACGTTTTTGAAATTTTGAAAATAAGTGTTTTTTTAAATGAACATAGCTTTATGACATCATGTTACATTTTCATCTACACGTCTTTTTTTAATGATCCTCTCAAACAAAAACTCGATGTCAAGTTGTAGAATATAAAATTCGCTTTCAAATGATATAAAAATATTATGACGGATAAAAAATATCAGTTATCATTTGAACCAGTCTTGAAAAATCACTTCCAAGATATAGAGTCTTCAAGTCCAAGCAGTTTCTAACCACGTTCCAGCTGCCAGAAACGTCCCATGCATCACTAGAATACATCCCTTCATTACTAGAATTGTGTGTGCATGCAAACAAAATGTTGAAAGCTACCAATTGACTTTCACTTTCCTCTATTTTTCAACAACAGCCAGTGTCCAACTTAACAATATATATATATATATATATTGAAGATGCATCAGACTTGTTTGTTATGTTGCTTTGCTAATATTGAATTAGCAAACATAAACACATCATAATTTGCAGGGGCTCCCACGCCCAGATGCATCCATCGTCATCCTCCACACATGTCTTCACTCATCCTCCAGTAATCCTGCAAGCTTGACAATACAAAGCAAAACACACAAACAAAACAGAACACTCATAGGACATGTCAGCTCCACTACTATTTTTAGACATAATCTTACCAAAGCCAACCTTCCTCCCAACATTGAAGCTCACCACACCTAAATCGACGGCAAGCCTGATACTTGTCGCACTCGTATGCTCCATCTTATTCACTCCACACTACAGAATTAAAACTCTCATTTTGATTCTGTGTGTAACCGCCTAAACACTTGTGGAAAAGATCCTCACCTTTAGCGCAGGCTCAACTCGAAACGTCTGTAGGACAATACTCATGTTGGGGATGTTCTGCAGTTGACTGCGAGTGATTAAAAATTGCTTTCACATCACGAATCATCCCGTCTGAGGTTGTCCTCGTTATTTGTAATTGCTCCCCCATAGTAGTAGGTTTGTGTTTTAATTATAGACACGTGACTAATCCCCCCAGTGCCACCCAAAGTTACACGCTTGCCATCGTTAATGCATGTCACTCAAAATGCTTTAAAAAGCACTTGCTAACGTGATTTATACATTCTACCTTCTCTACTTCAACACTAGGCCATAAGGCTTGACATCCAACAACCATTTATATCTCCATCACTAATTATGTGTGTGTACCTAAAGCTTCCATCTATCCACTGAACGCCCAAAACCATGGAATCAGAACAGCCTTCAAAATTGGCTTCACAACTTACCTTGTGACCCTCAAACCATTCTTTGCAACTTGCCTCTGTCTCATCTTCAGGTATTTGCGTGCAAGCTTGACAGAACTTAGACATAAGATAATAATCTAAAACTTCTCCAGTGTCCCAAGACATCACAGCAATGCCATAATTTGATTTGTGGCCCCGTCTATGCCACGTGCCATCAACAGTAACACTAACATCAATGATACCCCATAAAAATCATGTAGCCTACGAGCGGCATCCAACATAATACTCGATGTTACTGCATTTGCATCACTCCCTACTCACTTAGTATATTCAAAATAAAAATAAAAACTGGTGGAACAAGAGGAGGCAACATCCATGACTGCGGGGATGTCTTCCAGACCAATTCCAGCAATGCGAGCACCCAATACTGACTGGATGTTCAAAGAATGGGCTTCTACAGATACAGGGTTTGAGATGTCTTGAGTGTTACCACAATTTGAACAAAAAGTAGAAATATGACACAACATGCCTGCCCTATGGGAAAAATTTTCCTTCAGTTGTAAGGGAGCTTGGCTACCACATTGAATACACTTATTACTCCTTTCTATGACCTGTCTAAGCTTATCCAAGTGATTACCCTCACCCAGTTCTCCCACAACACCCTCTAGTCCGAAGAGGTAGAGCCAGTAGATCCAGTAGCAACACCCAAGAAGAAGCTGAACGATCCAAGAGAGCCAACTTCTTCCTGGTCAGGGTCACCACTGGAACTGGCCTCTCTTCAGACATTTTCAATTGATTGCAAGGTAAGTAAAGGTTCATAGAAGGCGCTACCCTCACCTTTAGGATCCAAGAGACTCACTAACAAAGGAAGGAAACAGCAAGTAACTTTTTAATACGGAGATAAACATTACACTTGCCTGACGTGGGTGCTGTCCCAGGCTCAACAACAGCTGCTAGTGGGGCTTTTTCTTCTAGTCCTTCTCACTCTTCTTCACTACGTGGCGTTCCTTGTTTAAAATATTTCTCCTTTCTCTTCCCCAGTGTGATCCTTTCCAGCAATTCTTGGTAACTGATGTTTAAAAAAAACGTGATCTAAAAAAATGTGCTCGCCTTTCCGGTTGCACAGTACACCCCCGCCTGGTCAATTCATTGTGCAAATAACTGGTAAGGTAGATGAAATTGGCTACATTTTGGTATAAAAAATGTATTTGGGGTTGGCGATTATCGCCGACCGCCCGACTGTAGACGGGTTAGCCTGGGGAAGAACCTCTTTTGAACGTGAAATGAAAACAATAATGCACTGTATGAAAATGGCTATATGCAGACACATTATGGGCCCCAAAAAACTTTTTGAAAAAAATATACATTTTCAGCACTCTTCCCCCCTTAACCGATTAACCACAATAGACGCAAATTGGCATCACGTGCAGGGCAAGCTTTGAACGGTGGTTGACGCCAATTTTAGTGAAGACCGGTCCATTAACCGTCTCACCGCCGTATCTGCCATATGGCGGAGTTGTAAATGTCCGCGACAAAAACAAATATATAAAATCGTTCGTTTTAGCTACGCATGTGCTAAATATACCTGGGCATGTCCCTTGCTTAGCTAGAGCTGGAATTAAAATAGCTGAGGTATAGTGCCTAGGTAACCAAGGTATTCGTGACGTCAAACTCAGCTGATCGATAAAAAAATGGCTTCTAGACTAAATGTGGACGATGTTTTGGCAATGCTGGATGACGACGAATTCGGTCTGTCTGAGGTTGAAAGCAGTGATGAGGAAGGAGAAGGGATATTTGCCTACCACGGAGAACAGACTAGAGATCCTGAAGAGCTAGCAACTCTGAATGACATCGTAGATTCAGAACCTGTTTTTTGCCAGTCCAGAGATAGTAGCGCTGATTTGCGTAGGGTCCAGGTCTTGAGACTGACGATGGTGAAGAACAGGAACAAGATGTACCAGGAAAATAAATAGCCATACATGTAAGATCCTTTAGCATAAGATCCTTTAGCATTACTGCTTTTTTTCTGACTTGTATAAAAAATAGCATTTACCTGGGTACTTCGCGGGTACTAGCTATCCATCTATATAGCTACAATAATATAAAGCTAGTAGGTAGTTAGTTAGCTATGGTTTCTAATTATCTGCCCTAGTAAAATATGACACTGTCATTTTATTATAATTACATCAAGATGTAATCTACAGTTATCTGTCCATATTCTACCTAAAAATACAAATCAAAACAAACAATCAAATGTTATAATGATATTCATCGTATGTGGTCAGTTGCTAGGCAACCTACAGTTGACCACAATGTTTGTCAACACCAATGCTATAACATCAACCATGGTTGCTAGGGACATTTGTGCACTCCTGATTGAATATAAAATATTATGTAAAATAACATCACTATTTTTTTAAAGTGCTGTGTAAATCCAGCGGTGGAAGGGTTAAAAGAATAGCTATTTGGTTTTAAACGTGTATATATGTCAGTATTGCACTTCTAGAAAATAGGACGCTGCTTATAATAATCCATTACTAGAAGCCCTAAAGCTCTATCTAACAAGAAAAGCTAGCTAGCTATATACAATACACATTGAAAAATATTTGCGCACAAAATTATAATCGGCTTTTTCCTACCTTCATTGCTAGCGCTTGGCATCCACCGTCTAGAAGCTTCCATAAGCTCAGGTAAAGCTATACTCCATCTCTGCATGTTTCTATAGAAGAAGGAACATCACAAAAGTCAATTGTTAGCTAAACATTGCCTCAACTCCAAAGATAGCTTTGAGATCAAGAAGCACAAACTCCAAACAGTCACTAAAGCTGTGGCAGACTAGACTGTTTCCTTAATCTGGTAGCCAAGACACCGCTTGCTTTAGGGCAGATGATAGCTAAGTTTTTCAAACTTGAGTCCAAGCTTCAGGGGTGTTTTTCCTCTCTCATGCTGAAAATAACCCCGCCCCACACACTATAATATAATTTTTTAATGGCGCGGTTAATCAGTTAATAAACTTGCTTCCTAGACAATCATTGGCGTGATCTATAGATAATTTTTGAAGAATCGGATGACCCATGGTTCCTTATTGGGTTTGAATACCAACATAACATGGAAGTTAGTCTCATGGCCGTTTTATAATCTTGGAGGAAAATGCACCAAAAGCTTCACAAATAGTCATGGTGGGCTTTTGAGCACCATTTGGGCATCGAAAACAAGTGCCTGGTTGGAAAAATGACTTTCGTTAAAAATATTTTCCATCTTTGTGCTTGACTACGTACTTAAGTTTTAGCGCCTAATGAAACCGCTCATTGCATAGCTTCCTCTAGCCACTGGTGCTAATTTCAGCTCTCTATATAGCACTTGGTAATCTGGAGAAAAACGTGTTCCAAAATCAGGCACTCAAGTTTTGAGGTACCCCCACTTTAGCTCCTGTAACTTGGCTATAGTTATATCCATGAAAAATATTTTAGTATCAAAAGGGAGCACAGAGAGTGGCCTATCTTTTGATCTATATATCAAGTTCATACTAGGAAGTTGGCATAATCTATGGAGCTATAAAAGTACCACAAGTTTTTTTTTTAATGGTTATGGTTCCCCTGAAAAAGAGGCTCATAAGATTCTCAAGAAGATGGCTTGGTTTAGAAGCATGTGTTAATCACATCCTGGAACAGTACACTTCCCTTGTGTTTTACTTTCATGGAAAACTAGACACTCTCACGAGACATCTAGGAAGAAAATGAAAGCCAGCTACCATTACCAAACCGTACCTGTTCTTCCTGAGCAATAGGTAACAAGTCCAATCTGCTGTTCCAAACTTCATCTCCAAACATTCACTGATTGGTGAGATTAATCAACTTCTTTTTGGCATTCTCAACAAATTTGTAATTCTTCACTCAAGCAATGCACTTTGCTGCCAGGGTTTAGATGTTGACCCATGTAGGGAGAATCAGAAAGCAGTGGGTCCTCCCTGCATGGATACCTCACTGAAATCAATGGTGACCTGGAGGGAACACAGGACCTCACTAACTTCTATAAAAAATGTCCGTGGATTCCTTGTAAAGTTGGTAGATAGTACTGGAGACGGCTACTGGAAGACACTATCCTTAATATCTAGTCTGGCTAAACCATGTTGAGTGAGTCTCGCCCATGGTGAGAAGACTAGCTATGGGACTATTTCAAGAACGGAAGAGAAGCTAGACCAGCTGGAGGAAGAGCCTATTCCAAACTGCCAAGGACCATCCAGACCATGTTGCTCTTAGCCAACTAGATGTTGATATCCTCTGGGGCAGAATTGGAAAGCTCGAGTCGATCACGTGCAAATCTTACGGACTTCTCTTTCATTTTGCAAAGTGTTTATTGTGCGTTCCTCATGGTAACTCTGACTCCGAGAGGGTGTTCTCTCAAATCAATCTCATCAAAAACTGATCACCAGAATCAACTACAGACATCCACCATTGCAGCTTGCATGGGTGTTAAAATGAACTCAAAAGGTCAAAGACTGGTTGTATGAGCCCATCGAAGGGCATGGTTACTGCTACCATAGAGGAAAAAGGTCATAACTGGCGCCCAAAGGACCTCCTGCTAAACCTGTATTGCCTTCAGAGAGACAGCAGCAACTGGTTCCCACAGTCTGGAAGAGGGCAGGCAGAAGGAAATGATTTTTACGGGGAACGGAATGACTTTATTGAATTTCTTTATGCCCTGCATATGCCCCTATTGTGTTTTGGGGTAGCTCAACCTGGCAACGCTGCATCAGTGAAGCTATCATCCTACAGCTATAAATAGAATGGGCTATGAGGACCTTCACCAGAAGTGGTGAAGTAGTGGCAAGAGCTTTTTTCCTTGCATCTTCCACCTTGCAAAAGTGATAGTGGCAAGGCCTTATGTGGCACCTGCAGCCTTTGAAAACTTGCAAGGTAATTCAATTTCTGTTGTCTGCTGTGGCAGTAGTAGGCTTTCTGTGGGGGCTCTCATGAAACAAGCAACAGCTTATTTAGAAGAGGAAAGTGTCAGGGAGTTTGTGTTGGGGAGTCGATGGTGAAACTGAAAGTGACTTCTTTTAACTATTTAGTACTTTTACGATCACTCTCAGCCGACGTCATATGCTTTTAAGGATTAAATCAGCTTCTTGTTTTAGTGCCCCAGTGCTTCAACCAAAATATTTGGTCTTCATCAGGGGAAGACGAAGAAGAACGCAGCACATCCACACTCGCTGGCAGCACGTTTCACACAACAAATACACGTGATTCATGAATTGTCAGATTAACAGTGTATATGCAGGGCAACACACCAGACAAGCGAAGATGGACGTGATTTCACATCATTATCTTGATAGCTGAGATCCAGCAGTCGGGTAGCTCCAGCCCTGCATCTCTATTGAAGCTCTGATCCCTTGGTGTGATGTGAATGTGCAGTGCCTCCTTCACGAGTAACTCTCTCCATTTATACAGGTCTCTCTCCACAGGATTGGGTGGTGTTTGTTCCATGCATGCTCTGCTATAGCAGACTTCTCAAGCTCGTCCTTTCTGCAAGCATCCTTATGCTCCTTGATGCTGCCCTGTTGATTGGGGTATCCAACCTCCTCAGTGTTTCACTAATGTACACTTTCCCAAAGCTGCAGAGAATCTTATACACAACTGATGTCCAACTACCTTTGACCCTAGTAAACCTTCGTCATGCCAGATTTAAAAACAACCTGATATCAAATTTTCCACACGTTGCAATGACAAAAATAAGCAAAACAACTGCATAAAAATACATACATGCCTAAGGCCACATAAAAAGATGTATGTGTCTAAGGCCACATAAAAAGACATATATGCCTAAGGCCACATAAATAGTCTAAGGCCACATAAAAATATGTATGTGTCTAAGGCCACATAAAAAGACATAATATATGCCTAAGGCCACATAAATAGTCTAAGGCCACATAAAAAGATGTATGTGTCTAAGGCCACATAAAAAGACATATATGCCTAAGGCCACATAAATAGTCTAAGGCCACATAAAAAGATGTATGTGTCTAAGGCCACAGCACTACACAGCTCTCATTCAGCATATGTATCAGAAGCTCATTTAGACCTACATGTAACAACTCGTGCCTTGTTCTGCTGTTCTGTTTGTGAAGTCATCGCTCCTGGGAAACTGTTACGTACCCAGTCCAAAGGAGGCTGTAGCTGATCCTCTACCAAAACATCTGCCGTTTTGGATGATGGGGTTCTCGTGTGCAATTTTTAAAAAAAGGAGAAAGAAAAAAGTTGCTGGTGTAAATGAGACTATGCACATGAAACCACGCCCATCTTTGTCTGTCTGGTGTGTACACTGTTATTCAGATGATCCATGTATCACGTGTATTTGTTGTGTAACATGTTACCAGCGAGTGTGGATGCGTTGCATTGTTTTTTTAATTCTTCGTTTCCCCGATGAAGACCGAAGAGTTTTGGTTGAAGCACTGGCACTAAAAACAAAAGAGGATGATTTAAAGCGAGAATCCTTAAAGCATATGACGTCGGCTGAGAGTGATTGTTGCGAATAATCGAATTCGAGATCGGCACAGAAGGACGTGCAATGGCTAGTAAGGTCTCACAAGAGAACACTCCACAAGAGTTCAAGATGGAGAGCAACCATCACATGAGATATGAGATGCAGAAACGAAGATGTAATAACAGCCAGCCTTGAGATCAAGACTAAGGAAGAATATAGGATTGCCGAAAGAGTGGGAGGAGCCTTTCTATCGGCCAGAGTTAGGCAATCTTATAAAGTGAAGTCGTGATTGGAATCACTGAGTCAATCCATTAGCAGAAAACTGGAGGAAGTTTTGGACAAGAATGAGTATGATAATATTAAAGGACTTTGTGGGAAAGGCACACAGAATAACAGAGCCAAGACACGTAGGCAAGCTTAAATCTCTACTTGAGAGGAGAAACAAAATGACAAAGGTCTTCTTAATTAAGATGGAGGGGCATGAGAAGTGGGAGGTGAACCTGTCAGACAAAGTACTCTCACCAGATCAAGAGGTGTTTAAAAAAAATCTACATGTAGGTCTAAACTTTGTCCCTGTACCCATGAGATCCCCTCTGATAAACATCATAGCTGTGGTGGAGCTCGGAGCCAAGAAATTGAATGATCAAGCAAAAGACCTACGCATCGTGTGTGTGGGACATTTAAGAAGATCTAAGACTGCAGAAGGATAACTCGAGTACAGAAGCAGAAGAGAGCACTTAAAGGAATTGCCAGATGTTATCCTTCAGCAGACAAAGGGAACGCCACTCTCATTTGAAGAAAACAAGTTGATTACCATTAAAAACTTTTTTAAATGCTGGACTACGACACTCACATACGAATTGCTGAGACAGGACTCAACCAAGACACGGGGGGGGGGAAGCTGAGTTCTACTTGAGAGTTTAGAGAGGAAGTGCTGTATAATAGTCCTGGGCCAACAGCAAGTAGACCACCATTGTTATATGGCCTTCCAAAAATGAAAAACCTCCCAAGACCTATTGGCTCATGCATATGTTGTCCTACATGCCAACTTTCAAGGTATATAGCACGTCTCTCCTCTTGCAGGAAACACTGATACATATGTGAAAGACTCAGGGCATTTTATGGATGTGGTCAAAAATGTCTGTCTTACCTCAGGGGAGATGCTAGGCAGTTTTGACGTATCCTCTCTTTCCACCTGTGTGCCCATGGATGAGGCAGTCGAGGTAATACAAAACGTTATGAGCTGGAGGAAAGAACTGCATTATACCTGACAGAATCAATGAACTGTTGGAGATTACTCAATGGACTCTCAGTTAACATAATAACATTACAATAACCTTCTCAATAATCAACTTGAAATTGTATTCGCTCGACGTTTCGACTAGATGCTCTAGCCTTCATCAGGAATCATTGATGAAGGCTAGAGCATCCAGTCGAAACGTCAAGAAGTACAATCTCAAGTGGGTTATTGTGTAATGTTGGAGTTCTGTCTAAAATCAACCAATCTCAGCTTCAAGGGAGACTTCTATGAACAGAGAAAAGTAGCTGCAGGGAATCTTATTCACAACTGATGACATCATGGTAGTGTCCAACTTACCCTGCAGATTCCCTGCCAGCTTTGGGAAGGTGTACATTAGTGAAACACGCAGACCCCAATCAAGCAGCATCAAGGAGCATAAGGATGCTTGCAGAAAGGGAAGTCTGCTATCAGAGCGTGCATGGAAGCGACACCACCCAATCTTGTGGGGAGGAGAACTCTGTGATTGATAGAGCCAGCAAATGGAGTGAGTTGCTCGGGAAGAAAGCACTGCACATTATCATTACACCGACGGGAAGAAAGCATTGCACATTATCATTACACCGATCAGCACTTCAATAGAATAGAGATGTACATACTGCAGGTCTGGAGCTTCCCAGTTGCAAGGAATCAACCATCAAAACTATGCACGTGAAACCACGCCCATCTCCATCGTTCCCGTGTATATACTGTAGTTATTCAGAAGATTCACGTATCACGTGCACTTGTTGTGTGAAACATGTTGCCAGCGAGTGTGCATTCTTTGATTTGTTCACAAATTCATTTTCCACCCGCGCTTGACCACGTACTAAAATTTTAACGCCTAACGAAACCACTCATTAAATAGCCTAGGGCTTCTAGCCACTTAGCAATCTGGAGTGATTTTATGTGGAGGTTGCAGGCATTCAGGGTTTTTAGGTCCCTCCACTTTAGTAACTTGCCTATAGTTATACCTATGAAATATATTTTAGTAGTAAAAGAGAGCACACAGAGAGACCTATCTTTTGAGCTATATATCAAGTCCATACCATGAAGTTTGCAGAATCTACGGAGCTCTAAAGTTGTAACCATAAGTAAAAATAAAATAATGCAACTGTCCCCTCTGATGAAGACCGAAGCATTTTGGTTCAAGCGCTGGCACTAAAAACAAAGCTGATTTAAGTATTTGCTATTTAGGATGACGGGTAAACGCCAGGGCTAAGCAAGCACCAGGGCTAAGCAAACACCAGGGCTAAGCAAACACCAGGGCTAAGCAAACCCGGTGCTACTATTGTGTGGGGTGGATGTGCTGTGCTGCTCATTTATATACTACATACAGGAAGGCAGGCACATATGGCCAATGTAATGCTTCTCGGTGAGCAACCTAAACCCTTCTTTATCGACGCCTCAGGTACAGGTGTTTCTAGCTTTCATCAGGACACTGACACACTGTCGTCTGCCTCTTACTCACGGAGGCATATTGTTCTCTGGTGCCATTTCTCCGAGTTCTAGAATGGTTTCCCTGTGACGCATGTTCATTAAGCTGGGTCAGACATTCAAGTTGTCCTTCAGTACATATATATTGGTATATATTATATATATATGATTGTTGCTCTGATCAAAAGAATCGTGAAATTTCCATTTCTCCCCTCTATTATAGCCCGGTCTTGCCGAGGGGGGAAACACCTGGGAAATCTTAAGAATTTAGCAGCTGTCGGGCTACAGCTGTCTCAGCCAGTGTCTCTTTGAACAACATATGTGTGTAGGGCTTGGTCCTCATGCTGACTCAGCAATACTGATCCTCACTTAGCTGTGGTATATAAGGTTACCAAAGCATGTGGTAGGTGTCGGTATCAGATGCAGAGCCACCCGGAGAAAAATACCTAAGAGTTCTCAGAGTCCTGAAAGAACTTGAGGCCAGCAGCTCTTCAAGAACACCTGAACTGTTGGAGACGACGTGGTGTCTTGCCTCCCCCACCTACAATCTTCACTATTTTACTAGCCTGGCTATGGACTTTTTTAACTAGATTTGTAACTCCCAAGATGACAGTCAAGACTTGTAAGGAAGCTGCCGTGAGTGAGTTTATAACAAGGCATTTTGGGGTCTGTGGGAGTCAACGCAATGAGGAGAGTGCTACTGGTTAATTCTACGCAGATGTGCTTTTTGCAGTTATACATGTAAGGCAAGTTCCCATTCTGGAGGAGAAAATCTGCCCTTACAGGGAGCTAGATTGATGCTCAGGCCACCATTCTGGAGGAGAAAATCTGCCCTTACAGTGAGCTAGATTGATGCCCAGGCCACCATTCTGGAGGAGAAAATCTGCCCTTACAGTGAGCTAGATTGATGCCCAGGCCACCATTCTGGAGGAGAAAATCTGCCCTTACAGGGAGCTAGATTGAAGCCCAGGCCACCATTCTAGAGGAGAAAATCTGCCCTTACAGGGAGCTAGATTGAAGCCCTGGCCACCATTCTAGAGGAGAAAATCTGCCCTTGCAGTGAGCTACATAGATCGATGTCCTGGTGCCCATTCCGGAGGAGAAAAATTATCCTTACATTGAGCTAGACCGTTGCACTTGCCCTTCATGACCCTTCATGACCGGAGTGTTGTTATGGATGCTTTGAGCATGCACATTAAGCGCAGCTGCTGCACTTCCTGCTGCTAGCCTGATTTACAGAGATGACTAGTGCAGACGACATAGCCGGTGTTCTCAACAGATGGGCCAGGGAAGTATCTCAACATGGTGGGAGGCTGCGATGGTCAAACACACTCGAACAAAGTTAGTGGTATGCGACACGGTTTTGAATGTAATTACTCCAATAATTGATTTTTGTGCCCTGGCTGAAGGGGCAGCTGTTTCATGCCATGACTCAAGCAGCAATTTTCAAACTTTCAGGACATGATCATTATGCATCGTTCATAGGTATGCATCGTTCGTAGGTACCAATATTTTCACACTTTAGGAGAGTTTATTTTTCCTTCCAAATTTGGTCACATATTGTCTCATCTTACATGTAGTTGCACCACTTGAACAACACCAAATTCTATTCAAGTAATGCGCTAACACGAACCAATGTGTCGGATATTCACAATATTAAAGCATCTAGTCTCGCGGCTAGTGCATGCGGCACACAGAACCAGCCTTCAGAGCCATGCAGGTGTGATTGAGCCTGACCCACACTAGCTTTACAGATCTGTATGCGCACCATACCTACATGTACCAATGGACAACTCGGATACGTCACCCTGCTTTATGCTACAACCAGGTGTGTTGTAGCAGGTGGTAAGCACATTCATATGACACTAATGCAGCAATATCAAGTGTCGGGGTCTGCATTTATGGCAAGCCGTCTGTGTGCTCCTAGGGCTTCAAATTAATCAGTTAATTGCTTTAGTAATAGCCAACAGATGCAACTTATCAGGAGCACGCCAGTAACTGGGTTTGTCCCACTTTTTTTAATGACAGCTGGCAACTTCGACCCTCCCCCCCCCCACCTCTTCCTCAAAGAAGCTCATGTTCCCTAGCTCCAGGAATTTCGCTCATTGCCTGGAACGTCATGTGAACATAGTAACCTTCTTTGTTGGCATTCCGGTTGATCGACAGTGGTTCTTGACGATATCTGGAAGCATTGGCGGGTGAACAGCAAGCCCGACCATGTTCAGACCGACCATGGTCAGAGCTTCTTTGTGTGGCCTTTTGTAGCTTCAGGTATGAACGACTACTTCCTGCCCTTCTCCAGTTGAGAGTATTGTTTTCCCAAGAATATCTGCAACCAAAGCGAATTCCTCCTGATCGAATCGCCTGGATATTTCATTGCATATGACATCCCAAGCATCTCGTGTAAAGTAATCTTGTGTGGTTTCATGATCATTCGCTTCCTCGACTGTTTTCCTGGAGGACTTTCCATCTTCTTGGTGTAAAACTGGTTCTTCAATTGAATCTCTTCCCCTTCACTACAATCTCCAATTAAAAACACCATCACCTTCTCTGTCTTCTAAGATGAGACTCTTACAAGCGATGCGGCTCCTTTGGATCTTGCCCTGCCAAGTGCAATGACAGTTGTTCTCTGCTGTCTGGCACCATGAAGGCATGAAGCATAGTTTGAGACCAAAAAAAAGGTACTATAATTTTTTCATCATTCTCAAATTAACCAGCTTTCATTGTTCCTCAATCCTTACACATTTGACTTCCTCCAATGCCGTCCATAGTGTGCTGTAAGAACAGCTCCACTGGCACCATTTTGAACTGTCCACCTTGTTGAACATAGTGGCCGTAAGTCATTTGTGTCGGGGGGGTGGGGGGCATTTGTGACTTCAAAGCCTAAAACAAGGATGACCTCTTTGGAGAGACCTCGATCCGTTTTGATGATGGGTTCCGGAGAATGCCTAACGAGGACAGATCCAAGAGCAGCATCTTGCAGAGACACAGATTTAAGCAGCTTCCAAGACAATGTACGGGGAGTACAGTCGGTTGTCTCGTTCTTGGTTGTGTGTTGCAACTCCACGTAGATGGCCCGATGCTGTGGAAGCCACCCCATGGTGCGCTCGACCCCTGCATTGGCTCACAGCAAAGAAGGACATCATTTAAAACATCGTGAGTGTATCAGCATCTGTTTCAGGTGTACCTGTATTTGGCGTATTGAATCCTCATGGACTGCGTAGACTTCATCCACCCATCACTGCTCACGTTGTTTCCTTATAATTGGCATCCGCTGCTTCATCTGCTATTAAATGTGGAACATGCGGATGCATCTAAGTTCAGACAGAAGGTCGCGAAGTACATACATGATCCTCCATCAGTTTTTATTTTCTCATTAAACAAAACCCAGAGAAAGGTATTTTCCCTATGACAACCATGTCTGCAGTTGGAAGTCATCTTCCCCACGTAGCTCCATTAAATTAATTTCCTTCTTTGTCATTGTGGCTTCGTATTGCTGGTCCGTGCCGTCCTTAACGTAGAGATACGTCCCTTGTTCCTTTGTGTGCCTCACTCAACATTGAAGCAACATTTGCTCTCTTTCGCATAAAACTTCCGAGTGGACGCGTGTCACTTCCCGTGTTAAATGGAGTGCTGAGATGCCAATTTCCAATTACAGAAACCAAGCTTTAAAAAAGGAAACTTGCTGGAAGTCATTTAAAGTTCTACTTTCAGCAACTGAACAGTAGAAGCTGAAGAGACACTTTCTAGTCCTGCCTAGTGCAAGTAAGGTCTGGGTGCTGTAAGGCCTGGGTGCTGGCTAGACTATCCATTGCTATTATTTATAATTAAAATCACCTTCTCAATAATTAACTTCAAATTGTATTCAATCGATGTTTCGACTAGATGCTCTAGCCTTCAAATACAATTTGAAGTTGATTGAGAGGGTGATTTTAATGTTATTATGTCAACTGAGAATTCATTGAGAGATTATTATTGTTGTTATTAATTACCCAGCATGCCAGTGCTGCTACTCCCCATTAGCAGACCTGCAGTGCATGGTTCATTGTTCCTCTTTCTCTCTTCCCCTCTATCGTACATTTGCAGTCCCGTGAAGCAAAAAAAAATTTTTTTTTTTAATACAACTGACTTTACATGCCTTCTGTGATGTGACCGCATTCTCCTTGTGGTGTACATGCCTTCTCTGACTTGACTGCATTCTCCTTGTGGTGTACATGCCTTCTCTGACTTGACTGCATTCTCCTTGTGGTGTACATGCCTTCTCTGATGTGACCGCATTCTCCTTGTGGTGTACATGCCTTCTCTGACGTGACTGTATTCTCCTTGTGGTATACATGCCTTCTCTGATGTGACTGCATTCTCCTTGTGGTGTACATGCCTTCTCTGATGTGACCGCATTCTCCTTGTGGTGTACATGCCTTCTCTGACGTGACTGTATTCTCCTTGTGAGGTGTACATGCCTTCTCTGACGTGACTGCATTGTCCTTGTGGTGTACATGCCGTCCCTGACGTGACTGTATTCTCCTTGTGGTGTACATGCCGTCTCTGATGTGACTGCATTCTCCTTGTGGTGTACATGCCATCTCTGACGTGACTATATTCCCCTTGTGGTCAGCAGAACTTACATAACTCGACATTGTGTTGTTTGTGGTCTGCCTTACAATAGTCACTTGAGCACTGCATGAGTACTATTAGCTCAGCTTCACAGTGGGTCTGTGTCCATCTGCACCATGAGCACATTCAGACCTCGATGACAAGGGAGCTGGCCTTCCTTTCTCGTCCATGTCAAGGCAAGACTTGCAAAGCTTTGTCTTTAACCTGCTCCTTCTCTTCATCGAAAAGCCATTGACAAATACAACTGTCCACAGGGTTCTAAGTTCACGATCATGCACGATTATATGGGAAGTGAAGTTCGGGGTTCAAGGTTCACAATCATGCGCGATATGTATGGGTGGGTTGAAATTGAAATAATACCACATGCTCTCTGCTCTCGCGAACGCATCAGCGCTGTTTGAGTTTAAAGATTGGTGTACCCTAAGAATGCCCCTCCTGAGCTATTTTAGTAAGAAAGACCCCAGACAGGGTTTCATTTAGAAAATTGTCCAAGGGGGGACAACTGGAGGAATCTGGATATTAAGGAGGGGCATGATGTCAAGCACTTATCAACATCAATAGGAATTTTAATAATATAATTTCCAAGGGTAGGGGGGGGGGGCAAAAAGGTTCCAAGGAGGGGCAGTCGCCCCCCCCCCCCCCCCCCCCCAAATGAAACCCTGCCAGAGAACACGGAGAATTATATTTTTGTTCCCCCTGAAGTGGATGGCAGAGCTGAGAGAATAGCCAGGTGAGTATCACTTCGTATGGCAGCTTGCTACGAAGCACTTTACAAAGGTTTCTGGACAGGTACAGTACGTGTAGTTCATGAATCAACTGTAAGAAAATTTAGAGATACTTACCATGTGCTGAGAGTCGAAAACCCTGAAGCACTGCAAGCTCTGGGCCTGTTGGTGTTCCAAGCATGCCTTGTTAACCTAAGATCACTGGTGTTAGTTAACTGGATGATGTTAACCTAAGATCAGTGGTGTTAGTTAACTGGATGATGTTAACCTAAGATCAGTGGTGTTAGATGTTAACCTAAGATCAGTGGTGTTAGTTAACTGGATAATGTTAACCTAAGATCAGTGGTGTTAGTTAACTGGATGATGTTAACCTAAGATCAGTGGTGTTAGTTAACTGGATGATATTAACCTAAGATCAGTGGTGTTAGTTAACTGGATGATGTTAACCTAAGATCAGTGGTGTTAGTTAACTGGATGATGTTAACCTAAGATCAGTGGTGTTAGTTAACTGGATGATGTTGTGTAACAGTACATCATGCAACTTAGTGAAGCTGGTGGTGTAATTAATTTGGGTGTCGTCATGGAAGGAATACTGGAGTCCAATGAATCGATCACTGCTTGTAGAATATGGAGAGAAGATTTCCATAGGAAGGCCATGGGTAAAAGTCTTTGCTATGCTAAAGAGAGTGAACTTAGTGAAACATCAAGACTTAAAGCAGTGTTTCCCAAACTTTTTAGCCTAGGGACTACCCTGAGTGTGTTAAGGCCAGAGGCCATTGCTGGGGGGGGGGGGAATAGGACAAGAACAATTTTGCTTCTGTATTTCTGGTACATGAGAAGCATAACATGCATGACAGTTGCACAAAGTAATCACAATCATGTGAAACATGGAATTGCTTCTGCTGTTCCATGATGACATCGTTATCAGGCTTGAGATGGGAAGAAGCCACTCTCACAGCGTCTTCCAAGTGCGCATCAGAGATCAAATTCCAGTACATGGACTTGGCGTACTGGATCTGGAGAAAAGCTGCTCACAGATGTATGTACACTGCCAAACATGGCAAGGAACCTCTGGCCATTGGCAGCTAGGTTCGGGAACGTGTTGCGTGGCAGGGCCTTGTAGAATTCCTTCAGCTCCTTCTCCATAAACTGGGACTTGATGTCCATGTTGCTCTGCAGCTCCATCTGAAGCTCGACTGGAGCTTTGTTTGGGTCAATTGTGAATGGCATAGAGAATATTTCAAAGACCATGCTTCTCGACCTGAACTCCTCAAAGCGGTGCTCAAACTATGTCTTCAGGTTTCCAACTTCTGCAGCATATCTCTGCCCATCAAAATCATCAGCTCTGTCCTCACAGTGCAGACTCTTCATGGCAGCGAAGTGGTCGAGGTTACCAGCCTCCAACTGAGTCTGCCAGGGCTGCAGCTTCACCTAATGCTTGCATACACCCGAACAGGTTGTGGACGAGCTTTTCCTTGCCCTGCATGCAGACATTGAGCAAGTTCAGCTTCTCTGTAATGTCCACCAGAAAGGACAAGTCGTACAGCCACTAGGGATCGGAGAGCTCTTGGACTGGCTGGCCCTTCATGCCAAGGAACATCTCCAGCTCTTCTCCGAGTTCCCAAAAACATTTCAGAGTGCTTCCCCTGCTGAGCCAATGGACAGAAGCGAAGTAGAGCACATCTCCATAGCTGGCCTCGAGCTCTTCCAACAGTTCCTTCAACTGTCTGTGGTTGAGGGCATGCGCTCTGATAAAGTTGACATGCAAGATGACCTTGCTCCTGGTGGATGATGCAATGGCACCAGATCAGGTCACGTGGCAGACCCCTCTTGTCCAGCTCAGCCATGACTTGGCCTTGCAGTCCTCGTCTGGTCCCCAGCATGGAAGGTGTGCCATCTGTGGCAATGCTTACCAGCCTCTTGAAGTCTAGCTTTTGCTCCTGCATGGCCATGTTGCTCAAGGAAGACATTCTCTCCAGTGCATGTGTTCTTCATGGGGCAGAGAGAGAGGAGCTCCTCTGAGATGTTGCACTCTGCATCAACTCCCCTAATGAAGATGGCCAGCTGTGCAGTGTCGGTGATGTCTGTGCTCTCATGAAGGGCAAGAGAGAAGGCTGTGAACTCCGGGGCCAGGCTGTGCAGCTGCTCTTTCAGGTTCTTGGACAGATCTTCCACCTGCCTGGTGACCGTCGTGTTGCTCAGGCTGACAGCAGTGAAGGAGGAGGCTTTCTTAGGCACATCACTTCAACGACTGCTTGCAGGCATTCCTTGATGTACTTTCCAGCTCTGAAGGGCTATTTGCTTGGCAATGATCTGTGACACCATGAAGCTGGCCATTTTGGCAGCCTAGCCTTCGTTGACTGGTCTGGTGAAGACGTTCTGCTCTCTGGACAGCTTGGACTTGAGCTCTTTGGCCTTGGCAACTCGTTGTTCTCCTCAGTCCATCATACCTGTTATACAGAAAGCATGTAGCCTAGCGCATTGTTTTTGCTCTGAAAGATGAAGTTACCTGTCTTGAGTGCTTTGACTGGTAGTGTTGCCGGATGTTAAATAGCTTTATAACAGCGAGGCTTTCTTGACAGATGAGGAGAGACACTTGCTCCTGTCTGAGATGAAGAAGAATTCCTTGGTCCATTCTTCATTGAAGGCTCAATTTTCCGCATCCACCTTCCACTTCTTTGGCACTGCCATCCTGATGCTGCACTGTTGGAGGAGGCAGCAAGGTCCAAGGAGTCCAAATCCAAGGTGGAGAAGTCCAAACACAGGATGTGAATGTTGCAAATTGGAGTGGATCTCGGGGAAATCTTCAGGGACTTGAGGCCAGCTCCTTTAAATAGGTTTTTGGCCGAGACCAACCAAAGTGGTCATGTTATAAGTGTTAGACATGAGAAGTTTGTGCATGTATTTGTATGCACAGTGTTAACTTGTAATGTGGTGTGTTAATCACAGCTTGTGCATTAGCTATGCAAGACATGATGAGCCGGCACTGTTCAGTTGGGGAGGGTATGTGGCAGGGTGTGTCTCCATAAATACAGATTAAATTTAATTTAATTTGTAAAAAAAAATGTGGATAATCGTCCGAGGGCCGGACTCAGGGCCTCCGGGGGCCAGATCCGGCCCCTGGGCCGGACTTTGGGAAACAATGACTTAAAGCTACATGGCTGCCTCAGAGTTTGGTCATCTAAAGCAATTTGTCTGGCAGTTGTGTTTAGCAATGGAACTGTCCCCCAGATGGTTATAGAACAGCCATCATCTCAGTCTCTTCTTCCTGGACGACAGATAAACACGGGAAGAATAAAAACTGTTAATGAAGGATTGAAGACAAGCATGAAATAGCTGCTCCTCTCTCTGTCGTTCTCTCTGGTACGTTGTTACCACCACATTGCTCTATGAGGGCAACACTGACAGGTGCCACCTCCGTTTAAACTTTCCTGCTGATTGGAATGTCATCAGATAGCCACTGGTCATACGTCAGTGCTGTTCTTAGATATATTGAAAAAGTTCTCCATCCTTATTTACACAGTAAACAGGTTGAAACAGGTTGAATTGAGACCTCACAACTAAAAAAAAAACCTTCCACATATTGGATGTGTTTGGAGCTCACCGAGCCACAAAAGTTCAATAGAATAAATTTTTATCTGAATTCCAATAATTTTGTTGAGTTCTGTACCTGCAAATTGCACTGATATGCTGCAGCTCTGGATTTAAGACAACTCCTTTAAAAGTGAAATGAAATTGTGTTGAGCGGTATTCAAACTTGCTGTTGAAGAGCTCTCAAGTCTGGAAGATCAGTCCATGACATTAAAATTGCACTTGTGCTTTAATCCATTGGATGCAAACTGGTCGATAATGATCGCATTCGTTCTTCCCTAGGTATTATTTGAATTTGAATCTGCTTGAAACATTTAAAGTATATCTTAAAGAATATCACGTAGTGTTGTCTTGTATTGTGTGAAGCTATTTATGTACTGTAAAGATTATCATCCTAAACTACAGAATAGAGAGTTCCACACATCGTAAATAGTGGGTGTGTTAACCCTAGCCCTTGCCACTCCCCCCTTTAGATGACACAATATTTCCATACAGAAACAACAACAAAAAATGACTTGAATTAAGAAGAAGAAAATGTTTTTGTCTAGACAGAAGAACCTCAGAATTCACGAACCCCTCAGGAAAATGAGTGTTCATAATTCTGACATGTCCGTCACTCTGAAACTATTACATCATAATGATATCATCTGTATTAAACAATACATGTGATATTTAACTCTTCTGCAGGCATTTACAACTATTTTCACTGTTTCCCAAGACTCTATCACCTCTCCACATGCCTAAATGCAATGCCATACACTGTGCATGCATTGATCGCTGGTATGCAACCATTACTAAATTAGCAACGTGGGTTTGTTTTTAAGAACCTTGTCTCTGATTTGCCGCTGAAGAGTTTTGCCGCTGAAGAGTGCAGCTCATGGCCAAGTTCATCGGTGTGGCTTCAGCAACAAACTTCATGATCGTCTCTCTGCTTTCTCAAAGACTGTTACCGTTGCTACTCCAAACTCCCTCGCTATGGCTGACTGTGCAGATTTGCTCCACTTCCTTCAAAATCTTCAGCTTCGCTTCGATGGAAAACGAAACTCGTTACACTTCGTTGAAGATCTTGAGGCCAACGGTGAACAAAATAGCTTGTGAAGGAGGGGGAGCAATTGCAATTTCGTGTGTGTGCTCTGCACAGTAAATATGAGGGGTGATTTTTGTGTGAAGTCACTTTACCCGTTAGATATTCACTTGCCATTCGGTTGACCGAGGTGTTCGTAATTTTCTGGGGTTCGTAACTGTGGAGTTCTGCTGTAGTTGTTTAAATTTAAAAAATTTAAAATAGAGTTAAAAAAAGAATGTTTAAAAGCTGTATAAAATTGGTGGACACGATTTTAAATGGTGAAGGATCATCTGATTGGATGTGGTCTACATGTGGTCTTGCATCCTTAACAAACCAATCCAATACAGCTGCTTAAAAAAATTAATTTTGTATTATTATTATTATTATCTTTAGGGTCGATGGCAGATCTAGTCGCACATACAGGTTTCAAATTTCCGATGATAGCAAATATATCTTCGCAAAGAACGCAACTTGGCAACCATCAACAAAATGATTTGCTAGAGCTCGCACATACAGGTTTCAAATTTCCGATGATAGCAAATATATCTTCGCAAAGAACGCAACTTGGCAACCATCAACAAAATGATTTGCTAGAGCTCACACAGTGATCTAACTAGAACAGTTGGCTAACAAGCGTGCACCTGATCCTTCTTTACTGGTAATGCATTACTACAGTAGCTGAAGCAGTGTGGTCTACAGGAATGGTAGACTAAGAAAGTGAGTAGCCATATTGCTAGCTCTAGTTGAAGATAGTAAATCATTTAGGATATAGCATGGAAGTATTCTAGGAAATTCATTGTCTGCTATATAGAGCTTAGAGGATCGAGGTACAGTACTAGCTAGCAGAGATCTTACAGTTGCCGCAACACTAGCAAGCTTACGAGGAAGAATAAATATTCCACAAGTGTTTTGTTCACTCTCAGCTAGCAAATCAACACGTAGAACCTTCAAAAGATGGAGAGGAAACCTTTGACTCTAGTTCGTCACATGACTTTTATGAAATAAGGCATTCGTGTGTTGCGCTATTTTAATTTTTGATTCTAAATTTATATTTTTTTAATAATTGGTGAGCAAAGCAAGCCCCTAGTGGGGAGTTGAAACTTGGTATCGCCATGCATGATGTATCTATGTTTTCACCTCACGTTTTTACACATAAAAATACGAACAGGTCACCTGCTGATCACACGCCTCAAATAACACGGGCTTATCGAGAAAAGTCGTCATAGTGTAGAGAAAGATCGAGAAAACAGTACAGGGTAGAGAAAAGAAAACTGGCTTCACAGGGAACTGGCTTCGTGGTTAATAGCAGACAGGAAAGGATGATGGAGTTCGGCTCTGACGTAACTGCTTCATCCATCTATGTGCTCTAGCTACATCTTTGTCATGATGATGCATTATCTATTGACAATCTTGGTAAGGTAAACACACATACTGCCACTCTCTATGGACAGAGAGAACTGGCCACATAGTCGGCATATAGAAGGAATAACTGATGCATGTAGTCAATATTTTTAGGAGAGATGTGCTAATGATGGAGAGCATGCTGAACACACTAAGCAGTGTCTCGGCAGCTTCTGCATGCACAGTCTTCCCTTTAGTACTCTGAGAGTTCCTGCAGGAAGCACTGTCTGATGAAATCATCTTCATGGCAAGTTGCTTCCAAATACTCTTAATTAACAAAACTCGTAACTGCCACATGCACATTTCTTTTCTTCTTTTTCTTCTTCAGAATTTGTTATCCCCGTAATGTTGCTAAGCATCAGGTTGTTCAGCCTTGCACCAGTTCTGGATCTGTAAGGAACACAAATATTTGGTCATGAGGGCATCGATGATGTATAGATAGCACGGTATTACATCTTCAGCTGCGAAGGCTAGGACAATGGCTACAGCAATGCGATCTAGGATTCTCAGATTTGCCTCATTGTCTCCATCACACCTTTGCTCACCACTCAATGCCTTGCATTGCTACTAGTATGTATACTTGGGGGGGGGGGGGGAGAAGTGGGGGAGGAGGGTTTCTGAGGGTTTCTGGAAATATGCACGACAGATTTCTGTACCCAAATCACATTTGTGTGTTTCGTCCTGTCCAATCATTGCTCTTATTATGGGGGACACGAAAGGGTGAGAGGGATGCATGGCCACAGTATTGCTCTCTTCTCCACCCTGCTCTTCTATCTACCAGCTGCTATATAGAAGCACCTCAGACAAATAGTTCCTTCCCCTGGAATAGATTTTTGAATGTCTGAGCAATGTTCAGCTGGCCCTGACCACAATCATTAGCCAGTTGTCATGCAGTGAACAAAATGAGCTGATGATTTTCCATTCAAATGTCGACTGCTCAAAGTGGTTGGTTGGTTTTGCATTTTTAATCTTGCTTCTTTTTGTCGCAGCTTTTGTGGCGATTGCAGTGCACATCATACTCTTCACGGTTGGCGTTACATTCTTTGTAACCCCAAGTAAGCTTCTATTTATATATCATAATGTAAGTATGCTTCTATTTGTATATTATATGGATCCATAATGTAGGTATTATATATTATATAGATCCATAATGTACTTATGCTTCTATTTATATATTGTGTGGATCCATAATGTAGGCATGCTTCTATTTATATATTGTATGGATCCGTAATGTATATATCCTTTAGAGGGGAAAGGGAAGATAGTCGGATAGAGACTGCCTACTCTGTCAACTGCCTACTCTGTCGAGGCAGAAAGTATAAGCATTTGAACTCATAAATTGTAGCATACCAATGAACTGAATTTACAATGACCTTCTCGATAATCAACTAGAAATATACTCTCTCTCTCTCGATGATTCAACTAGATGCTCCGGCTGTCATCTGGAATAATGAACTGAACGCTGACATTGATAGTGGGTACTGACTCGGTGCATAGCAGACGTTATATTTAATACCTACACAAGTAGAACAATGCTTACAAATTTCAATGATTGAGTATCTCAACAACTTGATTGATTAGGCACAGAGCCTGCAACCAAACACGGACCATAACAAACCACAAGATAGTTCACACGTGTCACTGCATATGCACCTGTGGAAGAAGGGGGGGAAAATTTACACTGATTCTGTCACCAGCCAAGCCAGTTCTGCTGATACCTAGTGCATGAGAACAGTGGGTGTGTATGTTAACTTCAATTGACTTCTTTTCTTGTTTGTTTGTTTGTTTGTTGTTTGTGGAATTTTTTTTTGTTGTTGTTGTTTTTGCAGTTCTTTTCATCAATGAAAGTGATTACAACAAAGAACTGAAAACAGCTAAGCTTATGAGTATAGGAGTTGGTGTGTTCTTCATGCTTCTGGGAATCTACTGGATACTAGTTTACTGTTGGACCCAAGCTAGACATCTTCATGATTTCTCTCCTCTGGCTTTCCTTTGGTGGCTGTTGTCTCTTTACTTCACAGGTCTCTTCTTCTCACTGCTGACCGAGGCCATTGACAAAAATATACACAAAAAAGATTATTTGAATCGATTCTGCGGTGTAAAAGAAACCACAGAAAATTCGTGTGACAATTGGATAGTCGCATCTGCATTGGCCTCTATGGTGTTGTTTGAACTGACTTACATCCTGATATTTTGTTGTCTAACTGTAAAGAGATGTGTACATGCACATAGGAGGAATTGCAATGCACAGCCACCACTGCAACAGCAGCAGCAGCCATAGCTCTCATAACCAACAACAGTTCTATGTTACCCACACCTTTTATTTCTGGATTATATATATATATGTATGAATATATATATCTCTAGGTCAATAGCTATTGTATGTCAATTTATATATGCAATCTTGTCCATTTTTAAATCCATATGCTCACACACGCACACACACATATTTTATATTATTTGTGTTATAAGTTCATTCATGTCCATTTAATTTTGTGGCCATCTTTATACCAAGAGAGCAACTATGTCTTCGTAAGTGCCACTGACAAATAGGTTGAGGGGGGGGGGCAAGTCTGGATACCATTTGAAAAATGTGCTTGTGGTTACGACTTTGGAGCTCCATAGATTCTGTACACTTCACTGTATGAACTTGATATATAGCTCAAATGATGGACCTCTCTGTGTGCTCTCTTTTGGTAATAAAAAGAGTTGCATGTGTATAATGCTAAAGTTACATATAGCCAAAGTGGGGGTATATACCTCAAAACCTGAGTGCCCGTAAGTTAGTGGTTCCTGATTGGTAAGTGCTATATAGCCAGTTGATATTATCTGTGGCTAGAGGAAGCCCTACTCTACAACAATACTTGTTGATTTAGGCACTAAAACATAAAGAATTAGTCCTGCGTGGGTGCAGGAAAGGAAAAAATTCCATTGAAATTGGTGCATCTTCTAGTTCAGCTGTAGAAGTCAAATTATATATATATATATATATATAAGCAGGCACTCCTTGCTTGTGGTCAGATTGCACCACCCCTGATGCCTGCCTATCTAACATCAGGGTCAGAAGAGGAAAACTCTGACAGAGCTGAAGACGAATTGGCAGTGGTGCCAACTCCTCCATATAAGGTTTGAGCTTGATGTTACAACCCCATCTCTTCTTCCAGTGAAGAGTATGATTCAGAGGTCAAGCCAAGTGATTTGTCATGGTATACCTAAATCTTCAATCCATTGTTACATCTAATAATGATTCATTTCTTAATCTAGGTGTCTGTGTAGTTACTGCAGTACAAGCAGGGAGTTCCTGTGCTGCAAAGAAATACTTAAGATGTTGGAGAAAAAGAATGAACTGGAAGTTCTTGTGAGCTGCATTACAGAGCACCCATGTTTTGAGGCAGCTGAATGTCTGGGTCCTTCAAACAGCTTACTATATACCAGTATCGACAGCACTACGGGACTGCTATGCCAACTGCATTGCACGAGTAGTCGCCTCCATTTTGCTATATACAATACAGGAAGTACAGATATACAGCCTATAGACAATTGACCTGGTAGTGCCGGGATTGGTTAGGAAAGGATATCTTAATCTTTTTAACAGCATGTGCAGTGTCGAAAACTCGAGCAAGTTTTCCTTCTGAAACTTGTACTGGGTTTAACTATCCTGTGTAAACATGCGGTTTCAACTAGCTATAGCAGGTTATGTCATTATCATACCACATTGACTTTGATGCTCAGCAATAGCTTTGCTGTAGGCCTACTACATATAACTATCACAACAATGGATGAGGTGAAGAAGTAATGGATTTGGATGTGTCCAAGGAATTATAGGACCGTCTTAAGAATGTTTGTGAACAGGTCAGCAACATAATCTTATTATGAACAAAGAAATGACATCATTACATCGTACCTGTAGTAGTAATAATCTTACCAAAAGTAGTGTCTTCCATTATCTTCCTAACAACCCCTTTTTATATTTGGGATAGTGGATAGAAAATCTGCTTCTCCCCTCCTTTGCTATAGCTTGCTTTCTTCCCTTATTCTCATTGTAGTGCAGTGATGCAGATACAAACCTATGTAAAGATATTACAATAATCCAACCTTGAAGCCATTCCAACATATGAGAAGCATGTTGACTTGGGAACAAATACAACTATTCTATGAAAAGCCTCACTGCACGATGTCTGCTACTTTTGAGAAAACATTGCGACATCTTTACAAAACCTTGCGTTTCTTATTATTGCTGTGCCTTTCTCGCTTGCTTTGGTATCTGCACGGAAGTTAGAATATAATAAGTTAGCTGATCACTAAGAAAAGTACGTGGCTTAATCCACTTGGAGTGCCCGGGGAAACGTGAATGCTCACACCTTGGAAGAGCAACTGATTGAACTGAAAGCACTCTGTGAATGTTGTGAATATGATTGTCTAGTGATATCCATTTCCCTCTAGGGCTAGGGCTAGGGCCTATAATCTGTTCTCTATTTCCACTTGGTGTGTAGGCCTCTGACCAGTATAGGTGATTAACCATGCTCTTTGTCCACTCACCCACACATGCACACACCTCCTTACTGAGTGCTTCTATCTTTTTCAAAATGCTATATATATTAAAAATGCCAAATACATTTCTGCATGTGCCAAACATTGTATCGATGGTCACTGTCGGGAAGGTTTTCACATACCCACTTGGCAATTTGATAGTGTCTATCAGTTACTAGCAGTTACTAGCAGATCAATGGATAGCCCTTGCTCATCCAAATGTTGAACCTGCTCTTACAAGATTTTTCCATGTGGTATATAGCTCCCTTTCACCTCATCACTCTAAAAAATATTCGCAATAAACACTGCCTAAAGTTACTCCAAGCCAAGCGTCTCTGTTGAGCTAGCTCAAAACAGCTCTCTTAGTGAAAGCTATAAAGTTGAGAATGCTCAGTGGGCTCCCACTTCTCCCTAGTCCTTCTCACTTGGTCAGTTCACCTCTTCCTCAGTTGGGGATTCTTGGGGAAAGTAAATACATCAACTCCATCTCTGCTGGTTTTGTTACGAGCAGCTGCTACACAGCTATTTCACCATCCTGTTATCAGCTGTTCGCACACAAGCCGAACAAATATTTGGTTGTCCAATGCCTGGGTACTTGGCTTCAAGTGATTCCCTTAATTCAAATCACCCTAATTTTACAATGCAACTTTGTATGGCTTGTATCTCCACGCAGACTGACAAGATGTTATTATAGCTGGAAGCTGGAACTACCCTAACAAAGAAGAACAAGGGAAGGGGAGGGAGAGAGAATTCTGGATGCCTTTATTAGAATGAGCGGAATTTGGCAGAGATGTGAAGTTCAGGAGAAGGGGGTGTATCCATATTATTGTTGACATAATCATATATGGAACAATGAACTACACGAGGTGAAAGTGAAGTGCATTGTGAGGACGAAGAAAACGTGGAAAGGATCAAGATGGATTGGATGCGAAGGTTCTTGGTGGAATGGTATCATTAAAGTTGTGTTGAGATAGCTGAAGAAGATATCAAGAGGTTGGGTGAGGAAAGTTGGATTTGTAGTCATTCCCAGAGTGGAAATTGCTTTGTTAGGGCAAATGTGGACCCCAAAAAAGCTGAAGACTCGGGTGGGGGGGGAGGGAGGGAAGGAGAAGGAACACTGGTCGGGATAAATGTTGACTTGAAGGTTTGAAAGAAGCATGAGAGAACAATGGAAAATGTAGTTAGGTTGTTTTTAAGAAGGATGAATTGTTAGGTAAAATAAAGGAGAAATATTGGGCGGAAATGGATGGTGCAGGATTTATGGACACTAATATTACTAGCACAATACAGCTGCTGATGAGGGAGGTGAGCTGATGAGGGAGGTGAGCAACTGGAACACGGGGAGAGTGCTGGTGTCTGGATTAACTTGAATTGTAATGGAAAGTCATGAGATGGGAGGTGTACAAACTCGTGAATATATTGCTAAGGGTGAAAGAGTTGGGAAAACAAGTCAGAAGTTTTGTGGAGGAAGCTAAACCAGTTGGGAGGTTGTAGAGGAGAAGGTAATGAAAATAATACAGAGAAGGTGGTAAAGGATATAGGACAAGCTAAGTTGGTGAAGGATGTTGTAAAAAAGGAAGAAATTTTTCAGTCCTGAGCAAGCTGGTAGGGAGGTCTCATCCCGAGAAAGAGAGGACAATACAAGTGAAGGAGAGAGAGTCTGTGTGAAAATGAGGTGCATGGGGTGAATCAGCAGTATCAGGATTGGCAGGTAAAGGGTCTTCATCAAATTAAATAACAGAAAAAGGTATGCAAGGAAAGAAGTTAGGAGGAAGCTGGAAGCGAGAAGGGATGAGATTAAGGTTTTGTTTGGTAAGAGATTGGAGGTGTTAGAACAGAGCAGATTGGTTGTAAATAAACTAAGAGGATGGAGGAATTATATGGTGGGAAGAATGTGTGATCTTGAGGAAATCAAGCTAAACACAATGAGGTTGGGTCAGTACGTAAGTGAAGGGTGAGAAATAAGAAGGATTGGGAGGAGGAAGTAAACGGCAAGAGCATGCTGAAGTTTAAATTGTGGTGCAGGGGTGGAGAGGTGTGAGGTCCATGCATGGCCAGGAAGGTGTGAGGTTGCAATTTCGACTGGGTTGTTGAAGGATAAGAAGAGATGTGGGTTAATTAGGGATGAGAAATATAACCATCATGTGTGATAGTGGAGCAGGGGAAGATGTGGGACTTTCTTGGTGATGTGTGGGAAATTCGAGAGGGATTGGTTGGTACTGGAAGGGTGTGGAGGGAGTAAGTGATGAATACTTGGTCCCCTTCCCCTTCCTCGAGCAGCCAGACCCTCTTAGCTATTAGTAATTTAGTACTGTTAATACTGTTATTAATCTTGTTTACTGTTACATAGTTCCACACTGTGCTGTAGTGTAGTATATGTGGTGGCCTTAACAGACTCAGCAGTATCAAGTATTAGCATGTGGTGAATAGCTAGCTACCCAGAATATAGGTGGCTCACACAACTTAGCATTATTCCTGATGGGCTGGAGCATCTATATAGTCGAAACGTCGAGAGAATACAATTTCAAGTTAATTATTAAGAAGGTTATTGTAAGATTATTGTGCAAGATTATTGTGCATGAATGTATTTGTAAATCCCAAAGGATCACGTGGAAGAACAAGGGAGCTTTACAGGAATGCCGAAGAGCCATGGAATGAAACATTGGGAACTATATATAGAGAGAAAGAAGCAACTGGTGTCATTCATCGGAATATCCAGTATATACCATGAAAATTGGGGGAATTGGTTTTTAAATGTGGTAAGAACCTCCATTGGAAGTAGTTGGCCATCGGCAGATAAGGATTTATTGTTATTTGTGTGTGTGTGTGTGTGTGTGTGTTTTTAATGAAGAAGACAATATGACATATGAGTTTAAGACAATAACGACCCTTTACCAATCTCGTATCAGAGCGCCTATGTAAATTAAATTTAAGCAACCTACACCGAGATGGGGAACTGAGCAGCGAAATTTCTTTATCTTCGGTGTGCTGCAATTAGAATTATCGCAATGGCTGCAGAGGGAGCAAGTAGAAGGATTGCTATCTCCCTCACTTCTAGCGGGAAATCATCAGGGCAGAGAACCAAGTTTGATGGAAAACATGGAACTCCAATTATTACTCCCTTGGATACCCTTGAACAGGTATAACCAGCATGGTGACACTCGGGAGAGTTGTAATGCTTGATACTGCTGAGCCTGTTAAGGCCACTACATATACTACAGCACAGTGTTCGACTATGTAACAGTAACTAACACTAACAACAATCTGCATTTAAAAAATACAACAGTAGTTATGAGTGTCCCGCTGTTCAAGGAGGGGGGGGGGGAGGGGACCAAAGGTTATTCCTCAGCTCACCATACAACAGTTCCTTTCTCCTCTGCCACCACTTCCCTACCCAATATATAATACACTCACCCACCTCCTCCATCTCTGCATCACTTACTCCCTCCACCCCTTTCCTCAAAAGCAATGCCACCTTTCCATCCTTACCCACTCTTCTAAATTCATCCAGCCACTGTCCTGCCCCTACAATTCTGCATACCTCATCCAACAGTACCAGCCGATCCCTCTCAAATTCCCCGCACATCACCAAGAAATGTCCACTATCACACATGATACTCCTCTCGTCCCTAACCTCTTCTTATCCTCTAACATCCCAGCTGATGCAATCCTCGTCTAAATTGCAACCGTACACCTTCCTGGCCATGCATAGACCTCGTATACCTCTCCACCCTTGCACCACTCTTTGCCAATTTATAAAACTTCAGCGTACTCTTGCCATTTACTTCCTCCCCCAATCACCCAATCCTCATTTCTCACCTTCATTTTCCCCTTCCACTTACGTACTGACCTAACCTCATTGTTTAGCTCGTATTTTCTCCTCAAGATCTCGAATTCTTCACCATCCGATTCCTCCATCCTCTCATAAGTTTATTTACAACCAATCTGCTCTGTTCCAACACCTCCAATCTCTTACCAAACAAAACCTTCATCTCTTCCCTCCTCTCCTCTAGCTTCCTCCACCCCATATCTCCCCGTATTGCCACTCCTGCTACTGTATCACTTGCTCCTAACAGTCTCCTACCCACTCTCATCTGTGCTGACTCCAACTTCTTGCAAGCAAATGTCCTCCTGTCCACCACACTTCGGCTGCATGCTCCATGCTAGGTCTCACTAGAAGCTCCCACACCATTCTTCCTCTGTCTACTTCCACCTGCCCATTTACTCTACTCATCCATGTCACCTTTCCAACCCACTCTTCTGCCTTCTTTGCCATCTTCTCTAACTGAACATTACCCCTTAGCTTCCTATCAAACCATTACTCCCAAGTATATACTTTTTTGAATTCTTTGTCCTCTTCCAATATCTCCTCACCAATCCTCCAATTCACTCCTGCTTCCTTCTTCCCTACTACCATGACCTTGTTCTTAAACTTCATCTTCCACCTTACCACATAAGCCTGCACCACATGTACAGTACATCCCAAGAAAGTAACCAAGTTTCTAGCAATAAATCACGATGATATCTGTCATGAGATTACTTGATCCACATCCCTAACTGGAGCCACTGACTTGTCCCTAACTGCTGCCCAATCTCATCCAGTGCTGAATCGTACAGTTTTGGAGATGATACACACAATTGTGGGAAGTATCCAAATATTGATCACAAATCAGTCTGCAGTGGAAGGTAGGATGGCCCCAAACAACTCTTTTGATTGGCACATACACACCAGGGAAGAGCGTCGTGAAATAGTTGCAGGGATAAGTTCTACTGATGAGCAGAAGACTGAAAACTTGATACATTCCCCCCCCCCTGGAGTTACTCAATTTTAATTCAGTTGGCACAAACTAAATCTGATCATAGCAGGAGCTAGGTCTGGAGTTTTTGGTATTCTTGTGCACATGTGGAGGTGGTCCTGGCATGTATTGTTGAGGCTGAAAATAGGGATACCTTTTGGGTCATTTTAACTCGCTGGGTAGCATGACGTTGTGTGTGGTTTTTATTCTATTTTATTTGTTTGATGTGTGTTTTTCTGTTTATTTTATTATTTATTGACATCATTTAATTTTTTTAATTTATTAGTATTATTATACAATGACCGAATACAATGACCGAATGACCGCAATATAAATTAACCTGGAATTTACTCTCAATCTTTCGACTACTTAGTTGCTCTACCCTCAGCTAGAGCAACTAGTCAAAACATTGACAGTGAATTTCAAGGTCATTGTAATTTCGTTGTCAACTGAGTTTTTTTAATTTTGTTATTATTATATATTTATTTGTCGTGGCTACAATTTAGTCTCCTGGGATGCACCTTTTTTCACTTGCCAGAGAGAGAGAGGGAGGGCAGGGAAGAAACATGGTCACCTTCACGAGGTTTCCATAGTTACAGGTTATAACCTTGACAATGCAATCTCATGCAATGTCATGGGATCTTGCTCGAAATATACGAGACAGCGATCCATATATGCAGCGATCAATCTAGATATATTTGTAACCATCAATACACACACAATACCTACTTGATGTAAGGTTATAATTGGCTATTACTATTCGCTTCAGGGTGTGATGCCACCGTCTAGTGCAGACAGATGCACTCGTGGCAAGGCTTTTGAGCTGATGTTGTGGCCTTCACACATGCTCTCTTCTTCCTCACTTTTTACGTGCTCTCTTCTTCCTCACTTTTTTACATGCTCTCTTCTTCCTCACTTTTTTACATGCTCTCTTCTTCCTCACTTTTTTACATGCTCTCTTCTTCCTCACTTTTTTACATGCTCTCTTCTTCCTCACTTTTTACATGCTCTCTTCTTCCCCACTTTTTACATGCTCTTCCTCACTTTTTACATGCTCTCTTCTTCCTCACTTTTTTACATGCTCTCTTCTTCCCCACTTTTTTACATGCTCTCTTCTTCCCCACTTTTTTAAATGCTCTCTTCTTCCCCACTTTTTACATGCTCTCTTCTTCCTCACTTTTTTATATGCTCTGGTGTCTTGGTGGGTTGCTGCATGGAATATATACTGGAAAGAAATCTGAACCAAAGAAAAACTGTTTTTTACAACTCCTGATCTCTTCCAACCTTCATAGTCTTTGTTTCTCTACTGCCTCCCATCTCTGTCAGCTTTTTTTTAGTATGCTCTCAACTCACTGCCCTTCTTCTTCGTCTGGAGTAGTGGAAGTTCCCACTCCTTACAGAAGCTTGTTACTCTTCTTTCCAATCTGATCTAGAATCTCAACTTTCTTCTCAACTGTTCGGCTTTTGTGTCGTCTTTTTGTAGTCTCTTTCTTCATCACAGCGGCCATTTTGCAGCAGCTGCCTATAAAAAAAATCAGTACATCTATGCTTATCAGGAGGGTGGGTTTAGCACATGCGTAAGTGTAATAGTGATTCAGATTTGTGAGGTTTTGGATTAACCAATTAATGCAATAGACTCCAATTGGCGTCACACGTGCACAAGCTTTGAACAGGTTGACGCCAATTGGCATCAATAGCAATTTTAGTGGAGATTAGTGAATAGCAAGTTAGGTTTAATTAAACTGGTAGTATTGCACTTCTAGAAAAATGGACGCCGCCTATAAGAACCATTACCCAGCAAGCGTAAGCCCTATCATTCTATCAAATATGACAGTTAGCTAGCTACACCAAAAATTATTTGATTATAGTTTGCCTTCACTGCTAGCGCTTGGGCCATCCGTCCTTAAGCTGGTAAATCTTCTATATTCCATCTGAGCATGTTTCTATAGAAGAAATGGCGTCACAAAAGTCGATCGTTAGCCTCAACATCGAAGATAGCCTTTGAGATAGAGAAGCACAAACTCTTAATGGTCACTTAGTGTGTCAGACTAGATTGTTTTCAAAATCTGGCACCCAAGACACCGCTTTGCTTTAGGGCAGATGATAGTGAAGCTCTTTAAATTGTAGTCTAAGCTTCAGACATTTTTTCTTCTGTCTAGTGCTGAACAAGGCGGTGACTCGAAAATGACTCCGCCCCACGTGACACATTATAATACAATTTTTTAATGATGCAGTTAATCGGTTAAAGGGATCCGAATAAGCCAGGGGTCTACTGTATTATTGTTTTAATGTGGCTGTTCCTTACCGACAGAATAAGCTGCTAAGTGGAAATGATTATGATTTCCCTCAAGCCATTTATCTTCCAGTGAAGTATAAGTTAACTAATTGTGTGTGTGTGTGTGCATGTGTGTGTATGCACACGTGTGTGTGTGTGCATGTGTGTGTGTGTGTGCATGTCTACCACCACAGTTGAATATTTTGAGCCTCTAATTTAAGACATCATTAATCTCCGTGTTGCCATAGAGTCTCAACCATAGATAATAGATGCAGTTCCATTTCCCTTCAATTTCTTATTGAAGAATTTGGAGTTTGGAGAAGTGAAGACAGATTATGATTCAACTTCCACAATCGGAGTTTTTTTCTGTAGATTAGCAGAATATGCTCAACGAACTCGCAGTGGCATAGCAGGATATAGCAACCTTCTCAACAATCAGCTTAAAGTTGTTCCTCAAATGTTTCAGTAGATGCTCTAGCCTTCAACAGAATATAATGTATTAAATCTCAACGAAGAATTGAGTTTTACGAATGAAGGCTTTTTATCTTTTTTTGTGTATGTGTATATTGGCATGGAGTAGAGCAACTTCCACCAAACATTGATGTGCTTCTTTACAGTTCAGCTACCACTCAATAGCTCAACGGTATGGCACAAACCTGCCACTCAAGGAGAAGCATCTACAAGCCATACAAGTCAATAATTTGTCAGTGACATGCCCTAGCCGAGTAACTTGCATTACGTGTCCATTTTATTCCAAGGTTTTGTCATGGGAGGCTGGTTTGGACGAGCTGTGTGTTGCCTCCGTTCCTCTCCGACCTGTTGTGGGTGTGGCCAATCCTAGGGATGATGCATCCACGCAAAAGATGATTATCTGCCATGATATGATGGGAGGCTATATCAAAGACAGTTTCACGCAGGGAATTGGGTAAGAGATTAAGACACGCACATGGTTAAAAAAAATTAAATTAGGTCAAGGGTCAAAATGTTAGATGGCACAGTCCATAATTTGACAATAGCAGGGGCGTGGCATATATGTGTATATATTTAATGTGTTCATGTGTGGATGCGTGTACCGAGGTGTGGTTTTGTAGCACGTGGTGAATAGCTAGCTGCCGGTATATGGCAGGCTCACGCGAGTCTTAGCGTCTCATTATTCCTGATGAAGGCTAGAGCATCTAGTCGGAACGTCGAGAGAATACAATTTCAAGTTGATTATAGAGAAGTTTATTGTAATAATAATAACAACAACAATAAAACAAAGGGGGAATTAAATTATTAAAAGAAAAAAGTTACTTCAGTCTCCGAGACTTTTTTCATGTATCACTTTTGGTCATGAAGACTGAAGTAGTTTCCATTGGCAAAAAAAAATTGGACTGAAGTAGTTTCCATTGGCAAAAAAAAATTGATAAAAAGTTGGAATCTACTCTCTTGCACATTATTTGTTGCTGTTAACTGCAGGGATCTTGAAGATTACTTCTTCTACCACTGGCAACACATTGAGGCCTTCATATACTTCAGCCACCACTTCATCACCATTCCTCCTCCCTCGTGGACCAATGCAGCCCATCGTCATGGTGTCCTCTCCATGGCAACGCTCATCACTGAGTCAGAAGGCGGGGCTCGCCTATGTCACGAGTGAGATTGAATGTTGTTGCTGCTGTTGTTGGGGGTGATATGCGTTGTTGGGGGTGATATGCGTTGTTGGGGGTGATATGTGTTGTTGGGGGTGATATGTCTCGTAAAGGCTGGTTCACGACGCTGGCCGAGCATTGCATGTAGTCAATTGACCTTTGACCCTTGAATCACGCTCTACAAAGATGGATACTGATTGGTCTGACGCTGTGTTTCAGACGCTGGATTAGAACTTTTTTCTAATCCAGTGTCTGAAATGCAGCATCAGACCAATCAGGACATCGTGTGTCGGTGGCAGTTCGGGTCAAAGGCCAATTGACAACACGCAATGCAATGCAGCGCTCGGCCAGCATCATGTTGTGAACCACCTTAAGGAGGACCTTGAAGTTAATGTAGACCAGGTTTGGGGGGGAAGGAACCCTAGAATTTGCTTTCCCCCTTTCTAATTGCATCCTCTCTCCCCCCCCCCATTTATTATTATTACCATATTTCCCTGAATGCTTGCCGCGGGTTCAAGTCATTTCAGGCGTCCTAATGGAGCACTACATGGGGACGTGTACAATTCAAGGGCATACAGTTAATCTCAAGCCCAAGCTAGCCTGGACTAGGCACGCGCAAGCTCATTTAGCCTTGCACAATGGCTCCTCCCATCCATTGTTGAGCCTTGAGCCGACAAATTCCACACACACAAAAAAGAATTTAGCGAGAGAAGATACGCACTAGGGCTCCGAAGAAGGTTGCAAACAAAGTTTGCTAGTCCTCAACTAACATTTTGTTAGTGTCCAGTTCTTCACAGTCATCGTCAAGGTTCCAAGAAAGGGTTGCTCGACTTTCCAACTTGGAAATGAGCTGAACAATTTGCAGTGTGTGGCTTCAGCTGCCGCCTCTCCCTCTGATTTAGGCGATAAACTTTCACATCCTTGCTAGGCAAAAAACTTTCGCCATCTTTGACACCATCCTCCTGATGTTCTCTAACATGGAACTAAAATATATCTGCGGACGAGACAAGCACATGTTGCGAATACAATTCGAGGGAGAAGCTATTATTGTTCAGACATCATGATGGGGCCAGCACTATTCAGAGGTGAAGACTATGTATGTATGAATGTATATTCTGTCATAGGTTGTTCCAAGATGACCTGAAAGTGATGGAGTTTGCTCATCAGTTGGTGAACTTAGCCAAGTATTACAGGTTTGATGGCTGGCTCATCAACATCGAGAACCCTATCCATGTGAGTGCTGTCTACATACTCAGTATATATATATATAATGCACATTATAGTTTTATAGTTGAGGGGTCCTTCACTGGCACACCACCACCATCGAGCCAGAGCTAGGGCTAGGAAGGTTGCCACTTCATCTTAGAATTTTTAAATCCAGCCCATTTATCCAGCAGTAATTTTGGTCCTGAATTTTGGCCTGTGTGATGTCAAACTAGTCTTGTTGACCTAGTCGCCATAGTCACCCCATATCAGAGAGTGCACTAACTCTAGCACTCCCAATATTGGTTTGACTTACTTTTTAAAATGGTAGAAGTCTAAAAAGAAAAGCCTTCATATCTCGGCTAAAACTCATTTTAGCAGCTTCTTAATTAGCAGTCTAGACAGTGCAGCGTCTGAAATCACTCCCAGCATGCCTTGAACCCTTTGCTGAGGCAGTAAACCAGCAGACCTAAAAAAAAATTGAAAAAGGCCTTCATCTTCAGGGATCACGTATCGATGCAGTTCTGTTTTGTTCACACACATAACTGCACACAATTGGATCATTCATAATGAAGACTCCCAATATTCCAATGCATGCCAATGCATGCCCGCAGCTATCTTGGAAAAAAGCTCTATAGTGGTCATCAGGAGGGTAAACTGAGGTAAGGGTCATCAGGAGGGTAAGCTGTGGTAAGGGTCATCAGGAGGATAAGCTGTGGTAAGGGTCATCAGGAGGGTAAGCTGAGGTAAGGGTCATCAGGAGGGTAAGCTGTGGTAAGGGTCATCAGGAGGATAAGCTGTGGTAAGGGTAAGGATCATCAGGAGGATAAGCTGTGGTAAGGGTAAGAATCATCAGTAGGATAAGCTGTGGTAAGGGTAAGAATCATCAGTAGGATAAGCTGTGGTAAGAATCATCAGTAGGGAATCATCAGTAGGATAAGCTGTGGTAGGGGTCATCAGGAGGATAAGCTGGGGTAAGGGTCATCAGGAGGATAAGCTGTGGCAAGGGTAAGCTTTGGTAAGGGTAAGCTGGGGTAAGGGTCATCAGGAGGATAAGCTGTGGTAAGGGTAGGTAAGGAAGCTAAGGTAAGGGTCATCAGGAGGATAAGCTGTGGTAAGGGTAAGCTGGGGTAAGGGTCATCAGGAGGATAAGCTGTGGTAAGGGTAAGCTGGGGTAAGGGTCATCAGGAGATGTCATGTGCATCAACCTAGCTCCATGCTATGCAGTTGAATTTACAAACAACTGTTTGGTTTCTTGTGGAAATCTTCAAACAAAAAGATGGTGAAAGCATACAACCAGACACCATTATTTGTGTCTGTTTGAGACTACACTTTACCATTATTTGTGGCTGTACCTTACCATTATTTGTGTTCCATTATTTGTGTGACTATACCTTACCATTATTTGTGTTCCATTATTTGTGACTGTACCTTACCATTATTTGTGTTCCATTATTTGTGACTGTACCTTACCATTATTTGTGTTCCATTATTTGTGACTGCACTTCAGCAATATACATGTTACAGAATAACACCTGCCATGTTGGATAGTTCTGGGCCTCTCCTGTGCAACTCTTGCCAGGTCCTTGAAGGAGATGACCTTTTACCAAGTGGCTTAGTGGCTTACTGTAATAATAATAATAATAATAATAATAATAATAATAATAATAATAATAATAATAATAATATAATAGTAATAATAGAATAATAATAATAATAATAGTAATAATAATAGTAATAAATAATAATATTTCTGAACAACAACAACAAGGTGGGCTTCTCTAATGTTCAACAAGAAGAAAGAACAAGAAGAAACAGTCTAAAAGGAGACACTAATGCTGGAGTGCTTGTCCTTCTCTGCTGTTTGTTTTGTGAAGTTCTCTCCTGCCACAATGTTCCACAATGTTCAAGGAAGCTGTAAAACAACAAAACAACAACAATGACTAGAAACAACATAAATTATTTAAAAACGGGGGGAAAACTGTACACATGAAGACCACAACCATTTATGAAGACACACACACACACCACAGGGAAATGCATTGGGATGTGTGGTTAGGTATATCCCCCATTTCTCTTTCCCTCCACTTTCCCCCCCCCCTCTCATCCCCATATCCTCCTTTTGTCCCTCCTCCCCTCCTGGCCCCTCCTCCTACCCGTAGCCAATGCTGCTGGACCGTCTCTACATGTTTCTGACTCAGCTCACCACAGGCATGCACAGCTCTTCTCCAGGCTCTAAAGTCATCTGGTACGACAGCGTCACCGTGCAAGGCAAGCTCAAGTGGCAGAACAAGCTCAACCACATGAATCGGTATAACCATATGAGTCCATTTAAATGTTGGCCGGTCCAACGTATGTAGAGGGGACACATGTTCCTCTAGAGACTAGAAGAAAGCGAGAGGAGGGCTGAGTACAAAGCATGGAGATGTAGGACTAGTTTGTGTGCCTCGTTGGGTGTGAGCTTCTGATGTACGGATATGTGTAAGTTTTGAGACTCTCCGTCAACTTTGAAAATATGTCACTACTCTCTGCTAGTGCTTGAGACCTGTAGCTCCTCCAAGCAATAGAATTCTCTCATAAATCACCGGCATATGATATAGCCGGGACATTTAATGGGGAATTTAATTTGGCAGCAGGGCAGATTGACGGACGCAGTGCCAAATTCAGTTCCGCCAATATTTGGTCGTGATATCTGGTGTGTATGTGTATGTGTGTGTGTGTGTGGGGGGGGGGGGGGGGGGGGGAGGAGTGGCTGCTAATTTCCTCCCATTGCTAGAGTAATAACAGTGGTGTGTTCAAGTGTTTCAAGAGAGAGAGGGGGCTTCTAGTGAGGTTGTCATAATGTCAGAGCTGGTGTCCTCCGCGGTGTGTGATGAATGGCAGTGTTTCTCCACTGCACTGCTTCTGTGTGTGTGGGGGGGGGGGGGGGGGGGGAGAGGGGGGGGGGGGCTTCTTTGTTGCCACTTTCATTATCTCGTACTGGGAAGCCCAGACTCCCTGACCAACACTCTCACCATGAGTCCAGACTCCCTGACCAACAGTCTCACCATGAGCCCAGACTCCCTGACCAACACTCTCACATGAGTCCAGACTCCCTGACCAACACTCTCACCATGAGCCCAGACTCCCTGACCAACACTCTCACCATGAGTCCAGACTCCCTGACCAACAGTCTCACCATGAGCCCAGACTCCCTGACCAACACTCTCACCATGAGTCCAGACTCCCTGACCAACACTCACCATGAGCCCAGACTCCCTCACCAACACTCTCACCATGAGCCCAGACTCCCTGACCAACACTCTCACCATGAGTCCAGACTCCCTGACCAACACTCTCACCATGAATCCAGACTCCCTGACCAACACTCTCACCATGAGCCCAGACTCCCTGACCAACACTCTCACCATGAGCCCAGACTCCCTGACCAACACTCCCACCATGAGCCAAGACTCCCTGATCAACACTCTCACCATGAGCCAAGACTCCCTGACCAACACTCTCACCATGAGTCCAGACTCCCTGACCAACACTCTCACCATGAGCCCAGACTCCCTGACCAACACTCTCACCATGAGCCCAGACTCCCTGACCAACACTCTCACCATGAGCCCAGACTCCCTGACCAACACTCTCACCATGAGTCCAGACTCCCTGACCAACACTCTCACCATGAGCCCAGACTCCCTGACCAACACTCTCACCATGAGTCCAGACTCCCTGACCAACACTCTCACCATGAGCCCAGACTCCCTCACCAACACTATCACCATGAGCCCAGACTCCCTGACCAACACTCTCACCATGAGCCCAGACTCCCTGACCAACACTCTCACCATGAGCCCAGACTCCCTGACTAACACTCTCACCATGAGTCCAGACTCCCTGACCAACACTCTCACCATGAGCCCAGACTCCCTGACCAACACTCTCACCATGAGCCCAGGCTCCCTGACCAACACTCTCACCATGAGCCCAGACTCCCTGACGAACACTCTCACCATGAGCCCAGACTCCCTGACCAACACTCTCACCATGAGCCCAGACTCCCTGACCAACACTCTCACCATGAGCCCAGACTCCCTGACCAACACTCTCACCATGAGTCCAGGCTCCCTGACCAAGAGTGTTGGTCAGGGAGTCTGGACTCATGGTGAGAGTGTTAGTCAGGGAGTCTGGGCTCATGGTGACACTTCCTATGCCCCAGTGCATTAAACGTGACACTCTTTTCATCACACATGTTGATGCTAAACCTATCTGCCAAATTTAAATCCGCTAGCTTTAATTTCCGCACTGAGACCATCCACCAAATTTAATCCCCTCCAACTCTACAGTACCATTTAGTTGAGGTGCACACATGTATGCATAATGTTGTGTGTGCATGGTATTAGTACTTCACACATACTTCTGTGCTGCATGGGTGCTGATGCATGTAGGTCCTTCTTTGACCAGTGCGATGGGATCTTCCTAAACTACAACTGGACGGAGCAGGGCTTGGCACAGTCCCGTGAGTTGGCTGGGGAGAGGAAGGGAGAGATCTACGTGGGGATAGATGTCTTTGGCCGGGGGTGTCCAGGAGGTGGGAAGTACAACTCGTGTGAGGTAAGAATGACATCATCAGTAGCGATCAGTGCATACAAATTGGGTGGGAGAGGGGGTGAGGAGGGGGTGAGGAGGGGGGGGGAAAGGGGGAGGGGGGGGAGGGGGAGCTTTAGCGGAGGGATTATTAGTACAAAAAGGAAACAAATATTTACATACGATTTTTTTTATATCCACTTAGTTTCTTGTTTGCCTGTTTAGAGCCATTGTGTAGCCATTTGCCCTTGTCTCTGCCCCTGTGTCAGTGGACCATTTGCCCTTGTCTCTGCCCCTGTGTCAGTGGACCATTTGCTGCCCGTGTCAGTGGACCATTTGCCCTTGTCTCTGCCCCTGTGTCAGTGGACCATTTGCTCTTGTCTCTGCCCCTGTGTCAGTGGACCATTTGCTCTTGTCTCTGCCCCTGTGTCAGTGGACCATTTGCTCTTGTCTCTGCCCCTGTGTCAGTGGACCATTTGCCCTTGTCTCTGCCCCTGTGTCAGTGGACCATTTGCCCTTGTCTCTGCCCCTGTGTCAGTGGACCATTTGCTCTTGTCTCTGCCCCTGTGTCAGTGGACCATTTGCTCTTGTCTCTGCCCCTGTGTCAGTGGACCATTTGCCCTTGTCTCTGCCCCTGTGTCAGTGGACCATTTGCCCTTGTCTCTGCCCCTGTGTCAGTGGACCATTTGCCCTTGTCTCTGCCCATACATAAGTGAACCATTTTTGCTTGTCTCTGCTCATGTGACTGGATATTTTTGAGTTGCTTCTCCACGACATAATCCTGACCTTACATGATCATAATGACATCCTCAGCATTGTCCAGATCAGTCCTTGAGGTTACACCTGGGGTTAGGGGCCAGGGCAGTGGCTATGGGCAAGGGTCATGGCAAAGGTCGTGGCTAGAATAATGCAATGCTCATGATGTAATCAGGATTCTTGTTACATCTATTGTAGCAATACTTTTATTATTGCACACCCTTAACTTTTTCACAATTACCAAGATGGAAATGACCACCTTGTAGAAGAGAGAGAGGAAGAGTGTTCGTTTGTTTGTTTGTTGTTGTTGTTGTTGTTTTGGCAAGGGAAGGGGAAAATGGGAATTTTCCAGTTCACTAGACAATTCTAGGCACATGGAGAGCATTTCTAGAGCTACCAAAGTTGAGCTACAGTCATGATTATCACATACATGTATGTAGGTAAATTTTGTTGGTCTTTCGCCATTTTTATCTAAATATGGAGTGTGCTAGTTGGATAGTATAGTATGTGTGAGTGGGTATGCACCAGGAGGGAGGGGTCATCAGGGACTAGTTGGATAGTATAGTATGTGTGAGTGGGTACGCACCAGGAGGGAGGGGTCATCAGAGTATGTGTGAGTGGGTATGCACCAGGAGGGAGGGGTCATCAGAGTATGTGTGAGTGGGTACGCACCAGGAGGGAGGGGTCATCAGAGGGACTAGACTAGCACTCACTACATTTGGTTTGGCCCACTCATTAAAGTGGTGGACGGCAAGAGAAAGTGAAATGAAAACTCCTCACATCTCAGCTACGTAAAACTCACATGGGCCTAGCCGCCTAAATGGTGGTTTCTTCCTAGCCACCTTAATGGTGGTTTCTTCCAAGCCACCTAAATGGTGGTTTCTTCCTAGCCACCTTAATGGTGGTTTCTTCCAAGCCACCTAAATGGTGGTTTCTTCCTAGTGGTGGTTTCTTCCAAGCCACGTAAATGGTGGTTTCTTCCTAGCCACCTAAGTGGTGGTTTCTTCCAAGCCACCTAAATGGTGGTTTCTTCCTAGCTGCCTAAATGATGGTTTCTTCCTAGCTGCCTAAATGGTGGTTTCTTCCTAGCCACCTAAATGGTGGTTTCTTCCTAGCTACCTAAATGATGGTTTCTTCCTAGCTGCCTAAATGGTGGTTTCTTCCTAGCTGCCTAAATGATGGTTTCTTCCTAGCTGCCTAAATGATGGTTTCTTCCTAGCCACCTAAATGGTGGTTTCTTCCTAACTGCCTAAATGGTGTTTTCTCCTAGCTGCCTAAATGATGGTTTCTTCCTACCCACCTAAATGGTGGTTTCTTCCTAGCTACCTAAATGATGGTTTCTTCCTAGCTGCCTAAATGGTGGTTTCTTCCTAGCTGCCTAAATGATGGTTTCTTCCTAGCTGCCTAAATGATGGTTTCTTCCTAGCCACCTAAATGGTGGTTTCTTCCTAGCTGCCTAAATGATGGTTTCTTTCTAGCTGCCTAAATGATGGTTTCTTCCTAGCTACCTAAATGATGGTTTCTTCCTAGCCACCTAAATGGTGGTTTCTTCCTAGCTGCCTAAATGGTGTTTTCTCCTAGCTGCCTAAATGATGGTTTGTTCCTACCCACCTAAATGGTGGTTTCTTCCTAGCTGCCTAAATGATGGTTTGTTCCTAGCCACCTAAATGATGGTTTCTTCCTAGCCACCTAAATGATGGTTTCTTCCTAGCTGCCTAAATGATGGTTTCTTCCTAGCCACCTAAATGATGGTTTCTTCCTAGCTGCCTAAATGATGGTTTCTTCCTAGCTGCCTAAATGATGGTTTCTTCCTAGCTGCCTAAATGATGGTTTCTTCCTAGCTACCTAAATGATGGTTTCTTCCTAGCTGCCTAAATGATGGTTTCTTCCTAGCTGCCTAAATGGTGGTTTCTTCCTAGCTGCCTAAATGATGGTTTCTTCCTAGCTGCCTAAATGATGGTTTCTTCCTAGCCACCTAAATGGTGGTTTCTTCCTAGCCACCTAAATGGTGGTTTCTTCCTAGCTGCCTAAATGGTGTTTTCTCCTAGCTGCCTAAATGATGGTTTCTTCCTAGCCACCTAAATGGTGGTTTCTTCTTAGCTTCCTAAATGGTTGCCCTTTCTGGACTGCCACATACACAGGAAGAAAGATGGAAGTCTAACTGCAACCGTCTACAGAAAACCCATGCATACCAACCGGTACCTTGATTATAGATCACATCATCCTCAAAAGAGGAGTGGTGAAGAGCTTGTATGATAGAGCCAGAAGAGTAGTGAGACTGAGAAGGAGGACCTTTGGAAGGAAGAACATCATTTAAATAAGGTCTTCATCGAGAACGGTTATCCTCAAGCCTTCATACCTTTCATCTGCAGAAACATCTAAACGCAGAAAGGAAGATGAGTACGCCAGTACAGGCAATGAGGGGTCTAAAAAGAAGGATCCCATGATAGGATTCCTTATGCAGCAGGGATGAGTGAAGACATCAGGAGGGTCTGCAGGAAGTTCAACATCAAAGTCGTCTTCAGATCGGGGATAACTCTGAAGACACAACTGAGCAGAGTGATGGATGTTTTACCAGCTAAAATGCACTCATGTGTTGTGTACCGCATCCCTTGTAGCTGTGTAGCTGTGGGAAATACTACATGGGGGAGACCATCAGAAGACTGGAGACCAGAGTGAAAGAACATCAAGATGCCTGTAGAAAGTGTGCTAAAGAGAAGTCTGCAATTGCTGAGCATGCATGACATCCTATTTTGTGGGAGGAAGCCACCATCTTGGACAAGGCCAGACGACAGAAGGAAGCTGTGAAGGAGGCATGCGCATCGGCCTAGCACCAAAGTGTGAGCGGTTCAATCGAGACTGTGGAATGGACTTGCCTGGCCTACTCTGAAGAGCCTGAACTTGTAGCCATGACCACCATAATTACATTTTTTATTTGTTTATTATTATTTTTATTAATATTATTTTTTTTTTTTTTAATATATATATATTTTTCATATATTAATTATTATCACTATCACTATCATTAAAATATATATAATATATATATATTTTTTATTTATGTATTATCTGTTTATTATTTAAAATTATTATTATTGTTGTTGTTGTTATTTATTATATATATATATGTTGTTATTATTATTGTTTATTTATTTTAATTTTTTTAATTTTTCTAATTTTTTTATAATTATTATATTTTTATGTTCAAAATGCTTGAGTCCCTTGGGACCACGCCCCCACCCCATGCAGTGCAGTACAAATAATAATGACAGTAAATGTACTGCAATAAACACTATGACATACATATCTGATAAAATTAAGTTGTTAATTAAATTGTTGTTGTTATTTTAATAATTTTTATTGTTATTATTATTATTATTATTATTATTATTATTATTATTATTATTATTATTATTATTATTATTATTATTATTATTATTATTATTATTATTATTATTATTATTATTATTATTATTATTATTATTATCTGGTGCACATGCTAGGTCCATGTACTGTCACGTGGTGGATAGGTATATAACAGGCTCATGCGAGCCTTAGCGTCTCATTATTCCTGATGAAGGCTAGAGCATCTAGTCGAAACGTTGAGTGAATACAATTTGAAGTTGATTATTGAGGTGATTTTAATGTTATTATGTCAACTGAGAGTTCATTGAGAATAAATAAATAATAAAATAAATAATAATAATGATATTATTAATAATAATAATAATAATATAATAAATAATAATAATAATAATAATAATAATAATAATAATAATAATAATAATAATAATAATTAGCAATAAACATTAAATAAACATTAAATAAACAAATAAATAATTATGGTTGTGCAAGTTCACACTATTGAGAGTAGCTCCTCAGCAGCAAGGCAAGTCCATTCCACAGTCTCGATTGAACCGCTCACACTTTGGTGCTAGGCCGCAATACCTCCTTCACTAACAGTTCCTTCTGTGGAAACAACACTGTACCCCATGTGGACCACAACCAGTTAGATGACCCTTTACCATTTAAGCATATTCACCATAATTATTATACTGCTTTTAGGACCCTATGTATATATATATATAGAAATCTTGTCTGCATGTTCTCATTTTACTGTGGCCTGCTGCAGCATCACAGGGACGTACATTTGGGGACTAGGATTACTTTGCACCGTGCTAGTGCCGTGCTAGTGAGGCTGATCCCCCGTGCTAGTGAGGCTGATCCCCCGTGCTACCGAGGCTGACCCCCCGTGCTACCGAGGCTGATCCCCCGTGCTAGTGAGGCTGACCCCCCGTGCTACCGAGGCTGATCCCCCGTGCTAGTGAGGCTGACCCCCCGTGCTACCGAGGCTGATCCCTCGTGCTACCGAGGCTGATCCCCCGTGCTAGTGAGGCTGACCCCCCGTGCTAGTGAGGCTGATCCCCCGTGCTAGTGAGGCTGACCCCCCGTGCTACCGAGGCTGATCCCTCGTGCTAGTGAGGCTGATCCCTCGTGCTAGTGAGGCTGATCTCCCGTGCTAGTGAGGCTGACCCCCCGTGCTACCGAGGCTGATCCCCCGTGCTAGTGAGGCTGACCCCCCGTGCTACCGAGGCTGATCCCTCGTGCTAGTGAGGCTGATCCCCCGTGCTAGTGAGGCTGATCCCCCGTGCTAGTGAGGCTGATCCCTCGTGCTAGTGAGGCTGATCCCCCGTGCTAGCGAGGCTGATCCCCCATGCTAGCGAGGCTGATCTCCCGTGCTAGTGAGGCCGATCCCCTGTGCTAGTGAAGCTGATCTCCCGTGCTAGTGAGGCCGATCCCCCGTGCTAGTGAGGCTGATCTCCCGTGCTAGTGAGGCCGATCCCCCGTGCTAGTGAGGCTGCTCTCCCGTGCTAGTGAGGCCGATCCCCCGTGCTACCGAGGCTGACCCCCCGTGCTAGCGAAGCTCGTGCAGGTCCTGCGGAGGGATACTTGCTAAATCAGAGCGCACATACAGAGGTCATCTGACTAATACCAAAAAAATGTGACTTGGAGGGCGTTTTCTTTCTCGGCTGTATAACGAAAACGAATGAGGTTAAGTGGTAAAGGGTCATCAAACTTGTTTGATCACTCGTTTCCTTTCTTTCTATTGACCATCAATCCAACAAAGTTGTGAACAAGTTATTGTGTCCTTATTAGGCAATTTGAAGCTTGTGGCACTTGAGGAAGTCGAAGTGTTTTGAGCTTATTTGAATCAATTAGGTGACATGTTACTCATTGTACGCAGGCCTTGAAGTCCATTCACACAAGTGGACTGTCCAGTGCTCTGTTTGCTCCTGGGTGGGTCTTCGAGAACGAGGACAAACAAACATTCTTTCAAAACCAAAACAAGTAAGTTATGGCCACCTCTTAAGGGGCACTGCTGTATAGAACCACCTCTGTGATGCAGCCATGAAATGAAATAGTCAACTTCTCAGCTCTGCTAGGGCACCTCACCACACAGTGTTGGTTTATTGCACCTTCAGTGTAGATAATGATGTGTTGTGACACATGTGCTCATGTCACTAGTTCACATGTTCAGAATAGGTGCCTCATGGTACATGTTCAGACTAGGTCCATGTTTTAGGCACATGGTCAGAATAGGTCCATGCCTCAGGAACATGCTCGGACTAGGCCCATGCCTCACTCCAGATTCCAGCGTCCATAGTTACATGTATATTAACAGATCCTTGTCTGCGTATCAATGCCTAGAGGACGTGGTCCTCTGTCTTGTGTGCTACATAATAAAATACCATCTGGTTCATTGCCACCTCTTTTGATTAACCACAGCATAACACACCCCTCACTATGCATAACACACCCCTCACTATGCATAACACACCCTTCACTACAGTATAACACACGCTTCACTGTATGTAACACACCCTCAATATGCGTAACACACCCTTCACTACAGTATACCACACCTTTCACTGTATGTAACACACCCTCACTATGCATAACACACCCTTTACTACAGTGTAACACACCCTTCACTGTATGTAACACACCCTCAATATGCGTCACACACCCTTCACTACAGTATACCACACCTTTCACTGTATGTAACACACCCTCACTATGCATAACACACCCTTTACTACAGTGTAACACGCCCCTTGCTATGTATAATACACCCTTCACTACAGTAACATGCCCCTCACCGTATCTACACATCCGTCGCTATGCATAACACACCCTCACTACAGTATAACACACCCCTCACTGTATGTAACACCCCTCAACATGTGTTATACACCCTTCACTACAGTGTAATGCACCCTCACTGTAACACACCCCTCACTATATGTAACACACCCTTCAGTACATTGTAACACCCCTCACTATGTGACACCCCCCTCACTATGTGTAATACACCCTTCACTACAGTGTAACATACCCCTCACTATGCATAACACACCCTTCACTACAGTGTAACACACCCCTTACTCTATATGTTAACACCCCTCACTATGTGTAATACACCCTTGACTGCAGTGTAACAGACTCCTCACTGTGTGTAACACACCCCTCACTGTGTAATACACCCTTCACTACAGTGTAACATACCCCTCACTATATCTAACACACCCCTCACTATGCGTAACACACCCTCACTACAGTAAGACGCCCTCACTGTGTAATACACCCTTCACTGTATACAACACCCCTAAACATGTGTTATATACCCTTAACTACAGCGTAATGCACCCCTCACTGTATGTAACACTCCCCTCACTATGCATAACACACCCTTCACTACAGTATAACACACCCTTACTGTATGTAACACACCCCTCACTATGTGTAATACACCCTTCACTACAGTGTAACAGATCCCTCACTGTATTTAACACGCCCCTCACTATGCATAACACACCCTTCACTACAGTATAACACACCCTTACTGTATGTAACACACCCCTCACTATGTGTAATACACCCTTCACTATGTACAGTGTGACATACCCCTCTCTGTATGTAACACACCTCTCACTATGTGTAATACACCCCTCACTACTGTAACACACCCTCATGTGAATTGGCGACAGTGCTGTAACTGTCTTTGGGATGTATTGACATGTCACATCAAGAAATTGACATTTTAATGGATGCCCGTTCTTCAATGCTCCTGGCCGTGTGACTTTCTTGCCAACTGAAGGAGTATTCAGTGCTAATTAACACACTAAGGAACTCTCAGACTCAGACTGACGTATAGTGTGGGAACAAATATTTAATATTTATCTCAATATTCAGCTTCATTTTAATCATTCGATGTTTTGGTTAGATGACCCAGTCTTCTTCAATGCACTGAGGAAGATTACAAGGAAACTGTGTGATTAATAGACGATCAGACAAGTACAAGGAAACTCTATATCCCCAAAACAACAACAACAACGACAACAAAACCTCCCTCATTTCATGCGTGTGGCATGGCTCATTTATGTAGGACTTGATCACATGATCATTATATTAATTATTGTAAGCACTCACAGTCATGATATTAATTGTCAATATGCACTCACATGGTCATCACATGATCATCACATGGTCATCACATGGTCATCACATGATCGTCACATGGTCATCACACGGTCATCACAGTTGTGATATTAACCTAATACGCGCTGTCTCTGTTTTTCTGAGGTTTTGGTCGCTGCTGCAACCTTGGCTTCCCATCAACCCCCTCTCAGCTTTGCCCCTCGTCTCTTCATTTGGGAGAGGGTGTGGCAGACTCTTGGCCATAGACGGACAGGTGGGCATCGTCAGAATGTTTTTTTTGTCAGCGGGCATCATTAGTCAGCGATTATTATATTCTAGACGACACAGAAATGATGCATGTAAACTTAGGACTGGGGGGGGGGGGCATGTGAAGGATGAAAGTTTAACACAGTCTGTGCTTTGGGGGTTACTTTATCCAGCGGGGAAGGGGGGGCAATATAGGGACAAGAGAGAGAGGGAGGAAGAGAAGGTTGTCTGTTGTTGTTTCCTTGTAGGTAGTATTGGAGCATGACTGGACCAACCACAGTGCACAGGATCTGCAGCCTAGCTTCTCCACGGAGAAGTCCATCCTAAATGATGTGCAGGTATGTAGCTTGTACATGCCTTCAATCCACACCCACACATGCTGTCCCCACACTTCAATCAACACCCACACATGCTGTCCCCACACTTCAATCCACACCCACACATGCTGTCCCCACACTTCAATCCACACCCACACATGCTGTCCCCACACTTCAATCCACACCCACACATGCTGTCCCCACACTTCAATCCACACCTACACATGCTGTCCCCACACTTCAATCCACACCCACACATGCTGTCCCCACACTTCAATCCACACCCACACATGCTGTCCCCACACTTCAATCCACACCCACACATGCTGTCCCCACACTTCAATCCACACCCACACATGCTGTCCCCACACTTCAATCCACACCTACACATGATGTCCCCACACTTCAATCAACACCCACACATGCTGTCCCCACACTTCAATCCACACCCACACATGCTGTCCCCACACTTCAATCCACACCCACACATGCTGTCCCCACACTTCAATCCACACCCACACATGCTGTCCCCACACTTCAATCCACACCTACACATGCTGTCCCCACACTTCAATCCACACCCACACATGCTGTCCCCACACTTCAATCCACACCCACACATGCTGTCCCCACACTTCAATCCACACCCACACATGCTGTCCCCACACTTCAATCCACACCCACACATGCTGTCCCCACACTTCAATCCACACCTACACATGATGTCCCCACACTTCAATCCACACCCACACATGCTGTCCTCACACTTCAATCCACACCCACACATGCTGTCCCCGCACTTTAATCCACACCCACACATGCTGTCCCCACACTTCAATCCACACCCACACATGCTGTCCCCACACTTCAATCCACACCCACACATGCTGTCCTCACACTTCAATCCACACCCACACATGCTGTCCCCACACTTCAATCCACACCCACACATGCTGTCCCCACACTTCAATCCACACCCACACATGCTGTCCCCACACTTCAATCCACACCCACACATGCTGTCCTCACACTTCAATCCACACCCACACATGCTATCCCCACACTTCAATCCACACCCACACATGCTGTCCCCACACTTCAATCCACACCCACACATGCTGTCCCCACACTTCAATCCACACCCACACATGCTGTCCCCACACTTCAATCCACACCCACACATGCTGTCCCCACACTTCAATCCACACCCACACATGCTGTCCCCACACTTCAATCCACACCCACACATGCTGTCCCCACACTTCAATCCACACCCACACATGCTGTCCCCACACTTCAATCCACACCCACACATGCTGTCCCCACACTTCAATCCACACCCACACATGCTGTCCCCACACTTCAATCCACACCCACACATGCTGTCCCCACACTTCAATCCACACCCACACATGCTGTCCCCACACTTCAATCCACACCCACACATGCTGTCCCCACACTTCAATCCACACCCACACATGCTGTCCCCACACTTCAATCCACACCCACACATGCTGTCCCCACACTTCAATCCACACCCACACATGCTGTCCCCACACTTCAATCCACACCCACACATGCTGTCCCCACACTTCAATCCACACCCACACATGCTGTCCCCACACTTCAATCCACACCCACACATGCTGTCCCCACACTTCAATCCACACCCACACATGCTGTCCCCACACTTCAATCCACACCCACACATGCTGTCCCCACACTTCAATCCACACCCACACATGCTGTCCCCACACTTCAATCCACACCCACACATGCTGTCCTCACACTTCAATCCACACCCACACATGCTGTCCCCACACTTCAATCCACACCCACACATGCTGTCCCCACACTTCAATCCACACCCACACATGCTGTCCCCACACTTCAATCCACACCCACACATGCTGTCCCCACACTTCAATCCACACCCACACATGCTGTCCCCACACTGTGTATGTAGAAGAATGAGAGGGTAAAGGTCATCTGGATTACCAGGAGTGTGGGACCACTCCCTATATTAACTTTCATTTAGCTTCTAAGCCTCCTAAATGATGGTGTCATCCACTTTTAGCTCCAAAAACACTTCCAGCGGACCTTTAACCCTAGTAAATCAGCACCCAAAAGACATTAATAACCCCATGAAATTAGTCTTGAAAGGATCTGTCATCTACTCCCCCCCTGCGGTTTCACTTGACACATTGCACTAAATGATGCTCACCAGGTTATCTGTGGTGTGATATGCAAGTGATGTAAATATTCTATGTGTGGATATAAACATGTTATGGGTACTGGAGTCAGACATTCGTTTTAACCCTTTAAGGCCCTCTACATCACCGTTGACAGAACTCGGAAATCTTTACGGCATTTCAGTGCCATCAGACTAGCTGCTTCTCGATCAGGCATGCCAGAGCTGTGCTATAGGTTGCAGTTATGGCTTTTTATAGCTAATTATGGCTGCACCTACTCGAGTATTATACAGCGAATGGTTTTGGACTAAATGCTGAGCAAGGACGAGCCAAACAGAGGCAGTCAGCGATGCCTCCACTGCAGTGGGTGCTCACACGAGCCAGTGGATGAGCAGGATGACAACAGAGGCAGTCAGCGATGCCTCCACTGCAGTGGGTGCTCACACGAGCCAGTGGATGAGCAGGATGACAACAGAGGCAGTCAGGGATGCCTCCACTGCAGTGGGTGCTCACACGAGCCAGTGGATGTGTAGGATGACAACAGAGGCAGTCAGGGATGCCTCCACTGCAGTGGGTGCTCACACGAGCCAGTGGATGTGTAGGATGACAACAGGGGCAGTCAGGGATGCCTCCACTGCAGTGGGTGCTCACACGAGCCAGTGGATGTGCAGGGTGGCAACAGGGGCAGTCAGGGATGCCTCCACTGCAGTGGGAGCTCACACGAGCCAATGGATGAGCAGGATGACAACAGAGGCAGTCAGGGATGCCTCCACTGCAGTGGGATCTCACACCAGCCAGTGGATGTGTAGGATGACAACAGAGGCAGTCAGGGATGCCTCCACTGCAGTGGGAGCTCACACGAGCCAGTGGATGTGTAGGATGACAACAGAGGCAGTCAGGGATGCCTCCACTGCAGTGGGTGCTCACACGAGCCAGTGGATGTGTAGGATGACAACAGAGGCAGTCAGGGATGCCTCCACTGCAGTGGGTGCTCACACGAGCTAGTGGATGTGCAGGATGACAACAGAGGCAGTCAGGGATGCCTCCACTGCAGTGGGAGCTCACACGAGCCAGTGGATGTGTAGGATGACAACAGGGGCAGTCAGGGATGCCTCCACTGCAGTGGGAGCTCACACGAGCCAGTGGATGTGCAGGATGACAACAGAGGCAGTCAGGGATGCCTCCACTGCAGTGGGTGCTCACACGAGCCAGTGGATGTGCAGGATGACAACAGAGGCAGTCAGGGATGCCTCCACTGCAGTGGGAGCTCACACGAGCCAGTGGATGTGCAGGATGACAACAGAGGCAGTCAGGGATGCCTCCACTGCAGTGGGAGCTCACACGAGCCAGTGGATGTGCAGGATGACAACAGAGGCAGTCAGGGATGCCTCCACTGCAGTGGGTGCTCACACGAGCCAGTGGATGTGCAGGATGACAACAGAGGCAGTCAGGGATGCCTCCACTGCAGTGGGTGCTCACACGAGCCAGTGGATGTGTAGGATGACAACAGGGGCAGTCAGGGATGCCTCCACTGCAGTGGGTGCTCACACGAGCCAGTGGATGTGTAGGATGACAACAGAGACAGTCAGGGATGCCTCCACTGCAGTGGGTGCTCACACGAGCCAGTGGATGTGTAGGATGACAACAGAGGCAGTCAGGGATGCCTCCACTGCAGTGGGAGCTCACACGAGCCAGTGGATGTGTAGGATGACAACAGAGGCAGTCAGGGATGCCTCCACTGCAGTGGGTGCTCACACGAGCCAGTGGATGTATAGGATGACAACAGAGGCAGTCAGGGATGCCTCCACTGCAGTGGGTGCTCACACGAGCCAGTGGATGTGTAGGATGACAACAGGGGCAGTCAGGGATGCCTCCACTGCAGTGGGTGCTCACACGAGCCAGTGGATGTGTAGGATGACAACAGAGGCAGTCAGAGATGCCTCCACTGCAGTGGGAGCTCACACGAGCCAGTGGATGTGTAGGATGACAACAGGGGCAGTCAGGGATGCCTCCACTGCAGTGGGAGCTCACACCAGCCAGTGGATGTGTAGGATGACAACAGAGGCAGTCAGGGATGCCTCCACTGCAGTGGGAGCTCACACGAGCCAGTGGATGTGTAGGATGACAACAGAGGCAGTCAGGGATGCCTCCACTGCAGTGGGTGCTCACACGAGCCAGTGGATGTGTAGGATGACAACAGAGGCAGTCAGGGATGCCTCCACTGCAGTGGGAGCTCACACGAGCCAGTGGATGTGTAGGATGACAACAGAGGCAGTCAGGGATGCCTCCACTGCAGTGGGTGCTCACACGAGCCAGTGGATGTGTAGGATGACAACAGAGGCAGTCAGGGATGCCTCCACTGCAGTGTGTGCTCACACGAGCCAGTGGATGTGTAGGATGACAACAGAGGCAGTCAGGGATGCCTCCACTGCAGTGGGAGCTCACACGAGCCAGTGGATGAGCAGGATGACAACAGTAGGGATGCCTACAACAGTAGGGATGCCTCCACTGCAGTGGGAGCTCACACGAGCCACTGGATGTGTAGGATGACAACAGAGGCAGTCAGGGATGCCTCCACTGCAGTGGGAGCTCACACGAGCCAGTGGATGTGCAGGATGACAACAGAGGCAGTCAGGGATGCCTCCACTGCAGTGGGTGCTCACACGAGCCAGTGGATGTGTAGGATGACAACAGAGACAGTCAGGGATGCCTCCACTGCAGTGGGTGCTCACACGAGCCAGTGGATGTGTAGGATGACAACAGAGGCAGTCAGGGATGCCTCCACTGCAGTGGGTGCTCACACGAGCCAGTGGATGAGTAGGATGACAACAGAGGCAGTCAGGGATGCCTCCACTGCAGTGGGTGCTCACACGAGCCAGTGGATGTGTAGGATGACAACAGAGGCAGTCAGGGATGCCTCCACTGCAGTGGGAGCTCACACGAGCCAGTGGATGTGCAGGATGACAACAGAGGCAGTCAGGGATGCCTCCACTGCAGTGGGTGCTCACACGAGCCAGTGGATGTGTAGGATGACAACAGAGGTAGTCAGGGATGCCACCACTGCAGTGGGAGCTCACACGAGCCAGTGGATGTGTAGGATAACAACAGAGGCAGTCAGGGATGCCTCCACTGCAGTGGGTGCTCACACGAGCCAGTGGATGTGTAGGATGACAACAGAGGCAGTCAGGGATGCCTCCACTGCAGTGGGTGCTCACACGAGCCAGTGGATGTGTAGGATGACAACAGAGGCAGTAAGGGATGCCTCCACTGCAGTGGGAGCTCACACGAGCCAGTGGATGTGCAGGATGACAACAGAGGCAGTCAGGGATGCCTCCACTGCAGTGGGAGCTCACACGAGCCAGTGGATGTGCAGGGTGGCAGTGCTGTGAACAGTCTGCTGTCATGATTATTAAATTATGGTTTTCCCCGCAAAGGCCTAGACGTATCCACATATCATCACTCTCTGGCCAGTTTGTCCTAATTAGAATATATGATCCTCTTTTACTTTTGTATAATCTGTTCACGTACATTGCACCACAAGGTGACATGTTAGCCTTGTGCCACTCCCATTTCCCCTGGAAAACGTTGGCCAAATACCTACCTTCCTACAACCTTGAAATTCCAAGAGAAATCCTTCACTTAGAAAATGTGCCAAGGGCTGCCATTAAAGGGTGTGTGTGGTTGTGCCAACACGACATAGCTGCCGCTTTTCCTGGGGGTTCCTGAAGTCTTATGTGCATGCATCAGACACTTTGTGCCATCGGAGCTGGCGTCTATCGCCACTTGGATGCTATTGTTTCACAGCTTGCAGCAAGCAAACACTGTTCTAGCAGGCATTGCATTTGATGTGTAGATGCTCTTTGCACACACTTCTGCATCTTCTAATGCAATCATGATTTTTTTCCCTTTCTTCTTCTTTCCCCCATGGTCCATAAGAACTTCGCCGGTTGTCAATAATATTCTGGTAGAGCGGCATTCCATAATTAAGAACAGCTGTGCACACATTCCTGCGAGGGAGAAAATGAGTAAGGGGATTAAATGGCCGAGGAGAAAATGGGTAAGGGGATTAATGAGTCACTGTCATCATCTGATGATTCGATGTATTCACATGGGTCACCCACTATGTCACGTGACTCACACCCTTTGTTCAAATGATTCACTGTTATCACATGACTGCTCACACAGAGTGCAGTGGTGTTGGAGAGGGCCAGTGTAGACTTCTCCACTGCCTACAACAATGGAGCCAGTCTAAAAGTGGAGGGCAGAGTGAGGGCTTCCAGCAAGCAGGCCTCCCTGGCTAAGCCTTCCCTACTGCGGTGAGTTGGCAGAGGTCTATGCAAAGCTACTGGAGTTTGTTGTTCCTTCTTGTTGCTGTTGTTGTTGCTGTTGTTGTTTTGCTTTTGTTGTTGTTGATGTTGTTGCTGTGGTTGTTGTTGCTGTGGTTGTTGTTGCTGTGGTTGTTGTTGTTGAAGTTGTTGTTCATCTTTCTTGCTTATTTCAGGTAATATGCTGTTGGTTTAAGGATTCTCACTTTGTTTTTAGTGCCAACTTTTCAACCGACTTGTGGCGAACAAAACACACACGAAAATAATGCGATGCATCCACATTCGCTGTCAACATGTTTCACACAACAAATGCATGTGATTCATGAATCATCTGAATAACAGTGTTATATGCATAGCAACACACCAGACAGACAAAGATGGTTGTGGTGTCACGTGCCTGGTCTTGAGAGTTAGGACACAGCAGCTGCATTGCGTAATTTTCATTTTTGATTTGCCCTGATGAAGACCAAGTGTTTTGTTTGAAGTGTTGGCACTAAAAACAAGATGAAGTATCCTTAAAATATTTGACTGTTGGCTGAGAGTAATCGTGCATGCTCTTCTTTGTGTTGTTTTTGTGCACTTTCTCTTCCTTCTCCGCCTCCACCTCCTTCTTCTCTTCTTCCTTCTCTAACTCCTTCTCTTTCTCCTCTTCCTCCTCCGTCTTCTCTTCTTCCTCTTCCTCCTCCTTCTCTTCCTCCTCCTTCTCTTCTTCTCTTCTTTCTCTTACTCCTCCTTCTCCTCTTTTCTTCCTCCTCCTCCTTCTCTTCTTCTCTTCTTCCTCCTTCTTCTCCTCTTCTCTTCCTCCTCCTCCTTTTCTTTCCCCTCTTACTCCTCCTTCTCCTCTTCTCTTCCTCCTCCGTCTTCTCTTCTTCTCTTCCTCCTCCTTCTCTTCCTCCTCCTTCTCTTCTTCTCTTCTTTCTCTTACTCCTCCTTCTCTTCTTCTCTTCTTCCTCCTTCTTCTCCTCTTCTCTTCTTCCTCCTTCTTCTCCTCTTCTCTTCCTCCTCCTCCTTTTCTTTCCCCTCTTACTCCTCCTTCTCCTCTTTTCTCTTCCTCCTCCTCCTTCTCTTCTTTTCTTCTTCCTCCTTCTTCTCTTCTTCCTCCTCCTCCTTCTGCACTAGCTTGTTTAAGACCAACCTGGACCTCTCTTATTGTTTGGTCATCTCCTACACTTACAAGGCAACCCCATACTCTGACCCAACTCTAATGGTGCATGGCTGCCGCTATTTCTTGCAACTCCACACGGACGGCTCTCCTAGTCGTGTCTTCCTGGACCCATTCTCCATGGTTGCACAGGGGAACGACAACAGGGGAGAAGAGGAAAATGGGAGTGGGGGTGGTGCTCTACTGAGCACGTGCGGACTTCCCCGGTCCCGTTCTGTACCAGGCTTGCCTGGGTGTATCCTGGCGCCAATACCTCCACCTCACTCTGGACAGCTGCACCGTTTCTATACAGGCAGCTCTGAGCAGCCAGATGACTGGAAGACTTGGTCAGTGCTGCATGTGTATATGTATACATACACATATGTACAGCAGTTAACTCAGACGGAGGAGAGTAACTTAGAAGTTGACGGCTGTGGTGTACTGCAGTGTAAGGACTTGCAAACTACTCATACTTGCTGCAGATAGTAGTAAAGTGCCTGCCTGGCTGCACAGCAGGTGTGCAATCAATTTGGGAGACTAATTTCGATGTTGCTATGCAAAGCAGTAATAGGCAAATTCAGCTGTAGGAAGCTCTGGCGGATCTGGATGAAGGACGGTGCTGCTGTGTCTATGTGTTTGTGCAGACATCCCCAGTCCTGTTCTGTTCCAGGCTTGCTTGTGCAGACATCCCCAGTCCTGTTCTGTTCCAGGCTTGCTGGTGCAGACATCCCCAGTCCTGTTCTGTTCCAGGCTTGCTGGTGCAGACAACCCCAGTCCTGTTCTGTTCTAGGCTTGCTTGTGCAGACATCCCCAGTCCTGTTCTGTTCCAGGCTTGCTTGTGCAGACATCCCCAGTCCTGTTCTGTTCCAGGCTTGCTTGTGCAGACATCCCCAGTCCTGTTCTGTTCCAGGCTTGCTTGTGCAGACATCCCCAGTCCTGTTCTGTTCTAGGCTTGCCTGGCGCTATCCTGGCGGCACTTCTTCAACCTTGTTGGGTCTACTTGAGGCCTCTCTGAGATCAGAACAAATCAATGTTGTGCATCATCAACTCTAATATTACACATGACCTAATTCTGTCGAACTTTTCTCCTTCATCATTTTCATCACCCTTCTTTCTGCTTTACTTCCCATCCTCTATGTCTTCACATCATCCTTCCTCCATCTTGTTGTCCACATCCTTCTCTTCCTCCATCTTGTTGTCCACATCCTTCTCTTCCTCCATCTTGTTGTCTACATCCTTCTTCCTCCATCTTGTTGTCCACATCCTTCTCTTCCTCACCTTGTTGTCCACATCCTTCTCTTCCTCCATCTTGTTGTCCACATCCTTCTCTTCCTCCATCTTGTTGTCCACATCCTTCTCTTTCTCCATCTTGTTGTCCACATCCTTCTCTTCCTCCATCTTGTTGTCCACATCCTTCTTCCTCCATCTTGTTGTCCACATCCTTCTCTTCCTCACCTTGTTGTCCACATCCTTCTCTTCCTCCATCTTGTTGTCCACATCCTTCTCTTCCTCCATCTTGTTGTCCACATCCTTCTCTTCCTCCATCTTGTTGTCCACATCCTTCTCTTCCTCCATCTTGTTGTCTACATCCTTCTCTTCCTCCATCTTGTTGTCCACATCCTTCTCTTCCTCATCTTGTTGTCCACATACTTCTCTTCCTCCATCTTGTTGTCTACATCCTTCTCTTCCTCCATCTTGTTGTCCACATCCTTCTCTTCCTCCATCTTGTTGTCCATATCCTTCTCTTCCTCCATCTTGTTGTCCACAACCTTCTCTTCCTCCCTCTTGTTGTCCACATCCTTCTCTTCCTCCATCTTGTTGTCCACATCCTTCTCTTCCTCACCTTGTTGTCCACATCCTTCTCTTCCTCCATCTTGTTGTCCACATCCTTCTTCCTCCATCTTGTTGTCCACATCCTTCTTCCTCCATCTTGTTGTCCACATCCTTCTCTTCCTCACCTTGTTGTCCACATCCTTCTCTTCCTCCATCTTGTTGTCCACATCCTTCTCTTCCTCCATCTTGTTGTCCACATCCTTCTCTTCCTCCATCTTGTTGTCCACATCCTTCTCTTCCTCCATCTTGTTGTCCACATCCTTCTCTTCCTCCATCTTGTTGTCTACATACTTCTCTTCCTCCATCTTGTTGTCCATATCCTTCTCTTCCTCCATCTTGTTGTCCACATCCTTCTCTTCCTCCATCTTGTTGTCCATATCCTTCTCTTCCTCCATCTTGTTGTCCACATCCTTCTCTTCCTCCATCTTGTTGTCCACATCCTTCTCTTCCTCCATCTTGTTGTCCACATCCTTCTCTTCCTCCATCTTGTTGTCTACATCCTTCTCTTCCTCCATCTTGTTGTCCACATCCTTCTCTTCCTCCATCTTGTTGTCCACATCCTTCTCTTCCTCCATCTTGTTGTCCACATCCTTCTCTTCCTCCATCTTGTTGTCCACATCCTTCTCTTTCTTTTGTCCCTTCCATTTCAATGGCAGTTACTTTGTGGTAGACCATGAGGAATTGAGAGGGTTCATAGTCCAGGAGCTTTCCATTGGCTTCTACCTGGTCGGCAATGCGCCCTCTCCTCCTCCAAATGAAACTTCCTTCTCTCTCACCATTGGTGAAATTAAAGTAAGTAAATGTGTAGCTTTAAGCAAGCCACACCCACACCCAATCTGCCTGTCCATCTGTTGTCTGTCTAACTGTCCACCTGTTGTCTGTCTAACTGTCCACCCTGTTGTCTGTCTAACTGTCCACCTGTTGTCTGTCTAACTGTCCACCTGTTGTCTGTCTAACTGTCCACCTGTTCTCTGTCTAACTGTCCACCCTGTTGTCTGTCTAACTGTCCACCCTGTTCTCTGTCTAACTGTCCACCTGTTGTCTGTCTAACTGTCCACCTGTTGTCTGTCTAACTGTCCACCTGTTGTCTGTCTAACTGTCCACCTGTTGTCTGTCTAACTGTCCACCTGTTCTCTGTCTAACTGTCCACCTGTTGTCTGTCTAACTGTCCACCTGTTGTCTGTCTAACTGTCCACCTGTTGTCTGTCTAACTGTCCACCCTGTTCTCTGTCTAACTGTCCACCTGTTGTCTGTCTAACTGTCCACCTGTTGTCTGTCTAACTGTCCACCTGTTGTCTGTCTAACTGTCCACCTGTTGTCTGTCTAAGTGTCCACCTGTTGTCTGTCTAACTGTCCACCTGTTGTCTGTCTAACTGTCCACCTGTTGTCTGTCTAACTGTCCACCTGTTGTCTGTCTAACTGTCCACCTGTTGTCTGTCTAACTGTCCACCTGTTGTCTGTCTAACTGTCCACCTGTTGTCTGTCTAACTGTCCACCTGTTGTCTGTCTAACTGTCCACCTGTTGTCTGTCTAACTGTCCACCCTGTTGTCTGTCTAACTGTCCACCTGTTGTCTGTCTAAGTGTCCACCTGTTGTCTGTCTAACTGTCCACCTGTTGTCTGTCTAACTGTCCACCTGTTGTCTGTCTAACTGTCCACCTGTTCTCTGTCTAACTGTCCACCTGTTGTCTGTCTAACTGTCCACCTGTTGTCTGTCTAACTGTCCACCTGTTGTCTGTCTAACTGTCCACCTGTTCTCTGTCTAACTGTCCACCTGTTGTCTGTCTAACTGTCCACCTGTTGTCTGTCTAACTGTCCACCTGTTGTCTGTCTAAGTGTCCACCTGTTGTCTGTCTGCCTGTCCATCTGTTGTCTGTCTAACTGTCCACCATTCGTGAGTTCTACACGTGTACATGCATAAATGACTTGTCCCCAAATATAAATGAAGAAAGGTCGGGTGTACATATAGGAAATATATGATTGGGCTCATATATACACATAGGTAAATATATGGGTGGGCTCATGTGTACATATATATGTACACATAGGAAATATATGATTGGGCTCATACATATACACTTAGGAAATATATGATTGGGCTCATGTGTAGGAAAATATATGATTGGGCCTGTGTACACATATATACACATAGGAAATATATGATTGGGCTCATGTGTAGATATACACACAGGAAAATATATGATTGGGCCCATGTGTACATATATATACACAGGAAATATATGGTTGGGCCCATGTGTACATAGTATATATATGGTCGGCTCTGTACACATAGGTAATATATGATTGGGCTCATACATATACACTTAGGAAATATATGATTGGGCTCATGTGTAGGAAAATATATGATTGGGCCTGTGTACACATATATACACATAGGAAATATATGATTGGGCTCATGTGTAGATGTATATACACACAGGAAAATATATGATTGGGCCCATGTGTACATATATATACACAGGAAATATATGGTTGGGCCCATGTGTACATAGTATATATATGGTCGGGCTCATGTGTGCATATATATACATGTAGGAAAATATATGGTCAGCATATTCACCTACCACAAAACATGAAATTATGTGAAGGTTGTATATCCGAGCAAGAACAAAGGAAAGAAAGGTGAGTGTTGACTACAGTGCAACTCAGAAGACACGTGCGGCTGCAGACCACTGCTCTATTTTTCCGTGAGGATTTAGAAGAGGTGAGTAGAGATTAGAGGAGCATGGCAAGTGCTTCCACTCACCACACATGGCAAACATTGCAATATTCAGGTCACTGAAGTACAGTAGGACTCCAGCTCAACATGTATTCGGTAACCGAGGTGGTTGCTTGATTGAACGGTTCAGGTGTTGACCACAAACAACTTTTAATTGGAAGTCCCAAAGAGGACGAGGTCGTCCGTACCCCACTTGAGTTGTATGATGTCATTGATAATTCCCCTCTTCTCATGCTTGTGGTTTCCCTTTGTGTGTTGCATCAGGTGCTGGATGGACAATCCTTCTCTCCCAAGCTTCAACCCTCCACCATCACTAGCATTCAGTGCCATGACGTCCGACTTTCCTATGACCGCCACAAGGTCTCTCTTACCCTCTCGTGGCTAGCCATGGACAGCCCCAGAGATCCTATCGACCACGTCAATATTTACAGCTCTTGCATAATCTCGGACAAAAGCATGTCCACCAGAAGTGACAGTGAGGATCGTCAACAGGGTACAGACAAGAAGAAGTCTCCTTTGTGGAAATCCAGCTACAAGTTCTGGGGTCGCTCCTACACCAATTGCTATCGTGTGGCTGACTTTTACTTACTGGGGGAAGACAAATGCGGCAACCTTTCCATTGGTGTTGGTAGCAGTGGAGCTGGTAGTTGTGGAAGTGGAGGAGGTGGTCAAGTGACTAGGTACGAGTTCCGGCTACAGCCAGTGAGCATGAGTAGATCCAAACCTGCGCTGGGTGACTCTCCATCTGTGATGGCTGTACTTTGAACTCACAACAGCTGCTTTGTCGTTTGTGTTTTTGTGCATGTGTATGTGTGTACTTATTCTTGGATATCAGGAAGTACACTGGCAGTGCCTGTGGTTTGCCCATTAAAAATGGTGTATCAAAAGTACAAGAGAACACAACTTATACTCACAAAAGCAGGTTCTAAATTCTGAGCTGTAATTTTGGCTTGTTTTAGCTCCTAAACACCCCCAGCGTGTGTGAATCTGAGTGTGAATCTGAGGATGTGAAGGTAGTCAACTGGCAGGAAAAATGAACATGAAAAAGTGTGCAATTTGTCTTCAACTTTTTTTGTTAGCACACATAACTAGTGTGTCATTATCTACTGTCCAGTGCATTGCAGTGAGGCTTCTGTTTCTTGGTTCATTAGAACACAAACATCAGTGCCACCAGGTGTGTGTGTGTGCAATTATTGAGAGCTGGTTCAGCAGCTGCTGCTTATTTCACTGTAAAGAAGTGACAGCACAGAACTTCAACAGTGTGTATATACATTTATATATGTTACACAGGATTTCAAGAAAATTGTAAATCAAACCCTGATGTATATGTATATAATGTATAGAGGTGTTGAGTGTGATAAGAATTAAAATTCTATGATGGTTAGTTCTGAGTTCTGAACAACTATTACAAAGTTCTTGAAGGAGGCTGCTGAACTATAATGGAGGAGGGAGGATTAACTTGTCAAAAAGAGAAGAAAAAAGGATGTCAGATGTCTACAGCTTTAGAGGACACTCGACCTTTTTAATATGCTTAAATCTGGACAATACTTCTTTGTTGTCTTTTATACAAGAGAAAGCCATGAAGGTTAGTGCTGTTTCAAGCATATTTAACAGTACAGTACAAGCTTAGTAATGGAAGAGCAAACATGATGGCAAAGAAGATGAGCCTAAACACTGACCTATATGGGTGGGGGGGTGGGGGGGTGTATTTGGAATATCCAAGTTCAGTGATGTATTTTGGAAGGGGGGGGGGAGAGGAATATTACAACTCAAATTGCTGCATTAAAAATTGGCATGGAAAATGGTGCCACTCAAATTGCTGAGGTTGGCATGGAAAATGGTGCCTAGAGCATAGCCATTTAGGATGTGACTTCTAATGCACTTTCCCAAGAACATCCTCTAATGGAAAGTCGGCCACAAAAAAATTAAAAGGGTAGTTAAGTGGATGAGGAATCAAGGTAAGCTCGAGTATTTTGGAGCTAGTGGCAGTTAGGTAGCCGAGAGGCTGCTGCTGTGGGGTTTCAGTTTATTGGTCATCTGCCTTTAGATAGATCGAACTAATATATGGAGTTGAGAACTCCCTGATAGCCTATCACTATATATAGTTAGTGGCTTCCGGGCTGCCATTAAAATAGTTGAGAACATTAACCGAGTATATACTAAGGAATGGGAGGGGAATGTATATACTGTTTTCCATGTACAGTGAGTTGTGTTTCATAGTCATAAGCAAGACCACATTCACATTGTTAGGGATATTTGGCACAGCACCTATATAGCAGATATACTAGTAAATATCAGTTACTGATTGTATTTGGTGTGTGTGTGGGGGGGGGGGGGGGGGAGGTGGGGGGGGAGGGGATGCAGAGTACTTGGTCTGAGGGAACTTGGGTGTACAGGGATTTCTTAATTCCCTCATTGTATATGCTTCCATCTGGCAGTAAACAACTGGAGCAGCATTGCCTTCAGAGAGGCAAGCAAAGGCCACCACCAATTTTTCATTTCAAAAGATGGCTTCATTTCCATTGCTGTGCCACTTTCTCCATCCTCAAGTCCCAACTGAATCTTGTGTACCTCTGTCATGATGTGAAGGCATTATTCTGCGTGTCCACCATCTCATTTATTACCCTGAAAATATCAGAACTCATGACTTGATATAGTGAAGAGGTGCCTATAGATCCCAGACCCATGTGTATCTTCGTTTGCTGAAGTGGCTAAGTCCTCTTCAGAAGCAAGGCACAAAGAGGTCATTGAGTTCAACTGAATCATAACTCAGGAAATATCACAACGAGTACTTGAATGTTACGGTGGATGTCCTGACAGTGTAGTACAAGTTCGGTGTCCCAAGGTCTTCTTCCTTCGGGCTGGGACTTGTACCTAAGATAGAAGAAGCTGTGTGCCAGTGTTAAGATCACTTGCCAATCTTCCCCTACAATTCGTTGTATCCTGAGCTGCTGTCCAACTACACTTGAGCAAGGAAGACCAACATGAAGGCAGAAATCTGTGTTGAGTCTTCTTACCCTGTTTATCAAGAAGGCGAGTCTAAAGCTACTCGCAGATCTCCCTGGCTGGTGGGATGTCGAGTCTCCCCCCACCTGACATCAGACATCGTGATAATGTCAACTTCATTTCAGACTGAAAAGTTTGTGACAGGAGGATGCTCCGCTTATAGCAGACCTTGAAGTGAGAGATTTGGTGATTGCTTAAGTCAATTAAAAAGTATGTTGGCTGGGCTATTACTAAAAATGCTTTCCTGCCAACCACTTTCAACTAAACTACTGCTCTAAGCAAAACTTCCTACGAAGGTTGTATCAGGTCATTTTTAAATGCCAGCAAATCTATACCATGGACACCTTCCAGGCTTGCATATCCTCCAATACTTGATTTTGGTTTGTTCATGTCCCACTATGTTTCTTTGTCATTGAGTAACCTTGTGTCCAAGGTAAATGTTTGTAAATATACTAATATAGTGGAAACTCCTTATTCGTTGGGTAGAAATAAGGGGGGGACAGTTGCATTTTTGGGGGGAGAGTAGCCCACATGTATTTTCCCCCTGGAGCTACAGGTGGAGGGAACCTCAAAAACCTCTCATTTCCCAGCGCGCTTGACCACGTACTTACGTTTATAGCGCCTAATGAAAACACTCATTGCATAGAGTAGGGCTTCCTCTAGCCACTGGTACTAATTAGCACTTTGCAATCTGGAGATATTTATGCAGCAAAATCAGGCATTCAGGTTTTGAAGTTCCCTCTACTTTAGGTAGTAACTTGGCTATAGCTATACCGATGAAAAATATTTTAGTATCAAAAGAGAGCACACAGAGAGACCTATCTTTTGAGCTATATATCCAGTCCATACCATGAAGTTTACAGAATCTACGGAGCTATATATAAAGTGGTGACCACAAGTTTAATTTTTAATGCAACTGTCCCCCCCTTCTCTGCCACACCTTAAAATGTTATGCCCCTATTTATACATGTACCATCACACACACAAACCGTCATATTTTTTTCTTCCCTCGGTCCAATATTTTGTTCCCTCGACCCAAAATGTTTATTTGGATCCTCTAGTTAAAGATTTCACAAATGATTGGAATATGTCTAGTGTGGAAGTGAATAGGATCTTACAGTAAAGTTAAATATATACTGGGAAGTCACTTTTCTTCTGGCATGGGCTGCATTATCAGCATGTGATGGAAACAGAAACCATTCTACTCTTATACCTCCCAGTGTCAACCATGCGTTGCGAGTTATTGTGAAGCCGATACTTCCAGTTTCAGTTGTCAATATCTCTCAAAAAATCTTAATAATTTTTTAATGTCTCGACAGATTGTGTGCACGTATATATGATTACTGTATTTCACAGATATGTAGCTATATATCTATATGCATGCTCTATTGGTCGTGGAAGAAATACCAAAAAGTTGGTTTTTTGTTGTTTGGGGGCTAACGTTTCTAGCTGTCTTTATCAAACTGATTCACCCTTCCAAAGACCAAAGTATTGGGTTGAAACATTGGCTGAAGGTAAATCTTCAGTATTTTTATGACGTCAGCTGAAATTCAAGTTGATGATTGAGCAGTTTTATTATGTCAACTGAAAGTTCGTGAGAATAAAAATAATAAATTTTCAAAGGAAGACTAACAGGAAACAAGTCTGTTGGTTCTTCACCATTTAAAAGTTGTGTATATAAACCAATATTGGGGTGTACATGATTTTTAACTGGTAGTGGGTGTGGTCAACAAGGGTAGTCATCTGATTGGTTGTGGTCAACATGGGTACTAATCCAAGGTAGCTGCTTTGTTTTTAAATATTTTGTTCTTGTTTCAAATCTGCTGTTTCCGTACACTCTAGTAGAGAGTGGAGGATACACAGACTTACACAGTCCAACTCAGAACTTACTTGTGTTGGACCTTGCACAGTCCAACTCAGAACTTACTTGTGTTGGACACAGCACCATCCACATGCCACCCAGCCTCCTTCAAGGAGTCGCACAGGAGAACTCCACCAGCCAAACAAACAGCCGATTAGACGATCAGCTACAGCCTCTTTGCTCAGGAGCGAGAACTCCACAAAACTAACAGCATAACTGAGCAGGGCTAATTCATAGCTTAGGTCATGTGGAGACCCGATGATAAAAACAGCAGGCGAGCTAACTTGATGTATACTCGACAACTGCTGCCCACACCTTTTTAGCACAACAGAGAAACAGGATCATCATGGCCGTCTGGAACATTTAGGGTCTTCTGATATCTAGTGTTTGTTATGAATGGACCTGTCTGATTAAGGCTATATAGAGCATCTCGTCAAAACATCAAGAGAGTGAATTTCATTCGTTAACTGGGGTTCATCGAGAGGACCTGTTGTATATATGCAAGTCATGCAGGTGGGAAAGCACAAATACATAGGAAACTTATATAGGAGATCATTGAAGATTCATTTTCACATTGGACTGCCAGTTTAATGCCGTAATAAGGAGTCAAGGCATGCTGGTAGTCTTCTTGGAACAAAGTGTCTGGAAAGAAGGAAAAAAAGGATATATGTATAGCAAGTTTTAGCAGAGATAAAAGCTTTGGTTTGCAGAGGCTTTTTTTGTTGGTGTTGTTGCCATCTGCTATTTTTTTTTAATGGGTATATAGGGACATCACTTTCTAATATACATACACACGTACATAAAAAGTGGCTATGTACAAAAGTGGATGATATTGGTGAGCCCCAATATAGTAAGTGTGCTCACTACCACATAGTATGACTTCGACATGACCTTGGCATGAATTTTGCCTGCCAAAGTTCCGTATGGTTGAGGGCTAGAAATTAATAATTTATGTGGATTTGTATCCGTGCAAGTGTTTATGTATCTAAAGTAGTTCATTGTTTCAGTATCTGCTCTTCTTGCCTCTCCTGGACTAGAATCTCCTCTTGGTCTAGCCCAACTCCTTCTCTCACCTTAAACTCATCCATCTCACCTTCCTCCAATACCTCCTCCACCATTTCCTCGTCTTCTCCTTCCTCTGCTTCATAATTGGGATCAGACATGGAATCATCCTCAAATTCCTCATAGAAGGACAGGAGTTGGGCCAAATCAACAGGACTCGACCTATTCCTCAGGCTAACACGAGCAACTAGAGCTGGGGATGGTGGTAACTTGCACTTGGCTGAATACCTAGTGTTAGACATCTGAGAAGTGCTGGAAAGTCCAGTACATTCCGCCTCATGTTTCTCAAAGACTTTATCGGATTCAAAGAAATGCTTGCAGCTGGGGCACATGATCGAGTGATACTTCTGGATGTGTATCTTGAGGTAGTACTTGCGAGAGAAGCTCTTGGTACAGTGCGGACATTTGACACCCTCCTTTTTCTCATGGATAGCACCAACATGTCGCATCATGGCCCCCCACTGAGTAAACCCTTTACCACATATGTTGCATGGGTAGGGGTTCTCTTTGGTGTGGGTGTAAGTGTGGTCCTTCAAGTGGGAGGGAGATCCAAAACCTTTCCCGCAAGTTTCACATACAAAGGGATGCTCACCAGTATGCAGACGCTCGTGACGTTTCCGGTTAGATGGGGTCAGAAACCTCTTCCCGCAGAAGGCACACGGGAAAGGTCGCTCTCCACCATGTATACGCAGGTGCATCCTCATCTTGGCATGATTGTAAAACCCTTTACCACATTCAGGACAGAGGACATCCTTCACCTTCTCGGTGGACATTTGGTGGGTCTTGATGTGAGCGATGAGTCTTAGGGGGAAAAGGTACACCTTGTCACACTGAGTGCACTTGGTTTGGATAATGTGACGCTGGCGATGCCTGCTAAGATTGAAGGCATTACAAAACATCTTGTGGCACTGAGGACACTTATGAATCTTCGGCTTTTGAGATTTTGTTTTTGTCTTTTCCATGTTTTTTGTCTGTTGGTTGTTGAGGATTTCTTCTGAGTTACTATTAGTTTTCCTGTTCTCAATCGAGTCCATGGCTTCAGTAATGTTCTGTATGGCTTGAGCCTTCACAATCACCTCATGTGCTACTTCACTCACTAAAGAGCGCACCACATTGTAGGGAACTTGAAGCACCTGTTGGATATGGGCAATAGCTTCAGGGGCTGTCATGTTTAGAGTCTGAGAAGCTAAAGCTCGAAGAGTAGCAGCAGCATTGGCTGCCATGGAAGAGGTCACCTCACCTTTCCCAGATCTATCGTTATCTTCCTTGGCCTGGTTAGATGAAGACCTGAAAACTTCTACCCGGTGATTGGAGTGTTTGGAATTGCCAGCCTTCAGGTCGTTACTCACCTGGCCTCTATCAATCGCAACATTCATAGAAGCATTTTGCATACTTGGCCCGTTATCCTCCTTTTCCTTGGCCTGGTTACATGACGTGATAATTTCCACCTGGCTGTTGGGTTTCGAATCGTCTGCCTTGTAGTCATTACCCACTGAGCCTCTACCACCCGTAGAAGCGTTTTGCATAACTGGCTAAGGTAGTAATCACCGAGCCATATGAGTCCGAGGATATCTCCACGATGCATGACCGTGCACGTGAGATTTCTCAAGCACTCCCTTACCAAATATGGCGCGCCTGCGCCCAGGGCAAAAATTGTTTACGGCTGAACGGGAAAAAATACTCTAGTAGTTACTAGTATAATAATAATGTACAAGTCAACACACCAACGAAACAATGGCGACAAAAAGACAGCAGCAAAAGTGAAATGGAAAGATGACAGCGTAGCCAGCAGGGTGTACTGTTGTGCTGATGTTCTAAACTAAAAGACTGGTCCTCTGACTATTCCCTCTTACGTTCTAATCTAAAACTCCCTACACTCTCCTCTCGTCGTCTCAACTCTAAACTCATACTTCTATTTAAGCTTTTGCATAATTACATTGACTTTCCAACCTCACTGCCTGCACATCAGCCTCCTCCACCTTACAACATTAGATCATACCACCCCCTCAACCTTACTATCATCTTCCCTCGTACTCAGTCTTTTAATGTATCTTTTTTCCCTTCTGTCATTCGTAAGTGGAATGCTCTTCCGAACAATATTAAGGAATCCCGTTCTCTTAGCTTATTTAAACATTACATACAAACAATTTCATAACATTCATAATGTATTTCATGTGTTGTGTGTATTGTGTGCTCTTTGTATTAGCCAGTGGCTATTGAGCATGTTTTTGGAAGGGGGAAAAAAAAGAAGGGGAAAAAAAGAAGTTCCCAATTGACTGCTGGAATCGCTGCATAATCACTTTGAGAAACACGCGAGAAAAAAAGCATGCGCTACCACCAGAATTTGTAGTTACTACTGCTGAGCCTGTAGGCCACATACGCACAGCGTGAAACTTGTTAATTACTATTTAAACTATCAACAGAAAGAGCGTCGCTGTCAAGGAGGGGACCAAAGATTCTGCTATCAGCTCGCCATGCAACAGTTCCTTTCTCCTCTGCCATCACTTCCCTACCCAATACTTAGCACACTCTCCCACTTCCTCCATTACTGCATCACTTCCTCCCTCCAAATCTTTTCCCAAACAGCAATGCCAACCTTTTGATCCCAGTCTCATGCAGCCCCTACAATTTTTATTACCGTTTTATTTATTATTTATTTATTATTTATTACAGGATAACAATGCAGGAAATAATTAAGATTTAAAGTCATCAATTTACCACAGCAATGCACTGTTACAAGGTAATAAACAAGTTCACAACATTTATAAGAGGAAAGGAGCTCAACACCTTGTTTATAACATCACTAGCCACTCAAAATAATAACTCGACACTTTCGTTGTTTTTCCAAGTCCCAGTGCAATATTGGTGGTTCTTTGTCTTCAGTTCACCAAGCCTTCATGCACTTCCTGGACTAAGATTTCCTCTTGGTCCAGCCCAACTTCTTCCTCCTCCACTATTTCTTCCACCTCTTCTTCCTCCAACACCTCCTCCATCTGCTCTTCTATCATATCCACTTCTTCTTCACCATCTCCTTCCTCGGCCTTAAAATCAGGATCAGCCAAGGGATCGTCCTCAAACTGCTCATAGATAGACAAGAGCTGGTCCACGTGGGCAGGATCTGTCCTTTTCCTTCGTCTAACGGGAGGGACCACGGATGGGGATTTTCGCAGCTTCTTCCTGGCAGGAGAGAGCAAGGGACTCTTCCCTAGAGTCCCCTTGCGAGGGGATGCAGAAGACATCACCTTCCCCTTAACTGGGATCCTAGATGTGGATTTAGGGGTGGACTTTTGTGCAGTGCTGGGAGACCCAGTGCACTCGGTCTTATGCCTCTCGAATACTTCGTCAAACTCAAAAGTATCCTTGCAGCTAGGACACTTGTTCCAATGACACTTCTGGATATGTAACTTGAGGTAGTCCTTGCGAGCAAAGCACTTGTTGCAGTGTGGGCACTTGACATCTTTCCTCTTCTCATGGATGGCACCTATGTGCCGCATCATAGCCCCCCATTGAGTAAACCCTTTACCACATATGTTGCATGGGTAGGGGTTCTCTTTGGTGTGGGTGTAAGTGTGGTCCTTCAAGTTGGAGGGAGATCCAAAACCTTTCCCACAAGTTTCGCATACAAAAGGGTGCTCACCAGTATGCAGACGCTCGTGACGTTTCCGGTGAGATGTGCACACAAACCTTTTCTCGCAGAAAGCACAGGGGAAAGGTCGTTCCCCAGTATGTGTACGCAGGTGCACCCTCAGCTTGGCATGATTGTAGAACCCTTTACCGCATTCAGGACAGAGAACATCCTTCACTTTCTCGGTAGGTGTGTGGTGCGTCCTGATGTGAGTGGCAAGTTTAATGGGAGAAAAGAACATCTTGTCACACTGAGTGCACTTGGTCTCATTAGTGTGACGCTGTAGATGCTTGCTGAGAGTGGAACGAAGAGAGAACCCCTTGTTGCATTCCGGACACTTGTGGATCTTTAGTACACCAGATTTTGTCTTCTTGATGTCGAGGGTATCTTCGGAGCTGTCATTAGCTTGCTCATCTTCGATCATCGACTCCATAGCTTGAGTGGTGTTCTGTACAGCCTGAGCCATCACAATCACCTCATGAGCTACTTCGCTCACTAAAGACGACACCACATGATAGGGAACTTGAAGCACCTGCTCGATATGAGCAATAGCCTCGGGCGCCGTCATCTCACTAGTCTGAGAAGCAAGAGCTTGTAGAGCAGCAGCGGCATCAGCTGCCAAGGAAGAGGTTGGAATGAGCATCTCAACATTTTTCTCCTCTACCTTGCCATGGTTGGATGACAACGTGATCACTTCCATTTGATCCTCGGACACTTGGGGATCCTCAGTGACCAGGTCGCTACTCACCTGACCTTCATCAATAACAGTCTCTGCAGATTTGGCATTTCGAATTTCTTGGCTTGAGGTAGTAACCACAGATTCTTTGAGATGCTCATCCACTAGGTCACTGCTATCTTTGAGATCTTCAGCCACCATGTCATTGCTCTCTATGGAGTCCCCAGCCACTAGGTCACTGTTCTCTACGGGATCCTCAGCTACTTGGTCACTGTTCTCTCCGGGATCCTCAGCCACTAGGTCACTGTTCTCTATGGGATCCTCAGCCACTAGGTCACTGTTCTCTATGGGATCCTCAGCCACTGGGTCACTGCTGTCTTTGTGATCCTCAGCCACTGGGTCACTGCTCTCTTCGAGATCCTCAGCAACCAGGTTGCTGTTCTCCTTGGGATCCTCAGCGATAGGTTTAGGATCCTTAGCCACCAGGTTTCTGCTCTCTTTGGATTCCTCAGATTCCTCAGCCACTGGGTTACTGCTCTCTATGGAATCCTGAGAAACGGGATCGTCACTTTCCCTGGAATCCGCGGCCGCCAAGTTGTTGCTCTCTTTGGGATCCTCATCCTCCTGGCCGCCGCTGTGTTTGGGACCCTTAGCCACGGGGTCAGGGTCGCCACTCTCTTTGGGATCATCGGGATCCTCTGTCAACGGGTCGCTACTCTCCTGGCCATCAATCATGGCCTCCGAAGACGGGGCGTTTTGCATTGCTGGCCTAAGGCAGTAACCACACCGTGCCATATGAAAAGATATGTAATTTTTTGGGAGGGTCAACGATCAAAAACAAAAAAAAAATGAAAAGAACCAAGGATCATTCATATTTTAACATTTCAACTCACACAAGCTTGAGCTATCGTTACTTCTTCGAGAAGAACACACTGCCGAAAAGTTCTGGAATGGGTAAGGTGTTCAATTTTGAATATTGTGCACGTGAGACGCACTTGACGTCATGTCACAATTAGGACTAGTAGTTTATAATAAGAATCCAGTGAATACATGGTGTGGATTAAAAAATAAAAATAAATTAAAGAGGGGTGGGGACTTATATCTATCAACACTCAACACTCTTTATTCTTGGAAGTGATCTAGTTATAACCCTCTACCACAGCCAAATTGACCCATTTCCAGCCTGGCTTGTACTTGATCAATAGGTCTAGTTTAAATAATGTGAAGAGGAATGAAGGTTTCACCACTGGTAATATCCTGGGTACAAAAGGGTGTGGAGAGTTGGTGTCATCTTCATGTCTGGGAATAAATAGACTTGGTGTTGTCCACGAGGTTTTCATTTTCCTCTTTCCAACTTACAGGCCTATAAAACTAATACTGCTCGATGCTGTATTTCTTTATAGCTGGATCTGAGTATCAACAACCGAATTAGCTATCATGATGATCAGTCCACTAACTGCAGTTACTAATGCTGCTTCAATATATTGCAGGTGAATGCCGGCAACATCTCTTAAGTCATGTTGAGAAGAAAGTGAACATCATATTTAACTTACGGTTTATGCTTCAGTCTCACACATATCGAGATCGTGTTAGAGATGGTGCACTCAATGAAGTATACAAAACTCTTCTCCACATTAGCCATTAGCATCGAGTTGCTACATAACCAAATTTATGGCTATTTAGAATGGGAAACACATCCATGTTATAAGATATATTGCTTGACAACAGCGACAAATTTAACTTCATCACATATGTACACAACTTTCTATTTACGACAGCATCTGCATGAAGCTTCATAATCGGGTGTCAAGACCCACATCCATCCAGAAATGTGCTCTCATTATCAGTGCACATAAGTCCTCTTACCAAAGGGCAGCCTGGTGATTGCAGGTGGGGGCACACATGACCCGCAATCACTCAATCAGGTTCATGAACCCGGTGCTATATAGGGATCTCCCCCTGAATATTACAATTGTGTTTGAAGGGGAGAAACAAAAGGGGATCAGGGGCGTGTCATATGATCAGGGGGGGTGTCTTGATCAGGGGCATGTCATATGATCAGGGGCATGTCATATGATCAGGGGCGTGTCATTTGATCAGGGGCATGTCATATGATCATGGGTGTCATATGATCAGGAGGGTGTCATATGATCAGGGGCATGTCATATGATCAGGGGTTGTCAAATGATCAGGGGCGTGTCATATGATCAGGGGCATGTCGGGGCGTGTCATGATCAGTGGCATGTCATATGATCAGGGGTGTCATGATCAGGGGCGTGTCATATGATCAGGGGCATGTCATATGATCAGGGGCGTGTCATATGATCAGGGGCGTGTCATATGATCAGGGGGGTGTCATATGATCAGGGGCATGTCATATGATCAGGGGCGTGTCATAGCCAGGCCACCTGGTTGACCAGTGCCCATGTGCATAGTTCTATGTTCTAGCTCATGGTGCAGATATGCCACCTGTACACCCGCACTTCACATGGATGGGCCATGTGCTTGCAGACCATGCACTTCACATGGACGGGCCATGTGCTTGCAGACCTTGAACTTCACATGGACGGGCCATGTGCTTGCAGACATGCACTTCACATGGACGGGCCATGTGCTTGCAGACCTTGCACTTCACATGGACGGGCCATGTGCTTGCAGACATGCACTTCACATGGACGGGCCAAGTGCTTCAGGGACTACTAGGAAGTGCAACAGGCCTCGGCATCGATAATGAGTATGAATGTTTATTTCCTGGGCATTTCCTCCCAGCTTTTAAACAGCCAAGTTGTAAACCTGCCTGAGTGTTGGGCGTTCGGATACTTGTCTTTAAACGCCATATACATCATACACACACACATGTATGCTTGAGCACAAGTAACACATTCTAAATGAAAGCCGGCATAATAGGAACGAGACTTTCACCTTTCCGAATTTAATGAATTGTTCCTTCGTACATTTTTAACCTGCCTATCAAATTTGATCGAGATCCACCCAGCCATTTCAGGGTAATTTTGTTAAAACATACACAGAGACAGACACAAACAAATCAGAGCAAAAACAATACCACACATGTGACACATCATTACAGGAAGGGTAATTATTCATTTCTCAATGATAGTCCCAGTTGCTGAAACATCATCACATACATACATACGTATATATATAATATATATAATAATTGTACAAACACGCATATATAATAGTGATCAGTTTTAATCGTCTTTTTTGTTTGACTTTGAAAGAAGAGTTTGAGAATCAGGATTCACTTTGTTGGGTTTGACACCATTCTTGCTGATTGGCTGGAGTCCATAGGATGAACTGGTAACATTTACTTGAGTCTGCCTGATAATGAACTGGAACAGCAAATCAGCTGAACTCGGAGAACAGGAGGGAAAGAGGGAAGCAGTATAGTGAAGATGAACACAGAACAATGTGTGTGTGTGGGGGGGGGGGGGGGGGGCACAATCCTGCTCACCTAAAATCAATGCTCCAATCATTAAACCCAGCATTAGCCACCTTCCACTCCATGCTAGGTAAAGGGTCATCAGAAACATTGGCACACTACAAATACACACCCACATCAAGACAACCATGTTTGACCAGGGGCGCTTCGGTAGGTTCACTAGAGGGCCTGGAAAACATTTGTGCTTGCAATGGTACTCGACCAGATCATCCTGAGGAGAAGTGAGGCAACAAAGAACCAATGAGAACATGGTAAGTAGTGCTGTGTTACAGTACGTATACGCACATGTAAATGTATACGCACATGTAAATGTATACGCACATGTAAATGCTGGTGGTCGTTACTAAGGAGTGGACGCTACCATTTTTTAAACAAATTCTTTTAAAAAAACACTTGCTGTTACGACTTTGGAGCTCCATAGATTCTGCACATTTCACTCTATGAACTCGAGTATATCAGTTTGAGCCCTCGAATAGTTCACTCCCATCTTTTAATCAGCTTGTGCCTTCAAATTGTTCGCGCACATATACCCTGCCCTTTTTTTAGTTGACAATTAATACACAAGCCAATATTGTTGGTGTGTGTGGTCTGTATCTCGTGTGCAATTCCAGTTCAACCATGGCAAAGGAGCTTTCCATCACAGCAGCACTTGCAAGGAACAACTATGATGCAGAGGCCACCACCACAGAGACTGTTTGCCTCAACAATACTGATGACAGTGGAGATGATCACTTTGCCAGCATCAGTGAGGGAGCTGTTATAGAGGACGACTAACTGCTTAATAAACACATTAATAAATAGCTCGGGTGTCTTTGTTTTTCATGCTGTTTTGCTCCAGCAGCTGCTAATAAGCTGCACTGCTCGTCAACTGTGACTGAGGACACACCCTAAAAGCTAAGGCCAACACTTGGTACCAGCCCCAATCAGAACAAACTCATCCTCAACGATGCTTGTGCCCTTTTCGCTAATCTGGTGCCCATGCTCAGTGAAATAGGGTGCGCCCTCGTAAAGTCCGCACAGGTTCTAGGTGGTCCAAATGAATAGACCACGTGCAGTGTATTCGAAGAAATAATGGTGGCTCAAAAGACAGCTCCGTCTGTGTGCTCTGTTTTGATACTTGATACTACTTAAAAAAATATTGCCTAGGCATAAGCATGCCAAAGTTACATGCAGCCAAAGTTACATGCAGTCAAAGTTACATGCAGTCAAAGTTTACATGCAGCCAAAGTTACATGCAGCCAAAGTTACATGCAGTCAAAGTTACGTGCAGTCAAAGTTAACATGCAGCTAAAGTTACATGCAGCCAAAGTTGGGAACCTCAAAACCTCATGCCAGAATTCTCCACAGTTTTGTCTCCAAACTGGAAAGTGTTGACATTAGTATCAGTGGCATGAGGAAGCCCCACTCTACAATATGAGCGGTTCAGGCACTAAAATGTGAGGAATACTGGTCAAGGGCCTGGGTTGAAAATCGAACTTGACCAGAGTGGGAGTGCTTGACTACATCTCACATTTTTCAACCAGCAGGTGCTTGGTCTGACCATAGAGCCTAGGGGGTCACATGTCCTGGAGCTCAGCTGCATTGACCTTATCAGAGGACTCAGATACATGCTTGTAAAAGTTGCTCCTCCTCTCATCCTTTCATTGGTCCCCAGCCAGCACCCTGAAGATTCAGAGTAAGTGCTCTCAGCCACTACAAGACTAGCCTACAGTATGTAGTAGCCAGCAGCTGTGGTGGTCCCAAGGTTTACCAATTAGAACCACAGACCATAGAGTATAAAAGAAGTGCTAACCTTTGCAAGTTTTAATGAAGGTGATGTTTCTAAAGTAGCTGAGCTTATCCACATCATTAGGTATTCCTATATGCTGCCTCTGGAGCCATGGAATAATAATCCTCCATGTTGTGTATTTATCAAGCATCTCATCTTCCATTGCAATAATTGGCATATGTTGTATCCACCACTGATTGCAGAGCGTATCTCTAGAGATGAGACGACAGGTGCAGGTCTGTCTCCTTGGATGTCTATGAGGTTGAGACTCTGTACCCAGTGAATTGCATCAGTGTCATCGCTAGTAACAAAGTGAGGGAGTTATGTAGTTATGAATAAGCTTTGTTGCAATAAACAACTGCCTGTCTATGTGTAGGGACTTGATGACACCACCAGAGAGTTCCCTACGAGCATTCTCTTCAGAATGTCTGCACTTGCTTCTCAGTTTGAGTGGGTGGAATATCAGATGGTGCCCAATATATCACCTTATTTGGTAGTGAGAGGATTGAGCTAATGAAAAGCTATTGTGGGTGAACTCCAGGCATTTGACATATTCATCGGCTCTCACAGCACTGCTTGTTACAGTGAACAAGAAGACCAAAGACCTCCCAGATGGTGTTAGGGGAACCAAAGTAACCACTGCTGAGGGAATGGTTGTAATAACAGGGGCAGGTGAGCTTGCCACTAATGCAAATCTATTGAGTACGACACCCGAAACATACAGTATCTCGCAGGCTAACTCTACTGGACATCACAACACCTCCACACACATGCAGCATTGAGTGAATCAGCCAACACAAGTATCCCACAAGCTAACTCTACTGGACATCACAACACCTCCACACACATGCAGCATTGAGTGAAGAAGCCAACACAAGTATCCCACAAGCTAACTCTACTGGACATCACAACACCTCCACACACATGCAGCATTGAGTGAAGCAGCCAATACAAGTATCCCACAAGCTAACTCTACTGGCCATCACAACACCTCCACACACATGCAGCATTGAGTGAAGCAGCCAACACAAGTATCCCACAGGCTGACTCTACTGGACATCACAACACCTCCACACACATGCAGCATTGAGTGAATCAGCCAACACAAGTATCCCACAAGCTAACTCTACTGGACATCACAACACCTCCACACACATGCAGCATTGAGTGAGGCAGCCAACACAAGTATCCCACAAGCTAACTCTACTGGACATCACAACACCTCCACACACATGCAGCATTGAGTGAAGCAGCCAATACAAGTATCCCACAAGCTAACTCTACTGGACATCACAACACCTCCACACACATGCAGCATTGAGTGAAGAAGCCAACACAAGTATCCCACAGGCTGACTCTACTGGACATCACAACACCTCCACACACATGCAGCAAGCAACCTCTACTCCACAAGCTAGAGATATGCCGTGACATGTTTTGAGCAAGGGACTGAAGGGAAGAAAGATGGAGAGACCATCTCAAGAGCACTATGAATGACTGCAGTAGTTATCTTCCCAGGTTCTCTCAGAGGAGACAAGTGCCAGGAAGATGTGGTTTCATAACCTTGTGGTCACGACTTTGGAGCTCCATAGAGCACACATCCACACACTGTATGAACTTGATATTAGCTCAAATGATCTCTCTGTGCGCTCTTTTTTGGCATTAAAAAAGTTTCGTAAGTATAAGTATGCTAAAGTTACATGCAGCCAAAATGGGGGTACCTCAAAACTCGAGTGCCTGAACTGGTTAAGTTTATGGTTCCTTTGGAAAGTGCTAGCCAGTTATCTGTGGCTAGAGGAAGCTCTCCTCTACAACACCACGTGCAGTTCCAAAAGGTAACGTGTATGGCAAAAACAAAAAACTACCACCAGAAAGCTGCTACATTTTGCTAGACCATAGCATGAATGTGTGGATGCGGTACTAGACCACGTGTTAGCTGGGACTTGTCCGGCCTTAATTTTTTTGTTTGTTGTTGTTACTGCCCAGCCTCTGCGGAGATTGAACCTCTGCAGAGATTGAAAGTGAGTTAAATAATAGTATATTTGATCACATTACTGCCAACTCTGTTCCAACTTATATTACAATGCATTTAATGTTTTGTCCACCTAAATGGCATTGCTTTATTTCCATAAGGAATGTTGTCCTTTTTCTTCTCTCTGCTACTGTAGCAAGGACCAGTGGGAGAAGTTGGGTGGGTGCACCATGCAATTGACATCTACAGTGCATGCCTCTGGCCTTGAGAAGTCTCTGACCCACACAGCCTGCAGCTGTTTCTGGTTGATGTATTTTGCTTCAGAAAATGAGTAGGCATCTGATACTCTATTACATGATTGCTGTTATGATTGCTGTTATGATAACAAATGCAGAAGATTTCCCACTAATCAAAACTTTCTGTGGGAGCAGACAGAAGGGTGGTCAGATGGCCGATTGTTAGAAATCCAATGTAGGCACCCAACAGCTAGAAGCAGCTGCATCCAAGTCAACCTCACTGCATGGTAGTGGTTTTTACAGTCTTCTGTTTATGAATATATTCATGAGAAATTGATGAGCTCATGAAGGAAAACTCTCCTGCGGCTTCCTTTTGCCACAGATACCAATTTCAGTTGCTTAGCACTTTAATCAGGAGCCACACTAGTAGCAAATGCAACCATGCAGATTTTGAAGTGCCCCACTTCAACTGCAGGCAACTTGAGCATGGTTATATCTATGCAACATTTTTTAGTATTAAAAGAGAGCACAGAGAGATAACTATCTTTTGAGCTCTATATCTAGTTCATGTAGTGAAGTGTACAGAATCTATGGAGCTCCAAAGTCATCACCATAAGGTCTTGCTAGTGTTTCTATAGTCCCCTTTACACACAGTACCCATGTGCAGAGGTAGTGTAGGGTATGTATGGGCTAGCTATAAGGGAGAAGATGGTTGAGCAGCTGTAGAAAACTGTCTGGACAGTGTTCAACATCACATCTTCAAGTCTGCCAGCAATGGAGGACACTCAGATGGAGGAAACATAGTCGCTTTTTAACAAGTGAAGACCACAGGCTATAGGCAAGCAGATACTTAACATAAAGTGGGTATGCCTGGATGCCAGCAATGGAGGACACTCAGATGGAGGAAACATAGTCGCTATCAGTGCTTTTTAACAAGTGAAGACCACAGGCTATAGGCAAGCAGATACTTAACATAAAGTGGGTACTTAATCTGGATACCCCTTTTACCGGATACCCCTTTTAATTAGCAACCAGTGCCATACTGTAATGATGCATTTGGCTTTTTGTTACAGGAGCTAAAAAAAAGGATTGCAAATTGTTTTTCATGGAATAATTCTAAAAGTTATTGTAATCCCTTACCAGACACTAAAATTTAATGGAGCCTACGTATATGATTTGTGTCCTTGTGGAAGAGTTAACCTTCTCACTGGAAGATTGCTGGGAGAGTTGTAAAAAAAAAAAAAAAATCGAATCAGCTTCAGTTAAATATCCATCACTCCCTAGCAACCACAAATTATGGGATAGCACTAAACATTGTGGTCAGGTTTTTGTGACTATAAAACAAGAGTATATTAGAAAATAGTTATTTTTGCATATAGTGCAGAATCTACAAACATTCAGCAATCATTGTTACTTGTTTGGCTACAAGGAAGTGCATTACCGTGTCACTATAACAAGAATAGTACTCCTCATCCACACAACATTGCTATCGGATTCTTGTCTTTAGTGCCAATGTTTCAACCGCTATACTTTAGTCTTCATCAAGGCAACAGGATTGTCATTTATGTAATTGAATTTTTGTATCCATCTATTAACGTGCATTCTGTCCTTTTTCAACAAAACATAGCTATTCTTTATAATGCTGAATCTGTAGAGGAGATAGAGAGTGAGGAGGAAAAAGAGAAGCTGGTTCTATCAACATCCATCATCCACTCTATATATATATATAGTTGAGTTGTGAGAGGAGACAGAGAGAGAGCAGGAAAAAGAGAGGCTAGTTCTATCAACATCATCATCCACTCTATATATCTATATAGTTGAGTTGTGGGAGGAGATGGAGAGCAAGGAGGAAAAAGAGAGACTAGTTCTATCAACATCATCATCCACTCTATATATATATATATAGTTGAGTTGTGAGAGGAGATGGAGAGCAAGGAGGAAAAAGAGAGACTAGTTCTATCAACATCATCATCCACTCTATATATATATATAGTTGAGTTGTGGGAGGAGATGGAGAGCAAGGAGGAAAAAGAGAGGCTAGTTCTATCAACATCATCATCCACTCTATATATATATATAGTTGAGTTGTGGGAGGAGATGGAGAGCGAAGAGGAAAAAGAGAGACTAGTTCTATCAACATCCAGCAGTGGCAGAGAACCTGGGGGGAGCAAGGGGGGCTTGAGCCCCCCCAGTTTTGGAAGTGGGGGGACATAGCCCCCCACTTTTTGGATAGCAATAGTAATTAAAGATTAACAACTTAATGCTCTAAAATAACACTTTAGCACCTTCTGTTCTGTTCTTTTGTAAAAACATTAACACCACTACCAGATAACATTACATACACATGATATAATTATTCTCTGCTGTACTTTGAACCAAGCCTAGAATAGCTGCTGCGCAAAGCCAGACTCCACAATGGCAAAAAGACAAGCAACTTTATTTAGTGTTATGTCAGCTCCAAAGCCCAAGAGAGGAAGAGAAAGTGAGGAAGTAGTGTCTGAAGAGGTTATTATCGATGCTACCAATGATCCATCAGTATCTGAACTAGAAGATCCGAGAGTTGAAGATGAGAATGAGGTAGGCTCATCAGAAACCTTGGATACAATTCCAGGTTGTTCATCTCAGTGCTGTGGTATTGAAGAAAAAACTTTTCAGCCTAAAGATAAGCCTTCACTACAGTTGTTAAGTGCCAAAAATTGAAATTTTCAGTCAAGTTGGTATAAGCAGTATCCATGGCTAAGTGTATGCATCCAAAGAAAAGTGGTGTTTTGCCTATACTGTCGATATGCTGTTAAGCTCAATTGGCTCACATTTAGCAAAATGGGGGGAAATACTTTCACTAAAATTAATAAGGATTTCAAAATTGGAAGAAAGCTATTGAGAAGTTCACAAGTCATGAAGGCTCTCTATCCCACAGGGAAGCAAAGGTGAAATGGATGACGAAAGGAAGTACAATTGGGAATCAGTAAGTTCACAAACGTTGCAAGTTCAACAGACAAGAAGATCAGGTCTTCTGTGTCAACTGAGGGCAGTACAATACCTTGCTCGCCAGGGAATTGCATTTCAAGGCCACACTGAGCTAGAAGGTAACCTTAAGCAACAACTGCTTACATGGAGCCATGAAGTTGAGGAACTTAAAATCTGGGTCAAGTCTAATAAGTTCACTTGCCATCAAACGGTAAATGAGATAATTTCAATTATGGGTAAGAATTTATTTATTGCATACTCTTTTAGAGAAAATATGAGGAAATAATCCTGCATGCTTATCAGTAATTGCAGACGAAGCCACTGATGTATGTAATAGTGCACAGCTGAACCTATCGATTCGTTGGGTAAATAACTTCGTTGGGTAAATAACAACTATGAAGTTTTTGAGGACACTGTAGGATTATTCAGAGTACCAAATACAAGTGAACAAACTTTATTGACAGTGATCAAAGACCTCCTTACAATCTTCCATTTAGTTTATGTCGTGGACAAGCGTATGACGGTGCATCAAACATGCAGGGAAAGAAATCAGCTGTAGCAGCCAGATTTCTGAGTGAGAATCCAGCAGCCATTCCTGTACACTGTTTTGTCCATTCATTGAATCTGTGTCTTCAGGGAATTGGAAAAAATGTAGTGTGTATCAGGGATGCTATAGAAATAGTGAAGTAAGTTGGTAAACACATTCTGTATTCTCCAAAGCGACTTCATCTCTTCTCTTCAACTCTTCAACACGCATCTGACAGTGGAGTGAGCCTAAAGTTGTTGTGCCCAACAAGATGGACAGCTCGAACAGTAGCAATCGATGCTATCCTCAAAGATTATAATGTTCTACTGGAGGTTTTGGAAGAAATTCATGAGACCACCCCTGATGAGTACGGAACAAAAGCTTCAGGCTTGCTACATTTATTGGAGAAATTTAATACACTTTTTGGGCTGAAGTTAAGTTATCTCTTATTTAGTGCACTTTGTCTCCAAAAGAAGAACATAGCATTCAGGATGCTTTGTCAGCAGTGGAAGCAGCAAAGGAACACTTCAAACGTTTAAGATCAGACGAGGAGTTCAATAGATTCTACAAGAAAGCACTCAGATTGGCAGAAGAAAAGGGAATTGAGCAACCAGTGCTTCCTAGGGGACATCAGCGACACAACACTGGAAGTGAACCTCACCATTTTTCTTCAGTGAAAGAGTATTACAGAAAAATGTACTATGAAGCCTGTGACCTGTTATCTGGTGAACTCCAACATCGATTTGAAACCAAACAAATTCCATTTGTTGTATCAATTGAGCAAGCATTAATCAAGGCAGCAAATAAGGTGGATTTCCAAAGTGAATTGAAAAAAGTTGGAGAGTCATGCTTCAAAGATGATTTAGATGTGTCTGAGTTGAACATACAGCTGCCACTTCTTCATGAGATTATCAAGAAAGCCAAACCAGAGGTAAGAAGTGTCACTTCAATACACACTATATTTGATGCTATGGATACCATTGAGGTTTTCAAGGAACTCTTACCAGCTGTACACAAGTTGGCCTGTATTTGACAATACCAACAACGTCTGCCACAGCCGAAAGAGCGTTTTCAGCACTCAAGCAAATTCTAGCATATTCATGTCATCTATGACTGAACAGAAACAATCTTATATTATTCTACGTTCATAAATTAAAAAACGGATAATTTAGATTTAGTATCTGTAGCAAATCCGTAGCTAAGGAATTTATAGCTAGAAATGAAGAACGTATAAAATACTTTAGTATATTAGCTGCAGTATATACAATTGTATTATGTATATTCTCAAGTATATTCTCAAGTACATGACAACTATTATACATAGTCCCCCTTTATGAATGGCGAGCCCCCCACCCCACCCCGACTTTTCATGTGCTGTCTCTGCCCTGATCCATCATCCACTCTCTGCCCCTGATCCATCATCCACTCTATATATATATAATTGAGTTGTGAGAGGAGATGGAGAACGAGGAGGAAAAAGAGAAGCTAGTTCTATCAACATTCATCATCCACTCTAAAACTATTCAGTGTCAACTTCAAATAAATAAATCCCAGGATGCACCTGGGCAGCTAGCTATAAGCTTCTTCCTGTGATTTACTCCGGGGGGGGGGGGGGAATAGCTACCGCTCTTTGTAGAACCAACAAGCTAATGCTACAACTCATAAACCTGAGAGGTCATCTTCATCCATGTCTTCCTTGTCAGAGATGAAGCCATCACTTTCTGCTGTAGCGCCAAGCTCATCCACCCACGCTCCAACAGTTACGACTGTTGTGGCCAACTTATGCAAAGCTCCATATTCTTAAGAAGGCTCACCTAGGTAAGCATGGATGCCACAATCTTCTTCCTTACTAGAGTCATTGTCAGACGAGTCAAGAGTACTGCATGTCACTAGAAAAATAACTTCTGCTAGACTAGTTGTCTAGTCTTTTTTTTGAGGTCGTCAAAACCGTGACCAGTCAGTGTTTAACTTTATATACATGGTTACCAGATATTGACGTACTTGAAATTAGGTAGATAAATTGAGCTGAAAAATAAGCTATTCTATTATATAAAAATTATGGCTTTTAAATCACCGCCAATAAAAACCTCCACACAGTACATGTTGTTAGGCAACTACCGTGTTGTTTTTTCAAACGATAAAACCCAGCACGCCATATGGCGTCTGCGACAGTGAGTGGGTGAAGGTCCTGCTCTGCTTGGAGAGGGTCTGCAGCAGCAGCACAATATATATATATACTACAGCACCCACTCGAACAAACCAGTGAGCCACCCCCTGGCAGTGTGAGCCACCGCCTGGCAGACAATTCAAACATGTTCAACGTGAGGAATACCTTCTCCTTGTAGAGGGCAATGAGCCACTTGGTGAGGGAAGCATCGTCGGGATTCTTCTTGATCACGTCTGCCATGGAAAACCTGCGCATGTACAGATCTGCAGAGCACGGCTCGGCATTGACCACACCCATTATGGAGGGTTCTGTGGCCCCTCTATAGCAGACGGTGATATCATACAGACCATTAACTGCACAAACAGACAGACGTACAGACAGGAGATTACAGCAATGCTGGTGAGCAAATGATAACAACTAGCTCCTCCTATGCATGCACACACAAACAAGGACATGAGTTTGCCATGTCAACACACACAACACACACACACACATCACACCACACTCACAGTCAAGTACTGTGCTGTTATGTCAACAACTCTCGTCTCTTGTAAGGGACAGCTTCTGCAAATTCACTTCAACTAAAAATTCACCTTCACCATGTCTAACACGTAACCATGTCTGACACGTAACCATGTCTAACACGTAACCATGTCTGACACGTAACCATGTCTAACACGTAACCATGTCTGACACGTAACCATGTCTAACACGTAACCATGTCTGACACGTAACCATGTCTAACACGTAACCATGTCTGACACGTAACCATGTCTAACACGTAACCATGTCTAACACGTAACCATGTCTAACACGTAACCATGTCTAACACGTAACCATGTCTAACACGTAACCATGTCTGACACGTAACCATGTCTAACACGTAACCATGTCTGACACGTAACCATGTCTAACACGTAACCATGTCTAACACGTAACCATGTCTAACACGTAACCATGTCTAACACGTATTGGTTAGTGCCAATGCCAGTGTCAAAGAATCAACACCAGTCCTGGCACCTGGCATGGCGAGGTTCCGACTATTACAATAAAAGCATGTAGCATGTGCCCTCCACGTAGCACGCTACTACGCCACTCCTCTCAGTGATCTAGGGTCAGGCTAGGATAGCAAGCACCTAGTACGTGAAATCGTAACACGAGGCCAAGCAGAGACGAGGGTAATGAGAGCGATGAAGATGCGTTCACAAACTTGGGACACAAGGCTGAAGTTGACAACTTGGAAGTTTTGAGAGAACCAAATTAAAACCACTAGCAGATTCTCACCAACTACTTCTAACTTCATTACAATCACACAAACCATCACAAGAAAAATACCATGGGAACTAATGCATCATTTAGAATCACCATGACAGTTTCATGACACAGGTGCCCAGTACACATAGCAAGGTCCCACACATTTTCATTTTCAAGAACAGGAGAGACCATTACCGTACTCTACGTGCAAAGTCCTTGCCATTGGGCAAGAGCCCACTCCCCCAGTTCCAGCAATGAATGGATGAGAACTGTCCAGGTCAAGTGCCCAGTATATCAGAATTTAGCTTGAACCTTGCACATGTAGCATTAAAACAGAGCAGGTGAACTTGGAGTTTTATTTTTTGTCTATTACTCGTATCAGGAATAATGTTTTGAAACTGTTAATTAAGATAGCAAATGCAATAAGCTGCAATTTGGTACAAGAATCGGCTCCTTGAAGTAGCAAATAAAAGCTACGCACCTCTATGTCATGCTTCACAGCAAAGATATCCATCCAGGAAGGTACCATATTTCTCAAATCTAGAGTGGTTCCTGGCAAGCATAAGTACCATGTGCTGCTTTCCTCAGAAGATGGGCTTCCACAAACAGCTGTAGAGGCCTGGAAGAGACTATCCATGGCGGCAGTTGGATCATAAACAAATTTTTTAAATCCCTAAATGGTGTTAGTCAGAATGTGTACATTAAATTGAGTACCAACTCATTTGTAAATTAGCAATTGACTTTTAACAACTTGACTATACATGTAATCACCTTTTAATGTGTTGCTCATGCATTTTTTATACTTATTACTTATTTTTGCTCTTCATATTAGCCTCTTGGCTATCGAGTAGGACCTTTTCCATTAATTAAAATATATAATAATAATAATAATAAAAATAAGTTTAAAAAAGTGCACACCAGGTCCAAGTGCCACCATGGGCACTTGGCACAAACACTACGGTAGACTTGAACCTTCCCGGTCCAGATGATAACAAAATACCACTCAACACTGCACACAGTGCAGGAGTTTGAATATTCAATTCCCCGGAATATTTACACGGATCAACTCTGTATCTCGTTATGACATACAAGAATCTTTGAGGTTGTTGATCAAGAAGCAGAATCCTTTGGTGCGAGGGAAGAGGTGATGGCGTAGGATGGGAAGGTTGTTCTTTGCTGAATACTCCATGCTCAATCTGTGCTTTTCTGGAGTGAACCTTGTGCCTTCAGCAAACAGACACAACTGAGGGGGGGGGGGAGATGGGAGAAGAAAGAGAGAGAAATGGGAGGAGGAGATAAATCAATGGCACACGTTCAATTTACACTAAAGTTAAAGATAATCTGGCAGGGACATTGAAAAAGATGATTATTCTTTCAGCAAAAGTAATTAGTGTTGTTACGAGCTGATCATATCGTATTTTGGACTTGCTCATGTAGAGACTGAAAAAGGGTTGGGCTGAAAAAAATCTTTCCAAGGCGAGACTCCAGCTCAGCATTTATCTCTTGTCCTAGCTTGCACTAGCTATTCATTGTTACACTGCCTCTGTGCAAATAGTCTTCTCTAGCGAATTCTAAATTTTCAGTGCAGCAGCTGCACTATGGCTGAGGGTCTCCTGATCATGTTGGTAGCCATCGTCATCGGAACTCTGAACTAGAGCATATTCCACGTTGGCCTGCTGAAGACCAGCTCACAATATGGCGATGGAGGAGCACACCATTAGGAGGCATTGCCTTGTATTCCATTACACTGCATGATACACAATTATATAATTTTACGGAAGCAACCTTGAACTTTGACCTCACATCCACCGTCAATGGACCGAGTGACAGCAGCTCCAGCTGGAGTACACATCATGGCCGCTGTGACTGAGAAGCTATTCTGCTATAGCTATCCATGCTAACTAAATACATGCACACCAGCTAGAAGATTATCGCTACTAAACAAGTTCACTGCTATTCACTAGCTAGTTACAATGCTAGGAACTAGTACAAACTATTAATACCAACCTGCTGCAGGTGCATCCAGCAGCACAACCTTTAGCTAGTTACAATGTTAGGAGCCATTACTATCAGTACCAACCTGCTGTAGTTGCATCCAGCAGCACAACCACTAGCTAGATTTATAACACTTTTAAACTGGCCTACTACATGTATCTGATACTAGGCACTGCCCTTCGCCCTGATGTCTCTGTGTGCTTCAGCAGATGCCACAGGCAGGAGGAGTTTTCAGGCCTCCAATGAGCTTTTTCTCATCCACAAACTTTGTGATGTATACTTGAAGCTAAGCAGCTGGTAGTTCATTACGTGCTTGATTCTAGCATTCCAATTGGCCCGATACCGCTTTGCTACTGCTGGAATAGAACTTTGACTAATCGAGCTTACCATTGCATTCTGATACATTTCCTTGTGTTGTCCCGCTAACAATACGATGGGAGGACATCTCAATGGAACGCAACATTCTGTTGGGCCATCTCATATTGCGTACTCCACCCATGAACTCCACCTACAAATCTACCTAGAGCTAGGACTTCTTTATGCATTTGGAGCAAAGCCGACCCCCAAATTCGGCTGACATTTTGCATCTTAAACTTTTGACTTATAGCCTGGCAAATATGGCATGCGGTTGGTGATTGGAGAGTCCCAGTCGAGTAAACAATTGTCAGACTAATGCTATTATAGCAAGGCTTGTGAGGTACACAGAGAACTAAAGCAGCCACTGCTGTAGTTGTTGTTGGCTTGTTCGTTCCTTAAACTCACTCCAACATTCCACATGCTTGGCCACAAACACTCGTCTTCCACCATGCCGAACTCTCATCACAGCAACAGAGGACACAGGCAGAATGATCTAAATGGACGGTGGTATGGAAGGATCCGTAGGAAGGCAATAACAACCATTGCTTCAGCTCTTGGCCTGCCTCATATGGTTTCCTAGCCTTGCATAATGGCACTAGAGAGACATGGAATGTGTTCATAAAACATGTGCACCTCCTGCTGGGTGAGGTCAAGTCATGCACACTTGCCATAATGAACGATATCCTTTGTCCAGAACTCAACTTGACAAAGAAGTAAATTAGTAAAACTGACTTTGTGCATGCTCATGAATAACATCTTAAAGGTGGAACCATAATTGGCTGGTGCACAACACCTCCAGAGAGGCAGCAAGTGGGATAGGGGCAGTAGACCACAACTGATTTGAAAACACATACCTGTGGTTGTCCTAATGTTAGCAGGGAAGGGAGGTTAGAATGTGACCTTTGGGCTCGAGGTAGACCACTACACAACATTAGTCATTAGTGGCAAGAACCATCAAGAACCATCACACTCCCTAGCAGCACAGACAAAAACAAAAAGAAGGAACTCTGTGCATTTGTTTTTGTCTGCTTGGCACGCACGGTCATTGACTTCCCACCCCCATCCTACCCACTTTTCTCCTCCCAACATCGGCTGTGGGATGGCTTCGACCATATCACAATTATTCCTGATGAAGGCTAAAGCATCTAGTCGAAACGTCGAGAGAATACAATTTCAAGTTGATTATTGAGGTTATTGTAATGTTATTGTCAACTGAGAGTTCATTGAGAGCATATATATATATATATATAAGGGCTAGGGCTAGGGCTATATATATATATATTCAGACAAAACAACAACAACAACAACAACAAAAGTAAAAGTCAGTAACCATAATGGATAGCTATAACTGTGTTGTATGTGTGTGTGTGTGTGTGTGTGTGTGTGTGTGTTGTGCTGTGTGTGTTTTGAGGCCATTGGATGCCACACCAGCTTGAAAGCACTCCCAGCAACTCAGCCATTTATTTTTAAACTCTGAACAACCCCTCTTAACAACCAGTGGACATCACCTGAGTTAACCGCACCCATCTCACATGAAATAAAACTGAGATGAATTATTGGAGCGAGATTGCAGTTTACTCGCTATGTTAAGTTTTTGTTTTGTAGCAGTGAATAATTCGAGCACTGCAGCTGTAGGCATTCTTACTGTACTACGTACAGTGGAACCTCACCCATATCTGGACGCCTCACAACAGGCACTCTCTCTCTCCAGGCAGCTACCTGAAACATCAAATGTGACCAGATTTGCAAAAACTGACCATACAGCGATATTTTCTATTCTTCTTCTTACAGATTCAAATTTGTATGCTCTTCATTGCAGCAACTGTCAGAAGAACTCTTCCTCTCAACAACTGTGCAGTTTACAAACACAAAGGGGTAGCTAATGAAGGACAGAATCAGATACTTACACTGACTATTGCCAAGACATGCTTCGCTATGTGATGGGCACAGGAAGAAAAATAAGTTTTTTTTTTAACCGGCTGTTTTTCTAGATCTTGCAGGAGTTGTTTGGTTAGCCTTCCTTGACTCTGTCTACAAATAGAGAATACCAAATACTAGCGCTAACTTAGCTAAGGCATACAGAGATCTAAGAAGGACATCTCAACAGCTTTTTCCTCAAAGTGAAAGGAATCATTACATAATGCGTAATACGGAGAGCATGGAAGGCTGTAAGAGATCGGTCCATCTAGTAGAACTTGCAGGATTTGGTTTCACAAACATCATGGTTACCCCCCAAAAATATATAGTTCTTTTTTATATGGTCAGGGTTTCCTAAATCAGGTCACAAATATATCCATGCCAAAATCAATTAGTCCCCAAAATCAATTGTACACCTCCTTGTAGCCTGATACAGGATTTTTACAACTGTTTACATCAAACATACTGATTTCCTTACACGATCCAATTGTGTTCCCAAGAATAGTGGTGCCCCATTTAAGAGGTCTGAACAAGTTGGTGTTCATGGGGGGGCCTGAATGGTCTCCACATCTTGCTCCTCTCTGGGCAGACTATAAAAAGTCTAGAATGTCAGGAGGATGACAGCAAGATGGCAAAATCCAATGCCTAAAGCAGGGAGAGGTGGCAGCAGAAGCCATACCTCAAATTGCTGAGCTCATTTCTAAGCTGGAAAATCGAGAGCATCAGGATTCTAGCGACCCTTTCTCAGATCTGGTGACAATGTAGAACTGGAAACTAACTACTAGCGGATGACTGCCGACTAGCAAATTTTATTTCCAACTTTGTTGGTGCCCTAGATTCTATTTTCTCTCACTGTATTCAATTTCTTTATGCCAGCATTTGTTGGCTCGAGCTCAACAATGGCCGGGAGGAGCCGTTGAGCGAGGCTTGCGCATGCCTGCCTAGTCCAGGCTAGCTTGGGCTTGGGATAGTTATGCATCATGATGCCTGAAATGATTTAATTAAACTCGTGTAACCATTCAAGGAAATATAACGAGTAAAAGATTGCTAAGTGTTGTTCTTTAGTTGTTGTTTTTAATAGCAGAGGGGCCAATTTCTAAGTTAGCGTTTCTGTCGAGTGTGAATCACCAAGCATTCACCATTAGAATAAAATGACATACTTGTACTATATAAGCCAGCAACTGCCTCTCTCACCCCACACACCAGCAACCTTCTCTCCTCTCACACCATAGGCCAGCAACCTTCTCTCCTCTCACACCATAGGCCAGCAACCTCCTCTCCTCTCACACCATAGGCCAGGAACCTTCTCTCCTCTCACACCATAGGCCAGGAACCTTCTCTCCTCTCACACCATAGGCCAGCAACCTCCTCTCCTCTCACACCATAGGCCAGGAACCTTCTCTCCTCTCACACCATAGGACAGCAACCTTCTCTCCTCTCACACCATAGGCCAGCAACCTTCTCTCCTCTCACACCATAGGCCAGGAACCTCCTCTCCTCTCACACCATAGGCCAGCAACCTTCTCTCCTCTCACACCATAGGCCAGGAACCTTCTCTCTTCTCACACCATAGGCCAGGAACCTTCTCTCCTCTCACACTGTAGGCCAGCAACCTTCTCTCCTCTTAACACTGTAGGCCAGCAACCTTCTCTCCTTTATATCAGAAGCCTGCAACCATATATCTCCCATAAACCGCATCCTTTTCTGTCTATCTCACAGCATAAACCAACAACCCTCTCTGTCACTCACACCATTCACTCACACCATTAACCCAGTAACCTTATCTCTCTCATACCATAAACAAGTAACCATTTCTCTCTCTCTCTCATGGCAAAGCCAGCAACCATTCCTCCCTGTCTCCATCCCTTTCTCTTAGGGCATAAGCCACAACTATCTCTCTCGTATCTTACCATCATATTGACAGGATAGTCACTAAGGTTCTGGCAAGATTTCTTCAGCCTATCCTGATCCTTAGACCAATCCCTCTTGAGAAAAGGATACTCCATGAACAAGAATGTCCAGCCTATCCCCGGCAAGTATTTGGCAATGTCCTTCATAATTGCCTTCATTCCCTGTATAAAAAATAGAAAATGCCAAATGTAGATCATGATCCACCATTGTCGACTCATCACCACCAACACCATTATCGCAGCATGATTGCATCATCACTCACACTAGGATGGCACAATCACCCACCATTGTCGACTAATCACCACCAACACCATTATCATCATCGCAGCATGATTGCATCATCACTCACACCAGGATGGCACAATCACCAATCACACTAGGATGGTCATACCTCCACAATTATCACTCACACTAGGACGGTCGGTCATATTTAAATACCACCATAGTCATCACTACATCACCATCAATATCATGCAAATTATGTGGACACTTGATCTTGTTAATTAAATTCTTTACTGGTGGGGTGGAACTGAATGTTCTCAAGACTCTCTTTACTATGCGCACGAGAGCCTGTTTTAGCAATACCATCTAGTTTCTTGGATACTCACCCCTAGCACGCACATCCTGTCACTGATTACCCAGCCTATCATCCAGTCCAAGTCCCCTCGATGATTCAATGTGACTAGAGCATGTTCCTTGTTTGGATACTTCAGTATATCATCTTCATTTCCAAACACTCGAATGTCATACTCGGCCCAGCTCTCCAGTGCCCAGGGCAGGACTGTGTGTGTGTGTTGTGTGTGTGTGTGTGTGTTATAAATTTAGTCATAGCTACATTATAAGCTAAACAGCTAGTGATAAATATTTGCGAGTGGGCGACTGGCTAGAATTGGGGGATGACTTACTGCACCAGTGGAAATACACAATCCTGGAATTGAGCTTCCTAAAGAGTGTCTTGTTGAGCCAGTACAGGGGGAGGGTAAAGAGCTGCACAAGGTTGACCAGTAGTCCGCTTACGATGAAAGTGAAGATCAGAAGAAGCACTGTGACCTTCCGCTTTTTCAGCCACCTTAGTAATACTTGAAGGAATTCTCTTATATAACCCATTACACGCCACACGCTAGAAACAAAAAGCACATCAGTCATCCACCAAGACAGTCACAAAACAAATCGGCAACAGACGGCACTGCAACGTAAAAGCGCGTGTTTCATGAATTTGCCCCTCCCCCCTGCCCCATAATATAAAGTGCTATGACACTTTACCTAAATTGAAAGTGTGGCTTCGTCAAAAAATGCGTCAAGCTAACCTGTTAGCACCCTAAACTGTTGTTTCGGCCGATTTTGGCTCCAAAATCATTTCCAGCGTTGAATTCATCATAAATGTAGCTAAAACTGCCAACCCCCACCCAAACCTTCACAAACCCACGAAATAGGGTCAAAATTGAACACTGCTGGTATCTTAAGTTGTAGACTAGTCTTGAAGTAGTTAATTAAGGGATGAACTGTTTATAACATGGGAGCATATTCCAATCATTGACCAGCTGGTAAGGAACTCTTCCCAACTTTTGAATATGATCTCTTGTATTCATGGGGGGGGGGGGGGGTGGGGGTGAGTTGAACAGATCTCTATTGATCGTGTCCACACCATACACCTTATCACTCCTACATGAAGTGATGGTCCAGTAGAAATTCATATGGTGATGCTTGAGAATGGGTACGAGCTGAGAGAGAAGCATCGTTTTTGTTGCTTATAAAAGGGCAAAGTTCAAGTGAATGAAGCTTCACAGATTCTATCACCATTTTCCCTCTCTTTTTTTTGTTGCCTGCTTATGCCTTCTGTATGTGCTGGTGTGAGTTTAGTGCATTTGGGTGGAAAACCCATAATTAAAAAATGCATCGTCCTGTCTGTTTGCTGATTTATGGTTTCACCTTTCAATGGCTGAAGTGGTGGCTCTCTTTCAACATCATGGCACACTCCACTGAGTCAATTATACTATACTCCAAAGAAAATGTCTTTGATTATCAATGAGCATTGCACGTGCACTATATATTGCAGGGACGGATCCAGGATTTAAAAAGGGTGGGGGCTAATATGCAACACATTGTCCGGAAAGTCGCCACATGTGCCAAAATAAGATGCATGCCAAAGCTTGACAGATTTTAGAAGTACAATGAAGAATTATACAGACTCAAAATATTATGAAGATAAAGTACAAAAATTATTGAGTTGCAGCAACATGTGTCGGGGATGACATCAAGCAAGTTCCTCGACAACTTCTTCAGGAGTAAGGTCTATATATTGATGATGGCAGAGCATTGCTAACCCATTCAGTCTTTCTTGCCCCATGGTGCTACAGAGTGGTGTTTTTATCAATCTTAGAGCATGCTAATAGATTATTCACATTCGTAGCTGGTAACAGGAAGTGAGGCCATGTTGTGCAGAAGTATGTAAATGTTAGGGGGGAAATCTTTGTCTGTATGTTGTATATAGGGCTTTTAGAGGGTATCTAACTCAGAGGCCAACTGAGTCTGACTTTCCCACTTTTATTTCCCCGTGTCAAACTCAAAATCAAAAGCTGATGAAAGTGGTAAATCATCTTCATAGAACCCCAAAAGAGAATCAAATGAGTGTGTCACTGTTGGATGCTCCACTAGTGTTTGCTGAAGGAAGTAATAGCATGAACTCAGCAATATGAGATGAAGCTTCAAGGTCTAGCTGCTCTTAGGTGAGTTTCCAAAGAAGCGTGCTATTTTGTCAGCAGTTTGCATCATATTATTTACTTTTCGAACACTGCAACATTTTACTACACAAAGATTCAATCTGTGTGCAGCACAATGGGTATATACTGCCTTTGGATATTGTTTGGTGATATGTGCAGCTGACTTCCCTGCCATAGCACCTGCTCCATCATAAGCTTGGCCTTGAAGAAATTGTGGCTCCAACTTCCATGTAGTCAGCTGCTGCAGCAGATTACTAGCTATAGCCACACCTGTGAATTTTTCTTGTAGAGTGTAACCATCAACAAATCGAATACTTATGGAGAGCTGCTCATCATTGACTGAATCAGCTAACTCAGCTACTCTGATTTTTTGTAAAATTTTATTGCGAATAATATAATCATTGTATTTCTTTACTGGTGTACATTGCATTACGATCACATGTACACAGATGTTCTCTGAGAACTTCATCACCAGCACAGATGCGAAAAATCAACAAGGACAGGAAGTTGCCTCATCTCACTGAACTTTCAGATTCTACTTGAAACCCGTCTTTATGATGTCCTCTAAAAGCAAATGCTTGTATCCCACACAAAATGACAATTGAAGCAATGGAATGGAGCTTTAAGTGATTTCCAGCAATAATTTCAGCTCAGCTTGGAACTAATTTGTTGATCAATGGAAGCCACTCTGTTCTCCTACAGCAGCAAATGCCATTGCTTTCTCCATAGCTAGCTGATGGGATTTCCTACTCTTGGAAAGAAAATAATCATTTAACTTCTCAATCGAATTCTTAAAATTTGTCAGAGGCCTATTGACCAGAACTCCTAACTCTTTTACGGATGCTTCACATTGCCCAAATGGACAAGCAAAATCCACCATCTTGTGACCGAAAATATGTTAGGCCTTTGCCCTTGTCCAACCAACTCTTTAGAAACTTCTGAGCTTTGAAGGTACGTGTGTGGAATTGAAATCCTTCGGTTGGAATAAAATGGTTTTTGAGTCTCATTATTGCTGAGGTTTCTCAGGGATTTTAGTTGTATATACTACCTGGCCTACGAATGTACATCAGGAGGAATTTCACTTGTATCTGAAGCCAAAACACCACTGCTTCCTCCTATACCACTCTCTTCAACATAACAACTGAAGCAAAACACCACTGCTTCCTCCTATACCACTCTCTTCAACAATAGAATTGATACATGTGCCATCACTCTCCTTGCTGCTACACACCATATTTCTTAGCTTCTGTATAGCTTGGCAAACTGGTCAGATCAGTGGAACATTGGCTTCAAAATGCCATGTTGTCACCTTTTCAAAGGGGCAAAACCCCACGTCCAGCACGTATCTGCTAAAAGATCCCTATCAGTACAGAAGTGCAAACTAAGTTGTGCTTGCTAGAGAGACCTACCTACACCTTGGTTTCCACTACTTTCACATTTTGAGCAGAGTCGTTAAGATACTGAGACTTGCGTAGAACCTTTTCTAAAACAATGTCAGTGCTAAGAAAACCAACACTTGTGAGATCTCACTGTGTATTGTTCTCCCTTATGGAGACCACATCAAAGCAGTACAGAGCCACTCTACAAAATTTGTTAAGATTATGAGCTAAACCACAAGAGTTGTTTGATAAAACTACAAATACTTCTGGTGACAAGCTAATAGATTTTTTTATTTCTATTATCAAGTTCGTTAAATCACCTGCAGATCAGCAATGTCTTTCTCATCAACTACAAGATATTCGTCAAACTCCATTTCCATTCTCAAACCTTGCAAAGCATTACTACTATCAAACTATCAAGGCTGTGGAATTCTCTATATACCAGTTCTTGACCTCTCTCAGTCAGTAGCAGTAGCCACAATTAAGCATTTGATCCTACTGAAATTTTTCTTTGATCACTTTATCACTAATTTTGACCACTTTATTATCCACATTGACCCAGATAACGTGTACACATACCACTATCTTTGTCAATGCAGTAAATGTAGCTAACCCTGACAGACCTTCAGATCATTCACCTTCATCACATAATTACTTTCTCATCAAGTTCTGTAAAGTACTTATTATAACTGGTGGGTGCAACGTAGAGATTTGGTAAAGGGTCTGGCACCGCAGGGGGACTGAACTAGCGTGGCAGGTCGTCGCACTTCTGACTGTTTAGCTGCGGAAGGTTGCTACTTCACTTACAACGTGTTTCCAGTCGCTTTACAGTGCGAATAACTCTGTACTGGCCACGCGACATATTCTGTACCATGGCCACTGATAAGAAGGAGCAATCACCATTCTTGGTTGACCCCAGCAGTCTCACCTTTGAGCAGAAAAAGGAGCTCATTACAAGGAATTTACAGGTAGATATTGGAGGGTGGATGTGATATTTGGGCCATAATGTTGATCTTGTAGGAAGTGCTTGGAGAGGATGACCTTGATGAGATGCTGAAGGAAGGCAAGAGCTTGCGCATCTACTGGGGCAGTGCCACTACAGGCAGGCCTCATGTAGCATACTATGTGGGAATCTCCAAGTTAGCAGATTTTTTGAGAGCAGGCTGTGAGGTTAGTTAAGTTTGTGCACGTCCATGGTTCGTGTAAACATCCCCATCAATCCATTTGTAAAGAAAGTCATTGCATCCCCCATTTAACCACTCTGTCACCTGCCTTGCAATAAAGGTGGGTGTTGAGACCCTGCTTTGCAGGAGCCCAGCTATATTGGTGCCTAGGCAGAGAGTGGAGGGCCAGCTCATATGGTGTCTAGGCAGGGAGTGGAGGGCCAGCTCATACAGTGCCTAGGCAGGGAGCGGAGGGCCAGCTCATACAGTGCCTAGGCAGGGAGCCCAGCTCATACAGTGCCTAGGCAGGGAGTGGAGGGCCAGCTCATACAGTGCCTAGGCAGGGAGTGGAGGGCCAGCTCATACAGTGCCTAGGCAGGGAGTGGAGGGCCAGCTCATATGGTGTCTAGGCAGGGAGTGGAGGGCCAGCTCATACGGTGCCTAGGCAGGGAGTGGAGGGCCAGCTCATACGGTGTCTAGGCAGGGAGTGGAGGGCCAGCTCATACGGTGTCTAGGCAGGGAGTGGAGGGCCAGCTCATACGGTGTCTAGGCAGGGAGTGGAGGGCCAGCTCATATGGTGTCTAGGCAGGGAGTGGAGGGCCAGCTCATACAGTGCCTAGGCAGGGAGCGGAGGGCCAGCTCATACAGTGCCTAGGCAGGGAGCCCAGCTCATACAGTGCCTAGGCAGGGAGCCCAGCTCATACAGTGCCTAGGCAGGGAGCGGAGGGCCAGCTCATACAGTGCCTAGGCAGGGAGCCCAGCTCATACAGTGCCTAGGCAGGGAGTGGAGGGCCAGCTCATACAGTGCCTAGGCAGGGAGTGGAGGGCCAGCTCATACAGTGCCTAGGCAGGGAGTGGAGGGCCAGCTCATATGGTGTCTAGGCAGGGAGTGGAGGGCCAGCTCATACGGTGCCTAGGCAGGGAGTGGAGGGCCAGCTCATACGGTGTCTAGACAGGGAGTGGAGGGCCAGCTCATACGGTGTCTAGGCAGGGAGTGGAGGGGAGGGCCAGCTCATACGGTGTCTAGGCAGGGAGTGGAGGGCCAGCTCATATGGTGTCTAGGCAGGGAGTGGAGGGCCAGCTCATACAGTGCCTAGGCAGGGAGTGGAGGGCCAGCTCATACGGTGTCTAGGTAGGGAGTGGAGGGCCAGCTCATATGGTGCCTAGGCAGGGAGTGGAGGGCCAGCTCATGATTAGACGAGCTATATATTAAATAATAAAATTAAAAAATTGATGCAAAGATCTTTGTGGTTGATAAAGATTGATCTTAATTCACACCTGGTCTACTGACTGAAGTCTACTGACTGAAAATATGTTTTGGTCACAGGCTCTCTGTTCTGCACATTGAATATTTATTCATGTTAAACTCGCAGCAGAAATGTCTCTATATATTATATTGTGTGACTGCATTCTCTACATATTTAACTCTAAAACTGGTAGAACTATAAAGTCAAATTCGAACTGATCAAAACTGTAGTCCTCAATGAAGGAGAAGCATCAGCCAATGAAAGCATCTGATGTATTGTATGTAGTGCGGGATCACAGACTGGGTTGAAACCTGTTCCATTACTTACCTGGAAATGGTATTTGCTCTGGCGTTGCAGGTCATAGTTCTGTTGGCTGATCTCCATGGTTATTTGGACAACCAGAAAGCTCCTTGGGAACTCTTGGCACAGAGGACCAAATATTACGAGTTCATCATCAAGGTGACTACCAGGTCGTTTGTTGTTTCTGTCCATGTTAGGGTCTGCCTTTGATGTTTGTGTCAGCCAGTTCCACCCCGACATGACCACATGGTGTTCTCGTGCATGTTGTAGGCCATGTTGGAGTCGATCGGCGTGCCGTTGGACAAGCTGACGTTTGTGCGAGGGACTGACTACCAACTGAGCAGGTGCAGGAGTGTGTGTGTGTGTGTGTTGATGCGAGCATTAATTATATGCGGTGGGTGGAGTGAGTCAAGTCATCATGTCTCGTATGCCACAGAGCAGGATAGTTTCGAGGGAAGATTTGCAGGTGGTGAGGTGTGGATTGTGTGTGTCTTGTGGGAGCCGCACCATGCTCTGCTACTATCTGTCTTGACTAGGGGAGAGGTATGGATTGTGGGAGCCGCACCATGCTCTGCTACTATCTGTCTTGACTAGGAATTTAATCACAAAAACTGTAGGAAATGTCCCGCTAGACGACATTCCTTGGGGAAAATACCATCAATTTAATTGTGAGGGTGTGAGAAATTCAAAAGTCGGTATTGATGCCAGTGCAACACCCCCCGTGTTTAAGTGCAGCAATAAAGACCCATGTGTACCAATTATCACCAGTCAGAGGAACGAGCTGGCTAGATCGTCGGCCACTATGCCTCATTATCCCATCCCGCGCGGTTGGTTGGTACGTGTGCGAAGAAACATGAAAGTTTTCATTATTAGGACCTGTCTTCACCCCGCGACTCCAGGGAAGGCTTCATGGAAGTCTAGCAGCCATTATGGCTACCTGAAAAGCCATTTAGCCATTTCAATCCAACGGGCTAGGTCTGTAAAAAAAAAAGAGGTCGCTCTCATTATAGGAAATTGTAGCTCTACCCACTTCATGGATATAGGATTCAGTGCTCGTGCTGACTCTGCAATAACTTCTCCCAACGGTTGTAGAGAGGACACAAAGCATGGGTACGAAGACACGTTTTTGTTGTTCCAGCGACTAGCTTGTATACACCACAAACTGCTAGCCAATCAAAACATTTGGCCTAATCACACCACTGCTGAAACAACACTACTAAATAGTGGTCGCAAACTTGACCTTTGGTGGAGTTTATCACTCGTGTCTTGGACACTTGTGACCGTGAGCCAACCTAAGGCCAACATGCACAAAGCGCTGTCGCCCTGAGGCCCAGTTCACACAATATGACGCACGCACAAAGCGCTGTCGCCCTGAGGCCCAGTTCACACAATATGACGCACGCACAAAGCGCTGTCGCCCTGAGGCCCAGTTCACACAATATGACGCACGCACAAAGCGCTGTCACCCTGAGGCCCAGTTCACACAATATGACGCACGCACAAAGCGCTGTCGCCCCGAGGCCCAGTTCACACAATATGACGCATGCACAAAGCGCTGTTGCCCTGAGGCCCAGTTCACACAATATGACGCACGCACAAAGTGCTGTCACCCTGAGGCCTAGTTCACACAATATGACGCACGCACTAGCATTGCAAATGCCTTGCATCTTGTGGACGTCGAGCAACTGATACAGCATGTTGCATCAATGCCCTTGGCTTGTATGGACTGGAATTCTGTTCTTGCATCACTTGCAACTGTGTTGGAATCAGAGGCGAGAAATCTCCATTTCTACCAGATGTTCCCCCCCCCCCCCTCTTTCCCTAGAATCTGCTGGCTAGTCAGAACATTGACTAACTGCTGAATCTAGACTTGTGGTCATGACGATAGCCATCACAAGTGTGACCTTTAGTGGAGTTCATTTTATACTGCTGACCATGACCAATAACTCCCTCACTGCTGTAAGTGCCTATAGGCGCAAAATGAATGACGACGCACACACAAAAGTCATAATTCGCTGGAAATGTGGAAAGGGATATTCTACCAATAAACAAATGAATAGCTGGTAGGTAACTAAGGTAATCGAGAGGTCAAAGTCGAAATGGCTGGTCTGAAAAGATGGCATTACCGTTGAACTAAGACAGGGATTTGGAGTAGCTATTTGACGACAACTTCACACTCGCAGACAGCGATGGCAGAGGTGAAGAACATGCTGGGGTGTACCTAGGACATTATGCTGTGCACTCTAGGCAGGTCTCAAACTAGCTGTTTCTGATACCCAGATGATAATGTTCAGTAGATCAGCTTCAAAGTAAGTATAGAGATAGTTAAGATAGCTAGAACAATGGAAGAATTTTCAATTTTCATAGATAGTTCTAGAGAAGTATGGATATACAACTATGATAGAGCAAGGTTGATAGCATGAACATTATACCTACATAGCTCTGGCTATTATAATAGAGCTAGTTCATCATAGATTCTGCATAATATTGCTCTGTGACAGGTTCTGCCTCAGACTTAGAATCTGTATGCCCCAACTGGTTAAGTTTACTCTCCATCAGTTCTCTTCCTCCTCTACTCCCTTCCTCTCCTCCTCTATTCCTCCTCTACTCCTCCTCCTCTACTCCTCCTCCTCTACTCCTCCTCTACTCCCTTCCTCTCCTCCTCCTCTACTCCCTTCCTCTCCTCCTCCTCTCCTCCTCCTCTACTCCCTTCCTCTCCTCTTCCTCTACTCCCTTCCTCTCTTCCTCCTCTACTCCCTTCCTCTACTCCTCCTCTCCTCCTCCTCCTCTACTCTCCTCTTCCTCTACTCCCTTCCTCTACTCCTCCTCTCCTCCTCTACTCCCTTCCTCTCCTCCTCTACTCCCTTCCTCTCCTCCTCCTCTACTCCCTTCCTCTCCTCCTCCTCTACTCCCTTCCTCTCTTCCTCCTCTACTCCCTTCCTCCTCTCCTCCTCTACTCCTCCTCCTCCTCTCCTCCCTTCCTCTCCTCTTCCTCTACTCCCTTCCTATACTCCTCCTCTACTCCCTTCCTCTACTCCTCTCCTCCTCCTCCTCTACTCCCTTCCTCTCCTCTTCCTCTACTCCTCCTCCTCTACTCCTCCTCTACTCCCTTCCTCTCCTCCTCCTCTACTCCCTTCCTCTACTCCTCCTCTCCTCCTCCTCTACTCCCTTCCTCTCCTCCTCCTCTACTCCTCCTCCTCTACTCCCTTCCTCTCTTCCTCCTCTACTCCCTTCCTCCTCTCCTCCTCTACTCCTCCTCCTCTACCTCTACTCCCTTCCTCTACTCCTCCTCTACTCCCTTCCTCTCTTCCTCCTCTACTCCCTTCCTCTCTTCCTCCTCTACTCCTCCCCTCCTCCTCCTCTACTCCCTTCCTCTCCTCCTCCTCTACTCCCTTCCTCTACTCCTCCTCTCCTCCTCCTCCTCTACTCCTCCTCTACTCCCTTCCTCTACTCCTCCTCTCCTCCTCCTCTACTCCTCCTCTACTCCCTTCCTCTCCTCCTCCTCTACTACCTTCCTCTACTGCCTTCCTCTCCTCCTCCTCTCCTCCCTTCCTCTCCTCCTCTAATACCTTCCTCTCCTCCTCCTCTACTCCCTTCCTCTCCTCTTCCTCTACTACCTTCCTCTACTACTCCTCCTCTACTCCCTTGAAATAACAAGTGAGAAGACATTATATAAACATATTCATGTTAGTTGTGGTTTAGTTGCTAGGCAAAAAAATTCGCACAATGTTGGTCAATTCATGGGCAATCTAGTGATATACATATGGTTGCTAGGTACATTTCTCTATTTTGAAATTTTTTGAAAATGTATCTATTTCGAAAATGTATCAATTTTCCTTTGTGAAGTTGCAGTGAGTGGGTAGTGTGTGTCGTGAGTGGGTAAAGTGTGGGTGGTGAGTGGGTAAAGTGTGGGTCGATATATGCCCTCAATTTTGTTATCTTTGTTTGGGTTAGTAATAGGTACTCTCTTACTAAAAATTGGTTCACAACATGACACACAAGATATGTGTAGCTTGCAGCATTACTGCAGTCCTCCTTTATCTGAGGTTAGCTACAAAATGGATGCTGAAAGGATATGGCTGAGGCTGTTACAGACCTCCCGTGGATATGGGAGGTGTCCAACATGCTTGGAGAAGCTTCTGGTACTCCCCCCCCCCCCTCCCCCACTCTTGCCTCCTAAGTCAAAGCAACCCCACACTTCTCGTTCTCCACCTCCTCATTATAGCCAAGAGCAAAAGCAAGTCGAGCTCCTCGCCACTGGATTGACGAATTGTCATCTAGTGCGCTTGGTTTTGGAACATCGGGATTGACATTCATAAATCAGTGAGAGGAGTTTACGGTCCTGGGTATTGTGCGCAGGCGAACCGCTCTGAGCTACGCGATGCAACACTTGCTAGTGTCATGTTGTGAGCTGGCCCTGATTCTGTGCTAGCCTTTCTTGCATGTTGATGCACTTGCCTCTCTGTGAATCCACTTACAGGGAGTACACACTGGACGTGTACAGGATGACGTCAGTAGTCACTGAGGTAAGTGGACATCTTGTCATTGTTGTTGTTATTTTATTGCTTAACCTATGACCCTCAACTTGAGATTTTGAATTTTGAATTTTTTTTGTAATCTCTGAAACAGTTTGTAACAGTAGAAAGCTATGAAGTGCCAAGTTGCACTGCTTTTACAACAAAGTGTACAGCGAAGTAATCCACTTACAGGAGCAGCTCTTTCTCTCTATCTCTAGAACAGAGAGATTCTGAGTAATTCCAGGTAAGCGTAGATGCCTGTGAAGCTTTCCTCTGCAGAAGGGCTTCCAGGAACAGCAGTCCAAGGCATGGAAGAGACCGTCCATGACGGCAGTTGCGATTTTTTCTTCCATTTTGTTCGCATCCCGTCAAACCTGAAATTAAAATTTATTTATTTATATACTTATTTATTTATTTAGTTGAATATTAATTATCTCTAGCATGATGCCAAGAAGGCTGGAGCAGAGGTGGTGAAGCAGGTGGAGAATTCTTTGCTTAGCGGTCTCCTCTACCCGGGTCTGCAGGTAAATGGTTGGGAGGGGAGTCCATGCAGGGTGACTGACTATCTCCATGCACAGAGGGTGCTCTGCAGTGGTGTAATTGAAGTTTATCCTTACCTTCTCTCTCTCTGTCCTAGGCACTGGATGAAGAGTACCTCAAGGTCGATGCTCAGTTTGGAGGCGTGGATCAAAGGAAGATTTTCACCTTTGCGGAAAAGGTGAGGTGAAGGAATAAAAATCTCCATCCCTTGATTGGTAGATTGTTGTTGTATTGTTGTTGTGTTGTTGTTGTGTTGTTGTTGATGTAATTGTGTGTGTGTGTTCCTACACGAATATCTTTTAGTACATGCCTCGGCTGGGTTACAAGAAGAGGATCCATCTGATGAATCCCATGGGTACGTCTGTAGGATAAGCAGCAACACGTATTTATCCAACTCCTCATCTCTCTAGTCCCTGGCCTGACTGGAGGCAAGATGAGTTCATCAGATCCAGTAAGTGTCGCATGATCGGTGACACATGGCTCACCGACCTATCAGGACACTAGTAGTGATAGCAGTACAGTTAGGGATATACTGAGATATACCCCTCTTTCCCCAAGCATTTTGAAATCATTGAATTAATTTATGGCTCACTGACCTATCAGGACACTAGTAGTGGTAGCAGTATTTTTTTATTTTTTTTAGTGGGGGGGGGGGGGGTATACTGAGATATACCCCTCTTCCCCCAAGAAATTTGAAATCATGGTGTTAATTTAGTAAATATTCAATCCTAGTGAAGGAACCCCTCGGCCCTCGGCCCTCCCAAAGCCCTGTGTAGCACACAGAATAGATCTCTTTATTTTCCCTCAGGACTCGAAGATTGATGTGCTGGACAGTGCTGAGGATGTGAGGAGGAAGCTGAAGAAGGTTAGTTCATGGCAGCTTCCTATGTATACATACCCAACCATGTGTCACACATTGACACCCAACCATGTGTCACACATTGACACCCAACCATGTGTCACACATTGACACCCAACCATGTGTCACACATTGACACCCAACCATGTGTCACACATTGACACCCAACCATGTGTCACACATTGACACCCAACATGTGTCAACACATTGACACCCAACCATGTGTCAACACATTGGCACCCAACCATGTGTCACACATTGACCCAACCATGTGTCACACATTGATATCCAACCATGTGTCAACACATTGACACCCAACCATGTGTCAACACATTGAAACAATTGTATTGGGTTTTCTTGAACTAGCTCTACCAAAAATGAATAATTCCATTTCAGTGTCGTGGGAAAATAATATTTTTTATTCATCTTCTACCTCTGATTAGTAATTAGAATATTCACCAGCTGAGTCTAGGCTTCTAGGCTGCAAATAGAACTCTAGGCATATTTGGAGTAAGGCAATGCAGTGCAAATTCATTTGCCGCACGTTGTTACTGCCTACTAGGCAGCGGACTAGCTGCAAGATACAAGTCAGAAAGGTGCATATGAAGGAAGAAACCGTGCGTGCAGGCTGGCCCGGTAAAGGAAGAAACCATGCACGCAGGCTGGCCTGGTGAAGGAAGAAACCATGCACGCAGGCTGGCCTGGTGAAGGAAGAAACCATGCTCGCAGGCTGGCCTGGTGAAGGAAGAAACCATGCTCGCAGGCTGGCCCGGTGAAGGAAGAAACCATGCTCGCAGGCTGGCCCGGTGATGGAAGAAACCATGCTCACAGGCTGGCCTGGTGATGGAAGAAACCATGCTCGCAGGCTGGCCTGGTGAAGGAAGAAACCATGCTTGCAGGCTGGCCCGGTGAAGAAAGTAACCATGCTCGCAGGCTGGCCCGGTGATGGAAGAAACCATGCTCGCAGGCTGGCCCGGTGAAGGAAGAAACCATGCTCGCAGGCTGGCCCGGTGATGGAAGAAACCATGTGCGCAGGATGGCCCGGTGATGGAAGAAACCATGCACGCAGGCTGGCCCGGTGAAGGAAGAAACCATGCTCGCAGGCTGGCCCCGACCATGCCTATCAGTGGTGGGAAAGACCAGTGAAATGGTGGAGGTTGCGAGGTTTTGGTTGCTGCTCTCCCCACGAGCAGGATAGCGACAATGACACAGGCTCTCTTGTTTTCCCGGTGCTGCTGATACATTGGTGTCCAGCATAGCCTTGCTGGAGCTGCTCGGAAAGCTAGACGTGTGTTGTTGACGTACAAACACGTACCTCATGCTTGCCTGCCCTCTTCGTTGTTAGAGGTGGAGGGTGCTGACATTTTCTTTCCCATGTTTTGGATGTAGGCACCATCGCTTCAGGTATGCTGGCGGGATGCTCGTGTCTGCATTGAGTTCTTCCCCCACACTTCCTTCCGAGGTGGGTTGTGGCACAGGATAGCCAGGTCGTCTGCCAAGTCATATCATCTGCCTAGCCCTGCAAAGCCAGGTTGTCTACATATCCAATAGGTCGTCTGCAAAGTCAATGTCATCTGCCAAGCCAGGTTGTCTACATAGCCAGGTTATCTACATAACTAAGTCTTAGATCTTGCGCAAAGTTATGTCATCTGCCAAGCCAGGTCATCTGTCTCAGGTTATCTACATAACCAATAGGTCGTCTGCATAGCTAGGTCATCTGCAAAGCCAGGTCATCTATTATATACAAAGTCATACTTTTTGGACATTGTTTCTCGAAGGTCCATACATGTGGGTAGTGAACAGCATGTGAGAGAGAGAGCACTGAGTGTGCGGAGGCCCTTCTTCAGTGTTCTCACCCTGCTCTGCTCTCCATGGCTAGCCTTTAGTTATTAGAACAAATTTTAATCCTGTTTGTAATAGGGTGAATATTAATTGCATGCAAAAAAAAAAAAAATTGTTGACTTTATATTTACCAAGAAATGTCTCATTAAAACAGGGAAAATCTTAATTAATGGTGGCAAAACAAAATGTTGATTTAGCACGACACATAAATGGAACTTTGTGTGGCCTAGCAAATGTTTGTGTGTTCCATCGGCAGCAGCCTTCAGGATCTGTAATCTGTAAATATGTTGCTGTACAGACATTTTGTGAGCCTGGCAAAGTGGAAGGAAATGGCATCCTTGCTTTTGCACAGTATGTGTTGTTCCCCATCCTAGCCGGCCAAGGTGAGTAACAAAGGTTTTGGTGATGCGTGCTGCTCGTCCTAGCCTGGTGACTCACTCCATCTCGGCCCTTATTCTCAGGCTTTGTGATAACAAGAAGCGAGAAGTACGGAGGCACTGTGAGCTACTCGACCTACGAGGAGCTGGAAGAAGCCTACGTCAAGGAGAAGGTGTACCCGACAGACTTAAAGAATGGAGTGACTCACCACCTGATCAAGGTACTGGTACTGCCACTCCCATGCCTCGTGGTTGCTATGTGATCTTATATAAATTCACATGTGCAGCTGTTAGAGCCTGTTCACAAGAAATTTGCCACCGACCCTGAATTTCAGAAGACAAGAAGGCTCGCTTATCCTGAACTAGCAAGTAGGTCAATTCCCTCATGCTTCAAAATGTGACCACTTCACTGTCCCTATTTCTCCATCCTCCTCTCTTTCTGTCCTTCACCTCCACTTTCTCTCCCTCCCTGCACTTCTCCTTCAACTTCAGATGATTCTGAGAGACCCGTGGACATATCCAGGTTGGACATACGTGTGGGCCACATTGTGTCCGTAGAGAAGGTATGCATCGTGGCGTCGACCTGATAACCAAGCCTCTGAGTTTCGGCTTGTTTGATAGCATGCACACAAACATACACAGCACCCAGATGCAGACTCTCTCTACGTGGAGAAGATCGACCTGGGGGAAGCCGGTATGAAATAAAGCTCCTTATTGGAGTGTTGCAGTGTTCAGTGATGTGGAGACAAGATGTGTGCTGGTATTATTCCCGATGAAGGCTAGAGCATCTGGTCGAAACGTCGAGAGAATACAATTTAAGTGGATTATTGAGAAGGTTATTGTGTGGTTTGTTGCAGAGTGTAGAACTGTGGTGAGTGGTCTGGTAAAGTATGCAGCCATGGAAGAGCTGCTGGATAGGGACGTGGTCGTGTTGTGCAACCTCAAGTCTGCCAAGATGAGAGGTATAATGTTGTCAGGGAGGGAGATGTTTACCTTTATTTGACTCTACCCGTCCATCACTGCCTCCAGGAACTCTCTCCCAAGCTATGCTGTTGTGTGCTTCCACGTAAGTAAGTTGGTCTGCTCAAGTGGCCATTCTTCTCTCTCTGGTGTGGCCATTCTGTTGTTGTTGTTGTTGATTTGCATCTGCCTCTCAGGGAAGGAAAAGTGGAACTCCTTGATCCACCCCAGGGTTGTAAGCGTGGTGAGCGTGTGTTTGTGGCTGGCTATGAGCAAGTGATCTGTGGAGGTATGCAAGTAGTGGTCTCTCTCATAGCAAAAAAACTCTCATAGCAAAAACAAAAAAAAAGTGTTACTGCCTTGTTCATTTTTATAGCACCTGATGAGCAAATCAACCCGAAGAAAAAGATTTTTGAGAAGATTCAGGTGCTCTTCATTTTAAATGCATTTTCTGTTTGTTTTTGTGTTTCAGTATTCAGTTTCGTCATTTCCCCTTTCCCTCCCCGACCTTTGACCGACCTTTGATCTCTCCCTCTACAGCTCGACCTTTCTACTTCAGATCGGTGTGAAGTCACTTATAAAGGAGTTCCGTTACAAACTGCTCTGGGCAATATTACTGTGAAAAGCCTTCAGTCAGCAAAAATCAATTAACAAGATATAATTATGTGTGGCATGTGCTGTGACACTATCTGTATGGTTTATGTTCCTTCCATGACATGAAGTACCTTATGGCGAGATATCTTGCTTGATGTGATTGAGAGCAAGAGTGATGATTGTGGAGGTGGGCATCTGTCTGAGCTATGGAGTGATGATTGTGGAGGCCACTGTGTATATTGCAGTGCCTCAACATGGCTTGCTGGGTGATGGTGGACAAAGAAGATTTTATTATGCACCTAGTCTTTATTCTTAGAATTAAGGGTGTGTCCGAAATATTATTTCCTTTATCAACCTGCTTTTACCAAGCTGATGCCCTGTTAAAAATTATTCAAAGGAGAACCTTGAGGATGTTCCTTTTGGTATCTTCAAGGTCTTCAAGAAAATGGGAGGCGGGGGATGTTGCCTTAGAGCTATTAAATTTAAAAATGTTGATGTTGAAAGGGATTCTTGGACCAAGCTTCTTAATGGTGGTTGCACCTATTATATAGCTCCAAAAATACTCCCAGCTTGCTTTGAATTCTTCATTAAGATAATGAACTGGCAATTGGCAGACCCCAAAAAATAAAGAAAGTTGGGGGAGGGGCTTCCTTATTTACACCAAGCTGCAATATTATGATTTGTGGTAAAGGGTCGTCCAACTGGTTGTGGTAGCCCAAGGCAATAGGCTCTAGCTAATAAGGTAAGGTAAATTACAATTAATAGGCTGGTGGCAGAACGTCAATTTTGAGCTTGGGTGTGTTTTGGAGTACATACAATGTTTTATTGCTGATTCTGGTAGTACAAACCCTACTGAATCCAAATCCACTTGATGCCACTCTGTCACCCTTGGGCAAAAATTTTTAAATTCAAAATGGCCGCCATGAAAACTGCTATAACTATGTGAAAACTTCACCTAGAGACTTGTTTTCAGTGCCAAATCATACATTTTCTTTGTCAAGGAATCATTTAACACACATAGAAAATCTGTACCTCTACTCTGTTATGGTAGTTTATTAACTTTGTCTTTTTACATGCTACAATATACCCTTGATTATATTTATTACTATTTCCTAGTTTAGCAATTATATATTTTATTGATCAGCAAATTTCATAATTTTGAGCGCACCGACTATGGATACATTTCTTATTTCTTGAGGTAAAATCATGCAAAAAATTATATATTATATATATATTTCTAGCAGGCACCACCTACTAGCTATATACAATCTAGCTGCTCGAAGAATTTTTTTTTGCTATGTGATTATAACCATAATTATTTTAATAATTAGCTCTGCATTTTTTTATGCAATCAACAACAGCAGGTTAAGGAAGTTCAGAGAGCACATGCAGAAAAAGTTTCAGGTTTAGCTATTAGCAGGTAAGTAAAATATGTGTCTAGTGGTACAGAGTAAACATCTTTGGTGATGGTTGACTAACATGCATATTTATTTTCTCTCCATTTCTAGCTATAACAGGACATGGCATCCCAGTCACAGCTCAACACACATTGTCTGTTTATGAACTGCAGTGGTAGCAATAACCTGCTTATAGCTGCCCTGAAAGACTGCATAGCATTATACAAGCTAGTAAACGAAGAGGTGATGGTTTACATGTTGACCTAGAGGTATTGCTAGATGATAGTTGTAACACACTGTATCTACATAGAACTGTGTCTCCACCTATACCTCAAGCACTCACATAAAGCGTTTCCTGTCATGCCACACTAAAGCAAAAGAAGAACCAGTTTTCAAGAAAACTTGTCGGTCACACATTAGCCCTTTTTGTTTCAAAGATCAATGTTTGATATGTGGAGAACAATGTTATACCAAACCGGATTCAAAACACAGGGTGGTCATGGTTGCAACCTGCCATGGCAGGTCATCAGTTGACATCACAGCAACAGCAAAGAAGCATTCTGAATTTATTTCAGAGTTGCTTGCAGCACATGTCTTGTCAGGCTGTGACACAGTAGCATGTTTATTTGGGATAGGGAAAGGTACAGTTGTGAAAATCCTCAAGGGAGGCTACAAATTGGTGACTCAATGCTCTCAGAGAGCAGATATTATCACAGAAGCTACTCTCTTTTATGGTGCTTGTTATGGATCACGGGAGAGACAAGACATGTCTGCAGTTCGTTTTGATGTTTGGTCATCTAAGATGGCCAATAAAAAAATAACCTCAGCCCCAGAATTAAAATCACTGCCACCAACCACTGATGCTTTTAAGCAACATGTTCACAGAGCTCATTTTCAAGCTACAATATGGCGGTCTACCTTAGATGCTGACCCACCAGTACTCGATCCTTCACATCACGGATGGTTATGTGACCAAACATCGAACATCCTACTTCCGGTTCCTCTTTCTGCAGATGTTTCACCAGCTCCACTTGATGTTCTGAAGATGATCAGATGTACATGCAGCTCAGCATGACCTTGTTCGACCAACAGATGCATGCTGCAAGACTGTCTTGCTCCATGTTTTGTGGCTGTCATGCCATGGAAGAATGTCAAAATGACCAAACGAAAAATGTATTTGCAAATGACAATGATGAACTTGACAACTGATAAGGCACTGTATCTATTAGCAATTGTGGAAACAAGAATGAAGATTGTTATTCGGTATATGCGAGTAAATCAGTTGACATTGCACAAAATATATCTGTTTTAGTGTTGTCTGCAATGAGGGTTGACCGTCAGTTGATAGGGACTCTTTGATCACGTTTTTTCCCCTTCACATATGGTATTTAGCTAGCTACTTAGTTTTCAGCAATTTGAATTCAGTAATAAAAAAATAATAACAGAGTGGGGGTACAGGTTTTCTGTGTGTGACAAAGAAAATGTATGATTAGGCACAGAAATGAAGTCTCTAGGTGAGCCATTTTTCAGTTTTCTTGGCGGCCATTTTGAATTTTGCGTATAAATTTTTTTGCCCAAGGGTGACAGAGTGGCATCAAGTGGATTTGGGTTCAGTAGGGTTTGTACTACCAGAATCAGCAATAAAACATTGTATGTACTCCAAAACACACTGTTGTCCACGGCTGCCAGACTATAAAAAACAAACAAACGTAACAAATCTGTTGAACCAGTCTAGTCCTGACGCCCACAAAGACGCTGCATTTCCTCTCTGATTTATTTATTGTTTAGTTGTTTCTGTACATTCTAGTAGTGAGCGGTGGAGGACTACTATATATAACCAGAGTTCTACAATGGCCAACTCAGACCTTTATTGTTGTTGGACACGCCATGCACCAGCACATGCCATGTCTTCTTGCTGGTGTTGACTACCCACACCATTGTGTCCACTGCACAACAACAAATTTTCCCCCAGCTGCAGTCTCGACTTGGTTAACAGTTGCACAGGAGAACACCAACCAAACAACAGGTGTAATTATTGGTAGAGGATCAGCTGCAGCCTCCTTTAGACTTAGTAGCAGTTGCCCACGAATGAAAACTCCACAAACTGAACAGGTGCATTAGAACATCTTCTGATCAAGTTTTTATGAATGGACCTATTTTAGGCAAGTTATTGTAAGTATGACAACAAATTATTTAAAAATAAGCTACTATATATATCATTAAAATCACCTCAATAATCAACTTCAAATTTTATCTTGACATTACGAATAGATGCTCTAGTCTTCATCAGGAATAATGAGACGTGAGTCTTAGCGTCTCGTTATTCCTGATGAAGGCTAGAGCATCTAGTCGAAATGTCGAGTGAATACAATTTGAACTTATTGAGAAGGTGATTTAATGTTATTATGTCAACTGAGAGTTTATTGAGTATATATATATCATCATCATTAATAGTAGTATATAGTTAATCTTGATACTGCTGAGCCTGTTAGGCCACCACATATACACTACAGCACAGTGTGAGACTATACAGTAACTAACACCAAGAACAATCTATATTATCAACACTACTTAATTATACTAATAGTTACGAGTGTCCCGCTGTTCAAGGGGAGGGGGGGGGGGACCAAAGGTTATGCCTCAGCTTACCACATACAACAGTTCCTTTCTCCTTTGCCACCATTTCCCTACCCAATACATAACACACTCGCCCACCTCCTCCATCACTGCATTACTTACTCCCTCCACATCTTCCCCCAAAAACAATGCCACCTTTCCATCCTTACTCACTCTTCTAAATTCATCCAGCCACTGTCCTGCCCCTACAATTCTGCGCACCTCATCCATCAGTACCAGCCGATCCCTCTCAAATTCCACCAAGAAATGTTCCACATCATCCCCTGCTCCACTATCACACATGATACACCTCTCATCCACCCCACATCTCTTCTTATCCTCTAACAACCCAGCTGATGTAGTCCTGTCTAAATTGCAAACGCACACCTTCCTGACCATGCATGGACCTCACATACCTCTCCACCCCTGCACCATTCTTTGCCAATTTATAAAACTTCAGCATACTCTTGCCGTTGACTTCCTCCTCCCAATCCTTCTCATTTCTCACCTTCACTTTCCCCTTCTTACGTACTGGACAAAAACAAGAGCATTTAAAACCATGACCCTTGCCACTTTTTTGTGCCTGTGTCATTGGGGGTCATCGGGATCAGGTCGATGGCTTTCCTGGAGGAGCTCAACCTCAGGATAAGGCAAAGAATTGGGAGGTGAATACCCACGTGCTCACCTCTTTCAGCATCTCTCAGTGGCAGTCCAGTGGGGGAATGCCTCGTCTATTTTAGGGTCAGTCGGGAGTTAAACTTGTCGTTGGCTTTTTATTTATTTGGTTATTACTTTGGTATTTTTGTAATTGATATTTATTAATAGTAGTAGTAGTAGTGGTAAATATATAAGGCGTAACTATATGAGCTAATATAATATAGTTATTATTATTATTATTATTACTATTATTACTATTACATACTCGAGACTTAAATGCATCTTGTATATATCACTACATGATACTATAGTCAAGCAAAAAACAACAAAAAAACACACTATTATTTGCCAAGTGGATAGCCATGGCAACCCTGATGGTATCGTCATCCATCTTCAAACCCAGGGATGAGATGGGGAGGGCATTTAGTCATACCGGATTCTTTCGACAGCCAAAAGCCGGGCTCAAGCCTAATCATCAGGTGCATTGTGCAAACAAAGATTCCACAGACTTCCATGTATGTATCCCAGGATTTCTGGAAGCACGCTGCATGTCCAGATGGGGGATTGCTATAGACTGTGCTGAAAGGTCATCCACAAAAAGGACAGAGTGAAAACAAGTGAGGTGGCAGGATGGCTTGGACCAGGTCATGAGTGGCAGCCAGCAGCTGAGGCCAAGAAGGCAGAGGGAGCAAGCTGCACTGCACTCCTGATTCCAAGACCTCCTACAGACCTACACCAACAGGGAGAGTGGCCTCAAGAACGGACATCCTGAGAAATTAATGTTAGTGATACCACTCACAATTGACTTGAGACTCTCATCATAATCTATCAGGGCTGAAGAGAGAACACATGGAGAAGTCCTGAGGGTGTATAGAAGCTCAGGGATAGAAAATGTATTTCGCAGAGCAGGATTAAGGCATCCTGAGCACACACGAATCTGAGTCTGCCCCAATGACCTCAAGGGCACTGATTTTGTCCCCGAGAACAGTTGAGACAGAATCCACGCTACCCAGTGGAGAACCCAGGAGACAGGCATCAGAGGGATCAACCACATGAGCTCCTGGGAGAGAGCATAAGATGGTTCTTCTCGAAACTGCATCATGGCAAATGATCTCAAACTTATCGTTGTTCAAAATTAACCCAATCTTTTCAGGTTGCTCAAGATCATGAATTATATCTTCCATTGTGTCTGAGGCCATCGAGTCATTGGGGGTCATCAGGAACAGGTCGATGGCTTTCCTGAGGGAGCTCAGCCTTGGGATAAGGCAAGAACTGGGGAGGTAAATGTAAATATTAAAAAATAAATAAAAACTATTATATATTTGTAAATTAAAATATTTGTAAATTAAAATATCATATAGGCACACTAGCAGACTGACTGGTACCGAGCACAGCTGCAGTGTTCCCACACTAGTTTTCTCATATTGACCACAACCATCCTTTATCATTTTAAATCATCACTTTGGTGCACGTGATTTTTTAAATGGTAAAGGGTCATCTAACTGATTGGTCCACATAGTTGTTTCAAATAATTATAAACAATAAAAAAATGATCGAGAGAAACCTTCAGGATTTAATTTGATGTCGGCTGAAAATAATCGTAATTACTACTGCTACTTCTAATAATAATAATAGCAAGATATACTAGTATATTAATTTAAATGTATATAGACCATAAAATCCTATGTTTTGTTATACTTTGGTTGGACTTGGATGAATCTTGTGTAGACAAACCTTTGCCTTCCTGGTGGATAGGAAAGAGGATCAAGATCATAATGGTAGTCAGTTAAAGTTGTTCTTGCCCCCACTAAGGTGGTGGCGGTTATTCAGTCTAGTTGTGCGGGCACATGTGGCCTTCATGGTGTGCTGCTCTGCATCATTTCATTAGCACGGAAGGGAAGCTAAAGAATTCCTTCTGCCTTTGGGTATGGTTGGTGTGGAGAAGAAGCTAACTTTACAGCACAAACAGGAAATGATTGTCTCTCATCTCAGTTATGTCAGTCACATGGCCCCTTTCAGATTTGCATTAGTTGCTCCTGTTGCCAGCAACTTGATGCATTTAGAGCAGCGAGTGATTTCATGCCACCAGAACAAATTTATAATGCTAATGTTCTCAGAGCCTTCACTACGGAAGGGTCAGCAATGCCAGACTACATATTATATTAGAATAATATAAACAATAATAAACAAGAAGACTGTAGCCAGGTGTATATATACTACAAGCACTTAGATAAACCTTTACCAAATCAACACTTTCATAATGGCCTTCATGGTGTGCTCTGCATCATTTAATACAGAAAACCCATGCACCCCAACTGGTTCCTTGTATAGATCACATCATCCTACCCAGGTCAGAAGGGGAGTGGCGAAGAGCTCGTATGATAGAGCCAGGAAAGTAGTGACAGAGGAGGAGGAACTTACGGAAGGAAACTTTGTCCCTGCTTCAAAGAGACCACCTTTGATGGAAACCATAGCTGCAGTGGAAGAGATAGCCAGGAAGCTGGAGGATAATAAGGCACTGGCTTTGAAGAATATGTGGAATTTTGAGTTAGGAAGCCAAAGGACACACCTGATGAAGGAACAGAGGAAGGCCCTGGGAGAGTTGAGGAGGATGGAAGAGATCATTATCCTACCAGCAGATAGGGGAAGACAATGGTCCTGATGACAAAAGAAGGTTACAATGCAAAGCTAACAGAAATGCTGGAGACCAAGACATATGGAATACTGAATAAGGATCCTTCCAAGACACAGGAAAGCAAGGAGAGTCGTGTGCTAAAGAATTTGGAGAGGACGAGAGAAATAAGAACTGCCTTATGCAATAGAATTCAGCCCACTGGAAGTAGACCACCACTGATTTATGGGCTTCCCAAGATATATAAACTGGAAGTTGTATCTTGTGTAGGAGCACTGTCGCATAAACTTTCCAAGTTCTTAGCACAGTTGATATCACCTCTAGCTGGCAATACGAGTTCATATGTGAAGGATTCTGGGCATTTTATCAGATTATTCATGCTTGACATGGGATAAGTGTCTTGTCCGTTTTGATGTTTCCTCTCTCTATACCAATGTTCCCATAGATGAGGCTGTGGAAGTAATTTTTGGATGAAAGACAAGATTGCATGAGAGGACAGCCTGACAGGATTTCTGAACTGTTGGGAGTTGTGCCTAAAATCCACTTACTGCATCCAGGAAAATACCTCGAGCAGAAAGAGGGTGCAGCAATGGGCTCTCCTGTATCTGCAGTGGTAGCCAACCTTTACATGGAATTCTTTGAGGAATTCAATTGGCACTCACAACTGCCCCACTGAAGCCAATGTTTTGGAAGAGATATGTGAATGATACCTTCTGCATTATTAAGAAGGGAAGGGAAGTGAACAAGAGTTGTTGGACCATCTGAACATCATCAGGCCATCCATAAAGTTTACCATGTCTTGAAGTGGACGGTCCGTGCCCTTTGATGATTGCCGCCTACACAGGAAGGAAGATGGAAGGCTAACTGCAACAGTTTACAAAAAACCCACGCACACCAACTTGAACTGGTATATATAGATCAATCCAGTGGTGAAGAGCTTGTAGCAGGAGAATAGTGATGGAGAAGGAGGACCTATGGAAGGAAGATCGGGTCAATTGAAGAATAGTCACCCGAGCGCGGCTATTCTTCAGAAGATCCCGGCCCGGGTGACTATTCTATAGAAGATCCCGGCTCGGGCTAGGGCTTTCTCTCAGAATGCATTCCCGAGCCTGTGATCTCCAATTCCCAATGCTCGGGTGACTATAATTATATACTTCAGAAGATCCCGGCCCGGGTGACTATTCTATAGAAGATCCCGGCTCGGGCTAGGGCTTTCTCTCAGAATGCATTCCCGAGCCTGTGATCTCCCCCAATGCTCGGGTGACTATAATTATATACTTCAGAAGATCCCGGCCCGGGTGACTATTCTATAGAAGATCCCGGCTCGGGCTAGGGCTTTCTCTCAGAATGCATTCCCGAGCCTGTGATCTCCAATTCCTAATGTAGATCTAGCTCGGGTGACTAGGTTCCGACTATTCTTCAGAAAACATCGTCCTCGGCCCGGGTGACAATTCTTCAATTGATCCGGAAGATCATCATTTGAATATGATTTTTTTATAATAGAGAATGGTTATCCACAAGCCTTCATCAGGACTCCCACAATTTTTCTATTTTATTCAGTAGTTATTTATTTATTATTTTAAATATATTTTTTAATATTATTGTATTTAATTTTATTGTTTATTAAATGTTTAATCCAAATGTATATATATAACAGATTTTAATTTTTGCCAAACCCACTTCACATGCTGGACACGTGTGGCAAATAAGTTTGAGAAGATTGATAAGATTGATTGGTATCCATGATTTGAAATGGCAAAGGGTAGTTGTGGTGTACGTCATTGACAACTAAACCCAATATGTATAGAGGTGTTTATATATAGTTGTGTGTGTGTGTGTATAAGCTGTGAGAATGTTTGAGCAGTTGCTGAGCAACCATCTATATAGATCACCGTCAAATTCGTTTTGTGCACTCGTATCTCGACAAGTCAGCACATATATATTTTGTTTTGTTTATTGAGTCCACACCTGCCAAAGGCTCTGCTACATCCACTTTCAAGGGTTTGAACAGTTAACAGGAAAGCTCACAATTCAAATGGCAGATGTCTCCTGCTTGTTAAAAAACACACTTGCTTCTCGGTAAATCAGTTATACACTTGTTCTGCAGGTAACACTCAAGTAAGCTAGCTACACTGAACTGACAGATCCTTACATGCTTGATGAGCACGGTCCTTGTGATTTTATCAGCAATCTAGAAGCAGATTAGTCATACATGAGCAAGGCATTGAAAATTTGGAGGGTCCTCTGATACATAGTGATCCTCGAAGGTGAATTAATACGAAATTTCAAGTCTGCCAGTTCCACTATTTTAGCGAAGATCAATGCACATCAAGTGTTAGCGTTGTCTGCAGGTGGGTGCCCTAACTTGGCTACATGAATGAGGGGCATACTCATTTCTCCCTTCCCCGTACAATTGATTGCGACTGGAAAAGTTGGTACAACATCCTCCACCAAATGCTGCCATGCCATTTCTGTATACAAACTTTCGTTTCCAAAGTGAAAAATGAGATGACTAAAAAGAGTGCACAAAAGGTCCTGATAAACCTGACAAACCGCACGTGCGTATTAGCGGCCTCAACGTGACTAACAGCTTAAAAAACAAACAAACAAAAAACACCACCACCACCAACAACAACAACAACAGTAAAAACACAAAAATTAAAAGATTTGGGCTGTTATTTCCGTTCATATTTCTTTGCCAGTTGAGCGGCTAGAGAGGAATAGTCAGCGGCAGAGTCGGCTACTTTAGCTGTTTTCTCCTCTATGGCACTCAGCTTCTTCCTACGCTCGTCCAAGGACTAAGGGAGGAAGGGAGAGAGGGAGGGAGAGAGGGAGGGAGAGAGGGAACAATCATCACTAGCACAGAGAACATGCATCTACACACATCCTAGTTTTTGTGTGGTGGCTAGTTATTTCAAACTTGAGCACAGAAGTGTGCCTAACACATGCAGTTCTGATACTATGCAAGTGCATAACATATCAACCACAGTTGCACACAAAGTTCCGTGCAATGTCAGACCACGCCAGGTCATTTGTTAAAGCAACCACTCTCAAAGATGTGCCATCTAGAGGGTAACAAGTCCTGGATCCATACCTACATATACTAATCTATGTGGATCCTCAACATGCTTGGAGACAAGACCAATATTAAGCTGTGTCATGTGACCATGTTGCAACCCACCACTAAGTTCTTATTCATCCGATCAGAAAGCCCTCCTCCTCCTCCTCCTCCTCCTCCTCCTCCTCCTCCTCCTCCTCCTCCCTGAGGCCTCTGGGTGCTAGAGGGAGATGGTCTGTTGCCATATATGAGCTTGTCCTTATCCGCAGAAGGTCTCCTCTCGTATGTGCCATCCACTTCTGTCCTCCCTTGTGAAACTCGATGGCCTTCCTTGCCCCCATAGGCCCTCGCTATCTGTCCGTCTACCTTGGAGAGGTTACCGATGGCCCGGAGGGCAGATTTGCCAACTGCAGGAGGCAAATATTTATAGGGTGGCATGTCAGCAAGTACTTGGGATTGGGTTGGATGGGTTCATCGATCAGAGAGAGTGACAAATGCTTAGCATTTCAAGAGTGATCATAGCTATCTATAATTACCCCATGCCTTACTGTGGAAAGCAGTGTAAAATATGTGCTATATACATATATACATATAATTATACTACATATATATAAATATGCATTTGTGTCTAATTTGTTGCCTCTGTTACAGTTTTTGAAGCATCCCCCCCCCCCGTAATGCCCTCCACTTCTACCAACCAAGTGATGTCAGTTACTTCTTTTGTCAAGACACATTATCCAGCAGATGGGCCAGATAAGTGAACCTTGTACCTTGTGCAGTGTGCATGTCTCTTTATGAACACATTCTTATTGTTATAGACAATGCAAAACTTGGCACTTCTGCACTTCAACTATTCAGTAGCCAAGTAAATAATAAACCGCCTGAAAGGACTCTGAACTCAAGGAGAGAGGTAGCTGCTACCCTATGGAGACCTTGCACTCAGCAAATATTCCCTGAACTCAAGGAGAGAGGCAGCTGCTACCCTATGGAGACCTTGCACTCAGCAAATATTCCCTGAACTCGAGGAGAGAGGCAGCTGCTACGCTATGGAGACCTTGCACTCAGCAAATATTCCCTGAACTCAAGGAGAGAGGCAGCTGCTACCCTATAGAGACCTTGCACTCAGCAAATATTCCCTGAACTTCTTGCAAATGCAATATGATGTGGAAAATCTATACAAGCCACACCCACAAGGAAAGTGCCAACTGATGTACTTACAGATCTCTTCTCTGTCGATAGTCGTGAAGTGGCCAGAAAACAGAGCACCCAGGAAGCCCTTGCCATAGTTAGTGGGAACTACATCGCTCCTCTTCGTGAAGACATTGGGAAGACAATCAGGAAAATTTAGCCTGCAAAACACACACACACACGCACTTCCATAAGCACATGTGCAGCTATCACTACCCATATATGTATATAATTATATGTATATATACCAATGAACTTGAACCCAAAGTTGCACCCAAACATGACCTTCGTTACGTCCATCTGAGTGCAGTGGTACTTCCATATGAAATGTGAAACCATTCAAATGACATGCCCCCTATCCTGTTCTTAGGTGGCTTATGGGCATCTCTGAATAACACTATGTACGTACCCACATGGACTTTGCTAATGGACGCATGAATATCTGATGATGTCCAACCAACACAAGTCAAGTGCGCACTGCATGCGGTACAACATGTGTGTGCATGTGGCACAACATGCACACTGCATGTGGTGAGAAAGTTATATTTGATAATTCTCCAACCAAATTATTCTACAACCAAATTATTAAGTGTGTGGGTATATAAACCACTTCCTCCCTCAGATGCAACAACTGTTTTTTTTTTTTTGGTATCTGCATACGTAATAAGCTGAAGCTGCACTACTGGAGTACAGTATGTCACTCTATACATGTGTTTAACAATCTCCAGCAGAGAAATCCACCCAGAAACACCTTTTTCAAAGTTGAGGGGCATCATACACAGTGGTTCCCGGTAGGCATAAGTGTTTGACCAGCTTTCCTCAGCAGAGAAGCTTGCAAACAGCAGAATTGGCCTGGGAGAGATGGAGCAAGATGGCAGTTGCATTGCCTGTTATTAGTAATAATATATATGTCTGCTCCACCTAAACCAGAAGTCCAGTTCTGGTCTGTATCTTGAGATCCAGCAGTCTACCGGTCATGTGCAGGTTTAAAAATACAGCACTCAGCGCATTCATTGTGTGTGTGTGTGCATGTGCGTGTGTGTGTGTGTGTGTGCATGGTAAACATAATTATACAACACACAGACATATTGGACCGACTTCTTGACAAGTCAATAGAATATGCTATTCTGCCCTATAATCACACAGACCAAGGTACTCAAATATACAAAGTTGTACGATCACTCTCAGCTGACATCATATGCTTTAAAGATTTTTCTTTAAATTAAGCCGGCTTTTTGGTTTAGAAGCCATTGTTTCAACCGAAATACTTCGGTCTTCATCAGGGCAAAAGATATATCTTAAAGAATATACAAAGTCATCGTGTCCATACTCCATAGAAGAGTAAGCTTCTGAGTCAACCAACTGTTCAGTTCTTTGCTGCGGATAATACAGCTATTAGCATGTTTGAGTTACTATTATTGAGTGGACGGTTCCTCCCGCTCAAGGGAACAGAAAAGAAATTGACATTGCTAGTCTTTGGGGGAACAAATCTGGAGTCTTTACCAACGTTATGAATGGACCGAAGTTACATGTAGGAAGGAAAAAAGGAAAGCCTTGAAGACAAATTTTATTTTTATTTTTATTTGTGAGGGGGGAGGTCTGCTGGAGTCGTGCGGAATTACTCATACTGCCAAATTAATTGCAGATTAATAAAAGGAGACACTTTTATACTTTTGGTACCAAATCTATCCCTGGTACTGGCTCAAGCTCTGATTCTAGTGCCTAGCTCTGATTCTAGTGTCTAGTCCTTTACCCTGTTCGCCCCAGCCATGAGGTGATCTACTGCTGGTGGGTGTTAAGGCGGGTTCACAATATGACGATAGCTCACCATTTCGTTTCGTCACCTATCGTCCTATCGTCAATTGTGAACATTCTCCGTCACCTTCCGTTTCGTCGAACGAAGCGAAACGCTAGGAGACGGAGTAGACCAAAGTTCTAATCCAGTGTCAGGGCCAGCGCGTCTGACCAATCAAATATGCACCAGTTACATTTAAATTTTTAAATTCACGGATGATGGGACGACGAGAAGCTGAGAAGCTAGTCGAAGCTGTTCGAGATTTTACCTGCATTTGGCAGATAGACTCTAGAACATACAAAGATGTTCGTGCGAAAGAAAACGTGTGGAAGGAGATAGCTAATAAGGTAGGAGGTTACTGCATTTGGCTTCTCCTGATCAGTAGAATAAGTAGTATAGCTTGCTGCTCACAAATGCTTCTCCTCCTCATAGCTTCGGGTACACTTTGGGTGGAGTTGCTAGAAAGTGTCAGAGCGACTTTATCGCTAATTAAACGTTGAATTGTGAACGGAGCAAACGATGGAAGACGAAACGATGGAATGGAAACAAAGCGGTGAGCTATCATCATATTGTGAACCCTCCTTTGTAAAAATCCGAGCTGGGGAGTGCCTAAGGCTCTACCTTGCGGGGAGCCGAGCTGGTATGCACCAGGCACCTAGGTGTGAGTGCCTAGACCCTGAATACAGCGTCCAGACAGCCGACTGCTCAAATCTAGTTCTTGCCACTCCCATTCAATTATAATTAGTCTACAATAGCTCCCATTCAATTATAATTAGTCTACAATAGCTCCCATTCAATTATAATTAGTCTACAATAGCTCCCATTCAATTATAATTAGTCTACAATAATTTGACATGTCAGTAATTCCAATTCCGTACTACATCAGTTTACTGCCTTGAAGGGTTCAAAACATGTGGAAAGGAATATACACAGTTTAGGCTTGTTAAGCTGCTGATGTGAGGGAATATACACAGTTTAGGCTTGTTAAGATGCTGATGTGAGGGAATATATACAGTTTAGGCTTGATAAGATGCTGATGTGAGGGAATATACACAGTTTAGGCTTGTTAAGATGCTGATGTGAGGGGAATATACACAGTTTAGGCTTGTTAAGATGCTGATGTGAGGGAATATACACAGTTTAGGCTTGTTAAGATGCTGATGTGCAGTTTAGGCTTGATAAGATGCTGATGTGAGGGAATATACACAGTTTAGGCTTGTTAAGATGCTGATGTGAGGGAATATACACAGTTTAGGCTTGTTAAGATGCTGATGTGAGGGAATATACACAGTTTAGGCTTGTTAAGATGCTGATGTGAGGGGAATATACACAGTTTAGGCTTGTTAAGATGCTGATGTGAGGGAATATACACAGTTTAGGCTTGTTAAGATGCTGATGTGAGGGGAATATACACAGTTTAGGCTTGTTAAGATGCTGATGTGAGGGAATATCCACAGTTTAGGCTTGTTAAGATGCTGATGTGAGGGGAATATCCACAGTTTAGGCTTGTTAAGATGCTGATGTGAGGGAATATACACAGTTTAGGCTTGATAAGATGCTGATGTGAGGGGAATATACATAGTTTAGGCTTGTTAAGATGCTGATGTGAGGGGAATATCCACAGTTTAGGCTTGATAAGATGCTGATGTGAGGGGAATATACATAGTTTAGGCTTGTTAAGATGCTGATGTGAGGGAATATACACAGTTTAGGCTTGATAAGATGCTGATGTGAGGGAATATACACAGTTTAGGCTTGATAAGATGTTGATGTGAGGGAATATACACAGTTTAGGCTTGATAAGATGCTGATGTGAGGGAATATACACAGTTTAGGCTTGATAAGATGTTGATGTGCCGGGAATATACACAGTTTAGGCTTGTTAAGATGCTGATGTGAGGGGAATATACACAGTTTAGGCTTGTTAAGATGCTGATGTGAGGGGAATATACACTTGTTAAGATGCTGATGTGAGGGAATATACACAGTTTAGGCTTGATAAGATGCTGATGTGAGGGAATATACAGAGTTTAGGCTTGTTAAGATGCTGATGTGAGGGAATATACACAGTTTAGGCTTGTTAAGATGCTGATGTGAGGGAATATACACAGTTTAGGCTTGTTAAGATGCTGATGTGAGGGAATATACACAGTTTAGGCTTGTTAAGATGCTGATGTGAGGGAATATACGCTTGTTAATATGCTGATGTGAGGGAATGTACACAGTTTAGGCTTGTTAAGATGCTGATGTGAGGGAATATACACTTGTTAAGATGCTGATGTGAGGGAATATACACAGTTTAGGCTTGATAAGATGCTGATGTGAGGGAATATACAGAGTTTAGGCTTGTTAAGATGCTGATGTGAGGGAATATACACAGTTTAGGCTTGTTAAGATGCTGATGTGAGGGAATATACACAGTTTAGGCTTGTTAAGATGCTGATGTGAGGGAATATACACAGTTTAGGCTTGTTAAGATGCTGATGTGAGGGAATATACGCTTGTTAATATGCTGATGTGAGGGAATGTACACAGTTTAGGCTTGTTAAGATGCTGATGTGAGGGAATATACACAGTTGAGGCTTGTTAAGATGCTGACATGAGTTTAGCTGAGATAGGGGCTTAATTCTTTGCCATTTTGAGATCCACCATTTTGAAATGCAGGTCAGCCCAATATGGAGAGTGCGACCCATCGCACTCCCCGATACAGGTAGATGCACCTATTGACACCATCATCTGTTCAGATAGATGCTAAGCTGAGAGTAACCCCTCCCCCTCCCTTTCCTTCTACATGTATAACTTTAAGGAACCACTTTCCCAGTCCAGAATCGATGCATATACAATCAGCTGCAGTTTTGGTATGAGAATTGGTTTGATTGAGGTAAGTAAACAAAAGCTGTACCACACTGCTATGTCTACAACTAATCGAGGAGCTCTACTTTCTTGAGGGTTGAGTGGTGCATGGTAAGCTTATGCATATGTCTGAGCAGACTTCCATGCAGAAGTAGTTCTAGCAACAACAGGACTAGCCTGGATGAGGCAGTTCAAGATGGCGGCCGAGAAAGTTCACCACAAGAAGAAGGGGAAAAACTGCACCTCCTCAAACTGGAAGCAGTTTACTGAGCATGTGCAGTGAAAATCATTTGGTGTTCAGCACTTCGGTAATTATTTGTTGTTGTTGTTTGAGTTGGTGCACACCACGCGCATTCTCTAATAGGACCTGCACTTATTCCATCCAATCTACCTGCGATTCCTATTAGAAGGGCGGTTACAATTAGAAAGGTGGTTACAATTGGAGGGGCGGTTCCTTATAGAGGACAGGCATATGTTTAATCAGTAAACTAGTACAATTCTGATACACTCTTGACTGAAAACTTTTGCAGAATCAGTTGAATTTCTTTTAACTCAACACAAGCCCCTCCCTCCCTCACCACCCCAGCTGCAATGCTGTGGGCAAGTGCATCATCAAAACTGTCTCTCCTCTCCCCTTCCTCTCACTCACATGTCATGGCTGACCATGCAGAACCTCTCACTCACATGTCATGGCTGAAATGCAGAACCTCTCACTCACATGTCATGGCTGACCATGCAGAACCTCTCACTCACATGTCATGGCTGACCATGCAGAACCTCTCACTCACATGTCATGGCTGACCATGCAGAACCTCTCACTCACATGTCATGGCTGACCATACAGAACCTCTCACTCACATGTCATGGCTGACCATGCAGAACCTCTCACTCACATGTCATGGCTGACCATGCAGAACCTCTCACTCACATGTCATGGCTGACCATACAGAACCTCTCACTCACATGTCATGGCTGACCATGCAGAACCTCTCACTCACATGTCATGGCTGACAGCTGACAATGCAGAACCTCTCACTCACATGTCATGGCTGACCATGCAGAACCTCTCACTCACATGTCATGGCTGACCATGCAGAACCTCTCACTCACATGTCATGGCTGACCATGCAGAACCTCTCACTCACATGTCATGGCTGACAATGCAGAACCTCTCACTCACATGTCATGGCTGACCATGCAGAACCTCTCACTCACATGTCATGGCTGACAATGCAGAACCTCTCACTCACATGTCATGGCTGACCATGCAGAACCTCTCACTCACATGTCATGGCTGACCATGCAGAACCTCTCACTCACATGTCATGGCTGACCATGCAGAACCTCTCACTCACATGTCATGGCTGACCATGCAGAACCTCTCACTCACATGTCATGGCTGACCATGCAGAACCTCTCACTCACATGTCATGGCCGACCATGCAGAACCTCTCACTCACATGTCATGGCTGACCATGCAGAACCTCTCACTCACATGTCATGGCTGACCATGCAGAACCTCTCACTCACATGTCATGGCTGACCATGCAGAACCTCTCACTCACATGTCATGGCTGACCATGCAGAACCTCTCACTCACATGTCATGGCTGACAATGCAGAACCTCTCACTCACATGTCATGGCTGACCATGCAGAACCTCTCACTCACATGTCATGGCTGACCATGCAGAACCTCTCACTCACATGTCATGGCCGACCATGCAGAACCTCTCACTCACATGTCATGGCTGACCATGCAGAACCTCTCACTCACATGTCATGGCCGACCATGCAGAACCTCTCACTCACATGTCATGGCTGACCATGCAGAACCTCTCACTCACATGTCATGGCTGACCATGCAGAACCTCTCACTCACATGTCATGGCTGACAATGCAGAACCTCTCACTCACATGTCATGGCTGACAATGCAGAACCTCTCACTCACATGTCATGGCTGACCATGCAGAACCTCTCACTCACATGTCATGGCTGACAATGCAGAACCTCTCACTCACATGTCATGGCTGACCATGAAGAACCTTTCACTCACATGTCATGGCTGACAATGCAGAACCTCTCACTCACATGTCATGGCTGACAATGCAGAACCTCTCACTCACATGTCATGGCTGACAATGCAGAACCTCTCACTCACATGTCATGGCTGACCATGCAGAACCTCTCACTCACATGTCATGGCTGACCATGCAGAACCTCTCACTCACATGTCATGGCTGACCATGCAGAACCTCTCACTCACATGTCATGGCTGACAATGCAGAACCTCTCACTCACATGTCATGGCTGACAATGCAGAACCTCTCACTCACATGTCATGGCTGACCATGCAGAACCTCTCACTCACATGTCATGGCTGACAATGCAGAACCTCTCACTCACATGTCATGGCTGACCATGAAGAACCTTTCACTCACATGTCATGGCTGACAATGCAGAACCTCTCACTCACATGTCATGGCTGACAATGCAGAACCTCTCACTCACATGTCATGGCTGAACATGCAGAACCTCTCACTCACATGTCATGGCTGACCATGCAGAACCTCTCACTCACATGTCATGGCTGACCATGCAGAACCTCTCACTCACATGTCATGGCTGACCATGCAGAACCTCTCACTCACATGTCATGGCTGACAATGCAGAAGCGTTGTATCTCGGATTGAGAGGACATGTAGAGACCTAGCCCGCTCACGGACACTCTGAACGTGCTCATAGCTAGAGGGTCGCCCAGAGGAGAGAAGGGGTGTGAGAGCATGAGCCTCAGTCCCGGCAGAGTATAGATGAATAGATATTGGCAGGATGTGATGATGGCCAGACAGGGAAGGCCTGATGAGAGGGGGGGGGGAGTTGAATATTGAGACACAACGGAGGGAGGGAGGGAGGGAATGAGGAAAAAAAGATCAACAATGCAAATTGTTAGAACATGAGAGGTGATGTGGAGTGTGTAGATGTGGAGTGTGTAGGTGTGGTGTGTGAGAGAGAGCCTGTGTGTGTGTGTGTGTGTGTGAGAGAGAGAGAGAGCCTGTGTTTGTCCATGGTCTGATCCAGGGATGCCACCCCCCCCCCCCAAATAATTATATTCATTAGGAGTTGGTTATCCAAACCGAGGTGTTTGGATATTGGACTTATTGCTTGAATTCCTGCTGTGCTGGACTAGTGATGTATCTCCTGATATTCTGCTTACTATGGGGATGGCTGAGAGGCACCAGCAACTCAGCACCTGAAGAGAACCACCGTGGCTATGAAATGCTACAGGGAAGGGCTGACACCAGCACTCAGCAGGAAGAGGACCAACTTTCTCTAGTTCAGATGTGTATTTGCAAAGCTAAATAGTAAGAGTATTTCACATGCTTCTGGCCCACCAACATTTTATATACATTTTAAGAAAGAGTCACAATACCATTAAAAAAAAATGTTATAAAAGTTTGTGCTTCTGACTTTGGATCTCCACATATTTTACACACTAACTCTATGAACTTGATGTATAGATCAAAAGATAGCTCTCTCTGTGTGCTCTCTTTACAGGAAGTTAAAGTTGGGGATATCAAAACCTGCATGCCCCCCAAGTTTTCTGCAGTTCTAGCTCCTTAATTGGAAAGTGCAAGACAGTTGAGATTAATACCAGTGGCTGGAGGAACCCTCCTCTATACAGCGAGTGGTTTAGGCACTAAAACACGAGTTGGTGGCCATGCAGTGGAAAATCGACTTCCAAAAATAATTTTCCACCTGCACGCTTGACTGCAAACACACGTTTTAGCACCTAATGAAAGCACTCATTGTATAGAGTAGAGCTTCCTTAGCTATTGGTGCTAATTTCAACTGTCTTGCACTCTAATTTGCAGAACTGCAGAAAACTTGGGCATGCGGGTTCTGAGGTCCCCAACTTTGACTGCCTGTAATTTAGGCATGTTTATACCTATGCAACAGTTCTTAGTATCAAAAGAGAGTACACAGAGAGTTATCTTTTGAGGTGTATACGAAGTTGATAGAGTGAAGTGTGCATGCATAATCAATGGAGCTCCAAAGTCGGAAACACAAATTTTCATAACAAAATGGTATTGTCTCCCCTCCTTACATTTCACTGATACGTAGCTCAAGAGATGCCTTCTCTGTATGCTCAGTTTGGTATTAAAAAAACAACTGTTGCATAGGTATAGCCACACCAAAGTTACAGGCAGTCAAAGTTGGGGACCTCAAAACCTGCATGCCTGAATTCTCTGCAGTTCTGGCTGCTAGACAGTTGAAATTACATGTATATACTACCAGTGGCTAGAAGAATCTCTACTCCACAAAATGAATGTGTTCATTCAGGCGCTAAAATGTAAGTTTCCTCAAATTAAATTTCCAACCCATGCACTTCACCACATACACAGTTGCAGCGGACACTAATTCATTTAGCTATTTATATAGAGACACTCATTTTGTAGAGTACAGCTTCCTCAGCGACTGGTAATTTCAACTGTCTACTATTTCCAACCAAGAGCCACGACTGCTGAGAATTCAGGCATGTAGGTTTTGAGAGCCCCAACTTTGACTGCGGGTTACTTTGACATGATCATACCTAGGAAATATTTTTTTAGTTTCAACAGAGGGACACCTATCTTTTGAGCTATACATGTATATCAAGTCTTCAGAGTAAAGTGTGCAGAATACACGGAGCTCCAAAGCTGTAACCACAGATTTTTTTACTAAAAGGGGGGGGGGGGAAAGAAAGAAGAAAATAAATAAGCAGTTATCAGAACCCTGGGTGCTGGATCTGACCTTGCCACCTGCTGTTGCTTGTATGTATGTGTGTTGTGTGCGCACATGACTGACTAACCGTTGCAGGTGAAATACTCGCTCCTTAATATGGCCCTGCCCTCTGATATGGGCATCCTCACGGTATTGACCTTGATGAACCCAGGAAAGCTGTAAGACTGCAAAAAACAAAACATCACGTAAATGCAGCCGAGAGGAACGTTAACGTGCACCCACAAGAGGAGCCGAGAGGAACGCTAACGTGCACCCACAAGAGGAGCACGAGAAGAACGTTAACGTGCACCCACAAGAGGAGCACGAGAGGAATGCTAACATGCACCCACAAGAGGAGCAAGAGAGGAACGCTAACATGCACCCACACGAGGAGCACGAGAGGAACGCTAACGTGCACCCACAAGAGGAGCACGAGAGGAACGCAAACGTGCACCCACAAGAGGAGCCGAGAGGAACGCTAACGTGCACCCACAAGAGGAGCATGAGAGGAACGCTAACATGCACCCACAAGAATAGCATGAGAGGAACGCTAACATGCACCCACAAGAGGCGCCGAGAGGAATGCAAACGTGTACCCACAAGAGGAGCCGAGAGGAACGCTAACATGCACCCACAAGAGGAGCACGAGAGGAACGCTAACATGCACCCACAAGAGGAGCATGAGAGGAATGCAAACGTGTACCCACAAGAGGAGCCGAGAGCAACGCTAACATGCACCCACAAGAGGAGCATGAGAGGAACGGTAACATGCACCCACAAGGAGCACGAGAGGAACGCTAACATGCACCCACAAGAGGAGCATGAGAGGAATGCAAACGTGTACCAACAAGAGGAGCACGAGAGGAACGCTAACATGCACCCACAAGAGGAGCATGAGAGGAATGCAAACGTGTACCCACAAGAGGAGCCGAGAGCAACGCTAACATGCACCCACAAGAGGAGCATGAGAGGAACGCTAACATGCACCCACAAGAGGAGCATGAGAGGAACGCTAACATGCACCCACAAGAGGAGCACGAGAGGAACGCTAACATTAACCCACAAGAGGAGCATGAGAGGAACGCTAACATGCACCCACAAGAGGAGCACGAGAGGAACGCTAACATGCACCCACAAGAGGAGCACGAGAGGAACGCTAACATGCACCCACAAGAGGAGCACGAGAGGAAGCTAACATGCACCCACAAGAGGAGCACGAGAGGAACGTTAACGTGCACCCACAAGAGGAGCCGAGAGGAACGCTAACGTGCACCCACAAGAGGAGCACGAGAAGAACGCTAACGTGCACCCACAAGAGGAGCACGAGAGGAACGCAAACGTGCACCCACAAGAGGAGCATGAGCAGTTGGTCACTGGCCAGCCCCAAGCTGATGGTGAGAGCAACACGACAACCCATCTCCAGCAGCAAGATTGCTCTACACACAATTTAGTGCTAGTCACATGACCTTTGTGAATCACATGATTTTAGCCTAATTGCTTGTGACATTGCAGTGCTTAGGTTGGCTCACTAGCATCATGTTGTGTGTGGTACACAATATAGCATACTGTGAAGCAATCTACAAACTCTGACCTCGACTCCCCGTCAATGGACAGCAGCGACTACAGATCCAGCAGGAGCATACTGGACATTATGACAGCTATAGCTACGTACATCACTGATACACAGCTGCTCCAGCTAGCAAGCTACTAAACAAGCTAGCAGCATAACTTATCAAACTACTAGCTTCCCAAGTGCTCAGGAAGGAGGGCATTGCTAACAACCTGCCTTCAGGAGGAGAGCATGCTAACAGCCTGCCTTCAGGAGGAGAGCATGCTAACAGCCTGCCTTCAGGAAGGTAACAACTTTTCCTTCATGAAGGAGGGCATTGCTAACAGCCTGCCTTCATGAAGGAGAGCATTGCTAACAGCCTGCCTTCATGAAGGAGAGCATTGCTAACAACTTGCCTTCATGAAGGAGAGCATGCTAACAACTTGCCTTCATGAAGGAGAGCATTGCTAACAGCCTGCCTTCATGAAGGAGAGCATTGCTAACAGCCTGCCTTCATGAAGGAGAGCATTGCTAACAGCCTGCCTTCATGAAGGAGAGCATTGCTAACAGCCTGCCTTCATGAAGGAGGGCATCGCTAACAGCCTGCCTTCATGAACGAGAGCATTGCTAACAGCCTGCCTTCATGAAGGAGGGCATCGCTAACAGCCTGCCTTCATGAAGGAGAGCATTGCTAACAGCCTCATGAAGGAGAGCATTGCTAACAGCCTGCCTTCATGAAGGAGAGCATTGCTAACAGCCTGCCTTCATGAAGGAGAGCATTGTTAACAACTTGCCTGAAGCCTGAAGCTGGGTACGATTGATGTACAATTAAAACTCAAGCAACAAAATAGAATGCCATTGACTGCACACACAGCCACACAGCTCCATCTTTCAGAGTGTACTCCCCACCTGACCATGTGACCAAAACCTTGCCTCCAGTGCGCTCTTCAATATCAACCAAGTCTAGCTTGGCTAAACCTTATGTCAAGTGTCACTGATTTAGGCACAGCTATGTACTTGTCACTGTGCAATGCAGAACACTCCTTCACTGTGTGGTGCTTCACCAGACTAGCCACGCAAGCAGCAGCAGCAGCAGCAGCAGCAGCAAGGAGAAGAGGCAACGACTTATCGGCTCGAGTTTGTGTTGAAAAGGCAAGGCAAAGAGTTCTCATGTGACTAGGATCAGAAAATGCGGGATGGAATCATATGACATGAGCAGGTCTTAGAACAGGTCCATGTGTAAATGAAGCGATCATCAACAAAATATGATTTCAGATCACTTACTTCTAAAAAGCTCCCCCCCCCCTCCCCCCAAAAAGCCTCTGAAGGGGTTGTGGGGATAAGGTTCAGGTCCAGCAGAAGCCAAACGTGATAGCACAGCAGGAGACAGTCGAGTAGCACATGCCAATGCCATTAGGTGGGAATTAACAAAGGGGGCAGCTAGCAAGCAAGTCAAACAGGAGGTGAGGAGAGTGGGAGGGACCGAGGATCTCATCCTCAGGATAACCAACCAGGAGGGTCTGATGCTGTGCCTGCTAAGCCTTTAAGGGGAGGACCCTGTCGGTGATCAGTAGTAGTCTGTACATCCATCATAAGCAGGTGGAATCCTTGAGGGACGGTGCCGTGGGGAGTCCTTGAGGGATGGTGCAGTGGGGAGTCCTTGAGGGACGGTGCCGTGGGGAGTCCTTGAGGGATGGTGCAGTGGGGAGTCCTTGAGGCACGGTGCAGTGGGGAGTCCTTGAGGGACGGTGCAGTGGGGAGTCCTTGAGGGACGGTGCAGTGGGGAGTCCTTGTGGCACGGTGCAGTGGGGAGTCCTTGAGGGACGGTGCAGTGGGGAGTCCTTGAGGGACGGTGCCGTGGGGAGTCCTTGAGGGACGGTGCAGTGGGGAGTCCTTGAGGCACGGTGCAGTGGGGAGTCCTTGAGGGACGGTGCAGTGGGGAGTCCTTGAGGGACGGTGCCGTGGGGAGTCCTTGAGGGATGGTGCAGTGGGGAGTCCTTGAGGCACGGTGCAGTGGGGAGTCCTTGAGGGACGGTGCAGTGGGGAGTCCTTGAGGGACGGTGCAGTGGGGAGTCCTTGAGGCACGGTGCAGTGGGGAGTCCTTGAGGGACGGTGCAGTGGGGAGTCATTGAGGGATGGTGCTGTGGGGAGTCATTGAGGGATGGTGCAGTGGGGAGTCCTTGAGGGATGGTGCAGTGGGGAGTCCTTGAGGGATGGTGCCGTGGGGAGTCCTTGAGGGGAGTCCTTGAGGCACGGTGCAGTGTGGAGTCCTTGAGGGACGGTGCAGTGGGGAGTCCTTGAGGGACGGTGTGGTGGGGAGTCTGTGAGGGACGGTGCAGTGGGGAGTCCTTGAGGGACGGTGCAGTGGGGAGTCTGTGATGGGCAGTACAGGAAGAGAGGGCAGGAATTTACCAAAACTAGGCAATGGTAGTCAGTTAGCAGGAAGACATGCAAAGGCAGCCCGAGAATGACAGATGGTGGCACTACTTAGGATGTCACCATCTGGTCCGTAGACTTCAATGCAGTGCCTTGAATGAAATACACTTACCAACTTCATGCTATGTGTTGTGTGCATGATGCAGCCTCAGGCAATGCTAGCACAGTTCTTGTGAACACACACAACACACACACACACACACAATCTACATTTATAGCTTAGGAGTGTCATATGTGACTGGATTTGCGAAAACCAGACTGAATGTGGTGTAACGATTATTGAGGCAGTTTTATTATTATTATTTTTTGTGCAAAATAGTAACAATTTTTTTCTTCCACCAATGGCTAAACCTCTCCTCCAGTTATAACCCTGTGGCAGTGATAAGTCCAGGCACTAGTTGTAGAGGACAAAATAAGTCTTTACAGTGAGCTAGGTCCATGCACTTGCCCTTGAACGGAGCGTTGTTAGATGGCTTCGAGCCGCAAATTAGGTGTGCTTTCTTCAGCTGCCGTGCTTTCTCCTGCCGTCAAGTTAGCCTTGATTTACAGAGATGACTATGTAGGAGACATAACTAGTGCTCTAAATAGGTGGGCCAGGGAAGGCCTCGAAATGTTGAGAAGCTCCAAAAGTTGCGTACTTGAACAGAGTTAGAAGTTTACAGCATCACCTCGGAAATACATATATATGGCTTCATCTTAACTGCGCCCTAGCAGTGCGTTTGGAATGCAATTTCTCATTATTAATATTTTAGCGCTTGTCAGAAAGGAACTGTTTCATGCGATAGCTCGCGGACAACACACTCAAACAGTTTCAAACTTTCAGGCCGTGAACTTTAAGCATAATAGTTTCTACTAATAAAAGAATCAATGTTTTTAAACAACCGTGTTTAGTCCAGTTATCACAAATCAGTTCACACATATACAGCTATACACCACACACACATTAATTACAGGGTACTATAATTGTAACCACGTCAACCACATATTTAACTTACTCTCAGACAGACTTCGTTCACGATAATCACATAGTGGAGGGGGGAATTAGAGGTTGAGGGACTCTTGGGGCTATTGAGTTGGGGGGGACTCTTGTCCACGTCCCCCCCTATACTGACGGGCTTATAGGGCACCACCTGCCAATCCCCCCACTCATTCAGGAAGTGGATGCTCACAACAGGAGTCTTCGACTCACAAATGAGACCTGCAGTTGGAAAGGGATCAAATAAGCAAAAGCTCATCTCTCTCCTCTTCCTTCTCTTATCCACCACCCACTTTCACACACCACTCCAACATTCCCCCACCCCTACTCTTTACCTTCCTCCATCAATCATCCTCATCCACCCTCCTTCAATTTCTCTCACATCCACATAATACATCTCTCCCTCCCTCCACCATACACCCTCTCTTACCTACCCCATGCACCCCCCCCCCCCCCCTTCACACCAACCAAATCACTCACGTGTTGGTTGAAGCACTATTCTCTTGGCTGCTCTTCTCATTCGCATGACCTCGACTATATAAGACGCCACGTAGCCACTCGCCAGTCCAACCCACAAGGTCAAGGTGGGTGCGGCTAAACAAATGGAAAACATCACCCTTCTTGAAATTCACAATTACATCATCCTAATTAAAACTGTACAGCCATATCTCATACGAGCATTTTTCACTAAAAAGTTGAATAAAAGAGAGCCAATCTACAGGCCAGGGGTCAGCTCAGAGAGAGGGCCGTAGCACTCCCTATATTGACTTGATTCACACGAGGACCCTGAAACTCTCATATCTTGTCCAAGAGACTCACTTGGATGATTATTTTTAAACGTGGTATTGGCTGTGCCCGGAGGAATCCTATCCTTGGCTAAGGAAATACACTGACAGACCAAGACAGTTAAATGTGAAATCCATTGGTAGGGATCATCATCTCAATTTCCCTCCTCCTCCTCCTCCTTAGCTTGAGTAGCAAAAGCCCTTTCATAATAATTATTATAAAGTAATAAACCCTGACCCTGAAGTAAGTCCCTGAGTTTTCCAATGACCATATACAGTATATGTTACTACATAGTCCGAGTCTCAATTATGGAAAAGGAAGTGGGAATGACTGCCAGTCATACCAACAAAGATCATCGACTGCAACCCGCAATCCAAACAAACTCACATGCTCTATGGATGGAGCTGTACTTATGGGCTAGCAAACTATGAGCGGTTGTGGATGACTTACTGGGAATCTTATTCTTCTAAGAAAGCGAGGAACTGCAGCAACAAAACAGCATGGTCTGATAAAACCAGATATTCTATACTGCACGGCTCGCCTGGTAGTGTTTGTAGCAACAGAATAACAACAAAGTAGGGTATGTGCTAGCTTGTGTGCTGTGCAAGAAGAAGCCAATCATAAAACGAGCTTTAAAGAAGAAACGACACTCGTACAGGAGTTGACGGAAGCACTTCCTTGACACTGCTGCTCAACTGGTGCTGCTCTCCTACACAGCCAACCCATGGCTCAACTGTAATATTATATAGACCACACACACACACACACACCACACACACACACACACACAGAACAGGAAAAAAACACTCACAAAACTTGTCCAACTGCAGCTGGATGAGCTCCAAGGAGGAGACGCAGCTCTCCAGCTCCACGGAGACATCCCCCACCAACTCGTCCTCCCCTGCAGCCGTACACACCGATTGGATTGGCAGGATGGGGTTAGAGAGAGTTCTGACGGCTCCTTGCTTGTCCTTCTGGTTCAGTTTCCTTACAGAGTCTCGGTTGACGACGTTCTCATTGAACTTCATGCTGGTTCCGTGCCTCTTGATGGACGGCTTGGCCACCAGGTTGGGCTCCTTAGACTCCCGCTTCATCTGGTTTGTGAACTTGGACGGATCTGAAAGATCTGCGCACCCATCAAAAGATCACGTTGATAATTATTGTTGTAACTAGAAATTAAAATTAAAATATGCCGTATTTCCTCGAATGGTATTCTGATATTCTCCCTAGTCGTCCTCGAATAAAGTTTGCCCATTATGACGCCTGAACAATATAGTGTTCGCCCTAGAATCGTTCTCTTGTCTCGCGCAAATCAAGTTTAATTCCAAGCTGAAAGTCGAGAACGTCAGGAGGATGGCAGCAAAGATGGAGAAATTTACTTCCTAAAGCAAGAGAGGTGGTAGCTAAAGCCGCACAAATCGCTGGGCTCACTTCCAAGCTGGAAAGTCAAGATCATCAGGATTTTAGCGACCTTTTCATGGCTTGATAACGACGATGAAGACTGACGAATTGATCGTTGAGGACTAGAAAATTTTGTTCCCAACTTTGTTCGTACCCTAGCCTCTCCTAGCCCCTCCCAGCCTCTCCTAGCCTCTCCTAGCCTCTCCTGGTAGAGGGGTTCATTTTTGGGAGCTCATAATAGCATTAGTATGGGGGTTCATGGTTCATGTGACTATTACATTAGTATAGAGGTTCATATGAATATTAATCGTGGGGTTCATTGTTGGGGAGTTTCATATTAACATTAGTTCATGTGAATATTAGTAGAGGGGTTCATTGTTGGGTATTCATAATAGCATTACTATGGCGGTTCATGCGACTATTAGTAGAGGGGGTTCTTACAGAGAATGCTGGTGCAAGAACTCAGAGTGTACAAGCACGAGTTGCTCTCCATGTCGACGATGGCAAAGCCCCTCCTGGTGGCAATGGCTAACCTGTGGAGGGCAGCACAAGGCACAGTAGCAAGCAGCACGTATGTATGCACAGACACATTATCTGCATGCACAGATCATTCCTGCCCTCCTAAGCTACTCCAACGGAACTGCAACTAAAACACATCATCCTGCAGGCCTCTTAACTTCTGCTGGACTGTGCGGAATATCCGTTATCTAAAAAGTATGCCACCCATACATTACACCATGTTTTCCCTATAATATATAAATCTCAGTTTTGTCAACCCCCCCCCCCTCCCCCAAGTAAGAAAAACAACCTACACTCCCTTCAAGGAGGGGTTTTCTAGCCTGCCTTAAGGCACAAGCTTCCGGGTCTTGGTAGGGGAAAGGTCAAGGAAGACCTGCAATGCCTCTGAGGTACATATAATGCCGAGAGGTTGCTCCTCTCAGTGTAGGTACTGTATATATTAGACGGTCCTCTCTTTGAGAAATATTTTCCCAGCTGCTCATCAGGATGAACTTCTTCAGTTTAGAGGCATTCCTGGTCTTTCCTCTGCTTTCCTCTGCTTTCCTACGCACTTCCAAGCCCTGAAGTAGGTCCAGCAAGCAGTTAGAAAAAGGTATTTTTGAAGATAGCGCATTTCAACAGAGGGCAACCCACCTGAAGGTTCCCTGTTGTACCATGCTCTCTGATATTGTGCTCATCTACCGACTCACATGCCTATGGTAGTGCTATACTGGATTGTGTTGACCATCACAGGCCTCCGGTTCTCTGCCACTTCCCCAGAACTGCCTTCCGGATTCTGTGTGGACGTGAGAGGCTTGCCGCTGTTGGACACGGTGTAGTAACAGTGACAGAGTTGAGTCAGGTGATAGCCAGAAGAAGAATCATTAATCTTGTCGTTGTAAATCCATGGAGGAGCCGAGGACGGCAGAGGGTTGGAGCAGGTATCCTGGTCAGTGCTGGACGGACAAGACACATGTTGCTTCCTGATGGAGTCATAGCCAAAGTTGATGTCAATGACCTGCAAGTTGAGAAACCACAGAGCACTCCATGACAACACACGATCACAAAGAATGAGATGTACCCGGGCACTAACCCATGCCGAACACACTGGCAGTTAACCCTTCAAGGCTGACAGAGGAATATCTGTACAAAGGTTACAACCCGGCAACCGTTACTTAGAGGCCAGGCTAAAGCTCGCACGACGTGTATCCAACCCTACTCTACTAGGGGAAAATGAACAAAAAAACTACAATGGCGAGGTTTAAAAATAGACGGTATTGTCGTTGTTGTGGCTGCAACGAAAAGGGGAAAAAACAGAACTGGAAGCATTGCTCTTCTGGCTGTTCAGTCTTATGCCAGCCCTGTGAACAGTTAGCCTACCAAGTAGCTGCAATAAAGCTATGCCCATAGGAAAGTGCCTGCATGCATGCTGGAGGCTAGGCGTGCTCACTAGGGAAGACATGTGCTGAGTAGTGTCGATCACACCTTACCCTCAGCGGATAGCAGTGGTGCAAGACAGAGTCAGCATGTTCTACCCAGCACAATATTTCACCACATTGGTGCACAGGAAACAGGATAATTTAATAATTGTACATACCCATATTTCCTCTATTAGGAAGCACCCTTCCAATTATAACCACATATGTAGCTTAGTCTCAATTGGTAATAGTAACTTCCCTTCCTATTGTAACCACACCCTTCCTATTGTAACCACGGAGGCAAATAGCAATAAGACGACATGCCCAAATAATTGCTCATTAGCTTATAAACTAAGAACTGGGGGGAATTCTGGGCGCCAGCAGGATTTGAACCCTTGATTTCTGTTTTCCAGCAGGATACTCAACCACTGAGCCATGCACACGCAAACAATTAGAAGTCCTCCAGACAGGCACTTGAACTCCTTCACAACTGCAATCAAGTAACCACCCTTCTAATGAGCCTCCCTTCCAATAGTAATCACAAGCTACTACTATTACTACTGCTGCTGCTATTGCTATTACTACTGCTACTACTATTGCTGCTGCTGCTACTACTACTACTACATATTACTGCTGCTATTGCTGCTGCTACTACTACTACTACTACATATTACTACTGCTGCTGCTATTGCTGCTGCTGTACTGCTACTACTATTGCTGCTGCTGCTACTACTACTACATATTACTACTGCTGCTGCTATTGCTGCTGCTGCTGCTACTACTACTACTACTACTACTACTACTGACAAGGGTTTCTTTTGGTTGGGGTGGGGGAGAAAGGTGTTGGGTTCAGAATTTCTCCACACACAGTTTTTCCAGAATCCCATTGTACAGACTGTAGCTGGCTAGCTTAGCCTGACTTGTAGTCAGATGAAGATTGTGAAGACACATCTTCGATATAGACCAAGTGACACCTACACATACCTTGCTGGGCTCATGCGAGCCACAATTAAAGGGCCTGAACTGACTTAAGTGGATTTTAGTGCAATTTTGGACATACTCAAAGAGAAAAATCATCGCATTGTAATGCCAGCTACTTAATTAATTGCCAAGTTCATGTACCAGCACTAACGCGACTCTCACTGCTCATTAACTGCTAATGTGAATTAACTAACAGAAGCTAAAACAATTATGACTTTTAATCCTGGTGGAGGGAGGTCCCAAGTCCCCCCACCCCCCTGTGCGAAACCCTGACTGATTTACATGCGAGCTTACCCCCGTGGAGTGTTGGTTTGCAGTTGTGGTGAAGTCAAAGGCCATGACCTTGCCTCCCTCATTGGCCACGCACAGCCAGAGCCCACACATGCACATGTGGATGTAGTTCACTGAAAAAAAGTTGTCGTCCACTTCAGAGTAGTAGGCGGAGAACTGTGAGCGCGTGCTCAGCCTGTGAGGAGATTTCAGTGAGTTGCAGTGAGGCTGGGGCACCGGCCTCTTGGTCTTCCTATGCGACTGCGGAGAAGACAAAAGTCGGGAGCGGAGGGAGGAATTAGTGGTCTCCCCTTCCCCTTCTCCTTCTTCATCCTCCGGTTCCCCTATGAGCACAAACCCGGCAGAGACGGTCTCTGTTGAGGACGCATTAGTGGTAGGTTGCTGCAGGTTTAACTTCTTCTGGGTGTCCATTTTGATGCTACCCAGACGAGGCGGTGGACGCTTCTTGCGGTTCTTCTGCAGCTCCGACTCCACAGTAGACGTCACAGGCTGCGTAGAAGGAAGAGGAGGACGCAGAGGACCCTTGGAAGTCTGTTTCGGTACCTCCTCTTCCACACCTTTTTTCTTTTCGTCCTTAACTTCTTTGCCCTCTTCCTCAAAAACGTCTTCATTGCCGTTCACATCAACTGCCTCAACTGCCTTGGAAGGCGAACTCTTACTCTTGGCTGCGATGGAATGGCCCAGCTTGACCATCCTGGCCATCTTGTGGAAGGACTTCTTAGGGGTGCTCTTCTTATCCCCGCCTCCCTCTTGCTCCACGGACAGAGTGCTGAGGTTGGTCGTCTCCTGAGAACCTCTTCTGCCGTTCTTTTTCTTCTTCTTGCTCTTCTTGTCGTTGCGCTCCACTCCGCCACTGCCTGGAGCACATCGTAGGTTGAAAGTTGAAAAAGAGGGGGGGGGTAAAGAAGAAAAGGGATCGGTGTTCTGACAGCCAGTGATATTCCATGACAACAGATTCCATGACAACAGCACCAACAAAAAAATAACAGCATCACAACAACAACATCACAACAACAACAGCATCACAACAACAACAGCATCACAACAACAACATCACAACACCAACACAACAACAACAGCATCACAACAACATCACAACAACAACATCACAACAACAACATCACAACAACAACAGCATCACAACAACAACAGCATCACAACAACAACAGCATCACAACAACAACAGTAACAACAACAATGACAGACGTACCATCAGTGTACTCTTCTTGCTGCTCCTGCTGTTGATCAAGGACAACCTGCCCTGTGGCAGGCAGAGGTATTCTCTTGACTCCCTCGGTCACCTCCGCAGAAGATGTGCTCTCGGAAACACTACCGCCCTTTTTTGGCACCATCTTGGACTTGGGGGGCGCGTGCATGGGAGGAGGGGGGCGGCTGGGGTTGGAGGACTTGGTGCTTGGTGAAGACTTGCCGGAGCTCTCACTATAAGACATCTTGAAGTAGCGAGAGGTGTCGATGGTAAAGAACGGCTGGAATACAACTGCAAGGAGATGGTAGCCAAGCACAGGTGGCGGTCATGCTTGACACGGTGCCTATTAAATACTTTTAACACCTTATTGTGAGATTTGATGCAGATGTGGTTAACATCACACGGGCACAGTATGCAATCTCACAGGGACAGACACAGTACAGATTGCTATGGTAGAATAGTGTCTGAGTCAGAGAACCCAGGTTTTCACTCCACCTGCCAATACCGCCTGCCAATACCTTGGCAGTGTTTAGACTGATCATGACACAGTGCATGTGCTTAAACAAAAGTTCTTTGTGGAGAGAAGGTGTGTGTGTGTGTGTGTGTGTGTATGTGTGTGGGTGTGCACTATGGGAGGTTTCATCTAGCCCAGGCATGCACTCCTTACAGTGAACTCACCAGAGTTGCAGTGCCATAGTCTGACTGAGCCATCCGTGTGTCTAGGTGGAGAGAGAGCGAGCAACATCAACAAGAAGTAAGTCTGACAACCAAATACTCTCACACATACATGCATGTGTTCACACAAACATACATGCTTATGTTCACACAAACATACGTACATACATGCATATGTTCACACAAACATACGTACATACATGCATGTTCACACAAACATACGTACATACATGCATGTTCACACAAACATACGTACATACATGCATATGTTCACACAAACATACGTGCATACATGCATGTTCACACAAACATACGTACATACATGCATGTTCACACAAACATACGTACATACATGCATGTTCACACAAACATACGTACATACATGCATATGTTCACACATACGTACATACATGCTTATGTTCACACAAACATACATGTACGTACATACATACGTATATACATGCATATGTTCACACAAACATATGTACATACATGACAAACATACGTACATACATGCATATGTTCACACAAACATACGTACATACATGACAAACATACGTACATACATGACAAACATACGTACATACATGCATGTTCACACAAACATACGTTCATAACATATGTACATACATGACAAACATACGTATATACATGCATATGTTCACACAAACATACATACATACATGCTAGTGTTCACACAAACATACGTACATGCATGCATATGTTCACACAAACATGTGTAAATACATGCACACACATATGCAGTGCTCAGTGGCTACATACGCACTACACATGCTGGCAAGTGGTGAGTGGCTATACTCGCATGGACACTCGGCTTGACTTCCCTTCTTCCTCCCACCCTCCCACTAACCTCCACCTCCCACTTTCCTTCCTACAACTTTCCTTCACTGTAGTGTATGCCACACCCACACACCTAGACACCCACCGCAACTTATGTACTTCACTGTATGCCACACCCACACACACACCACAACTTATGTACTTCACTGTATGCCACACCCACACACACCTAGACACCCACCACAACTTATGTACTTCACTGTATGCCACACCCACACACCCCTAGACACCCACTGCAACTTATGTACTTCACTGTATGCCACACCCACACACCCCTAGACACCCACTGCAACTTATGTACTTCACTGTATGCCACACCCACACACACCTAGACACCCACTGCAACTTATGTACTTCACTGTATGCCACACCCACACATCCCTAGACACCCACTGCAACTTATGTACTTCACTGTATGCCACACCCACACACCCCTAGACACCCACCACAACTTATGTACTTCACTGTATGCCACACCCACACACACCTAGACACCCACCACAACTTATGTACTTCACTGTATGCCACACCCACACATCCCTAGACACCCACTGCAACTTATGTACTTCACTGTATGCCACACCCACACCCCCCTAGACACCCACCACAACTTATGTACTTCACTGTATGCCACACCCACACACACCTAGACACCCACTGCAACTTATGTACTTCACTGTATGCCACACCCACAATCCCTAGACACCCACTGCAACTTATGTACTTCACTGTATGCCACACCCACACACCCCTAGACACCCACCACAACTTATGTACTTCACTGTATGCCACACCCACACACCCCTAGACACCCACCACATTCTCCAGTTGCCATATTCCCCCTCCCTATCCAACCTCCACCACCACACACACACCTCACTATCCCCACTCCCAGGCACAACATTCTCCCTCCCCTTATCCACCTATCACACTCACGCCACATACCCAACTCAATCCTCACTAACACCTCATCCCCCCTCACTCACACACCCCACCCTCTCCTCACCCCTACCCAGTTACGATGATGTCAGTGGTAGAGTAAGGCACCTCCTTCCCCCACTTGCCTCCATTAAGTGGCCATGCCTACAAAAGAGAGGGAATCACACACACACACACACACACACACAGACACACAGGGAAGGGAGTCAAAGAGGAGAGACGTTTGTGCCTATCAAAAACACTGATGATGCTTTAAAACCATATACATGTAGGTTAAGGGCCAACATGTTGGGTAATCCATATGGATACATTGGGCACCCATATGGGTCAAAGGACAATACATTGGGCACCCATATGGGTCATGGGTCAATACATTGTCCACCCATATGGGTCAAGGGCCACTTAGTCCACCCATATGGGCCAAGAGCCAATATGCTGAGGAATGCTCAAGAAAATCCACTCCAAAGAATCGTCGGTTCTTTATTTTTTTTTACAAACAAGTAGTTGGACCAGGAGAGCTCTGTAGTTTCTCAGTGTTGCACCGACACTGCAAATGCACTTGGTGTGTAGCAAAAAAACCAACTTTTCTACAGCACGTGCTTTAACTTTGTCCACAGGGACAACCACTAAAACTACATGCAAGCCAAGCTGGGCATGCAGCTTTCCTAGTAGGTTAGAGAGGAAAAAATCTAGCCATCATAATTAGCTACTTGTGTTGCGAGCTGAAGCACCTGGCGGCCTTCTATGATCAGGTGTGTATGTGTGTGCTCCTTAAAGATGCTCATCTTGCACATGGCTGCACAACCTGATGCCCTGCAACACAGTGGGCTAGCTGGTCGTGAAAATAGAAACGTATGTGTGAAATATGGCTGAGAGAGGAGGGCTTTGCTAAGACTACTTGGGGGCAGTTTCCCCATGAAGCTTGGAAACACACTAAGAGTGAGGTCATCAGGCAGTGCTGGGAGTTGTCAGAGGAGAAAACCACACATGAGCCGACAATAACTTCTGACATTTTGTTTGTTTAGATACTTTGCACTCGTGGTATGTTCAAGTCTTCAGTGTGTTCTTCAGCACCACAAGGCCACAGAAGGCACAAGGCCACACAAAGCACAACGCCACGCAAGGCACAAGGTCACACAATGAAAGTTGAAGTGCCCCATGAACATTTTGAATGTGTGACCTGACAAATACGTGGATTTAGGTTTGAAGTTTGGGTGCATGTTGCTATGACGATACCTAGACCACAATTCTAATATGTAATGCCAAGAAGGAAGCTGAAGAGTAACACCAATACTGGGTTGACCATGGACCAGATGGCAGTTGTAGACCCCTTACACTTTTAAGGCTGGTGTTAATCGGCTAGTACTAATTTTAGCCATGTTTGGATTCGCAGATTTGGTGGGTGCCAAACTTAGCTAGTGCTACATATTTTCATGAACACAAGCCAACAGGAGAAGTGCAGTCGCTCCTACCTTTGGGGAAAAGTGCAGTCGCTCCTACCTTTGCAGTCACTTCTATTTTGGGGGAGAAGTGCAGTCCCTTTGGGGAGAAGCGTAGTCACTCCTGACTTTGGTCAACAGGAGAAGTGCAGTCACTCCCACCCTTGGGGGAAAATGCAGTCACTCCTATCTTTGGGGAGAAGCACAGTCACTCCCTGTCAACAGGAGCAGTCACTCCTACCTTTGGGGAGAAGCACAGTCACTCCCTGTCAACAGGAGCAGTCACTCCTACCTTTGGGGAGAAGTGCAGTCACTCCTATCTTTGGAGAGAAGCACAGTCACTCCCTGTCAACAGGAGCAGTTACTCCTACCTTTGGAGAGAAGCACAGTCACTCCCTGTCAACAGGAGCAGTCACTCCTACCTTTCCCAAAATCTGGCTGTTCATGGAATGCAAGTGGCAACCTAGCCCTAGCTTTCCCCCTCCAACCTGATGAATAATTTGATGTAGTGCATTCTATCATTATGAACTTGAACCTGAAGAATGTGTTTATAAAATTGCACGTAGAAAATTTAGCCACTCCCCCTTTTGCCACTCCCCTTTTTGCTAAATTAAGACGCCATCTACAGTAACAGCCGAAAAGTAAGCGCCTCATCCTGCTTGACAGTCCAGTACCTTGGTAGAGGTGGTCATCATCTTGGACTTGACAGAGTGAAGCTGTGCTACGAACTCCTCGGGACAGTTAGCCGAGTAGAACATATGAGTGACAGTAGGGAGGTGGATGTCCAGGGCGTAGGGCAGACTGTAGCTTGGATACTTGGGATAGCTACATGGGCAGGAAGAAAAAGAAAGTCAGAGTTCAGTACACTGGACTTGAATTTAATACCCCTACGGTGGTGTACTAGTTACTGTTTAGTGTGAGTTTAACATCAACAAGGGACTAATGAGGTTTAACATCAATGAGGGACTAACGAAGTTTATCATCAATGAGAGAACCAATTAAGTTTAATATCAGTGAGGAACTAATGATGTTTAATATCAGTGAGGGATTAATATCAGTGAGGGACCAATGAAGTTTATCATCAATGAGGGACTAACGAAGTTTAACATCAATGAGGGAATGAAGTTTAATATCAGTGAGGGAACTAATGAAGTTTAATATCAGTGAGGAACTAATGAAGTTTAATATCAGTGAGGGACTAATGAAGTTTAACATCAGTGAGGAACTAATGAAGTTTAACATCAGTGAGGAACTAATGAAGTTTAATATCAGTGAGGAACTAATGAAGTTTAATATCAGTGAGGAACTAATGAAGTTTAATATCAGTGAGGAACTAATGAAGTTTAATATCAGTGAGGAACTAATGAAGTCTAATATCAGTGAGGAACTAATGAAGTCTAATATCAGTGAGGGAACCAATGAAGTCTAATATCAGTGAGGAACTAATGAAGTTTAATATCAGTGAGGGACTAATGAAGTTTAATATCAGTGAGGGACTAATGAAGTTTAACATCAGTGAGGATCTAATGAAGTTTAATATCAGTGAGGAACTAATGAAGTTTAATATCAGTGAGGGACTAATGAAGTTTAATATCAGTGAGGAACTAATGAAGTTTAATATCAGTGAGGAACTAATGAAGTTTAATATCAGTGAGGAACTAATGAAGTTTAATATCAGTGAGGAACTAATGAAGTTTAATATCAGTGAGGAACTAATGAAGTTTAATATCATTGAGGAACTAATGAAGTTTAATATCAGTGAGGGACTAATGAAGTTTAATATCAGTGAGGAACTAATGAAGTTTAATATCAGTGAGGAACTAATGAAGTTTAATATCAGTGAGGAACTAATGAAGTTTAATATCAGTGAGGGACTAATGAAGTTTAATATCAGTGAGGAACTAATGAGGTTTAACAGTGAGGGACTAATGAAGTTTAATATCAGCGAGGGACTAACATATTATAGGCTGGGACCCACACTTGCCCCTCCAGCATAGTTGCCACTGGTTACATGTGCCACTCCCAGCACGGTAATTACTTGTTACCCACTCCACTCCCAGCATGGGTGCTACTGGTTAGACCTATATACCACTCCCAGCATGGTTGTCACAGGTTACGCCTACCATTCCCAATGGTTGCCACTAATTACATCTGCCACTCCCATCCCAGCATGTTCCACTAGTTCCACCTGCAACTCCCAGCATGGTTGCCACTAGTTACACCTGCCACTCCCATTATGGTTGCCACTAGTTACACTCCCCATCAACAGCACGGTTGATACTGGTTACACCCTCCACTCTCAGCATGGTTATGGTTACACCCTCCACTCGCATGGTTGGTACTGGTTACACCCTCCACTTCTAGCTTAGTTGCTATTGGTTACATCCTTCACTCCCAGCATGGTTGCCACTAATTGAAGCCTGCCATTCTCAGCATGGTTGCCACCATCCTCTGAAAAGCTTCGTCGACAAGAACTGGTTAACCAAACTAGTGCAAGGTAACATGAGAACTTGCTCTGAACATTAATTACCCTGAAACTAATCTTTATGCAATCGTTCCAAAGCAGAAATCAGCTCCAATTAAAGCACATACCTCAGTCACATACATTTAATGATCAAAGCTATATAAATCTCGCTCGCTGACTCACCAAACTCATGCCCCTCCCTCGTCTACTCACCCAGGGGTGGTCAGGTCGTGGATGATCATCTCGTTCTTGGCCAATATCACAAGCGCAAACGGTTTCTGGCAATCTAATAATGAAATAGTCGATAGTTCCTGTCATGGGACTGGTCAGTGCACAAACACTGACACTCATTATTGGCACAATGTACACAAAGTAAGTTTAATTGAAGTGCCATTTCATAATATGTAAGTTACCACTTGGGCATGATTATTTGAGAAATTTTTAAAAAAATTATAAAATAAAAAAAAATTCTTGCAATGACTCTGTATACCTGACAGCGAAGAGACCACCATGCACACAAGTCTAGAAGGATAGCAGCAGTTCGAGAGGAGTTGGTGTGTGATAGTGAGTCTAATAATGATAGAGACACAGGTACACTGTTGTAGCAGCGATAGGAATGGAACTAACATTGGGTATGCACTGAGGAAGATCACAAAAGTCTGCCCACTGCTCATGGGGAGAGGGAAGACCCTCACGCTGTGCAGCAAGTGCAGAGGACACTAGAGAGAGCCAGAGAGGCAGGTGGAAGAAGAGGACACTGGGATGACCTGCCACTAGAGAGAGAGAGCCAGAGAGGCAGGTGGAAGCAGAGGACACTGAGCCAGAGAGGCAGGCGGAAACAGAAGACACTGACCTGCCACTAGGGTAGCCAGAGAAGCAGGTGGGAGCAGAAGACACTGGACCACTAGAGAGAGCCAGAGAGGCAGGTGGGAGCAGAAGATACTGACCTGCCACTAGAGAGAGCCAAAGGACACCGGGTTGACCTACCACTAGCAGCCAGAGAGAGAGAGGTGGAGCAGAATACCGCACCCAGTGTAGCAATCATGACTGCGCAGTTAGACACAGTTCCTCATTATCATCTTATTGTAAAATGTTCCTAGTTCTCTCTCTCACCTCTTCTTTTTTAATCCATGTAAAATAATTTCACTGTGAATCCACACACACACTAGACAGGAAGGTTTTCAAAATGGAACTCTTTACTCAATTTGGGATTGCTCAGCTACAGTATCAGATAGATTTACCAGAAAACTGACATCCCTGGTAGATATGCAGGTATTCTCTTACAAGGGCCTGTCAGTATTTCCAAGAAACTAGAGCATACCTGGGCTTACAAGGGCCTGTCAGTATTTCCAGCATACCTGGGGGTGGGTGGGGAGGATATCCCTCACTCACTCCACAGACATCCTTGCAGGAAACTGTATACACACTTTCTATTCAGGTCTTGTAACCCTATGTGGTTGGTAAAGCCCCCATCCCCAGTCACTTTAGAGTTCTAAGAAGAGTAGTAGTCTTCCGAGAATTCTAGGAGAGGCTATCAATATCCTGTGGCCTGGGCCAGAAGAGAAACAGGCTGCTCTATCGCTTCATTCAAATGCAACACATACTGCATAACTCTGTTTGCTTCCAAACATCTGAACAAAAATCCCTCTGGATATTTTGCTATAAGGCGACGAGTTATGGTCCATGAAAAGGGTCCACAGTAGACCAAGAAATACCTAAGAGGCAACTCTGGAGTGAGGACTGGCTTTGTCATTCCTAGAGCTCTGGAGTGAAGACTGGCTTTGCCATTCCTAGAGCTCTGGAGTGAAGACTGGCTTTGCCATTCCTAGAGCTCTGGAGTGAAAACTGGCTTTGTCATTCCTAGCTCTGGAGTGAGGACTGGCTTTGCCATTCCTAGATCTAGCTCTGGAGTGAGGACTGGCTTTGCCATTCCTAGAGCTCTGGAGTGAGGACTGGTTCTAAAGAAAGGAAAAAAGTGGAATGCAAGTGCATCAATGGCTATAATTTTGTCTTGTGTCTTATGAGTATTTTACCTCGCTACAAATATTTTTGTACGATGACCGTCAGCTGACATCAAATACTTTAAGGTATCCCACTAAAAACAAAAAGAAGTTGATTTAAAGAGAAACCTTCAAGTACAAATATATTCCTGTACAACTCTCACTACAAATATATATCCTTGCATACACAACTCATACATATTCCGGCATGACTTTAAAAATATTAATAACATTTGACATTCCTGCATGCCTCTGTTATTACATACATATTCCAGCATGGCTCTATTTGGACTGGACATGGCAATTATAAGACTATAGCATAGTTCTCTATACAAGCAAAGCACAAGTCATCAAGCTAATATTTCTTGGGGTGGTTTGGGGGGTGATTAATGAGCACCCCAGCTTGTTACATTTCGAGCTAATGCATGTGTGTCATGGAATTCCTGTGCACCTATTCTCCTGTTGTCAAGGCCAAGAGGCGTCCTAAAGATGCTGTTAGTGGGGTTTAGATTAGAGCTTTGTTTCTATTTCTAGTGGGGGAAGGGGGGCTCCATTTTGGAGTGTGCGCTAACTTGAGAGTGCTACTGTAATCTCGAGTTAGAGCAGGAGTCACGATGTCTGCTGCGTGAAGGCACTACTTAGGAGACTTTTGCATTGCCATCTCAGGATCAGAGTCAAACTAATGCTGGCAGCCCTGCAGATAGTCTTGGAAGAAACAGCATTACGAAAATGTCGTTTCCTACTAAACTCAACCAGCCAAGTGTCCTGTGTCCTACTAAACTCAACCAGCCAAGTGTCCTGTGTCCTACTAAACTCAACCAGCCAAGTGTCCTGTGTCCTACTAAACTCAACCAGCCAAGTGTCCTGTGTCCTACTAAACTCAACCAGCCAAGTGTCCTGTGTCCTACTAAACTCAACCAGTCTAGTATCCCAGTGTCCTACTAAACATAGGACAACAGGAGAGTGTCAACCTATAAAGGACTATGGTGGAGTGTCTTATGAACTGACCACATTGGTATGGCGATGAAGACAGGGAGAGGAAGTCGATGATGGTGGAGGAGCAGGAAAGCATGGAGGTGGACTTCCCCTGCATGATAGTGAGCGTGCGAGGTGCCTCAGAGCTGTTCTCGGGGAAACTTCCGCTGCACATGTACATGGGGTCACTGTACGTGAGTGTGTGTATATGTGCGTGTATGGTGTGTGTGTGTGGTGTGTGTGTGTGTGTGCATAGGATAAAAGGGGGGAGGGAGAGAGAGAGAAAGGCAATGATATCCTTAACAAAGTGTAAACAAATGCTTTTAAAATAAATATAAAAATTCTACTCTACTTGAAATGAGTGCAAGGCATTTGAGCTGAAGCACCTTGCCAAGCCTCTGATGTCCGCCTTTAGTTTATATACACGTATGCTTTACAGATACCAAGCTATGTATGCATGGCTGCACAACCAGATGCCCTGCAACACAGTGGGCTGGCTGGTCGTGAAAACAGAAACATTACATGTGTGTGATGTGGCTGAGAGAAGAGGGCTTTGCTAAGACTACTTGGGGCCAGTTTCCCCATGAAGCTTGGAAACACACTAAGAGTGAGGTCACCAGGCAGTGCTTGCTGGCCAACACGTGTCAGAGTACTGAAGGGAAGACCCTGCAACAGATGATAATACCACAGACATTTTGTTCAGGGTATTTTCCACTCTTGACTGGATGCTATTCATGATAATAGCATACCTCTGCGTATTTTCCACTCTTGACTGGATGCTATTCATGATAATAGCATACCTCTGCGTATTTTACACTCTTGACTGGATGCTATTCATGATAATAGCATACCTCTCTTCTATTAACTCGATGCAGTCAATATTTTCCCTTGCATTCCCTACCTGGAGAGAGCAGCCCCCACGAGTGGCGCCACATGCAAAAAACTTGTGTTTTTTTTGCCCTGCCAAGCTTGACATAGTTTCCATCACAGATCTCTTGCACTCTATGATCTACAGTTTCTATACCATCACAACAAAATGATGTCTTCACCTCCATAGCAAAGTTGAGGAATTGTGTGGCCATGGCACTCCAGCATCGTTCCACTGACAGCTACTAACTATGCTGGTGAACACTCCTGTGCAGACAGTTCTTTCCACGATCTTCGAAGCTGCCAGCCAATTCTCTTCATCTTTTTTTTTTTACTAAGTTGACCATTTCCTTGTTGACTTTACGCCCGTTTTATTTTAGACGAACAAGTTTATATTTTTTAACGGTCATAGGTGCATACAACTGCAGATACGGCCGTGCATAACGATTCAAAGTTTTCCATCCAACCCCCCCTCCCCCTGTGAGGGGGCACTTTACTTGTTGTCACTTAAAACAAACAAACCACTTGGCCAGTCACGATGACATTTTAAAACACTATCTTGGACAGTCATGAAGGCATTTTAACACTATCTTGGACAGTCATGATGACATTTTAACACTATCTTGGAAAGTCATGATGCCATCTTGGACAATCATGATGGCATTTTAATGCTATCTTGGACGATCATGATGGACAGTTATGGCATTTTAACACTATCTTGGAAAGTCATGATGCCATCTTGGCCAGTCACGATGGCATTTTAACACTATCTTGGACAGTCATGAAGGCATTTTAACACTATCTTGGACAATCATGGTGGCATTTTAACACTATCTTTCAGTCATGATGGCATATTAATGCTATCTTAGGACAGTCATGATGGCATTTTAACGCTATCTTGGACAATCATGATGTCATTTTAACACTATCTTGGACAATCATGATGGCATTTTAACACTATCTTGGACAATCATGATGGCATTTTAATGCTATCTTGGACAATCATGATGGCATTTTAACGCTATCTTGGACAATCATGATGGCATTTTAACACTATCTTGGACAATCATGATGGCATTTTATCGCTATCTTGGACAATCATGATGGCATTTTAACACTATCTTGGACAATCATGATGGCATTTTAACACTATCTTGGACAATCATGATGGCATTTTAACGCTGCTATCTTGGACAATCATGATGGCATTTTAACACTATCTTGGACAATCATGATGGCATTTTAACACTATCTTGGACAATCATGATGGCATTTTAACGCTATCTTGGACAATCATGATGGCATTTTAACACTATCTTGGACAATCATGATGGCATTTTAACACTATCTTGGACAATCATGATGGCATTTTAATGCTATCTTGGAGAATCATGATGGCATTTTAACACTATCTTGGACAATCATGATGGCATTTTAACACTATTTTGGACAGTCATGATGGCATTTTAACACTATTTTGGACAGTCATGATGGCATTTTAACACTATCTTGGACAAATTTTAATGACAGTCATGATGGCATTTTAACGCTATCTTGGACAATCATGATGTCATTTTAACACTATCTTGGACAATCATGATGGCATTTTAACACTATCTTGGACAATCATGATGGCATTTTAATGCTATCTTGGAGAATCATGATGGCATTTTAACACTATCTTGGACAATCATGATGGCATTTTAACACTATCTTGGACAATCATGATGGCATTTTAATGCTATCTTGGAGAATCATGATGGCATTTTAATGCTATCTTGGATAGTCATGATGGTATTTTAACACTATTTTGGACAGTCATGATGGCATTTTAACACTATTTTGGACAGTCATGATGGCATTTTAACACTATCTTGGACAATCATGATGGCATTTTAACACTATCTTGGACAATCATGATGGCATTTTAACACTATCTTGGACAATCATGATGGCATTTTAACACTATCTTGGACAATCATGATGGCATTTTAACACTATCTTGGACAATCATGATGGCATTTTAATGCTATCTTGGATAGTCATGAGGGCATTTTAACACTTACAACAGCTAAAAGTTCCCTCCCTCTCGCACCAATCTAATAGGCGGCAAGTTTGCTCTGATAATTACGTCAGACCACTAAGAGATGTACGAGCCTGCACGACCCAATCAGCTTAAGCTATGTGAGTTAGTGCTTCTTTGTCAAAGACCGACATGTACTTCCACTTGCAACAACAACAGGCACTTGCTCGGACTCATGGAGTGCACAAGGAGATATCACGCCTACTGAGTATACTATACACAAGACCTATATTATATAGTTGGACTGATGGAGTGATCGAGGAGATATCATGCCTTGACTGAGTACACTACACACAAGACCTATATTATATAATTGGGCTGATGGAGTGCTCGAGGAGATATCACGCCATGATGGTGTACACTATACACAAGACCTATATTATATAGTTGGACTGATGGAGTGCTCGAGGAGATATCATGCCTTGACTGAGTACACTATACACAAGACCTATATTACATAGTTGGACTGATGGAGTGCTCGAGGAGATATCATACCTTGACTGAGTACACTACACAATATATAGTTGGGTTGGGTTTTTTTTTACTCAAATCTGCACAATGGGTGTGTCTGTGTGGTGCACACATAACCTCAAATTCCTTGGCACAAATGTGACCCTAACGAACCCCACCATGTCACACACAAAAAAGACAAAAGCAGGTGTTTGAGGAGCACTGGCAAGTCTTTAGTAAGCAGACCCATAGCCCTAACCCTGCCCTGGACATAGAGGTGCTGGTGGGTGCCTAGGACCCACTTCAAGGGGAGCTGGTGGGTGTCCGGCTGTCCTTAGCCGTAGCACTCACTGGGACAGCCCCTGGAAGTCCTAGCGTATAGATTAAACCCACCACATGAGTCAGAGCCGAGAGCTTTGCACAGCAGTAATGAGTACACATGTGGGCATGGCAGGATGTCAACTGTGAAAAGTCAGCAAATCACACTTAATCACTTAATCAGAGCACTGGCATGGTCCAACTTTATAGCTCGTTAGTAATTCATGGTGCGACTTTATAGCTCGTTAGTAATTCATGGTGCAGATAATCAATTACATAACACATCCAGCTACAAAATTAGCTTGTTTTTGGTGTTCTTTTTACTGAGGCCATAAATGTCATCACAATGGCTTGCTCCAGCAGTATACCTTATAGGATGACCTCAGCTGGAGGAAAAGAAGGCTTAAACAAATTTATAAAGGCTCTTGGACACCTCACGCAAGGGTCACTGCTGACGCCTTCCTAATAAGGTCACTGGTGTATATATGAGTGGCACAAACAAATGATCTGAGAACAACCTGGGATTGGAGGTGAGGTGCACTAGAGCCATATTAACACTCCAGCATAAATAGCAAGGGCACAATATCTCCATTCCAAGTTGAACCACTTAAAAACTTATACAGAACAGAGAAGCAATGGGAGATAAACCTGGAATGCCAAGCGTTCTATATTCATGAGCTTCCAAGGGGCGGAGTAGGGCGCACTCTAGTATCTTAGCTTGGGTGCTACTCGAGGGTGTGCTCTAGTATCTTAGCTTGGGTGCTACTTGAGGGCGTGCTCTAGTATCTTAGCTTGGGCTACTTGAGGGCGTGCTCTAGTACCTTAGCTTGGGTGCTATTCGAGGGCAGGCTCTAGTATCTTGGCTTGGGTGCTATTTGAGGGTGTGCTCTAGTACCTTAGCTTGGGTGCTACTTGAGGGTGTGCTCTAGTATCTTAGTTTGGGCTACTTGAGGGCGTGCTCTAGTACCTTAGCTTGGGTGCTATTCGAGGGCAGGCTCTAGTATCTTGGCTTGGGTGCTATTCGAGGGTGTGCTCTAGTATCTTAGCTTGGGTGCTACTTGAGGGCGTGCTCTAGTATCTTAGCTTGGGTGCTATTCGAGGGTGTGCTCTAGTATCTTAGCTTGGGTGCTATTCGAGGGTGTGCTCTAGTATCTTAGCTTGGGTGCTACTTGAGGGCAGGCTCTAGTATCTTAGCTTGGGTGCTATTCGAGGGCGTGCTCTAGTAGCTTGGCTTGGGTGCTACTTGAGGGTGTGCTCTAGTACCTTAGCTTGGGTGCTACTTGAGGGTGTGCTCTAGTATCTTAGCTTGGGTGCTACTCGAGGATGTGCTCTAGTATCTTAGCTTGGGTGCTGAGGGTGTGCTCCAGTATCTTAGCTTGGGTGCTACTTGAGGGGAGGCTCTAGTATCTTAGCTTGGGTGCTGAGGGTGTGCTCTAGTATCTTAGCTTGGGTGCTACTTGAGGGGAGGCTCTAGTATCTTAGCTCGGGTGCTAGTCGAGGGAAAAAATCGGAAACAAGTTCATAAAAAACAAGAAAAAAAGTTTAGCATATAATGACACTGCACATGCCAGATACTGTTTAGACGACTAATCAGTAAGTACATACTCTTGTATTCCGGCACGTAATATATCTTTATCTCATTTGGGTGGAATGTGAGACATGCTCAACACCTCTCGTGATTCATTTTGCACTCCAGGGTTTCACAATGGACAGACGTAAATCAACTTTAACTATTTCTCTCTGGGTACCTTGCTGCAACTGACTGTGAGCTGTATTAACATGCACTCCTTCTTCATCACACACTTGAATGATGCAAGGTCCATGGTTGAAGGCTAGCTTGCAGGTGCACTCAATATAATTGGATGTCAGCCCCTCTTTACAGCTGTCCTTACTTGGTGAGCTCTAAACACATTAAACATTTTCTGGTCATTTTGTAATCAAGTTCTCAAACAGTTTTCTCCTTGTAGGGTTTGGTGATCTTTCCAAGATATTCCAGCACAGCTTTCTCACGTGACCAATGATTCTCACTGTGCATCACATTTATTCACTGGGAATTTGAGTTCCTTGTGGTTCAGTCCTTCCAGCAAAAATAAGTTGAGGGGGCCATCAGCGTCACCTGCAGAAACCACTGTGACTTCTCTCTTTTGTCGTTAAGTCCTGTTAGAGGAGCATCTTTCGACCCAGTTTCAGCCGTGGTTCAGTCAGCACACTGAATGCAATTTGGTCCCAATTAGAAACTCAAATGAGTTTCTAATTGGGACCAAAAAAATAGGAGGCACTCTAGAAATCATAGTTATATTTCTGAGTTCTGCCCTGACCTTTGCTCCTCCCCTGACCTTTGCCCCTCCCTGACCTTTGCTCCTCCCCTGACATTTGCTCCTCCCTGACCTTTGCTCCTCCCCTTACCTTTGCTCCTCCCCTGACCTTTGCTCCTCCCCCTGACCTTTGCTCCCCCCCCGACCTTTGCTCCTCCCCTGACCTTTGCTCCTCCCCTGACCTTTGCTCCTCCCTGACCTTTGCTCCCCCCCTGACCTTTGCTCCTCCCCCTGACTTTTGCTCCTCCCCCTGACCTTTGCTCCATGCATTACTTGTCAACCACATAGATTCCAACAGTCCCAACATCTTCTGCTAACTTCTCGGGTGAACTAGAGCTCATAGCTGCATTAGCCTCACCAATGAGAGTAGCTGAATTGACTACCCCACAACTGGCCCTCAAAGACTTGCCATTACATAATCACCCCGGAGAGAAGGCTTGCCTCTCGCCGGTTCACAACATAATGGTGGCTGAGCGTTGCATTTCGTTCTGTCCTCCAGTTGCCATTCCATCATGTTGTGAACCAGACAACACAAGATAATGCAACGAATGCAACGGCGTGCTCAATTAGAAAAGTTTTATTCCAGCATTAGCAACACAGCATCCGGCCAATCAGAATGCTAGAATCTAGCATGTGGTCAACTGCACCATCAGCAGTGGAGCTAGGAGATGGCGATGATGAAAATGAGCATCGAAGAGAAGTTTGTGGCAAGTCTTTCAATGATGTATAGGAATGTAAGAGCAAAGGAAATGCCCGTAAGCTAATTGCAATTCGGGTCATTATGCACTATACTACTAGAACTAGTGTTAGCTCGAGCTAGTTGCTAGCTATAGATCTCCAGCATCTCTCTCTTCCTTCACCTCCTACCTATAACTATACTACTACAACTAGTGTTAGCTAGAGCTAGTTGTATATATCTCCAGTATCTCTCTCTTCCTTCACCTCCTACCTATAACTAGAGTAGTGTTAGCTAGAGCTAGTTGCTAGCTATAGATCTCCAGCATCTCTCTCTTCCTTCACCTCCTACCTATAACTATACTACTACAACTAGTGTTAGCTCGAGCTAGTTGTATATATCTCCAGTATCTCTCTCTTCCTTCACCTCCTACCTATAACTATACTACTAGAACTAGTGTTATCTAGAGCTGGTTGCTAGCTATAGATCTCCAGCATCTCTCTCTTCCTTCACCTCCTACCTATAACTATACTACTACAACTAGTGTTAGCTAGAGCTAGTTGTATATATCTCCAGTATCTCTCTCTTCCTTCACCTCCTACCTATAACTATAGTAGTGTTAGCTCGAGCTAGTTGCTAGCTATAGATCTCCAGCATCTTTCTCTTCCTTCACCTCCTACCTATAACTATACTACTATAACTAGTGTTATCTAGAGCTGGTTGCTAGCTATAGATCACCATCTCTATTTATTATGAAATGAGCTATGAGCTGTAGGGATTCATGGTGGGTGGGAAGTGTAAATGCTAGCACTGGCTTGCGATACTGGAAACACCCAGGTGGATCTAATGCTAGTATCAAGGCTCTAACAGTGCTGCTCTGCTCTGAACCTGACTGGGACTGCACGTGGTCTGATTCACAGAATGCCAGCTGTGTGGGGTCTAGCTGGCGCTGCACAGAGGGAGGAAGCCCTTCTAATGTTAGCCTAATTTAAACGCTGGTTTAAATAGCATTGCATGCGGCATATTGTGAACCAGCCTTAATTCTCCCTTAATTCTCCAGATAGTCACGGCTATCGTACACAGTTTCTCTACACTGCATTCGAGTAATGCATTCGAGTAATAAGTTGCAAGAACCTGCAGATCCAGCAATCATTGCATAATAAATCTGGGTATGGCCAAGATCTGACACAGAAAACCAGGATTCATCTCTTGGCTCAAATATGCCAGCCAATGGCAACTTGTTCTTCCAACAAATTATTTTATTAGTAATATAGTCAGAGTGTCTCTGTTTTGTTCTTCAATGTCTCCAAAGTGTGTCTCTGCATCTAGAAGCCATCACCTCAACTATAATATTTATTAACAAGAAACAAATGGGGAAAAAGAACAACGACTTTTCTCAATGATAAACTTGAAATTTTTTCTCAACGTTTTGGCTAAATGCTCTAGCCTCCTTCATCAGGAACAACGAGATGCTAAGACTCACGTGAGGTTGATATCTAGCTCAAGTGATCCTTAGCATTTCATTACCCCTGATGAAGGCTACAGCATCTAGCCGAAATGAAATTTTAATTTGTGTCCTACCATGTCAGATGAAAGTTTGTTGAAAGGGGGATTTTTATTTTCTAATAATATAATATAATACTGGACTGACTTGAAACAGGATCTACTAAATTTGTGTTGTGCATAATTTTAAAAGGTAAAGGGTCCTCTAAATATTTGAACCTCAACATGATTAAACATTTCTACATTCTTGTCTTGTTCATGACATACGACCAGATTTATAACCCCCTCCCCACTCCGATCTCTACCTCATCCCCAAATCACGCAATGCTTCCTGCCTGCTTGGAATATAAACCTGCTTGGAATATAAACAAGAGTAAGTGTCTAGTGGTAGACAGGAGTGCAGGTAGATTAGTTAGCACAGGAATAAGCCCCAAGGCCGCTGCTTGCCCAAGCTCTAGAGCTACGTAAAGGGTGACTGAGCATGTACAGAGCTTCAAAGGCCTAGAGCAACAGTCTCTGAGCTGTGCACGACCAGCGGCCAAAGAGAAAATATCTCTAATATTTGTTGGTCGTACAGTATATACTATACAGGAAAGTTCCAGTCTGACTTGCAATGAACACCACCCACAGTCATTGCTAATGTACCAGGCATGTAGTCGTACAGCTTAAAGTGATGCCAGAGGACAAGAGGAAAACATCCAGCAATCACTTAAACCCTCTCTCCTCTCCCCCTACGTACCCATAAAATAATAAATGAAATGCTGGAATAATGGAGTACAATGTCCGCTACTATACACCGGTTTACAGGGTTCTAGCCACTTGTACAAGAACAAGCAGGATAGAGGAGAAGATGGTCGTCACCCATTAAATCACTTGTGATGTGGTCATTAAATACTCGGAACTCCTCGAGCAAGTGCTTATGTACGCTGAAGTTTACGTGCTCAGGGGTGAATGATTCAGGGGTGGAGGGGAAGGGTGGCCCGCTCACCTGTCAGTCAGCATCACTTGCATCTTGTAGATGGGTCTGAACATACTCGAGTCACATTCTGTGCAGGGAAAGAGAGACCGCCAGGAAAAGATTGAGCACACACAGAGAGGGAAGAGGAGAAAGACATATCTAGAGACTTACCATGGAGGATGATGATCTTATCCGGCTTGGCTTCACTCTTTATGCTCCACACCACGATGTTGCCATCGCTGTAGGAACAGGCCACATGGCCCGAGTTGACCCAGCTCACAGAGGTGATTATCTGGAGGCAATGGTTGGGCGAGGGGAAGGAAAGAGGGATAGACTTTAAATGCATGAAGTGTTTCATGGACATCGTAAAGGTGGTGCTCAAGGTGTGTAGTGAAGTGAGGGTGGTGAGGGTGCAGTGAGGTGATGTAGACATATAATGAACAAGTGACAGAGAAGGGAGGGGATGTAAGTGGAAGAGCATGCCCCTGTGCATATTGCTCATCCACCCATTCAAACATATGACATGCATACATGTATGCATGTGACTGTTCCTAGGATTAGACCAAGGCTAGGGCAAGGTTAGGGCCAGACTAGGTCTAGGGTCAGGCTAGGGCTGGGGGTCAGGCTAGGGCTGGGGGCCAGGCTAGGGCTAAGGCCAGACTAGGGCTAGGGCCAGGGCCAGGCTAGGGCCAGGCTAGGGCTAGGGCCAGGCTAGGGCTAGGGCCAGGCTAGGGCCAGGCTAGGGCTAGGGCCAGGCTTAGGGCTAGGGCCAGGCTAGGGCTAGGGCCAGGCTAGGGCCAGACTAGGTCTAGGGTCAGGCTACTGGGGGCTAGGGCCAGGCTAGGGTTAGGACCAGGCTAAAACTAGGGCCAGACTAGGGCCAGAGCCAGGCTAGGGCTAGGGCCAGGCTAGGGTAGGCTAGGGCCAGGCTAGGGCTAGGGCCAGGCTAGGGCTAGGGCTAGGGCCTAGGGCTAGGGCCAGGCTAGGGCCAGGGTAGGGCTAGGCCAGGGTAGGGCTAGGCCAGGCTAGGGCTGGGCTAGGGCCAACATAGGGCAAAGCTGAGGAATGGCTAAGTTTGGCACTAGGACCAGGCCAAGGTTAAGGCTAAGCCGAAGCCAAGGCTAGGGCCAGGTTAGGGCAAAGCTGGGCTTGTAAGGTTGTAAGGATGGAGAGATACAGTATGCGACACACATCTCAGCTTCTTCTCCACATGAACATACATGGTTGTTTCCTGGGTCGTAGAAGAAGTACTTGTGATCTGGCGCCTGCTTTGAGTCCGTGCTGGAATTGGTCTCGTGCTCCTTGAGGTTGTACAGGATACAGTGACCCCCAGTGTAAGCTATGAAAATCTGTTGGCATGGAAATGGAAAAGAACCCATTATGCAATGATTAGGAGATGAGTCGGGCAAAAAAAAACAAAAAAAAGGGAGAAAAGGGGAGAAAAAAGGGGGGGGGGGGGGGGGGGGGATAGTTCCCAGATCATTAATTGATAATTCAGTACACTGGATAATGACCCACAGCTGCCGACACAATTGTCCGTAAATAGCTCTTTTTTTATCAGCTTAAATGTCTTCTGGAGCAGTAATGCTCTTAACACCTTTGCCATTGTCACAAACACAAAAAACACCTAGTACCTAGACATGACAGGTACCCATGAATACTTCCTGGGTGTATGGTGTAGTGACAACTCTGTTATCTGTTAAGGCTTAGCTATGTGGTGTGCACTATAAAGTGATTTTTCTTAACCTCGAGGTTTGTTTACTATCTTGACTACATCAGATATTTTTTTAAATTCCTGGGTGAAGTCCACTGCCACAGCTATAATATACAGGTAATGCTGTCTCGGTTCATGACACATCAATATGTGCATTTTGCGAATTTTTTAAAATAAAAAATCCTAAATTCTCCTAAATTCTCACTTTTCCTTGATCCATAGGGTTTTCCAGGACAGCTAGAACACGCCCAGGATTGACTCGTGTTGAACTGCACAACAACAACAACAACAATCTCATACACGCACGCATGTAGTAGTAGTAGTAGGTGGTGGTGGTGGTAGTAGTAGAAGGTGGTGGTTATAGTGGTAGTAGTAGTAGGTGGTGGTAGTAGTAGTGGTACAGTAGGTGGTAATAGTGGCAGTAGGTGGTGGTAGTAGTAGTAGTAGTAGGTGTTGGTGGTAGTGGTAGTAGTGGTAGTGGTAGTAGTGATAGTGGTAGTAGTGATAGTGGTAGTAGTGATAGTGGTAGTAGTGATAGTGGTAGTAGTGATAGTGGTAGTAGTGATAGTGGTAGTAGTGATAGTGGTAGTAGTGATAGTGGTAGTAGTGATAGTGGTAGTAGTGATAGTGGTAGTAGTGATAGTGGTAGTAGTGATAGTGGTAGTAGTGATAGTGGTAGTAGTGATAGTGGTAGTAGTGATAGTGGTAGTAGTGATAGTGGTAGTAGTGATAGTGGTAGCAGTGATAGTGGTAGCAGTGATAGTGGTAGTAGTGATAGTGGTAGTAGTGATAGTGGTAGTAGTGATAGTGGTAGTAGTGATAGTGGTAGTAGTGATAGTGGTAGCAGTGATAGTGGTAGTAGTGATAGTGGTAGCAGTGATAGTGGTAGCAGTGATAGTGGTAGTAGTGATAGTGGTAGTAGTGATAGTGGTAGCAGTGATAGTGGTAGTAGTGATAGTGGTAGTAGTGATAGTGGTAGTAGTGATAGTGGTAGTAGTGATAGTGGTAGTAGTGATAGTGGTAGTAGTGATAGTGGTAGTAGTGATAGTGGTAGTAGTGATAGTGGTAGTAGTGATAGTGGTAGTAGTGATAGTGGTAGTAGTGATAGTGGTAGTAGTGATAGTGGTAGTAGTGATAGTGGTAGTAGTGATAGTGGTAGTAGTGATAGTGGTAGTAGTGATAGTGGTAGTAGTGATAGTGGTAGTAGTGATAGTGGTAGTAGTGATAGTGGTAGTAGTGATAGTGGTAGCAGTGATAGTGGTAGCAGTGATAGTGGTAGTAGTGATAGTGGTAGTAGTGATAGTGGTAGTAGTGATAGTGGTAGTAGTGATAGTGGTAGTAGTGATAGTGGTAGCAGTGATAGTGGTAGCAGTGATAGTGGTAGTAGTGATAGTGGTAGTAGTGATAGTGGTAGTAGTGATAGTGGTAGTAGTGATAGTGGTAGTAGTGATAGTGGTAGTAGTGATAGTGGTAGTAGTGATAGTGGTAGTAGTGATAGTGGTAGTAGTGATAGTGGTAGTAGTGATAGTGGTAGTAGTGATAGTGGTAGTAGTGATAGTGGTAGTAGTGATAGTGGTAGTAGTAGTAGGTACTGGTGGTGGTAGTAGTAGTTGTTGTTGGGGTGGTGATAGTAGTAGTAGTAGTAGTAGGTGGTGGTGGTGGAGTAGTAGTAGTAGGTAGTGGTGGTGGCAGTAATAGTAGTAGTAGTAGTAGTAGTAGTAGTAATAGTAGTAGTAGCTGCAGCAGCAGCCGCAGAAGCAGAAGCAGTACTAGAGCATGATGACCAACTAAGCAGGAAATCAAGCTGGTGCATCGAGTGACATATCTCCACACACATGTACCGCCACACTTCCAATATATCACATGCTAATGGCGTGCACACTTCATTGCAGAGGAGGTCCTTCCAGTACACACATTCACATGCAGTGATGGGGTTCACCATTACCACAGACAGACACAGAGAACATCATACCTTGTAACCTCATATTAAGAGGAAGACCTTATTAAGGAGACCCTAATCAAGAAGTGAGAGAAAAAATGCTCCACTTTGTTAATTAGCCCTTGAGGATGACCACAGGAACAGCACTTCCTGATTAACTTGGTTGTAAATATCTGGCTAAAGTTCGTACTTACGGGCCCATGACATGATTCCAGAACACGGTGAATCCAGAGACTCTGAAGCTTGGGATGTGGACCAAGTAGACATTGCCACCCTCGGATCCGACGTAGAGCCAATCAGATTTGTAGCTGGTGGATATACATGTGGGCCTGTGTGAGGGGGGAGGGACAGAGGGGAACGAGGGAAATGCAAAAGATTAAAAAAGGGGGGGTAAGGAATGGCATGTGGATGGGGAACTAGGAGAGGAAGATAAAGTAAAAGAGAAGAAAGGAAGTCATGAAGAAGACATGAATGAGAGAGATAGGAAGAAAAAAAGAGAGCAGAAACCATCACCATTTCTGGCGCAAGTCTCACTTGTCATTTTCTCTGGTGAACTCCAGTGTGTGCAGGATAGAAGGCATTTGTTCCTGGATGGACCACAAGTAGAGCCGGCCCTGATTGCAGGCGGTGACCAGAAGACCCTGTGTGCATGTGTGCATAACGGGGACAACCATCATACACACATGTGCGTACGAGAGTAAATTCTGAAAACAACCCCCAACTTATACATTGATCATCCTGCTCAGATTCAATCATCCTAAGGATGACGGTGGAACAGCCACCCCAAATTCCCAACTACATATTGTACCTTCATCACGTCTACTACTGGAGAAAGAGTGCCAGTGAGTGTGTGGTGGGTATTCATTCCACCTGGACTTAAGTCAATGTATTTCGGTGAATTCCAATGCTGTGCAAGTGTTGGTAGGGAAGAGGGCATGCTGTGGTATTCTCAGGTTGCAGGGTGCTGAGGGCGATAGCAATCACTAAGGCAACCCTTGCTTATAAGACGTGCTCGTTGCATAGATCAGTGCACACTCCTCGGCCATACATGTACGTACTACGCACTGCCAAGCTGTGTGTCCTTTTATGAGGGCACACATCCACTATGATTATACTCAAACATCACCAGGCACTAACAGACCGTGTGTAATAGATCAGCTGATCCCAGTAGTCCGATGACAGTGGCTATTGTCAATGCCATTATCAGTCTCCCTCTCTCCTCATTATAGTGGAGTGTACCTCCCTCACTGGTAATTGCATTGGCTACAACTTGAAGCAGTGGAGGCGTAATCTTCTGAGGCATTTCTCTTCACACAGACATTCCACATCCTATAGAAGCATTTTGATGTTCATTTCATTGATAGCCTCTGGGCCACTAGGATAGATGCCCCTCAGCCATTCCATTCCACTTGCTTCAGACTATTTAGAGAACGCAATCATAAGCTATTACATTTACAATAATACTGTCTGTGTTTCACAAGATGAGCATGTGTGCAAGATTAATGCAATTACCTAACTAAGTTGGTGATTCAAGGATGTACGCTGGTTCACTCAAGGAAGGATGCAAAACATTTCAGGAGGCAGAGTCCTCACGGAAGAAGTGTGTCCACTTTGGATACACTGCATTACTTATTTATACACTGAAGCAGTGAAGGAGCAAGTCCTTCCATAAGAATACTAATAAGATGATGAGCCTTTTAAAAAAAAAATTTAAGGGGGGGGGGGGGTCAGCCGGTTTACTATCTTGGCAAAGGATTCAACGCACGCTGCAAGTGTTTTTGGAGCTAATAACAGCTGAAACTACATTCAGGCTGCTAGGAAGTTGCCTTAAAGTAAGATTTAGTTGAGACTTGACCGGTTGCTGTTTTTAAATATATATACATATAATTATTTGTACATATATTTGCAGATACAAAACTACCCTAATGCATGCAGGATGCAGACACTCCAGAACTCCTGTTATGGCCAACCATTTGTTGACCCATAGACCCCTTAATAATTTAATTAAGTGAAATCAGACATTTTTAACCCTTTGTTTCCCTTCTGATAGTGGTACAGCGGACTATGGCAGAGGTCTAAAAACCCTGGATTTGCTGGTGATGTTTACTGAACAGTTCACCACAACAGCACCAGTTATGGATAAATGTTAACTCTTATCATCTGTTCCAACCCTGAATCCATTGCTATGCACGAATGCTCGTAATATTGACTTGGTACAACAAACACATAATCAGGACCAATGAGAGCCGATCAACGGTGGACCTACCTGGTTAATGATGAAAATCATTTTGGACACAGACACTGGAGACGTGTGCGTGAAGTATCTCTCCAGCCCTGGCTTGCCCAGAGTGAACACACCACGGTCAAAGAAAACCAACAAGAACATTTGACAAAATTTATGCAAAAAGTATACACGTACTTGAGTTTGTACTGGTCTAGTTTATTAGCTTGTGTGCAACAAGTATGCAGTTACTTGAGTGTACATGTACTGGTCTAGTTTATTAGCTTGCATGCAACAAGTATGCACATACTTGAGTGTACATGTACTGGTCTAGGCTATTAGCTTGCATGCAACAAGTACAATGCACATACTTGAGTGTACATGTACTGGTCTAGTTTATTAGCTTGCATGCAACAAGTATGCACATACTTGAGTGTACATGTACTGGTCTAGGCTATTAGCTTGCATGCAACAAGTACAATGCACATACTTGAGTGTACATGTACTGGTCTAGTTTATTAGCTTGCATGCAACAAGTATGCACATACTTGAGTGTACATGTACTGGTCTAGTTTATTAGCTTGCATGCAACAAGTATGCACATACTTGAGTGTACATGTACTGGTCTAGTTTATTAGCTTGCATGCAACAAGTATACTTGAGTGCACATGTACTGGTCTAGTTTATTAGCTTGCGTGCAACAAGTATGCACATACTTGAATGCACATGTAGCTTGCATTCACACTCATTAATTGGAAGGGTGGGGGAAAACATCAGAGGTGGGGAGACTGTGGTCATAATTTAAGGCTCATATCATCTACATACTTCATTGGCATAGTGATGTCTTATGGTGTAAATACGTATCTTGCATGCAGTAGTATCTATAAACATATGCCAAACCAGCTGCAGCTAAAGTCAGAGGGTACCATTATAATTCTGCGACCTAAGTCATACTTTGTGTAACTGAATTCTTAAAGGCTCCAAGGCTAAATAAAAGATAACCCCTTTCTTTTCACCAGTGGCTTTAAGAGGTCCTTAAATGATACTGGTGTGTACCACAGAAGACTAAAGAGTCATGACTTTGCAGTTGATGTTTACTTAACAGCACCATGACAAAACAAGCAAGAAACGTCAACTCTATTGTCTGTTCTGCCCCTGGAACTACACACTATGATTGCATACATAAACATTCGCAGTCAAGGATAACATGGATCATTACTATATAGAAATCTAGTAAGCTTGATGCTTAGAATTTGAGACCATTAACTTCCAACTGTACCATGGGTTTAAAACTACAGGAGAGCATACAGCTGTTTTCTTAGCTATTATAGTATAAGTTTTATTTCAAGTATGGCAACTTTAAAATCAAACCCACTCCTTCTGTTTGAACTAGCCACATAAAAGTAAAATCTATTTCCTGATTAAATATTAAGCTGGCCATCAATTGACTCTCAGGTTATGCAATGACCACACACATTCTCAGAGGAAGCAGTTGAACTTTGTTATGGTCTCTCCTTCAGACGAGGAATTGCAGTGGTACTGGACAAAATTTTGGTCCAGAACATGGAATGGTATATATATATATATATATATATTTGGTAATAATGGCAGGATATAGCAAGACTGCTCCAGTTTCAGTCCCAATAGCGAGCAACTGCAAGATGGGGTCATAATCCAGACAGGTGGGCTGGCTAGGAAAGCCATGGTGAAAGGTCTGAACGAAAGGAAGAGAGAGGAGGGAAGGAAAGGTGGACAAGTGCATGGTTAAAGTCTGCGTCGAGGGTGGTATGAAGAGAAAATTTGAACACTTCACAAGAAGAAGCATCCTGCAAGTTTCTTCAATCATACAATTCCTGCTTACAAAGCAGCTCATTGACAGGCATGAACCCAAACCATATTCTATGTGATAGCATGTAGGAAGACAAATGGGAACCGACTACAGTTTTACTGGGAGTGATGATAGTGCATAGCAGTTATACACTAGGTCTGACAATGTGAGCTACAATGAAGATGGTGGGGGGGGGGGAGAAAATCCCATGTACACTTATGTAGTCTTCTTTGGCCTGGTCGTGGCAACTATCATCTTCAAACAGCTAAGTACAATCAGCTCATTATAGTGTTTGGCCACAATGGAGTGCAGTGTGGGTATATATTTAGCTATATATCCTCATAACTTATGAAGTTGTGATTTTTCAGCGTAACCAGCTAGCTAGCTAGCTGCATAAAACCGGTATCTAAACTAGAACTTATACAAATACAACTCACTTCGTGGACATTGAAATCCGACGAGTCGAGGTTATCAGGAATTTTTTCTGTGTAACTGGGTTTACTGTCAAAACCAAGAGCTCGAAGAAATCCGTCCATTATGTGCTCCCTTAGAGAAACTCTCACTAATAACTGGGCTAGGATAGTCCGGACTGCCTACAAGCGGACAGGACTGCTAGTTCATTGTCGTGCGTTCGAGATTTGAGCTCGAGGTCAAGGGTACACCTCGGGTAAGTTATAAGAGTGTGGGCTAATTATTAGTGCGCGGACACAATAAGTTTTTATTTGTTCCCATGACGATAAGGCCTCTGTAACGTAAACACAGCTGAACTAAACAAACACCACCTTTCTTGAAAGGAAAGGAGTTTTTCCGCACCAACACTATTAGGAAGACCACACTAGCATCTGAGGGAAATGCAGAATATCCGCCAGGCATCAGATGATCCGAATGAAGACCTCTACTCTGGATATGGCTACGATTCAATAGCTGCTGTAAGTATTGAAGCTGAAAGAGGTACATAGCGGTTTATACTTTATGTTTTCTCCCAGGAACTGGAAGAAGATCCAGAATTTAAACGTGTGGTCAAGACTGGCTATGCTATCCGTCCTACCTTGCAAACACAAGTAAATAGCCTCGTAATTATAGCTAGCAGGCAGTACTCCCTAGTTGATACTAGGGATGGAGGGATGGAGCAAGTGGTCAGGCCATGACCTGACTGGTGTATGTGGGTGTGGGTGTATCAATGATAGCAGTGGTTCATTCATTTGATGGATTTTGCAAATTGCAGTGTTGTGCAGGCACCCCACCAACCATTATGCCACCCTATAGTGTAAATAGGTTACAGTGTGGTTAACCTCACAGTTTTGTCAAATCACAAAATATTTTTCACATCGCAATGAGAGCAAGATGGTGTACAAGATCACCTGACCAGATGAACAGCTGTTCAGTATATACTGCAGCGAATTGTCTGATGAGCTATGGCAAGCTGTAGTTTTGGTAGCTTAGTTGATACTCCACATCAACTTGGTTCAAACTTTAGGTTTCCAAGGTGCTCCTTTGGAAAGATATTGTGATGACTTCAAGCATCTTGGCTTCAAGAGTGGCCTTTTCTGCATTATGATGCAGCTAAAGATTGTGTGGTGAATTTCAAGTACAAGATGAGGACTTTAACAAAAGCAGGCCCAGTATTTGTAAGTATTCATTGTAAAATATTTCAGGTGTGCAAGGGTAATGGAAACATGAAACTAGTGGTTGCTATCTCGAGTCAGTAGAAATGATACTGAGTTTGCCAACCTCTACTAAGCACATTGGTCTCAGCAGTTTGCACGTGAGATGGAGGATAGTGGGAAGACGTTGATGAAGATTTTGTCTTGCATCAGGGTATATTAGCTAGGCAAAGGCTTGCACGCCGAGGTGATGGTAAATCTGAAAATGATAGCAATTTTGTTCAGTTTCTCAAGTGTGACAGTGATTAACCATGAACTGGTCACAGAGGAAGATCAACAAATATACCTCCCATGAGATTCAAAACAAAATTTTGGAGATTCTTGCTTTACATGTTCTTCGAAACATTGTTAGTAATCTCAAAAAAATCACCCTTTTTAACCATGACTGATGAGTCGACTGATATCACTAATTATGAGCTAGTCACTATTGAGTTGGTGAAGACTTTGAAGAAGTGTACGAGGAGTTCTGTATGAAGTTGATTCTATTGGTGCTGAATGGCTTACAAAACTAATCAAGGACTGCTTGATAGCTGAACTTGCCACAATCAGTCAACTTCATGCTCAATGTTATGATGGCTGCAGCACGGTGAGTGACTATGATGGCTGCAGCATGGTGAATGGCTATGATGGCTGCAGCACAATGAGTGGCTATAATGGCTGCAGCATGGTGAGTGGCTATGATGGCTGCAGCATGATGAGTGGCTATGATGGCTGCAGCATGATGAGTGGCTATGATGGCTACAGCATGGTGAGTGGCTATGATGTCCTCCATGATGAGTGTGGCATGATGAGTGGCTATGCATGATGAGTGGCTATGATCTCCATGATGAGTGGCTATAATGGCTGCAGCATGATGAGTGGCTATGATGTCCTCATGATGGTGGCTATGATGGCTGCTATGATGGCTGCAGCATGATGAGTGGCTATGATGTCCTCATGATGAGTGGCTATGATGGCTGCAGCATGATGAGTGGCTATAATGGCTGCAGCATGGTGAGTGGCTATGATGGCTGCAGCATGATGAGTGGCTATGATGGCTGCAGCATGATGAGTGGCTATGATGGCTACAGCATGGTGAGTGGCTATGATGTCCTCCATGATGAGTGTGGCTGTGATAGCTGCAGCATGATGAGTGGCTATGCATGATGAGTGGCTATGATCTCCATGATGAGTGGCTATAATGGCTGCAGCATGATGAGTGGCTATGATGTCCTCATGATGAGTGGCTATGATGGCTGCAGCATGATGAGTGGCTATAATGGCTGCAGCATGGTGAGTGGCTATGATGGCTGCAGCATGATGAGTGGCTATGATGGCTGCAGCATGATGAGTGGCTATGATGGCTACAGCATGGTGAGTGGCTATGATGTCCTCCATGATGAGTGTGGCTGTGATGGCTGCAGCATGATGAGTGGCTATGCATGATGAGTGGCTATGATCTCCATGATGAGTGGCTATAATGGCTGCAGCATGATGAGTGGCTATGATGTCCTCATGATGATTGGCTATGATGGTTGCAGCATGATGAGTGGCTATGATGTCCTCATGATGAGTGGCTATGATGGCTGCAGCATGATGAGTGGCTATGATGGCTGCGGCATGATGAGTGGCTATGATGGCTGCGGCATGATGAGTGGCTATGATGGCTGCAACATAATGAGTGGCTATGATGGCTGCAGCATGATGAGTGGCTATGATGGCTACAGCTTGACGAGTGGCTATGATGTCCTCATGATGAGTGGCTATGATGGCTGCGGCATGATGAGTGGCTATGATGGCTGCGGCATGATGAGTGGCTATGATGGCTGCAACATGATGAGTGGCTGCAGCATGATGAGTGGCTATGATGGCTACAGCATGACGAGTGGCTATGATGTCCTCATGATGAGTGGCTATGATGGCTACAGCATGATGAGTGGCTATGATGTCCTCATGATGAGTGGCTATGATGGCTGCAGCATGATGAGTGGCTATGATGGCTGCAGCATGATGAGTGGCTATGATGGCTACAGCATGACGAGTGGCTATGATGTCCTCATGATGAGTGGCTATGATGGCTACAGCATGATGATTGGCTATGATGTCCTCATGATGAGTGGCTATGATGGCTGCATGATGAGTGGCTATGATGGCTGCAGCATGATGAGTGGCTATGATGGCTTCAGCGTGATGAGTGGGACAAAAACAGGAGTTGCTCAGAAGAGGAACCACATGCACTGCTATGAGCATTCGTTAAATCTTGCTGCTAATGACACTCAAGAAGACTCCATGTATGCTTCACATGGGATAGCAAAGCTGATTAAGTTTTCACCTAAATGTGATGCAGTCTTTCGTGTCCATAAAGCAGGAAAATGATAAGCTGTCTGACTTTCCTTCACCTGGTTTAAGACTTCTCTGCCCTTCCTGGTGGACTATCCATGCCAACTCTCTCTTAAGTATTATGGAAAATTATTGTACTGCTGAGTACTTGGGAAGAAGCTTTAGAGATGCTGAGGCCAAAGCAAGAATTCAAGGTGTGAGAGCAACATTTGATTTTCTCTTTGGTACTGTCTTGAGTGAATTGGTTCTTAGACAAACTGATAATCTCAGCCAAACTTTGCAAGATCCAGAACCTTCAGTAGCAGAGGGCCAAGAAGAAGCTAGCATGGTTACTTGCACCCTTGAGAAGCTACGAGATGACAGATCTTGTTATCTAAGGTTAAACGACTTGCAAATTGAAGAACCTCACTTGCCTCATCGGCGCAAGACACCAAGAAATGATGATGGTGCTGAAGATTTTCCACTGATGTAAAAACAATACATTGGTCTTGTGGTGAATTCAATTTGAGATAGCAATCAGCATACAAAATCTACCATAATGTGGAACAGCTTCTGCTGGAAACAGTGCAATTTAATTCATTTTGTTCTTTTTACGAAGATGGCTTCCATCCAGAGAGTCTTCGAGTGCAGTTGCTTACCTTTAGACTGGAGTTTCAGCGAATTCAGAAGGAAAAGTATGGTGAAAAGACTCACAATACACTACAATTTCTGATATCAAGACATTCTTTTCAGACATAATGGCTGCTAAGAAATTGTTGCATTCTCAAATTTTTCAAACTTGTTTTGATCATGCAGGCCATGAATTCTACATCAGAAAGGTCATTAGTGTCCTTTGCAGGGTAAAAAAATATTTACGAAATACAAGCATCAGCTGAGGTTATAACCTCATGTATACACGTCCTTAAGAAGTTAACTGAACTGAAAGATGCAGCAAAGGAATCCATAGAGGATTTTTGCAGCACTAAAGCATTCATAGTCATACTACATGTTTCATTTAATTTGTGTGTCACTGGTGTGCATGGGTCTTTCCAGTCTTAATGTGCATATACACCATTGCTCTGGGCCTGCTATATTAGTTGGACCCATAAAATGGCAGATGGTTAAAAAAAAATTAAAAACTGTTAAAACTCTCACCGGCAGGTCTTAGCAACTAAATGGCCACTACAAGCTCCCAAAATAATTCCAGCATATGCGAAAATTTTAAGGCGGACCAAAGTTCCAGCCATGACATTCATTTTCAATATATATCCTATGTAACTTTTTATTTTATTTATTGATTATTATTGTTATTTTATTTATTTATTACTATTTTTACCCACTCACATAACTTGCTTACAATCGTAATATTTTTAATACCACATTTTCAATATATTATATCTTAGCTATACCTATTTATTATTGTTATTTTATTTATTTGTTATTTTCATCATCATCATCGTCATCATCATCATTCATCATCATCATCATCATCATTACCCCCTCACAATACTTACTTGCTCACAATCATAATAGTTTTAATATTAGCTAATCCTTTTCTCGGTTGCAGGGGAAAAAACTTAGGTAAAGATCATCAGGTGGGTTAGACAATCAAGCTAGCTTACATACTGTATCATTAGAAGAACAAATGACTCGAGCTCAGTTCTACTTTGTTTTTTGCTGTTGTTTTATGGACAAACGAAGACCTTTTATAGGAGGCTGCTGATCCACCACCAAAGCATACTGTTTACCAATGTTTGGTTTGTATAGTTCTCCTGTGCAACTGTTACTAAGTCATTGGAGGAGGCTGTAGCTGACCCTACATGGGTCAACTATCCATTTGTGTGCACACCACGTATCACAGGCCCGGGAGGGTCGAGTGGTCAAAGTCGAGTGGCAGCTAACATAATAATATGAAGGATTTTAGCTTGGAGTGTAACTAACTAAGCTGAGGCATTCTGAAGTATGCTTGAAGGCCGACTAGCAGAAAGTGCTCGGTACACTTGACACACTTTGGAAGTGCAAGGCTGCTTGCCAAGTTCAGGGGTATTGTTTTCACGGGAAAAGTGGGAAAAGTGGGAATAGGGCCTGGAAAGTGGTCATGCAGATGGACTTCCTAGTGGCCAACTATCATTCCTGTTGAAATGATCTGATACCTTTCCTCACTCCTGAGCCTGCAGAGATGGCCCACATCTGCTCGCATTCCAAATGCATGTCCAACTTCCCTAGAACAAGACTGCATCCATGGATACATGACTCAGTCATGAGGTGCATCGTACTGGGAGTCAGACCAGTGCTACCAGTTAGCACCATGCTTAATGCTGACCTTGACCTTCAGAGAACTGAGAATGATCCACCTGCAACAGTTTCCTGACATCCTCCCCACTCCATTAAGACTGAATGTCGTTATCATCAACTCAGTTTCTGAAACCTCCTTGAATTAACTCTTCCAAACCAACCAAGTCCAGACAGTTTGAACCAAGTCCCAGTAAGGTCGTGATCAGGCAAAACCAGTGAGATGAGAGAAGCCTGAGTATAGCTATCACTGTCAATGACCTACATTTTATGGCATGGAGGAAATAGGATGGCCGCTGGGCCATTTGCCTTTGTCTTCCATCGAGGCTACTATTGACATTCTCCCATATAATCATATGTTTCAGTCATGTTGATCCTTGGCAATGAAGTCAGCAGGTCCATCTCGTGCTCACACCAGGTCAACAATATTGCCTGGTCAAGTTCAAAGCCTTTGTTTTGTTAAGATAGCTCATTTTGTTTTGTTGTTAAGAGAGCTCATTTTTTGTTTGTTAAGAGAGCTCATTTTGTTTTGAGAGCTCATATGTTTTTGTTTTGTTAAGAGAACTCATTTTGTTTTGTTAAGAGAGCTCATTTGGTTTTGTTTTGTTATAAGAGAGCTTATTTTGTTTTGTTTTGTTAAGAGAGCTAATTTTGTTTTGTTAAGATAACTCATTTGGTTTTGTTTTGTTAAGAGAGCTCATTTTGTTTTGTTTTGTTAAAGAGAGCTCATCTTGTTTTGTTAAAGAGAGCAAATTTTGTTTTGTTTTGTTATTAAGAGAGCCCATTTTGTTTTGTTAAGAGAGCCCATTTTGTTTTGTTAAGAGAGCTCATTTTGTTTTGTTTTGTTAAGAGAGCCCATTTTGAGAGCTCGTTTTGTTTTGTTTAAGAGAGCTCATTTGGTTTTGTTTTGTTAAGAGAGCTCATTTTGTTTTGTTAAGAGAGCTCATTTTGTTTTGTAAGAGAGCTCATTTTGTTTTGTTTTGATAAGAGAGCTCTTTGGTTCTGTTTTGTTAAGAGAGCTCATTTGGTTTTGTTTTGTTAAGAGAGCTTATTTTGTTTTGTTTTGTTAAGAGAGCTAATTTTGTTTTGTTAAGATAACTCATTTGGTTTTGTTTTGTTAAGAGAGCTCATTTTGTTTTGTTTTGTTAAAGAGAGCTCATCTTGTTTTGTTAAAGAGTGTTTTGTTTTGTTATTAAGAGAGCCCATTTTGTTTTGTTAAGAGAGCCCATTTTGTTTTGTTAAGAGAGCTCATTTTGTTTTGTTTTGTTAAGAGAGCCCATTTTGAGAGCTCGTTTTGTTTTGTTTAAGAGAGCTCATTTGGTTTTGTTTTGTTAAGAGAGCTCATTTTGTTTTGTTAAGAGAGCTCATTTTGTTTTGTTAAGAGAGCTCATTTTGTTTTGTAAGAGAGCTCATTTTGTTTTGTTTTGATAAGAGAGCTCTTTGGTTCTGTTTTGTTAAGAGAGCCCATTTGTTTTTGTTTTGTTAAGAGAGCCCATTTGTTTTTGTTTTGTTAAGAGAGCCCATTTGGTTTGTTTGTAGCTGTTTTCGTTGTTTTATTCGCCTACTTGTCATGCCCACCCAACTAACTTTGTGTTTTATTATGTATGCATGTGACCCAGGATAATTAAACAATACACATTGTATAATATATATATATATATATTGGTGTAATTCTCCCCATCCCTCTCAAGTGGAAGAGAAGTGGAAGAGAACAAAGGCAAGGTAGCTATTGTGGGAAACTAAACTCAAGAATGTGCGCATCATTCACTGTAGCTCTAGTGTGCCTTGCCTCTACTGGACTCTTGGTTACTGAATAATTTCTAAGCACATTCACTCCTAAATGTCTTGGTTTAGTTAGACTCCGCTGAAATTCTTCACAGCCACTTGTCTTTGGCCACTCAATCCTCCTGGTCCAGCAATGCGTGCTGTGCCTATGTGCACAGATAGATTCTATGGAATAAGGTCTATAGAAACAAGACCTGGCTTGTGCTGAGTTGTGTAATGTGCAACAAGAAGAAACAAGTTAGAAAAAAGTGTTTAGAAATGCTGCAGTCCGCCCAGAAGCTCGGAGTTGGAACCTTGCAGATCAGATTCAGTCAGTAGTGCAGCTCTCCACCACTCAACTACAATACATGAAACAACAACAACAAACAGAAATGAAACGAAGCAATGAGACTGCACTCTTGTAGGGCTGGGCTGGGCTGGGCTGGCCTGGGCTGGCCTTCTCCTGTGCTGGCCCCCTCTCCTTCACTCCTCTCTTTTTTCTCTAAACCACGACCAGTTAGATGACCCTTTACCTTTTTATATATTTTTTTATCGAGAATGATCATTAACACAAATACATCATTAACACAAATACACAATAAAAATGCTTGTTTGTAATAAGTCATTGTTTCCCAGGAGGAATATTTCCCTCTATAGAGGCAAGGTAGGATTGGGTTGCTCTTGGCTCTATATTATAGCCGAGTGCAGTGGTTTTTCTTCTTTCTTGCTTGACAGACAGCATGTCTGGCTACTGTAGAAGGTGGCTCCCTTCCTTCTCATGCTATTAGCCGCAGAGAAGAGCAAAGGCATAAACACACCATGCCCCACATTAGAACCCTCTGGTTGTATTCCCAGTTTTGTAGTTTTTTAGATGGCAGCGATGGTCTTCTTGTAACTTGGAGCATTTGGGTGAAATGCCCTCTGGTCAAAGTAGGTATCTGTGTTGCATTCCCAAATACACATGCTTCGATGTCCAACCATGCTTCTGTACTTACATTATCAGATCTGTAAGAGAAGCTCTCGCCCACTGCAGAGCTACAAAGATGGCTTGGTTGCAGCATTGTGGCGAACTTTAGTCAGGAGTTCAGCTGTCATATTCCTGATATCACTGTGCCTTAGGATTGGAAAACCACCTCTCTTTAAGTCAGTACTTGATCTATTTAGAAGCAGGATTGACAGACACATGATTGTGCATTATTTGGGATGTCCCAGTCATAGAGAAGATGCAATGCAGCCTTGAAGTATCCTTTGTTCAACAAGAAACAATACTCCATTGTTGGCAGGACTGTCGACCAAGAAGAGGCACCCACTTTCCTTGGCAGGAACAATTTGAGAGAGATTTATTGGTGTGAATGTCGTCACCTAGCTCAGGAATACCGTCACCTAGCTCAGGGCTTTTACTTAGCTCAGGAATGCCATCACCTAGCTCAGGAATGCCATCACCAGCTCAGGAATGCCATCACTTAGCTCAGGAATGCCATCACCTAGCTCAGGAATGTCATCACCTAGCTCAGGAATGCCATCACCTAGCTCAGGAATGCCATCACCTAGCTCAGCAATGCCATCACCTAGCTCAGGAATGCCATCACCTAGCTCAGTAATGCCATCACCTAGCTCAGGAATGCCATCACCTAGCTCAGCAATGCTGTCACCTAGCTCAGGAATGCCATCACCTAGCTCAGCAATGCTGTCACCTAGCTCAGGAATGCCATCACCTACCTCAGCAATGCCGTCCCTAGCTCAGGAATGCCATCACCTAGCTCAGCAATGCCGTCACCTAGCTCAGGAATGCCGTCACCTAGCTCAGGAATGCCATCACCTAGCTCAGGAATGCCGTCACCTAGCTCAGGAATGTCATCACCTAGCTCAGCAATGCCGTCACTAGCTCAGGAATGCCGTCACCTAGCTCAGGAATGCCATCACCTAGCTCAGGAATGTCATCACCTAGTTCAGGAATGCCATCACCTAGCTCAGGAATGCCATCACCTAGCTCAGGAATGCCATCACCTAGCTCAGGAATGCCATCACCTAGCTCAGCAATGCCGTCACCTAGCTCAGGAATGCCGTCACCTAGCTCAGGAATGCCATCACCTAGCTCAGGAATGCCGTCACCTAGCTCAGGAATGTCATCACCTAGCTCAGCAATGCCGTCACTAGCTCAGGAATGCCGTCACCTAGCTCAGGAATGCCATCACCTAGCTCAGGAATGTCATCACCTAGTTCAGGAATGCCATCACCTAGCTCAGGAATGCCATCACCTAGCTCAGGAATGCCATCACCTAGCTCAGGAATGCCATCACCTAGCTCAGGAATGCCATCACCTAGCTCAGCAATGCTGTCACCTAGCTCAGGAATGCCATCACCTAGCTCAGCAATGCCGTCCCTAGCTCAGGAATGCCATCACCTAGCTCAGCAATGCCGTCACCTAGCTCAGGAATGCCGTCACCTAGCTCAGGAATGTCATCACCTAGCTCAGCAATGCCGTCACTAGCTCAGGAATGCCGTCACCTAGCTCAGGAATGCCATCACCTAGCTCAGGAATGCCATCACCTAGCTCAGGAATGCCATCACCTAACTCAGGAATGCCGCCACCTAGCCCAGGAATGCCATCACCTAGCTCAGGAATGCCACCTAGCTAGTCACCTACTCAGGTCACCTAGCTCGGGAATGCCGTCACCTAGCTCAGGAATGCCGTCACCTAGCCCAGGAATGTCATCACCTAGCTCAGGAATGCCATCACCTAGCTCGGGAATGCTCGGGAATGCCATCACCTAGCTTAGGAATGCCGTCACCTAGCTCAGGAATGCCGTCACCTAGCTTGGGAATGCCATCACCTAGCCCAGGAATGCCATCACTAGCTCAGGAATGCCGTCACTTAGCTCAGGAATGCCATCACCTAGCTCAGGAATGTCATCACCTAGCTCAGCAATGCAGTCACTAGCTCAGGAATGCCGTCACCTAGCTCTGGAATGCCATCACCTAGCCCAGGAATGCCATCACTAGCTCAGGAATGCCATCACTTAGCTCAGGAATGCCGTCACCTAGCTCTGGAATGCCATCACCTAGCCCAGGAATGCCATCACTAGCTCAGGAATGCCGTCACTTAGCTCAGGGATGCCGTCACCTAGCTCAGGAATGCCATCTCAGGAATGCCATCACCTAGCTCAGGAATGCCGTCGCCTAGCTCGGGAATGCCGTCACCTAGCTCAGGAATGCCGTCACCTTGATAGACCACACAATTGTTTGTAGTATATCACTTGTCCATGTCCGTCTCAGTTTAGAGCTGTTAGGGTTTTCTTCCTGCTGGAGATAAGAGGATGGCCAAGAGAAGTTTGGCACTGAAACTAGACGGCTATAGCAAACACAAAGAGGTGTGCACCCACACCTCACCCAAGAACCCACAAATCTACTGCTTTCAGGATGCTCATGGAGGGAGGTCTCCCACTTTCTCTCCCAGCCAGGTTGGTGCCTCTGGGAATGCTATGCTTTGCAGCAGTTCATTCTACTCGAGGGCAAGAATTATTCAAGGAAGTGTAGTCTACTACATATGCCAGCATGTGCTGTAATTGGAAAGTTCTGAAATAAGCTATACCAGACACATTTTGATATAGTTTAAGTAGGCTCTTATTAGGAACTTTTAAAGAGCCATTACATGATACTACCGGAAGTGCTGTAATGATATTCATGGAATAAGAGGATGTGAAAATAAGAGGATATGCATTCACACCCTGTGCTTTGTGGTCTTGGATGCCATAGTTAGTATTCCAGTTAAGTGAGGTCAGTACAGGTTATTGCAGAGACAGCAGGAGCAACCAACCGTTTACATGTGAACTAGATGTACCTACATTACTAGAAATGAGTGCTGTGGCCCCTTTTTAATGAAAGGTACTTGTGTTCCTCTTCACAGATCAGCAACTTGTGTGTGCATGTGGCACAACTACAGGTGTGTGCATGTGGCACAACTACATGTGTGTGCATGTGGCACAACTACAGGTGTGTGCATGTGACACAACTACAGGTGTGTGCATGTGGCATGTGGCACAACTACAGGTGTGTGCATGTGGCACAACTGCAGGTGTGTGCATGTGGCACAACTGCAGGTGTGTGCATGTGGCACAACTGCAGGTATGTGCATGTGGCACAACTGCAGGTGTGTGCATGTGGCACAACTGCAGGTGTGTGCATGTGGCACAACTACAGGTGTGTGCATGTGACACAGCTACAGGTGTGTGCATGTGGCACAACTACAGGTGTGTGCATGTGGCACAACTACAGGTGTGTGCATGTGGCACAACTACAGGTCTGTGCATGTGGCAAAACTGCAGGTGTGTGCATGTGGCACAACTGCAGGTGTGTGCATGTGGCACAACTGCAGGTGTGTGCATGTGGCACAACTACAGGTGTGTGCATGTGGCACAGCTACAGGTGTGTGCATGTGGCACAACTACAGGTGTGTGCATGTGGCACAACTGCAGGTGTGTGCATGTGGCATGTGGCACAACTACAGGTGTGTGCATGTGGCTCAACTGCAGGTGTGTGCATGTGGCACAACTGCAGGTGTGTGCATGTGGCACAACTGCAGGTGTGTGCATGTGGCACAACTGCAGGTGTGTGCATGTGGCACAACTGCAGGTGTGTGCATGTGGCACAACTACAGGTGTGTGCATGTGGCACAACTACATGTGTGTACATGTGGCACAACTACATGTGTGTGCAGGTGTGTGCATGTGGCACAACTACAGGTGTGTGCAGGTGTGTGCATGTGGCACAGCTACAGGTGTGTGCATGTGGCACAGCTACAGGTGTGTGCATGTGGCACAACTACAGGAGGTGTGTGCATGTGGCACAACTACAGGTGTGTGCATGTGGCACAACTATAGGTGTGTGCATCTGGCACAACTACAGGTGTGTGCATGTGGCACAACTACATGTGTGTGCATGTGGCACAACTACAGGTGTGTGCATGTGGCACAACTACAGGTGTGTGCATGTGGCACAACTACAGGTGTGTGCATGTGGCACAGCTACAGGTGTGTGCAGGTGTGTGCATGTGGCACAACTACAGGTGTGTGCATGTGGCACAACTACAGGAGGTGTGTGCATGTGGCACAACTACAGGTGTGTGCATGTGGCACAACTACAGGTGTGTGCATGTGGCACAACTACAGGTGTGTGCATGTGGCACAACTACAGGTGTGTGCATGTGGCACAACTACATGTGTGTGCATGTGGCACAACTACAGGTGTGTGCATGTGGCACAACTACAGGTGTGTGCATGTGGCACAACTACAGGTGCCGAGAAAGATGTTAAGACACGGGCAACTTCCCTGAAGATAGTGAGGGAGGGGCAGCTTGCAGACTGGCAGACTGGCAGGACTAACTGAGTCTGAAGGGAAGACCATCTAATAGCTGGCAAATTCATGTTGTTAATGCCAATTTTGATCTGTTCACACGTTCAGAATATACTCATCATTAGCCTCTATTGACTCTACACATGCTCAGTTGTCTTTCCTCTCTATACCAACTACATAGTCCTGTTCTCTTTTGTGCTACCATATGAGAGCACAGCACCGGCCAGTGGCAGATGAAGGAATTATGTTCTTGCCTTGCCAATCTTGATAATCCTTGACAAATGATGTATTCACCTCCATAGCTAGAGCATGTTGAGGAGTTCAAGCTATGTTCATGATGGAACTCCTGCATGTTTGCCTGACAGATACATTCATAGTTATATGTAGCCACGTACTGCACAGATTTAGCCACGCATGGCACAAATTTTAGCATTGGGGCTAGCTTCGCTAAACAATAGGAGCCACCTGAGACCAGCCTGCTGGATTAGTTTGCAGATATTGGTATCGTGAGGGACACTAAATTCCTTGAGAGACTTGAGAGACTTCCCAGGTGTCATAGGCTGTAATAGATAGAAAGTGGAAATATCATAATCAGACCTATAACATATGATGTTTATAAACACCCTAGCAACAAGAGCTCAAGCAGAGGCATCAAACTGGACATTCATCAAACAGCAACAACAATATATCTAAAAATAATTACACTGGCTTGTAAACTTCATAGCAGATGATCACTAAATGAACACGAATGATTCAGGTGTGCATCAATTAAAATAAGTGGTGCAAGTTTCATGATGAAGGCCCACCCGAGGTTGAAGTGTACCCATCTGTGCTGACTAAGTTATATGAATGGACGACTCGGTCACACCCTGCTTCACACAAGTGGGTGGGGGGGGGGGGGGGGGGGGGTGGGGGGGGGGGATAATCCTGCCAAACTAGAGACCCAATGTAACCGACCATCCTGCAGATGTTGAGTTTGAGCCTTCGAGACAGACCACCTGTGGAGCATGTTGGTGAGAGTGGAGTGCATTTTTCTGTTGGTATAGCATCAGATCGAAGCTGCAAGTAATCAATTTTGTTTGACATGGGTTGTATCCTTCACCACTTGCATGTATGCACCTTGACTAATTGTTGTGATTAATACAGCTATCTTGGTCATACATAATAGTCTGGTGGGAAGCTTACGTCTGACTATCATTTTGGAGGGAAGCTTACGGCTGACCATCATTTTGCCTACCCTAATTCCAGTGGTGACCCACTGTTGTCGTGTCATCATCCCAAATAAGGGCAGAAATTTGATTGGTGCAGAGGGCTGCTAATAGGTAGTCTTTGACTGTAATGCTTACGAACCCATCCCAGCTAAAATTTAACATTGTTATGTGGGAGTTGTAAGAGATTGCTCTGGCAATAATCGAACGATACAATAGTGACAATCACGTGCATAATGTAAGTATGTATATGTATGCATGATCACACATCACGTGAGTAGTTAGGTTAGCAGTTATCGATATAATACATCTCACCCCAAGATGATGTGCAAGGTCACAGCATCTTGACTAGGGCCAGGTGTCATCCTCAATGAGTCTAGTAGGTCGGTGTATCTCACATCCAGAGTGACGTGGGGTAGCCTGGGCAAGAGCTGGAGGTGGCACAATGTTCTGCTGAAGTTCCTGTGGGACTGGAGTGGGAGCAGCAGGTGCATGGACTGAGAGAGCTGTCCTCTTGCGGAGGAAACAACGGTTGCGGACCATCACTCGGCCAGACTGTGTGCGAATGAAGTACCGACGGTTTGGACTGATTGCCGTTACTGTGCCATAAATGTCCCAGGCTTTGGAGTCCGGGTTCTGGATAGCGACATGTGCACCAGGCTCCAAGTCATGAAGAGAGTGGGCATGCTGGTCATAAAAGGACTCGGATTTCTGAAGGACATCATCGGCATGCTCAGTGTCAATGGGACGTTGCCATTCAGGGGCAAAGGACCGTCTGTGTGCAGGGAGGGAGTCCTGAACCGGGTGTCCGTAAAGTTTCTGTGCTGGTGACATGCAGTCTCTCCTACAGGGTGTGTTCCTATACTGCAGCAGAGATCGGGAGAGGATGTCCTGGTCGACTGAGCGGCGCCTCCAGGCAGCTTTGATGAGTTCCTTCATCGATTTGATAGTGGACTCAGCCTTGCCATTGCTCTGAGGATAGTGCGGACTGGATATTACGTGATGAACTCCCCAGCTCCTTAAGAAAACTTCAAACTTGTTGGATGTGAATAGAGAATGTCCGGAGCGGCTGTGCGGCAAAACAGGTCACGCACAACATCAATGGTATGGGTTGACGTGGTGTCAACACCCATTGGGAAGATATGCGGCCAGTCAGTGAGGCAATCAACCACCACGAGAAAGTACCGACCTCCATGGTATGCGAAATCCATGGCAATCTGCTGGAATGGGCGTGATGGACGTGTCTTGGTGATGATCGGCTCACGGGGATGTGACGGAAGAGAGTCCTGGCAGAGCTTGCAATCAGCATTGTACAATTCAATGTCGCGATCAATGCCAGGCCAGTAGACTGTTAGTCGAGCTCTGTCCTTTGACCTGGTGACACTTTGATGGGCCTCGTGGAGTCGCTCGAGGATAGTGGGACAGAATGTGGAGGGAATAAAGATGCGACAGCCATAGACTAGGAGGCCATCATCTACACTGAAGTGGTCCCTTGAACCCCAGAACTTTTTCAGGTTGGGAGGAAGGCCACCCTTATGGTCAGGGAATCCAGCCTGAACGAGGTGAAGGAGTTCCTGGTACTCATGGTCATTACGAGTATGGCTGTAGAGCTCTTAAAGACAGAGGTTACCCTCGTGCATACCCCGTAGCTCAGAAGACTGCAGGCATCTGATAGAGGATAGGGAGGTGTGGACGTCAATGTCAAACTCGGCCATGTCCTCACCAGGATTAGGCTGGGAGCAGGGATGACGTGAGAGAGCATCTGCTGCATCATTGTGTCTGCCCTTCTGCCACTTTGTGATGAAGTTGTATGCAAGAAGGTGCGTGCGGAGCCTCTGAAGACGAGGGTTCTCAATCTAATCTAGTCGATGACTGTTGAGATGGGGACCAGCGGATTGTGGTCAGTGATGACAGTGAACGTGGGCAGGCCCGAAAGGAAGATGTGGCATTTCTTAGTGGCCCATGCCACTGCGAGAAGCTCAAGTTCTATGACAGCATAGCGAATCTCCATATCTGTGAGAAAACGGGAGCCAGCCTGGGTGAGTTTCCATTCTCCGTGGTGTTGTTGCTGAAGGACGAATCCGAGCCCAAGGAGACTTGAATCAGTGGGGAGCCGTGTGGGTCGAGAGATATCATAGAATGCCAGTGTGGGAGCAGTGGTCAATATTTCCTTGGCCTTGAGAAAGGCATCAGTGTGGGTAGAGTCCCAAAGGAAATCATTTTTGCTACTAAGGAGAGGGCGGAGAGGAGAGAGTACTGGGCTAATAGCATCTGAACTTCCAGCGAGTTGGTTGACGAGACCAAAGAAGGACCGGAGATCCGTTCTGCTGGACGGTGTAGGGAAGCTACTGATGGCTTGTGTGATGTCATCACTAATGCGGTAGCCATCAGAGGAGAGATGAAAACCACCAAATTCAATGCTTCCTTGACAAAACTGGAATTTGTCACGGTTAAGAGAAATGCCTCGTTCCGCACACCGCTGTAAGAATTGGCGGACGTGGTCGACATGACTGGCAGGATCTTCGTCATAGATTAGGACATCATCCACAACGCGGCGGAAGTGAGTGAGGCCTTGGAAGGCCTCGTACATCCGACGGTCATAGTGTTCGCTGATGGAGGAGAGACCATAAGGTGCACGCAAGAACTTGTAGCGTCCGAGGGGCGTAATGAAAGTGGTCAGGAGCTGACTCTCATTGTCCAAAGGGCACTGGTGATACCCCTTGAAGGCATCAAAGACTGTGAAGTAGGATGTGGCAATGTCGGCAACCGCTACTGCTGGAGGTGTAGACTGAAACCTTTCACGCTTAATGTGAGAAGTCCACGCAAAGCCGAATGTGGTCAGGTTCTTTTTTCATGCCACAACAATGGGTGCACACCAGTCTGTGGGCTCTGTCTGCTTAGCGATGATGCCCTGTGACTCAAGCAGCTCAAGCTCATGCTTGGTCGGTTCCAAGTATGCATAGGGTAGGGTTCGAGGTGCATTGACACAGAATGGTTTAGCATCTTTAGTCATTACTATTTTAAATGTCTCAGCAGGCATTGTCCGGATCTGGCCGTCGAACACGGTTGGAAACTCCTTGAAAATTTCCTCTTTAGAACGTGGATAAGTGTGATCCAGAACCTGAGGACCAGACTCGTGGATGGACAGTACAGAAGACTGCGTCTCCGGAAGGGGTTGTGGGTACTTGGCTGGGAGGATGCCAAGATGCTTGGCAGTTTCCAGGAAAGGAGAGCACCTGAAACGCACCTATAGATGTGGAAGTTGTCCTCCACCGAGCGATTCCCAACACTAATGATAGCCTTGAGACTACCAATGAGAGACAGAATATTCCCATTCACGGCACGAGGCCTGACATCGAAGGGCAGGAGGTTGGGAACATGCTCATTGAAGTTGGTCAGGAAATCGATGCCAGCAGCACTGATATCGGCGCCAGAGTCAGGGAGAACCTCAACAGTGGCCTGACCGTTCAAAGCCTGTACGTGGACCATGAGCGTGGAGCATGGTCACCGACAGACATAACACTGGAGAGGCGTATCCTTGGAGCACCAACCAGCTGAGACGGAGACTATTGGTGCGTGGAGGCAGCTCCTCGTGGCGTCTAGCACGAGGGTTGCTGGACTTGGACTTCTGGAGGCAGACAGTGTGGTAATGACCTGTTCTCCCACAGTGGCTGCAGACTGACCTGAAGGCAGGACAGGATGTGCGACGACCCTCAAGGTGCTCCGCCTGGCCACAACCACGGCAAGCACCAGAGCCTACCGTGGGTGATGCAGGAGCTTTCTTGCCCTTGGACTGCTTATACCTACTGACAGCACTTATAGACTCACTTGAGGCAGAATCTAGGGCAGAGCAGGATACATCTGACCTCGTGTGCAACTCCTTCTTGGCAGCCTCTATGGCCCGACAAATTTTTATGGCATTCTCCAAAGTTAAGTTCTGCTCCTTGAGGAGATTCTGGACAGTGTCCGTGTCCACGACACCTTCCACCAGCTGATCACGTAGGCTGTTCTGGAGGCATTTGTAGTCAGGTTTTAGCCAGTTCTCTGAGTGAAACGATATAGTCATCAAAGGTTTCACCTGATGCCTGTTTGCGTTGCCTGAAGCTACGGCGCTCAACGGTTTCGTTGATCTGTCCCTGGACATACTGCTTCAGGCCAGCAATGATCTGAGCTTGATCAGCTTTCTGGGCATCAGTAAGACCGAGGTTGTCCACTATGGTGAGAGTCGCACGTGACATGCAAAACTGGAGGGTGTGTACCTTGATGGCGGCCTCCGTTCCAGCTAGGCCAGAGAGAGTCATATAAGAATTCCACTGTTTCTCCCATGCCAGACAATCAGATCCCCTGTCGACATCGAGATCAATCTGGGGAGATCCCCAGCGCGGAATGTGTAGGGCATGACTAATAGACAGGAAAAAGCGGCGAGTTGAGTAGTAGTCGAAGAATTGCCAGACGACCGAGACGAAAGGTTCTAGGCCTTGGAAGAGTGCAGGAAGATTCCAAGAGAGATTGATTGGGCTCTAGACGGGTTTCTTCCTCAGGTTTGGTACCCTGTTCGCAGTGCCATGTAAGAGATTGCTCTGGCAATAATCGAACCATACAATAGTGACAATCATGTGTAATGTAAGCATGTATATGTATGCATGATCACACATCACGTGAGGTAAGTTAGTAGTTAGGCTAGCAGTTATCGATATCATACAGGAGTGGCTTTGTTGTGTCTTTTATGTGGCATGAGATATGTTGGGGTAGCATGGGAGTGAGACCCTGAAAGTGTGTGTCTCGCTCCAAAAGCATGCGAGCCGTCAACTCTGTCAGTCATTTTTAAGATTCTTCACCAATTGCTACACTAGTAATGATAAATTAAGGGCCTCGATACACAAGACTTCGACATCAAGACTATGTCATGTCTAGCTGCAAGACTATGTCACGTCTAGCTGCAAGACTATGTCACGTCTAGCTGCAAGACTATGTCACGTCTAGCTGCAAGACTATGTCACGTCTAGCTGCAAGACGATGTCACGTCTAGCTGCCAGACTATGTCACGTCTAGCTGCAAGACTATGTCACGTCTAGCTGCAAGACTATGTCACGTCTAGCTGCAAGACTATGTCACGTCTAGCTGCAAGACTATGTCACGTCTAGCTGCAAGACTATGTCACGTCTAGCTGCAAGACTATGTCACGTCTAGCTGCAAGACTATGTCACGTCTAGCTGCAAGACTATGTCACGTCTAGCTGCAAGACTATGTCACGTCTAGCTGCAAGGCTATGTCACGTCTAGCTGCAAGACTATGTCACGTCTAGCTGCAAGACTATGTCACGTCTAGCTGCAAGACTATGTCACGTCTAGCTGCAAGACTATGTCACGTCTAGCTGCAAGACTGTCACGTCTAGCTGCAAGACTATGTCACGTCTAGCTGCAAGACTATGTCACGTCTAGCTGCAAGACTATGTCACGTCTAGCTGCAAGACTATGTCACGTCTAGCTGCAAGACTGTCACGTCTAGCTGCAAGACTATGTCACGTCTAGCTGCAAGACTATGTCACGTCTAGCTGCAAGACTATGTCACGTCTAGCTGCAAGACTATGTCACGTCTAGCTGCAAGACTATGTCACGTCTAGCTGCAAGACTATGTCACGTCTAGCTGCAAGACTATGTCACGTCTAGCTGCAAGACTTCGACACGTCTAGCTGCAAGACTTCGACACGTCTAGCTGCAAGACTTCGACACGTCTAGCTGCAAGACTTCGACACATCTAGCTGCAAGACTTCGACACGTCTAGCTGCAAGACCACGTCTAGCTGCAAGACTTCGACATGTATAGTTGCAAGACTTCGACACATCTGGCTGCAAGACTTCGACACGCCCCGCTGAACTTGACTCCCCAACTTTTTCATGTTTATGCCGCCTTTGTATCCACTGTAAAGCCCCTCCTATTGAGAGCTCATACAAGCTGTGTAGCTTAGCACCATGCTGCCACAATAGACACGGCCTGCGACTTATTCAGCATAGCCAGAGGAAGGGAGAGGGGGGGGGGGGGGGGGAATGAATATATATACTGTTGCAGCTTCATTCACAGAGCTGCTGCTAGTGCTGATTAGCATGTTCATCATCTCTGGTCCTTGCATGGTTACAAAAATGCAATGCTAGTGATGATGATGATAATAATAAATATTATAGTAGTCGTAGTAGTAATAACAATAATTTGTCAAAGAGAAATAAATCATATTTTATAAACATAAAAATGCAATGCTAGTGATGATGATTGTGGTAGTAGTAGTAGTAGTAGTAGTAGTAGTAGTAGTAGTAGTAGTAGTAGTAATAATAATAATAATAATAATAATAATAATAATAATAATAATAATAATAATAATAATAATAATATTTTGTCAAAGAGATATAAATCATATTTTATAAACATAAAAATGCAATGCTAGTGATGATTATATAGTAGTGGTAGTAGTAATAATATAATAATAATAATATATATTGTCAAAGAGAAATAATCCTATATGTATGCAGGTACTATAGAGCTATGTATGTAAGAGCATTATTGCTTATAAAGCTGTGAATTGATGTATGTGTGTGTGTGTGTGACTTGTATGTGACAGAGTGGAGGTGTCCGTCCTGATGGCACTGCTGCAGTAAGTCTTCATGTCCTGATGTATCCTCATTGTTGGTCTATAGCTAGTGCATGTAGCAAGGTTATTGCACATAATTGTTTTGTTGTTGCTGCTGCTCTATACAGTGTTGTTGTTGTTGTTGTTTTTATCAGTTTCGCATGCCCACTCCTGGAAGACTCATGACTGGTCTTGCACCGGTGAGTTTTCTTAATTTTTATAACCTTCTTCAGTTGCTGTGATATTTGGCCATGTTTGATGTAGCAGGATACCGGTCAGGCCAGGCCAATGACTGGAGTTATGGCAGCTGGCTTCTCATCTGTCAAACGTTAGTCCCTCCCACTTAGCCACTTATAACGTATGCATTAGCTAGAGAAGACGATGCACGGCCTTGAGGGTGAGCTGAAGTACTCTGGAAGACCAAGCAACCTCCCCAAATGGTGTCCAGAAAACACTCCATGCATAATTAACACTCCTCTGCACTTGAAACATGCAAATCCAACACAATGCACATGCCGGGCCAACTATATAGGTAAAAGCCGCTGGGAATGTGAGAGAGGAACTAAGGAGCAAGGACAGCAGAGGAGAGATCTATAAGGCCACCCAAACACCGCTATATAAATACTCTATTGAATGGCTAGGAACATGAGCCACCACTTGGAAGTTGGAAGGGGGGGGAGAGTGGAAAGGAAGGGGGAAAAGATGCCTTCTCCACCACTTTGTGACAGAAAGGCCGGAAGTTAGAGTGCAAATAAGGGAGGAGTGCTAATGCAGGGTTTGAAAAGTGAACATGAATACACACAATGGCCAGATTGACGGGTTTTCTAGGCCTCCTGCAAAGAACTGTGACACATGACGCACCTTTGCTCATCACTGATGTGTTGCACCTGTCTTAGTATATATACCTTTATGTGGACCTGTCTAGATCAACCCTTTGACCCCCTCAGTCAAGCAGCTAAAGCAGATCCCAGTTTGGATAAGAAGGCCGACACCAGGTGAGTAATATACAGCACCCCCATCTAAGTATTTAGCCATCATTATCACCAACATGCCAATACCATCAACATTTATCTGATGGCACTAAGGTATGCGAATTATTATGCAGAAGTGTTATTGGCCAGCTCACAAGATTGATACCTTTACTGAATCAATGTGCTAATTATATGCAACTGGCATCATCATCATGTGTAATGTTTTAGCCCACAGGCACTCATCAAGAAGCTAGAGCAATCAGTGAATCAGTTGGTAGAGGAGAGCACTCTAGCTGCAGCTGTGGGAGACTACCAGAAAGTAAGGCCTGACTATTAATACAGTAGCAATCCCCTCTCTTGAGAGACCTCCCTGGCTAGAAACCACTGCTCACTTCCAACCAACCACTCTATGATTTAACTGGGCACATTGGGGGCCTGCTGCACTGTTTGATACCACCCTCAGGGGACTCACCTCAAGTGTGCAACATGGCCAGTTGTCAACGTGATCGCCAACAACAGGTTGATCGGTAGAATGTTCCACACCTTTACCAGAGGATGAGGTTGACGAATGGTGGGAGAACTAGAGTCTTGGTTCTGTCCATTATTTCATTGACCCTGCCCATTCTGTAAGCCAGCAGCTGCATTGGCAACTCCCATGTGTGGGGCAGTCTCTCAAGAGAAGACTTCTGCAGCATTATAGCTTGCAAACACTCTATCATGTGTTGCTTCCCACGTATGTGTATGTATGTATGTACTGTGCACATGTGTGCATGTATGTGTGTATATATGTATATTTGTGTGAGTATAAATATTTATGTATGATATGTATGTACATGTGTGTGAATGTATGTGTGTATGTAGGTGTACATTATATGGGGTATGAATGTAAATGTGTATGTATGAATGCAATTGTGTATGCATGTATGTATGTATGTGTATGTGTGCATGTGTATGTATGCATGTGCATGTTGTATGTGTGTATGCATGTGTGTATGTGTATGTAATACGTATGCATATATGTTATGTATGTGTGTGCATGTATATATATATGCATGTGTGTATATGATATGAATGTGTGTATGTGTGTATGCATGTTTATGTATGTATGCATGTATGATATGTGCATGTGTATATGCATGTGTGTATGTATGCATTTATGCATGCATGTATATTTGTATAATGTATGTATGTATGTGTGTGAATGTGTAGTTATACATATGTGTATGTATGTGTGTATTTATGAAATTGTGTGTATGTATGTATGTGTGTATGTGTTATGCATGTATGTGTGTATGATATGTATGTATGTGTGTATGCATGTATGTATGTGTGTGTGCATGTATGTGTGTGTGTGTGAATGGTGTGTGTGCCCAGGCTCTGGACCTGGCCAAGGAGTCGGGTAGGAAAGAGAGAATGCTCTGCAAACAGAAAGAACAGGCCAACTTGTCCGACCAGATCAACTTTGACCTCACTTATTGTGTACGTCTCTCTGTCAAATCATTGGCATTATTCATTGTTCCAAATTGTTTGTTTGTTGTTGTCGTGGTTATTGTTGTTGTTGTTGTTTACTGACTCCCCTTGGTGTTAGGTCCTGTTCAACATTGGGAACCAATATTACAGCAACACCAACTTCAGAGACGCGCTCAAGACTTACTTGATGATTGTCAAAAACAAAACCTTCACCACTGGAAGTGAGCACAGACTAGTAGCACGTGCTCATCACTTGCTGCCACACACATGATCACACTTGACCATGAATTAGGTCGTCTCCGTGTCAACATGGGCAACATTTACATGGAGCAGAAAAAGTTTCCTCAAGCCATCAAGAACTATCGCATGGCCCTGGATCAGACCTCAGAAGTCCACAACACAGTACGCCTCAAGATCTTGCAGAATACGGGGATAGCTTTTGTCCGTATGGGGCGCTACCCTGATGCCATTACTTCCTTTGAGGCCATCATGGATGAAGATCCAAACTTCAAGACAGGTGAGTGACTTCAACCTGTCCCACTCAGAGGCAAGGGGAAACAACAACAGCAGCAGCAGCAACAACAACAACAACAACAACAACAACAACAATGACAACAAACTCAAAAACTCTTCTACTTGTATTTTCTTTAAAGAAGGAGCCGGCTAGGGCTGTATATACTAGAGGGCCAGAGCTAGAGGGCCAGGGCTAGGGCTGTATATACTAGAGGGCCAGGGCTAGAGGGCCAGGGCTAGGGCTGTATATACTAGAGGGCCAGAGCTAGAGGGCCAGGGATAGGGCTGTATATACTAGAGGGCCAGGGCTAGAGGGCCAGGGCTAGGGCTGTATATACTAGAGGGCCAGGGCTAGAGGGCCAGGGCTAGGGCTGTATATACTAGAGGGCCAGAGCTAGAGGGCCAGGGCTAGGACTGTATATACTAGAGGGCCAGGGCTAGGGCTGTATATACTAGAGGGCCAGAGCTAGAGGGCCAGGGCTAGGGCTGTATATACTAGAGGGCCAGAGCTAGGGCTGTATATACTAGAGGGCCAGAGCTAGAGGGCCAGGGCTAGGACTGTATATACTAGAGGGCCAGGGCTAGGGCTGTATGTACTAGAGGGCCAGGGCTAGGGCTGTATATATTAGAGGGCTAGGGCTAGGGCTGTATATACTAGAGGGCCAGAGCTAGAGGGCCAGGGCTAGGACTGTATATACTAGAGGGCCAGGGCTAGGGCTGTATGTACTAGAGGGCCAGGGCTAGGGCTGTATATATTAGAGGGCTAGGGCTAGGGCTGTATATACTAGAGGGCCAGGGCTAGGTACTAGAGGGCCAGGGCTAGGGCTGTATATACTAGAGGGCCAGGGCTAGGGCTGTATATACTAGAGGGCCAGGGCTAGGGCTGTATATACTAGAGGGCCAGGGCTAGGGCTGTATATACTAGAGGGCCAGGGCTAGGGAATATACTAGAGGGCCAGGGCTAGGGCTGTATATACTAGAGGGGGCTGTATATACTAGAGGGCCAGGGCTAGGGATGTATATACTAGAGGGCCAGGGCTAGGACTGTATATAAGGGTTAGGTTGTATATGCAATGGGGCTAGGCTACATATATCAATATTTCCCTTTCATCATCATTATTATCGTTGTTTTGTCATTATTATTGTTGTTATTGCCATTATTATTATTATTGTTATTATTATTATTATTATTATTATTATTATTATTATTATTATTATTATTATTATTATTATTATTATTATTATTATTATTATTATTATTATTATTATTATTATTATTATTATTATTATTATTATTATTATTATTATTATTATTATTATTATTATTATTATTATTATTATTATTATTATTATTATTATTATTATTATTATTATTATTATTATTACAGAATGACCTTTAATGAACATGAAATCCCTCTAGTCGAAATGTCAATTTCAAGTTGATCATGAGGTCATTGTAATTTCATCATGTCAACGGGTTTATTGAGATATTTATTATAATTATTATATTTATTTATTTTTACTTCATTCTAACCTCAGAGTAAAGTTTTGCTCGGCAGACTTTTTTTTACCCACATGAAAGTCAGTAGCAAGACTAACATCTTGCCACCTCAGCAGCTGAAATACATACCATCTGTATTGTGAGCTTATGCTGAGAGTTGGCTGAGCCACATACACACATGCACATGCACACACACACACACACACACATGATTCACATGACTTCCAAAACACAGTAATAATTGATGTCTGCAAAAGCTCCTGTTAAGAAATGTGTGACTCTGTGCAAACATCATAGAAATTGTTGGGCTCTGGCTAGTAGTGAGACTAGACTGCATGTATACCAGGGTTGGGGCTAGGGATTGCTAGTGCTAGGCCTCTATATACTAGGGTTAGGGCCAGGGATGCTAGGGCTAGGCCTGTATATACTAGGGTTAGGGCAGCAGGGATGCTAGGGCTAGGCCTGTATATCCTAGGGTTAGGGCTAGGGATGCTAGGGCTAGGCCTGTATATACTAGGGTTAGGGCTAGGGATGCTAGGGCTAGGCCTGTATATACTAGGGTTAGGGCTAGGGATGCTAGGGCTACGCCTGTATATACTAGGGTTAGGGCTAGGGATGCTAGGGCTAGGCCTGTATATACTAGGGATGCTAGGGGCCTGTATATTATACTAGAACTAGGACTATATATACGTATCCTATTATACTTATCAAATATGGCGAATTATTTCATGATCAGGTGCCCATATTTTCATAACTTGCTGCACACCTTGTATTGCAACTTTATAACCAAAAGACTCCAAATGTTCCAATGCATTGCAGCAGTTTCTCAATTCAGAAAACAAAACAAACAAAAAAACGATTGGTAAAGGATCATCAATACAATTAACACGCTCATGCGTGTTTACAATGTTGAGCCTAGCTGAGCAGCAGCTCCTGCACATTTTCACTGAAGAAGGTTTTCTGGGAAGCTTACTCTTATAACACTAGTTGATAGTGCAGATCTTAAACACACCACTGCAGTGTTGCCATAGTGTTGGATTTTATCCAAACTGTTTGGATTTTTGACCCTTAAATTCTGTTTGGATTTTATCAATAAATGTTTGGATTTTTCATCATTAGAAAATTGTTTGACATTTCATGCATATCAGACCATGTGCAGCCTATTTCAAAACCACTCGCTGTGATATTAGCTGAGTGTGGTCATTTTATGGTCACCTGGTCTGTGCAGGAATATTCATGTGGTCACTTGGTCTGTGCAGGAATATTCCTGCACTGTCCTGTGTACCGGTCTGTGCAGGAATATGCCTGCAGAGCTAGAACCCTTTGATCTATGTGCATGCTCATGCATGAGCTATATATCTGGTTGGGTATTTAAAGCCTGATTTGTGCACGAGTTAGAATCTTCCAGTGAGTGTCAGAGAGAGTTAGCTATGACATCTTCAGAACCCAGTACTTCAAGGTTACCAGAAGAAGATTCTTCAGATATGGATTCTGACTCGATAATGAGGTTTCACAAATTGACATTGACAGTCAAATCTCTACAGGTCTTCTAAGTCTGCAAAAAAGCATGGGCCACAACTTGGGATCTTCTTTTGCTTTCTGTATGAAGTGCTCTCGTGATATAAACCTTGGAAGAGGTAGTACTAGAGATCTTGGGAGACATCAGGAAACGAAATTACACAAACACTCAGAAAAAGATGGTGTGGGTGTACTGCCTCTACAGTCCTACTTTGGGCCAATAAGAGAGGAGTCCGTAATCCGTGCAGAGTACTCTTCGCATATTTCCTTGGAGAGCACCATCTTGCCTTTCAATTGGGAGATCATTGTACCAAACTATTCAAGTTGATGTTTCCTGATTCTTCTATTGCTAAAGACTTTAAGTGCAGTCGTAGTAAAGCAACAGCTGTGTTGAAAGTTATTGCCCAGGATTGTTGGAAAACCATTTCTGCAGCAGATAGAGAGACTAAATACTTCAGCCTCCAAACTGATGAGACAACTGATATTATACCATTACACAACAAGCTGCTATTATGCTTCGATTCTTCGATAACACCCAAGGACAGGTGAGATTGTCTTCTTTACCCTAGAGAGTGTAGAGAGGGCAACTGCAGAGCTGCTATTTAACGCAATCGATAAGCATTTTCAAGAATCCACTACCCATAATCTTGTCGGATTAGGTACAGACGGGGCCAATGTAATGTTGGGAGCACGAAATTCAGTGATGTCATGGTTACGATGTAAGCAGCCAGCTTTAGTTGCTCTTCATTGCCATTGTCACATGGCAGCACTAATAGCAAATGAGGCCTGCAAAGTCTTGCCTGATGAATTGAATGATCTGACAACTGATGTATGGTATTATTTCCAGAAGTTATTTCCAGAAGAGCCCAAGGAGGCTGCGACAGTTTGAAGAATTTCAGAGTTTTGTGGAATGCAAGCCACACAAGTTGTTAAAAGCATGCCAAACACGATGGCTCAGCCTTGAAGCTTGTGTAAATCGTCATATCGAGCAATATGAAGCCTTACTCTCATACTTTCGAAGTACTGAGGATAAGCAGGCAGTAGTGAGAAGAGTAAAAATTGTACTTGAAAAAGCCTCTGACCAAAGCTTACTTGCTCTTTCTATGTTCTGCATTACCAATTGTTAATAATTTCAACAGGTACATGCAGCAGCAATCTCCAATTCTTCAATTCCAAGAGCTCGATGGCTTAATACGAAAATTTCTGTTGCGGTTCAAGAATTCTGAGTACGTGTGTGCTGCTGAACATGTTTCACAAGTGTGTATTGATAACTCAGAAGAGAATCTCCCTTTACACGAAGTTTTCGTAGGTCACAACACACTATCATACTCTTGAAGAAGAGGATGGATTTATCATCTGAAGATGTGAGAAAATTTAGGGAGACTATCCAAGCTCGGTGGATTGCTGCAGCCAAGGGAGCTGTCAAACGATTATCTATGAGTTACTCTCCAATCTCAAATGGCTTCCAGGCTTACAACAATACAGTATGGTGGTCAGGTGCTTGCTGTAGCAGAGTGTGTTCCTCAGGTAGTTCAAGTTGGTGACAAACCCAGCCTTCAAGAGGAATTTATGGATTTCTGCATGTCTCCATTACCTCCTAAAATCACGGCCATCACAAAGGTGGAAGTATTGGCATGCAATCAGCCAAATCAAAGACTGCTTGGAAACTGAGTATCGCTACTCCACATTGGCAAAACTCGCAAAAGCCATTCTAGTTATATCCCATGGCAACGTTTATTCAGCCACATTGGTCTCAACAAAACGAAGCACAGAAACAGACTAGGAATTTCTACATTAAATTCACTTCCTCAAAAATGCTATGAATTTAAACCGAACACTGAACATGTGTAAATGCTATGAACACACTTTAGTATGTTATTTCTCATGAAATTTTAGTTTGGAATTTTTTGTTGCCAAAAAATTTGGATAACACAGACGAGTAATTTGGAAATTACCAAAAAAATTATGGCAACACTGCCACTGTGATCCATACACCATGTAAATGTTTGAACATGAATAAACATGGCAAAGAAGAACGTCTTCTGGAGTTACCTGATAAACTTCTTGAAGTTGGCTTCTCTGACTAGATAATAATAATAATAATAATAATAAAGTTGATGATGATGATGATGATGATGATGATGATGATGATGATGATGATGTGATGATGATGATAAAGATAATGTGATAATATAATAATAATTATTATAGTAATAATATTAATATAATAATAATAATAAGATTGACAACTGTCGAAAAAGACCAAAAGACCAATGTAGACTACCAACATTTGTGTGACCCTTTACCTGTTAATATAATGATGTCTGATTTAATGTATTATATTCGGTGTTCAATATTTTAATAGGTAAAGGGTCCTATTTTAATAGGTAAAGGGTCCTATTTTAATACCTCTACAGGATATCTCATGGTCATAAACCTTGGCTGTTCCGAGCTGTGCTCAATTGTGTTTATTGCTTGCCATGTTGGTGTTGTGCAGCTCTCAACCTGCTGCTCTGCTACTATGCCATCAGTGACAGGGAAAAGCTGAAGAAGACCTTCGTGAGGATTCTTGCAATCAAAACTGGCATTCAAGATGAAGACAGATATTTCGTCACCATGGTAAGGTCAGAGTCTGCTCGACGCCTCTCACCACCATGAACATCCACTCTACCGTATGGTGAGAATGAGGTTGTGAAAACAACAACAACAGCTGTTATGTCTCGACACCTAAATGCCAAGACCTAGCATTGGAAGTGTCAATATATCTATTATGGATGGACACTTCCAATGCTATGTCTCAGCGCCAAGACCTAGCATTGGAAGTGTCGATATATCTATTATAGAGACACTTCCAATGCTATGTCTCGGCGCCAAGACCTAGCATTGGAAGCGTCAATATATCTATTATGGGTGGACACTTCCAATGCTATGTCCGAGCACTTCAATACTGAGTCAGATGATGAAGAGTGGAGAGCTGAATGCCGGCAAGGTATCAAGATAGGTGAGTCAGGATGGGACCAGTACTATGAGGTGTGCATCTGCAGCGACGAGCTCTAGCTCTGCAATGGGGAGAGCATTGAAGGGAGAGCCTGTCTGTAGGAATAATCATCACCTCATCAAATATGTGTGCATGTACAGGGTAATAATAATGGTAATAATAATAACAACAACAATGATGATAATAATAATAACAATAATAACAACAACAATGATGATAATAATAATAACAACAATAATAACAACAACAATGATGATAATAATAATAACAATAATAAATACAATAATAATAACAACAACAATAATAACCACAATAATAATAACAACAACAACAGTGATAATAGTAATAATAATAATAGTACTAATAAATAATCCCACTAAATCCCACTACATATACTTGTGTAGTTGCAAATAGAAATACTAAAAATATACTCCATTTTGGTGGTTGTGAAAACTGAGAGATTTTAAACACAAAACAACTCGTTACCATATCCATGAAACCATATCCATGAACGCAGCAATTAGCTATGTTCAAAGTATTTTGTACTATATACTAAAAACATCTACTACTACTACAATGTAGTCTGGTATCAGCTGGTGACGGAAGGAACAGCTAAATGTAATTCTGCACTCAGCACTGCGTGAGATGAATGAACTACTGTGACTTGGTATGCCAGAGTTGATAACCTGCCGTGGTGGAGGAGAAACTGACAGAGTCAGCACAGCCATGAACCACATGTACCTGAAGTGTGTGCAGCTCTGACATAATTAGAGAGAACTATTTTTACATTTCTAGCCTGTTGGATGTCATGTGACTGCTGCTAAATGGTGTCAAGACATCCCAGATGTAAAGATTAAGAAAGGAATATTTTATCAGTCTCAAGACACATATTATATATATATACATATTATACTGACACATAATACGATTATATTGCCCTCTGCTTTGCACAAGCACGACATTAGATTTCTATGTGGTGGTGAGAGTGCATTGTTGTGGTTGTTGGTAATTAGTGCCGGTGATGACCCCCCTTGTAGGAGGATGACCCTCAGCAGAGACTCCTGGTGGAGGCAATCAAAGACGACCCTTTAAGGAAAATCGAGAAGCAGAGCAAGTTGTTGGCCGAGAAGACCATACTGACCACCGCTAAACTCATAGCCCCTATTATCGAGTCCTCGTTTGCCATTGGCTTTGACTGGTGCATCGAGAACGTGTTGGACTCGAGCTACTCTGATCTGGCCAGCGAGCTGGAGATCACCAAAGGGATCACTTACCTCAAGCAGAGCGACATTGCACGTGTAAGTGAGATGGACCCAAAGATGAGGTCCTGCTATACCAAATAACAAACTGTCATCTTGTCCTTGTCACTGCAGGCTATAGAGACCTTCAAGGATTGTGGGAAGAGGGATAGCAAGATGGCAGGGACTGCATCCACTAACCTGGCCTTCATTTACATCCTGGTACAGAGCATCGCGGAGTTCAGTAGCACGCTCTGTATTGAGTTGACACCCCACCCACCCCAACCCCAAATACAAAAAAAAGCATTATATCTGACGATCTAAGTCACTTGAGACTAGACTGCCCTTGTTAGCTCCAAAACCACTTCCAGTGTACCTTGCACCTCGCTCTAAGGGTAAACCGGAAGTCCTTAATTTTATTTTATTTTTTTATTAATTGCTAATAAAACGGCAACAGGCAACATGAAACATGAGAACTGGATTCAGTTCTCTGGTTCTCTATCTTTCTATCTGTTATCAGAAGATCCCAAACTCACTCAGAACATGCTCTAACAGTGGGTAAAGGATCATCAACACAATCTTAACAGCAAGCAAGTGTGTAATAGCAGCAGCTCTGAGTCATCTTGTATAGCAAGACTCATTACTTAACAGCAAGCAAGTGTGTAATAGCAGCAGCTCTGAGTCATCTTGTATAGCAAGACTCATTACCAAATGCTACACTAGGAAACAATCTAGATAGCTAACTCTCCCTCGATATGCTGCATCCACCCAATATATATTATGCGTGAAAACATTCGTAGATGGAGACAATAATGAAAGTGAACTAAAATTAAGGGCTTCAGAGGTAATAGTTCAGAAGGAGATGCTTGACTCAGCCATCATCAGGTGGGTTGGGGGATGGGCTATATCAAAGCTCAGCCTCTGGTAGAGCAGGCCCCATGTGTGCACTAGATGGAAGAACATAGGTGTGAAAAGGTGAGCTTGCCGTGCTAATGCTAGAGCTTGCCGTGCTAATGCTAGAGCTTGCCGTGCTAATGCTAGAGCTTGCCGTGCTAATGCTAGAGCTTGCCGTGCTAATGCCGTGCTAATGCTAGAGCTTGCCGTGCTAATGCTAGAGCTTGCCGTGCTAATGCTATGAGGCTGGGCCCATTTCTCACCAAGTATTGATGCACTTGCACAGCCTCCAGTGAGGGACATAACTAGTTGAATAAAGGAACTGTGTGCCACTTTCTATGCACACAGACTGTTCATACAACCTGATCTTCACCATCTCATGTTTTCTGTATGTGGAGGCAAAGGATTGTTGGCAGTCCAAAGAAGGCTATAGACAAGTTGGGCCTGGGAGTGGTCTAAGGAGCACCAACTCTCCAGAGATGACTTCCTGCTTGCCCGGAAGAATGCACATGTGTGTGCGTGCATACACTCTCCAGAGATGACTTCCTGCTTGCCCAGAAGGATGCACATGTGTGTGCATGCATACATTCTCCAGGGAGACTTCCTGCTTGCCTGGAAGGATGCACATTTCATAAGAAAGGTAGATGAATCCATGGTACCTCTGAAGTCAAGCATTGCACAAAAATTGGGCCCATTTGTCCGAGAAGAGGATTTTGTTTCTGCTTGCTTGTGAATGTGGCAGTGAAGATCAAGTGTCTTAGTCAGTGTAGCCATCTTGACTGAAAGTTATCAAGTTGCTTGTGAATGTGCAATGAAGATCAAGTGTCTTAGTTACAGTGCAGCCATCTTGGCTGAAAGTTATCAAGTTGCTTGTGAATGTGGCAGTGAAGATCAAGTGTCTTAGTTACAGTGTGGCCATCTTGGCTGAAAGTTATCAAGCTGCTTGTGGCAGTGAAGATCAAGTGTTTAGTTACACAGATAAGGCTATCAAGTTGGTGTTGCAAGGAGGAATGGCCACAGTGTGCAGAGACAGTTTTGATGTGAACGAAAAGCATTGTCCACGAACAAACTTGATCCTGTGCTTCTGCTTGAACTTCAAAAAGCAGGCCAATCCAGTTTTCCTGGACACTCTTATAGACATGTTGCTTCCCGACTGTCCTCTCCAGAATGTATTGAAATGCCTCTCCATCACAACAAACGTGCACAAACGACCATAATTACCAAGACTGACCAAGTGTGCAAAGAGTTTGTTTCCCTCGTTCCACAATCCATAGTGCAGATGGTTCCATATTTGCGGCACGACTTAGCACCAGCACGACTCATGCAATTTGATTTTCATCAGCTTGACCTGGTCAACCCACCACAAGGCACCCTAGCTCACTTCAAATTACAGATCAGGCCCACTGAGAAGACAATATCTGAAATCATTTCTGTCGTGTTCACCAGAGCTCACCAAGATGACCTGTTGTAGGTCATCTCAAAATATTAATAATAAACTTGGGGAATCTAGTATGACCTTTGTATCATGTATCAAGTGCATATGAGGTCCCGAACTGTTTTTCTTCCTCCCTGTCAGTTTCCTTCAGTCCTCCCCTCTGTGAAGCTTGTGCTCATCATGATTTATATAAACATGTCATCATCTCCTCTCTCTCTCAGGACACTGATATAGCCCGTGCTGATAAATATGCAGAGAATGCAATATCTGTAGATCGCTATAACTCACATGGTGAGTGTTACATACAAACTGCGATTATTGTGACTGTGGTTCCCCGTGGTTCTTTGCACAATTCTCCCTCATGCAGGCCTGGTCAACAAAGGATGCTGCCTGTACCTCACTGGCAACTATGAAAAAGCTGCCGAGTACTTCCAGGAGGCTCTGAGCGTGGAAGCCACATGTTGCGAAGCTCTCTTCAACCTCGGACTGGTCTACAAGAAGATGGAGTATGTGCATAAGGCTATGGAGGTCTTTCTCAAGCTTCATGCCATCTTGAAGAACTCTCCCCAAGTCATCTACCACATGGCCGACATCTATGACAAGATGGATGACTTTAACCAAGCCACGGAATGGTAAGCAAGCCTTTAGTTCCCTACTGCTGCTTCTGCTTCAGGCCATGTCAACTCTACAACTTCTGCTGTATATAGACTACTAAATCTTACATCATTGTGGCACGTGTCCCCATAGCCACAACCTGCCAGGGCCATGATCTGGTGCATGTCTGGCATGTCACAGACACCTCACAACCACTCGATTCTATGCCTTACAGGTTTACTGGTGACACTGGCCCTATGCCTTACACGTTTACTGGTGACACTGGCCCTATGCCTTACAGGTTTACTGGTGACACTGGCCCTATGCCTTACAGGTTTACTGGTGACACTGGCCCTATGCCTTACAGGTTTACTGGTGACACTGGCCCTATGCCTTACAGGTTTACTGGTGACACTGGCCCTATGCCTTACAGGTTTACTGGTGACACTGGTCCTATGCCTTACAGGTTTACTGGTGACACTGGCCCTATACCTTACAGGTTTACTGGTGACACTGGCCCTATGCCTTACAGGTTTACTGGTGACACTGGCCCTATGCCTTACAGGTTTACTGGTGACACTGGCCCTATGCCTTACAGGTTTACTGGTGACACTGGCCCTATGCCTTACAGGTTTACTGGTGACACTGGCCCTATGCCTTACAGGTTTACTGGTGACACTGGCCCTATACCTTACAGGTTTACTGGTGACACGTGACACTGGCCCTATGCCTTACAGGTTTACTGGTGACACTGGCCCTATGCCTTACAGGTTTACTGGTGACACTCGATTCTATGCCTTACAGGTTTACTGGTGACACTGGCCCTATGCCTTACAGGTTTACTGGTGACACTGGCCCTATGCCTTACAGGTTTACTGGTGACACTGGCCCTATGCCTTACAGGTTTACTGGTGACACTCAATTCTATGCCTTACAGGTTTACTGGTGACACTGGCCCTATGCCTTACAGGTTTACTGGTGACACTGGCCCTATGCCTTACAGGTTTACTGGTGACACTGGCCCTATGCCTTACAGGTTTACTGGTGACACTGGCCCTATGCCTTACAGGTTTACTGGTGACACTGGCCCTGTGCCTTACAGGTTTACTGGTGACACTGGCCCTATGCCTTACAGGTTTATGCAACTGGTGACGCTGGCTCTATGCCTTACAGGTTTATGCAACTGGTGACGCTGACCCTATACCTTACAGGTTTATGCAACTGGCGACACTAGCCCTATACCTTACAGGTGTATGCAACTGGTGACGCTGACCCTATGCCTTACAGGTTTATGCAACTGGTGACGCTGGCCCTATGCCTTACAGGTTTATGCAACTGGTGACGCTGACCCTATACCTTACAGGTTTATGCAACTGGCGACACTAGCCCTATACCTTACAGGTGTATGCAACTGGTGAGGCTGGCCCTATGCCTTACAGGTTTATGCAACTGGTGACACTAGCCCTATACCTTACAGGTTTATGCAACTGGTGACGCTGGTCCTATACCTTACAAGTTTATGCAACTGGTGACGCTGGCCCTATGCCTTACAGGTTTATGCAACTGGTGACGCTGGCCCTATGCCTTACAGGTTTATGCAACTGGTGATGCTGGCCCTATGCCTTACAGGTTATGCAGTGATGCTGACCCTACTATACCTTATAGGTTTATGTAACTGGTGACGCTGGCCCTATGCCTTACAGGTTTATGCAACTGGTGACGCTTGCCCTATGCCTTACAGGTTATGCAGTGATGCTGACCCTACTATACCTTACAGGTTTACGGAACTGGTGACACTGACCCTATGCCTTACAGGTTTATGCAACTGGCGACGCTGCCCCTATGCCTTACAGGTTTATGCAACTGGTGACGCTGGCCCTATACCTTACAGGTTTACGCAACTGGTGATGCTGGCCCTATGCCTTACAGGTTTATGCAACTGGTGACGCTGGCCCTATGCCTTACAGGTTTATGAACTGGCGACGCTGCCCCTATGCCTTACAGGTTTATGCAACTTGTAACGCTGGCCCTATGCCTTACAGGTTTATGCAACTGGTGACGCTGACCCTATACCTTACAGGTTTATGCAACTGGTGACGCTGACCCTATGCCTTAGAGGTTTACGCAACTGGTGATGCTGGCCCTATGCCTTACAGGTTTATGCAACTGGCGACGCTGCCCCTATGCCTTACAGGTTTATGCAACTGGTGATGCTGGCCCTATGCCGTACAGGTTTATGGAACTGGTGACGCTGACCCTATACCTTACAGGTTTACGCAACTGGTGACGCTGACCCTATGCCTTACAGGTTTATTCAACTGGTGACACTGGCCCTATGCCTTACAGGTTTATGCAACTGGTGACGCTGGCCCTATGCCTTACAGGTTTATGCAACTGGTGACGCTGACCTTATACCTTACAGGTTTATTCAACTGATGATGCTGACCCTATATCTTAGGTTTACGCAACTGGTGACACTGACCCTACACCTTACAGGTTTATGCAACTGGTGACAATAGCCCTATGCCTTATAGGTTTATGCAACTGGTGACGCTGGCCCTATGCCTTACAGGTTTATGCAACTGGTGACGCTGGCCCTATGCCTTACAGGTTTATGCCGCTGGCCCTATACTTACAGGTTTATTCAACTGGTGACGCTGACCCTATGCCTTACAGATTTATGCAACTGGTGACACTGACCCTATGCCTTACAGGTTTATGCAGCTGGTGACGATGGTCCCCACAGACCCTCATGTGCTCCAAAGGTTAGGAGCCATCCATGATGATGCCAACGACCAATCTCAGGCCTATCAATACAACTATGAGTCGTTCCGCTACTGTCCCACCAACATCGACATCGTTTCTTGGCTTGGAGCTTACTACATGGACTCCCAGTATGCTGACAAGGCCATACAATACTTTGAGAAGGCAGCACTCATCCAACCAACCCAGATTAACTGGCACCTCATGGTTGCAAGCTGTCACAGGAAGACAGGTGAGGGCCGAGGGGAAGACGAAGGGGGGGGGAAGATGGGAGGAGGGAGAGGTGTAACGGGTGAGAAGGTGGGGATGGAGGATGAGCGGAAAAGAGAGAGAGGGGAATGGAGTCTGCTTGTAGATTTTTTCCCTCCTCTGCTCTTGCCTCAGGAAATTACCAGCAAGCTCTTCAGTGCTACAAGCAGATGCATATCAAGTTTCCTGAGAATGTAGACTGCCTCAGGTTTCTGGTTAAGTTGTGCAGTGATCTGGGGCTGAAGGAGATTCAGGAATACTCTGTCAAGCTCAGAAAAGCAGAGAAGCTGTCGGACACCAAGAAGCAGGTGCTTATATATATGTAGTTACCCCGCTGACCCTGCATTCTACCTCTTTCTCCTGCGTACGCACAGAGAGAACTCTCTGGTAGCGGTCAGTCTCAAACAGACTCTTCCACTGATCATCGTTCAGCTCTTGCCGATAGAGCTAGTCACCCGCCGAGTGGAGTCTCGTCCCAGCGCCGCCATGATCGTGACCGTTTCCGTGTTGTGGGAGAGAGAGAGACGAGTGGAAGCAGTAGTGAGTAATATTCGAGTTGTGTTTCCTCCAAAAACTGCATGTATTGATGAGGATGCTGGCTCAGTGTTGCCTTTAATTTACCTAGAACTAAAAGCTGCTGAATATACTGCGGCATTCAACCAGAATATTGTGAAGAATGTTTCCATTGCTTTTATATTAATTTGTAGTGGCGCCTGGATCTAGCACCGACAGTGTGAGGAGGAGAGAAATAGGCAAGTGTAAAAATATATCGTGTGCACTATATATATAATTATATATATATAAAGGCCACTATTTGTAATGATCACTATAATATATATATAATATTCATGATGATTAGCTTCTCATTCACCAGCTACATCTACTTGAAAACATCCATTTATTTATTTTGCAATGAAAAATGAAAAACAAAAGGGAAAAAATGCCCAACGCTCACAACTGCCAAGATACCGAAGAGGACATCCCTCGCAGTCCTTTGCTGCTATTGCTAGAAGCTCTTCTGCCGAGGCAGGAAGCTTACTGGGAACCCTTCTAAATCCCTTTGCTCTTGAGAAAGAAGGCCATCCTGGATGGATTACTTTGTTGCCAATGTTGTAGACAGTGCAACGAGTGCTGTGTAAGCTGTTGCATGCATGTCTCGCTCTTACACCACACCCACTTACATCATACTGACTGCAGCTAATTGAAAAAGTTTGAAAAATATTATTCCTAAAAAAATAAATAATAATAAAATTGGATGATTTGAGAATAATGATTAGTACAGCCCCCCTCCCCCGGGGCATGGAACATGGAAACATGTATTTCCCCTGGTGAGAAACTTATCATCAACTATGTGACTTGACACATGCAATTCTGTGTGCTGCTGATCACTTGAATCCCCAGATGCAACCTATAAAGACCCCCTTGGTGCTTTGCCTCCTCGGCTCATGACTGGGATGGCAAAACCATACAAAGAGGAAGACTTCAATGAAGAAGAACTCGTAGACGACTTGCTACCAGAATAAAAGCCTTTAATAAACGTGTATACATTATATACACACACACATATATATACATAATGTCAAACATCATGTCAAAGTCTAAAACAGCAATGCTATCCTCATACTGCACACACACACATTTATTTTTGTCATTGCAAATGGAACTCTTGTTGAATTCTTGAGTAGCCAGAGGCTACTGGCTGGATAGTAGATCAAAGGGAAACCATTCTGGATGTTGACATCAAATTTTCCTCCACTTACCATCACCGCAGGCTTGCTTTGATCCAGCACATTCACCAGCTCTGGAGAAGAGGGTGGATAGAAAGGGAGAGAATGAATGGTCAGCAACAGTAGGAGGGAGAGAGAAAAAGAATACCTGCCCTGGCAGTATATAGGACCACTTGTAGCATGCCCTAAACCATTGGCATGTACCCTGATAATGTCAGCCATTGTTCTAAATGCTAATTTAATGCAGAATTTTTAATCTGTCTGACAAAGAAATAAGTGATGCTGAATCTTAGTGTTTAGTTAGTGCAAGTAACATGATCACAAACAGCATACAGTGGAAGTAGGCAGGCACATCATTTCCTAGAATTAGAGATAACTAGGCAGACTGCTGGAATGAGAGGGCTAAGAAAATTACAATTCATTCCACTGCAAACTGTAGTGTTTTACTTCCCAGCTGTTAGCAGTAAGACTTCAACAGAGGAATATTTGTCTGGTGGTCAATATCAAGAATTTCATTAGTTGAGGTATAGCAGAAGTCTTAGGTAGGGGATTGCTGGCAGAAGTCTTAGGTAGGGGATTGCTGGCAGAAGTCTTAGGTAGGTGAGGCAGAAGTCTTAGGTAGGGGATTGCTGGCAGAAATCTTAGGTGGGGATTGCTGGTAGGTGGGGGATTGCTGGCAGAAATGTTAGGTAGGGGAGGCAGAAGTCTTAGGTAGGGGATTGCTGGCAGAAGTCTTAGGTAGGGGATTGCTGGCAGAAGTCTTAGGTAGGGGATTGCTGGCAGAAGTCTTAGGTAGGGGATTGCTGGCAGAAGTCTTAGGTAGGGGATTGCTGGCAGAAGTCTTAGGTAGGGAAGGCAGAAGTCTTAGGTAGGGGATTGCTGGCAGAAGTCTTAGGTAGGGGATTGCTGGCAGAAGTCTTAGGTAGGGGAAGCAGAAGTCTTGGGTAGGGGATTGCTGCCCAAGAAAATGTTGCTTTTTACAATCAGAGAAGTCACTATGACTAAAAAGCCTTGAAAGTCAATTAGCATGCCACTACATGTCACTGCCAGCAACTAGCCTGATGGTCAACTAGCCTGATGGTGCAAGTAGGACCCATACATAGTAATGAATACTAGGCATTGAGTGGCAGGGCATGTATGAACCAAATAACTGTCTACCATCCTTTCCTGTCAGCCATGCAGCTCATTCTCGCTTGTCAGTGAAGCAAATATATTGGTACGAGGGCCTATGGGGTAGGTGGTTTTGGAGGGTTTGGGGGAGGGGGAGGGGTTATTAGGGACTTGGTTTGCTGCTTGTCCTACCTCTGGATGGCTTATTCATTTATCTGGTAAGGGATCATCAGTGACTAAACCTTGCAGTCCATTTTCACTTGCGCAGCCAGGCCAGTTTAGCTTCGAATCTCCCCCAACTTTCACTCGATTGATATTTTCACTATGACAACCATTTACGTAAGCCTGCATTATTTAAGGCAGGTGACCCTTTAAGGCAGGTGACCCCTTTACATTTTTATGGGTAGATACACCATGCACGCCAACACCAACTTGTCCACCCAACTCCCCAACTCCCCAACAAGACAGTATTTATAGAAGTATAACAACTAGCATGGCAGTACAGGTAGGACTGCACACCACCTGGCAGTACTAGGATATACTTGATGACCCTTACCACATGCACCAGTTAGCCTCAACATTAATGTTAATATATATATATATGTTTTTTAAATTATTTAGAGTTTTACCGAACAAGCTGAAGGTTTGCCAGAATTAACTGGTATCCATGAATGTATTGTTGGTGGTGTGTGCATCGATTGTTAACTGAGTTTCGCATACGAGTAAATAGGGGTTGCCCTTATCTTCTATGCTGAGGCTAACTCTGAACAAGAGAAACTAGCCTGCAAGAATCGTCGTTAGCAAAGACAGTAGACCAATCAAGCAGCGGGAAGAAGCATTCCATTTAAGGAACACCACCGTGTGCTAAGAGATGCCTATCGTCGTAGGGTGCCCGATAGCTGACTGCCTATATGAAACACCAGATGTGGACCCTCTAGTCGCAGCAGTCCTCATCACGACCTATGCTACCGCTCACAATCCAGCCAGCTCAAGTGCAACTACCGCCAGGGTAGAGAAAGTCAAGCGTCCAAGCATCTCGTCGGCTGGGACGTTCGAGGACTGGCAACATTTTAGATCTCGATGGGGTGACTATGTCAAAGCAACGAAACTGATGGGCGCTGACAAAGTGATCCAGCTGCTGGAATGTTGCGATGAGCAGTTACGCAAAGACCTCACATGCAATGCTGGCGGCACACTTACGGGAAATACCGAGGACGAAGTCCTCGCTGAACTTGGCAATGAGAGAAGAAAACACGATGGTTGCTCGAGTAACTCTTCACAGCATGCGACAGGACCGAGATGAACCAATCCGTGCATATGGGGCTCGACTCCGTGGCCAGGCGGGAGTGTGCAAATTTACAGTTTCAATGCAAGAACTGTGAGGCAGGGGTGAGCTATACCGAAGCCATTTTACGGGATGCACTATGTCGTGGATTGGATGACTCTGAGATACAAATGGACCAAATGGACCTATTAGGTGACGTAAACCAGAACATGACATTGGAACAAATGCTTCGATTTGTGGAGGTCAAAGAAGCTGGCAAGCACTCGCTGCTCAACTCCTGACCCCTCATAGTGCAGATGCGCTGGCAGGAAGTGCGTACAAGCAACAAGGGAAGGACACATTGAAAGGAAGTCGTCAGTCATTCGACGCATTTTTAAGAGACCAGCATTTAAGAGACCAGGAAATATGCTCGTGCTGTGGGAGAAAAGGGCATGGGAAAAGTGCTCCGACTCAAATACGCAAGAAAGAATGTCCAGCTTATGACACGATTTGCAATCACTGTGGTCGTGACCACCACTTTGAGAGTGTGTGCAGAAGCAGAAACAGCACTAGACAAAACAGATCGCAGAAATCAGAAGGACATGGAGACGCAGTATCCGATGCCCTATGTGAGATTACTACCCTTTCAGGAAAAAAACACATCACCTTGGACCACCATCTGTACAGTGGTCCATCCAGAAGATGGATAAGACGCTCATCCAAGCCTCAACCATTCATGAGGGTATCAGCAACAGTGTCGCTGGAAGACTACAAACACTTTGGATTCACGCTACATACTGCTCAGAAAGTTACCTTCATCAGTGCCATGGCTGATTACAGATTACAGGTTGCCAAAGTTGCCTGGCAGGCATCGGAGTCATAAAAAAGTTGGCCAAAGATGACCTCATTCCAGTGGAGATGAGAATGCATGCCGCCGACAAGCACGACATTAAAGTGCTAGGTGCCACAATATTGCGACTTTCTGGCAAAGATGCATCAGGCAACCAGAGGGAAACCCGCCAGATCATTTATGTCACGGACTGTACGAACAAACTCTTCTTGAGCAGGGAGGCATGCATTGATCTAGGGGTGGTATCACCCGAATTCCCGACTATTGGCGAGACAGCACCTGCGTCCAAATGCAACACCCTGGTACATAGCGACAGCAGCCTTACATCAGACTGCCATTGTCCAAAGTGTACACCACCACCATTACCAAAAGAACTACCATGTAAAGCCACCCAAGTAAATTGTATTCAACTGGAGCAATACCTGCTTGATCACTACAAGTCCAGTACGTTCAACACTTGTGAACACCAACCACTACCAATGATGGAGGGTCCCCCGATGAGGCTCATGATTGACCCCAATGTGACCCCTGTGGCCCACCACTCCCCCATACCAGTCCCTCTTCATTGGCAGGAAGACGTGAAAGCAGGGCTGGACAGAGACGTGAGGCTAGGTGTAATCGAGCAAGTACCTGTTGGTGAACCTGTGACCTGGTGCCATAGAATGGTGATATGTGCCAAAAATACCAGCAAACCTCGCAGAATGATTGATTTCCAGGCACTCAATGCTCATGCGGCAAGAGAGATGCATCACACACAGTCACCATTTCATCAGGCCAGATCAGTACCCCACAACAAAAAGAAGACTGTGTTCGATGCATGGAATGGCTACCATAGTGTGCCATTACATCAACAGGACCGTCATTTCACCACATTTATAACACCTTGGGGAAGATATCGTTACTGTACAGCCCCACAAGGTTACATCACCTCCAGTGATGGCTATTCCAGAAGATATGACGAGATCGTAGTACATTCCCAACAAAACCAAGTGCATCGACGACACCCTACTCTGGGCAGACAGCCTTGAAGAATGTTTTCATCAGGCTGCAGCATGGCTTGATATCTGCAGGAGAAATGGTATCACATTAAATCCCAGCAAGTTCAGATTCTGTCTGGATGAGGTGGAATTTGCTGGCTTTTGAGATTACAGAAAATACGGTACGACCATGCCAAAAATACATGCGCACCATCTCTGACTTTCCCACTCCAAACAACATCACCGACGTCAGATCCTGGTTCGGCCTTGTCAATCAAGTGGCCTACACATTCAGCATGACAGAGAAAATGCTACCTTTCCGCCAACTCCTCAAACCAAGCACCCCCTTCCAATGGAATGACAATCTCAATACACTTTTCAAGGAATCGAAGTCGATGATCACTAAGGAAATTTCCTCATGGTGTGCAAATTTATGACAAAACTAAACCCACATGCTTGGCCACTGATTGGTCCAAGAATGGCAATTGTTTTTGGTTATTCCAGAAACATTGCTCATGCCCAGACAACAACCTCTTCTGCTGCAAATCAAGCTGGAAGATCACCCTTGTAGGCAGTCGCTTCACGCACACGGCAGAGTCAAGATATGCTCCAGTTGAAGGTGAAGCCCTAGCTGTAGCAGATGCCCTAGACAAGGCCAGACATTTCGTCCTCGGCTGTACAAATCTCATCATAGCTGTGGACCACAAACCACTCCTCAAATGATTTGGGAATCGCTCATTGGAACACATCAGCAACTCACGCCTCCGCAATCTAAAAGAAAAGACACTACGATACCAATTCAAAATGGTATATACACATCCCAGGTGCGAAGAATAGGGCATCCGACACCATTTCTCGCCATCTCACTGGTAACCAGCTTCCCACAAAAATGCATCTACAGGATGACATTTACAACATCAGCAACTCAACCACCCAACCTCCTCTCAACATACCTAACCATCTCATAGCAGGAGTGCAAATCACAGAGGACACCCAGACTAGTCTCGAAAATAATCTACGAGACCACGCAATTGGCTCCCTCCACCCTCTGCAATCCATAACCTGGGATCGATTCCGCACAGTCACAAGCAGTGACGAAAACATGATGCTACCAATGTCCACCATAGAAGATGGCATGCCTGATCACCGCCACGAACTTCCAACACCGACAAAAGAGTACCACCAGTTCCATGCTAACCTTTACACTGTCGATGGGGTAGTCATGTACAAAGACAGAATTGTCATCCCATCATCACTAAGACAAGATTGCCTCAGGGCCCTTCATGCAGCCCATCAGGGCACATCATCTATGATCGCGAGAGCCGAGACATCCATTTTCTGGCCAGGCATCACCCCAGATATCTACTCCACCAGGAACAACTGCAACCACTGCAACAGAATGGCACCATCACAACCCAACATGCCACCTACACCACCGATTCCTTCGGTATACCCTTTCCAGTGCATATGTGCTGACTATTTTCATCACCAAGGAATCAGCTATGTTGTCATCATTGACAGGTACTCTGGATGGCCAATAGTAGAGAGATCAATGGAGGGCGCGAAAGGATTGATCAACACCCTAAGACGGATATTTGCTACCTATGGAATTCCAGACGAGCTGTCGTCTGATGGAGGACCAGAATTCACGGCCAACTCGACCAGATCCTTCCTGCTGAACTGGGGTGTACAACATCGCCTCAGTTCTGTTGCATTCCCACACAGTAACTGCCATGCTGAAATAGGGGTCAAGACAACCTCATCCAGAACAACACTGGTCCAAAAGGCGAACTTGACCTAGACAATTTCCAACTAGCAATCCTTCAATATCGCAACACCCCAGACAGAGACACCAAAATGTCCCCTGCCATGTGTGTCTTCAATCGACCTGTCAAGGACTTCATCCCAATCTTACCAGGCAAATATAAACCTCATGACACCTGGTGCAGTTCACTATCAGCCAGAGAAGAGGCACTCAGAAATCGTCATATGTTAAACCATGAACGATGGAGTGAGCACACTAAATCCCTACCACCTCTCGTCATTGGTTCGCTTACAAAATCAAACAGGAAATCACCCAAGAAAATGGGACAAGACAGGTATCGTCGTGGAGGTCAGACAGTTCCATCAATATGTCATCAAGCTTGATGGATCTGGGAGAATCACACTACGAAACAGGAAATTCTGAGGAATTACACCCCAGTATACCCACGCCCACCAACCAGAACCATCTGAGAGGACATGAAATACCTTAAATCCCTCGCCGATGAACCAAAGCCCAACATATCCATGACCCCACCCCACCCATCAACCGTCCCACTAACAGTGGACGACCCAGAGTCTCTAATTGAACCACCTGCAGCCATCCCCATCTCGCCCTCTCCTTCACATCCTATTCCTCCACCTACCATCTCCACCCCCACCGTCCCTTATTACAATGCCAAGACGCTCATCCCGCACTAGAAAGGCACCAAGTTGGCAAACCACAGGGGATTACGACATGACTTGATATATCAGTCTTTACAATGCTTCCAAGGGACCTCATAAAGACTTGGGGGGAGATAGAGGACATTTAGAATAATGACATTGCATATACTTGATGACCCTTACCACCACATGCACCAGTTAGCCTCAACATTAATGTTATATGTGTATCGATTGTTAACTGAGTTTCGCATATGAGTAAATAGGGGTTGCCCTTATCTTCTAAGTACTGGTAGGACTACACACCAACTAGCATGACAGTACAGGTAGGACTACACACCAACTAGCATGACAGTACAGGTAGGAGACTGCCCAGCAATTAGCATGACAGTACAGGTAGGACTACACACCAACTAGCATGGCAGTACTGGTAGTACTACACACCAACTAGCATGGCAGTACAGGCAGGACTACACACCAACTAGCATGTCAGTACATGTAGGAATACACACCAACTAGCATGACAGTACAGGTAGGACTGCCCAGCAACTAGCATGGCAGTACAGGTAGGACTACACACCAACTAGCATGGCAGTACAGGCAGGACTACACAGCAACTAGCATGTCAGTACAGGTAGGAATACACACCTACTAGCATGACAGTACAGGTACACAGCAACTAACATGACAGTACAGGTAGGACTACATACCAACTAGCATGAGGGTATTAGATCATTTCAACAGGAATGAGAGTTGGCCACTAGGAAGTCCATCTGCATGACCACTTTCCAGGCCCTATTCCCACTTTTCCCGTGAAAACAATACCCCTGAAATTGGCAAGTTGCCTTGCACTTTCAAAGTGTTTCAAGTGTACCGAGCACTTTCTGCTAGTCGGCCTTCAAGCACTGTTACTCAGAATGCCTCATCTTATACACTCCAAGCTAAAATTCTTCATATTATGTTAGCTGCCACTCGACTTTGGCCACGCGACCCTCCCGAGCCTGCGATACGTGGTATGCACACAAATGAAATAACATCTATAGTTGACCCATGCCTCCTCCAATGACGTAGTAACAGTTGCACAGGAAAACTATACAAACCAAACATTGGTAAACAGTTCATGCTTTGGTGGTGGATCAGCACTCTCCTTTAAAAGGTCTTCGTTTGCCCATAAAACAATAGCAAAAACCCCCAGCAGAACTGAGCTTGAGTCATTTGTTCTTCTAATGATACAGTATGTAAGCTAGCTTGATTGTCTAACCCACCTGATGAGATCCTTACTTTTCCCTCTGCAATCGAGAAAAGGATTAACCATAGACATGCATTCTTGTTTGAAAAATATTATGATTGTGAGCAAGTTAGTATTGTGAGGGGGTAAGTATTGTGAGGGGGTAATAATAATAATAATAATAATAATAATAATAATAATAATAATAATAATAATAATAATAATAATAATAATAATAATAATAATAATAATAATAATAATAATAATAATAATAATAATAATAATATAACAACAACAATAATAATAAATAAAATAACAATAATAATCAATTAAAAAAAGATAATTACATGCTAAGATATATATTGAAAAAATATATGATAATTGTAAGCAAGTGGGTAAAAATAATAAAAAATCAATAAATAAAATAGCAATAATAATCAATAAATAAAAATATAGTCAAAGATATATATTGAAAATGAATGTCATGGCTGGAACTTTGGTCCGCCTTAAAATTTTAACTTTAGTGAAGGATTTTAAGCATCCTGGAATTATTCTGGGAGCTGGTAGTGGCCAAAACCACCATTTAGTTGCTAAGACCTGCCGGTGAGAGTTTTAACTGAGATAATAATATTATGTGTTTAAATTTTTTTTTTTTTTTAATTAACCATCTACCATTTTATGGGTCCAACTAATATAGCAGGCCCAGAGCAATGGTGTATATGCACATTGAGACTGGAAAGATAAAATTCCCCCATGCACACCAGTGACACACAAACATGTAGTATATATGACTATATATGAATGCTTTAGTGCTGCAAAAATCCTTAGCCTGTGTTCTGAATCGCCTATGGATTCCTTTGCTGCATCTTTCAGTTCATTTAACTCCTTAAGGTTATTTAACCTCAGCTGATGCTTGTATTTCGTTAAATTTTTTTTTTTACCCTGCGAAGGACACTAATGACCTTTCTGATGTAGAATTCATGGCCTGTATGATCAAAATAAGTTTGAAAAATTAACACATATTTGAGAATGCAACAATTTCTTAGCAGCCATTATGTCTGAAAAGAATGTCTTGATATCAGAAATTGTAGTGTATTGTGAAATACTTTTCCTTCTGAATTCACTGAAACTCCAGTCTAAAGGTAAGCAACTGACTCAAAGACTCTCTGGATGGAAGTCATCTTCGTAAAAAGAACAAAATGAATTAAATTGCACTGTTTCCAGCAGAGCTGTTCCACATTATGGTAGATTTTGTATCCTGATTGCTATCAAAAATTGAAATTCACCACAAGACCAAAGGCTTCATAGAAGTGTTTTTACATCAGTGGAAAATCTTCAGCACCATCATCATTTCTTGGTGTCTTGCGCCGATGAGGCAAGTGAGGTTCTTCAATTTGCAAGTCGTGTAATCTTAGACCAAAATAAATAACAAGATCTGTCATCTCGTAGCTTCTCAATGGCACAACCATGCTAGCTTCTTCTTGGCCCTCTGCTATATACTGAAGGTTCTGGATCTTGCAAAGTTTGGCTGAGATTATCAGTTTGTCTAAGAACCAATTCACTCAAGACAGTACCAAAGAGAAAATCAAATGGTGCTCTCACACCTTGAATTCTTGCTTTGGCCTCAGCATCTCTAAAGCTTCTTCCCAAGTACTCAGCAGTGCAATAATTTTCCATAATACTTAAGTGAGAGTTGGCATGGATACTCCACCAAGTAGGGCAGAGAATGTTAAACCAGGTGAAGGAAAGTCAGACAGCTTAACATTTTCCTGCTTTATGGACATGAAAGATTGCATCACATTTAGGTGAAAACTTAATCAGCTTTGCTATCCCATGTGAAGCATCCATGGAGTCTTCTTAGTGTCATTAGCAGCAAGATTTAACGAATGCTCATAGCAGTGCATGTGGTTCATCTTCTGAGCAACTCCTGTTTTTGTCCCACTCATCATGCTGCTACAGCCATCATAGCCACTCATCATGCTGCAGCCATCATAGCCACTCATCATGCAGCAGCCATCATAGCCACTCATCATGCTGCAGCCATTATAGCCACTCATCACCGACATTTTAGAGGATATTTTCTCTCTCGCCTTTGGCCGCTGGTCGTGCACAGCTCAGAGACTGTTGCTCTAGGCCTTTGAAGCTCTGTACACGCTCAGTCACCCTTTACGTAGCTCTAGATTTAGAGGACCCTTTACCTTATAAAATTATGCACTAAATGTGATACAAATTTAGTAAATCCCGGTCCAGTATTATATTATATTATTAGAAAATAAAAATCCCCATTTCAACAAACTTTCATCTGACATGGTAGGACACAAATTAAAATTTCGTTTCGGCTAGATGCTGTAGCCTTCATCAGGAGTAATGAAATGCTAAGGATTAGATATCAACCTCTTAGTATCTCATTGTTCTTGATGAAGGAGGCTAGAGCATTTAGCCAAAACATTGAGAAACAATTTCAAGTTGATCATTGAGAAAAGTCGTTCTTTTTTTCCATTTGTTTCTTTTTTGTTTTGTTAATAAATATTATAGTTGAGGTGATGGGGGGCCCTTCTAGATGCAGAGACACACTTGGGAGACATTGAAGAACAACACAGAGACACTCTGTAATAATTTGTTGGAAAAACAAGTTGCCATTGGCTGGCATATTTGAGCCAAGAGATGAATCCTGGTTTTCTGTGTCAGATCTTGGCCAACCCAGATTTATTATGCAGTGATTGCTGGATCTGCAGGTTCTTGCAACTTATTACTCGAATGCAGTGTAGAGAAACTGTGCATGAGAGCCGTGACTATCTGGAGAGAATTAAGGCTGGTTCACAATATGCCGCATGCATACCAGCATTTAAATTAGGCTAACATTAGAAGGGCTTCCTCCCTCTGGGAGCCAGCTAGACCCCACACAGCTGACATTCTGCGAATCAGACCACATGCAGTCCCAGTCAGGTTCAGAGCAGAACAGCACTGTTAGAGCCTTGATAGCATTAGATACACCTGGGTGTTTCCAGTATCGCAAGCCAGTGCTAGCATTTACACTTTCCACACCCACCATGAATCCCACAGCTCATTTCATAATAAATAGAGATGGAGATCTATACTGTAGCTAGCAACCAGCTCTAACTAACACTAGTCATAGTAGTATAGTTATAGGTAGGAGGTGAAGGAAGAGAGAGATGCTGGAGATCTATAGCTAGCAACCAGCTCTAGCTAACACTAGTCATAGTAGTATAGTTATAGATAGGAGGTGAAGGAAGAGAAAGATACTGGAGATCTATAGCTAGCAACTAGCTCTAGCTAACACTACTATAGATATAGGTAGGAGGTGAAGGAAGAGAAGGATGCTGGAGATCTATAGCTAGCAACTAGCTCTAGCTAACACTACTGACTATAGGTAGGAGGTGAAGGAAGAGAGAGATGCTGGAGATATATAGCTAGCAACTAGCTAACACTAAGTTATAGTAGTATAGTTATCTGTAGGAGGTGGAGGAAGAGAGAGAGATGCTGGAGATCTATAGCTAGCAACTAGCTCGAGCTAACACTAGTTCTAGTAGTATAGTTATAGGTAGGAGGTGAAGAAAGAGAGAGATGCTCGAGATCTATAGCTAGCAACTAATTCTAGCTAACACTAGTTCTAGTAGTATAGTTATAGGTAGGATGTTAGGAGGTGAAGGAAGAGAGAGATGCTGGAATCTATAGCTAGCAACCAGCTCTAGCTAACACTAGTCATATATAGATAGGAGGTGAAGGAAGAGAAAGATACTGGAGATCTATAGCTAGCAACTAGCTCGATAACACTAGTTCTAGTAGTATAGTTATAGGTAGGAGGTGAAGGAAGAGAGAGATGCTCGAGATCTATAGCTAGCAACTAATTCTAGCTAACACTAGTTATAGTAGTATAGTTATAGGTAGGATGTTAGGAGGTGAAGGAAGAGATGCTGGAATCTATAGCTAGCAACTAGCTCTAGCTAACACTAGTTCTAGTAGTATAGTTATAGGTAGGATGTTAGGAGGTGAAGGAAGAGAGAGATGCTGGAATCTATAGCTAGCAACCAGCTCGAGCTAACACTAGTTCTAGTAGTATAGTTATAGGTAGGAGGTGAAGGAAGAGAAAGATGCTGGAGATCTATAGCTAGCAACTACATCGAGCTAACACTAGTTATAGTAGTCTAGTTATAGGTAGGAGGTGAAGGAAGAGAGAGATGCTGGAGATCTATAGCTAGCAACTAGCTCTAGCTAACACTACTATAGTTATAGGTAGGAGGTGAAGGAAGAGAGAGATGCTGGAGATCTATAGCTAGCAACTAGCTCGAGCTAACACTAGTTCTAGTAGTATAGTGCATAATGACCCGAATTGCAATTAGCTTACGGGCATTTCCTTTGCTCTTACATTCCTATACATCATTGAAAGACTTGCCACAAACAAGAGAAGCTTCTCTTCGATGCTCATTTTCATCATTGCCATCTCCTAGCTCCACTGCTGATGGTGCAGTTGACCACATGCTAGATTCTAGCATTCTGATTGGCCGGATGCTGTGTGGAATAAAATGTTTCTAATTGAGCACGCCATTGCATTCATTGCATTATCTTGTGTTGTCTGGTTCTCAACATGATGGAATGGCAACTGGAGGACAGAACCAAATGCAACGCTCAGCCACCATTATGTTGTGAACCGGCCTCAAGAGAGGAAAGCCTTATCTTCGGGGTGATTATGTAATGGCAAGTCTTTGAGGGCCAGTTGTGGGGTAGTCAATTCAGCTACTCTCATTGGTGAGGCTAATGCAGCTATGACCTCTAGTTCACTCGAGAAGTTAGCAGAAGATGTTGGACTGTTGGAATCTATGAAGTGGTTGACAAGTGCATGGAGCAAAGGTCAGGGGAGGAGCAAGCCAAAGGTCAGGGGAGGAGCAAACGTCAGGGGAGGAGCAAAGGTCAGGGGAGGAGCAAAGGTCAGGGGAGGAGCAAAGGTCAGGGGAGGAGCAAAGGTCAGGGGAGGAGCAAAGGTCAGGGGAGGAGCAAAGGTCAGGGGAGGAGCAAAGGTCAGGGGGGGAGCAAAGGTCAGGGGGGGAGCAAAGGTCAGGGGGAGGAGCAAAGGTCAGGGGAGGAGCAAAGGTCAGGGGAGGAGCAAAGGTCAGGGGAGGAGCAAAGGTCAGGGGAGGAGCAAAGGTCAGGGGAGGAGCAAAGGTAGGGTAGGGGAGCAAAGGTCAGGGGAGGAGCAAAGGTCAGGGGAGGAGCAAAGGTCAGGGGAAGAGCAAAGGTCAGGGGAGGAGCAAAGGTCAGGGGAGGAGCAAAGGTCAGGGGAAGAGCAAAGGTCAGGGGAGGAGCAAAGGTCAGGGGAAGAGCAAAGGTCAGGGGAGGAGCAAAGGTCAGGGGAGGAGCAAAGGTCAGGGGAGGAGCAAAGGTAAGGGGAGGAGCAAAGGTAAAGGGAGAACTCAGAAATATAACTATGATTTCTAGAGTGCCTCCTAAATTAGTTGGGACCAAATTTCATGCAAGCGTGTTCTGTGTGCTGACTGAACCACGGCTGAAAACTGGGTCGAAAGATGCTCCTCTAACAGGACTTAATGATAAAAGAGAAGTCACTGTGGTTTTTTGCAGGTGACGCTGATGGTCCCATCAACTTATTTTTGCTGAACCACAAGGAACTCAAATTCCCGGTGAATGACTGTGATGCACAGTGAGAATCATTGGTCAAGTGAGAAAGCCGTGCTCGAATATCTCGGAAAGATCACCAAACCCTACAAGGAGAGAACTGTTTGAGAACTTGTACAAAATGACCAGAAAACGTTTCATGTGTTTAGAGCTCACCAAGTAAGGACAGCTGTAAAGAGGGGATCAGGGGCGTAGTATTTAGGGGGGGGTTCCTGTTGCCCAGAAAAAAACCCTGAGTACAAGCCACACCCATAAGCCATTTGACAGCTAGCATCAATCCTTGCTAGTCCTACATATAAATTTGTACTATAATGTACTCTTGTATTGCAAATTTAAGCCCTTAGAGGCTCATAAATTTACTTCTACAAACCATAAAACTTTTAGTACAGTACTCAAGCAGCTGTTTTCTTGTAGAAAACTATTTGCTTGGAACTGGCAAGCCTATGAATATTAGTGAGTTTGTGCTGATCTCTTATAGGATTACCTTAGCCCAGCCCCTATTCTAGGAGGGTGCACTTTATTTGAGATTGTAGTAAAGCTGTGACATGGCCAAGAGGCAAATATCCATTCTGTCATTTGGGGTGTCAGTGTCAAGCAGTGAGTCTGACAGTAGCACTGCTACTGATCCTAAGAAAGTCAGAGTTTAAGATCAAAGGGAAGTACTATCAGTCTCTCTCTCCTGATGATCTGGGAAATGTGTCAGGTCAAGGGTGTGTATCAGAGGGTGTGTATCAGCTGCAAGGGTGCATGCATGTCCTCCTGGGGCTGACTTAGGAAACTATAAACTTGAGGACATCAGAATTCTTAGCAATGACCAGAAGCTTTGGCTTCTGATTCAGTTCTGAAGAATGCCTTTAGATCAGGGTGTGACTTCAAGTTCCCTACTAAAATTGAGTACTCAAAGTCTAGATCCTTCCAGAACTCCTGGTTGAAAGGTTGAGCTACTATGTTTCATGCAATGGTGGCTTCTGTGTGAGCTGTTTACTCTTCACCAAGGATCGATCTATTCTTGGACAGCTGGTTGGACAGCTGGTCACCGTTCCAATGACTCGAGCAAAGCAAACACTCAAGGAACACAGCTTGCAGAAATCACACAGAGCAGCTATGGATGATACTGTTACATTTACTGGGCAAATGGAAGGAGGCCAGCTTTCCATACAGCAACAGTTACATAGTCAAGTGTTCGCTCAAGTTCAGAAAAATTGGGAAGTTCTTAAGGCTATTCTCAAGATGATAATTTTTTGTGGAAAATGTGTTTGGCCTTGCTTCAATTTTGTGTTGAAGCAGTTCTGACAGACCACTTTGCTTCTGCAGCCAGAAATGCCCAATATCATGCCCCAATCATTCAACATGAACTGATTGCAGTCATTGGTGAATGGATAAGAGAGAAAATTCTACAGGAGGTTAGGCTAGCAAAGTACTTTTCTATGTGTGCTGACGAGGCTGCTGATACATCTAATAAAGAGCAGCTTCTGCTAGTCCTGCGATATGTTGACTCGGAAAATGTGAGAAGAGTTTGTTGAATTTATCCTTTCGCAAAGATGGCACCACTGGAGTAGCTGTTTCTAAAACCATCCTAAATGCAATACAAAATTATGCGTTAGACCCAAATAATTTACGTGGGCAGGGCTATGATGGTGCCAGCAACATGGCTGGCAAGTATCATGGGGTTGCTGCTCTAATCGAGAAACAATATCCAAAAGCAGTCTATGTTTACTGTGCGGCTCATACACTGAATCTTTGTGTTGTGGCAGCATGTAACATCCAAGCTATTAGGAACTCTCGTGGAGCTATGCCTTTTCTTTAGGTTTTCTCCCAAGAGGGAAGCAGAACTAGAAAAATGGATCAGTGAACTTCCACTGGGAACAACTAACAGACAGAAACTGGTACACTGTAAGCCTTTGCAAGACCCTTTGGGTATATAGAGTCTTTTCGAAGATGGTACCAGCTGTTATTAGTACCTTGGAGACAATCAGTACTGAAGATAGTTGGAAAAGAGAGTCTTCTCAGAAAGCTGCATCATTTTTAACAGCTACAACTCAGTTTGAGTTTCTTATGGCATTTGAGGTGGTGTACCATGGCCTAGGCTACATAAAAGGCTTAACAGTGGCCGTTTGCAAGATATTTGCAATGCTTATACTGAGGTAAATTTAGTCGAGACTACTTTACATGAAGTTTGTGACAGCATTGATTCTCATCACAAGAAATGGTTTGATTCTGCAGTCACTCTAGGCCCAAAAAATCAATGCATCACAGCCATCACTTCCACGTCGATGTGCAAGGCAAACAAGTAGAAGCAATGTACCTGTCCACTCTGGAAGATTATTACAGAAGATCTATTTCTGTTCCATTTCTGGATGAGATGATATCACATATTCACACTCATTTTTCTGAAACACTGTATGAGCTTTGAGCATAGTTCCATCTGTATTCATGGCCAATGCAGTCACTCAGGGTGAGTCTAATTTGATAAAGGAACTTTTGGATATCTATGAAGATGATATGCCAAGTCCTTCATCTTTTGAACAGGAGCTCCATTTGTGGAGATCTAAATGGAGGAGTTTCTCATCAGAATAGCCCCAAACTCCATCCCAGGCCTTGAACTGTGCATGTTTCCGAATATTTACTGCTTACTCCGTATTATTTGTACTCTACCTGTAACCAGCTGTGAATGTGAACGTAGTGTCAGTGTACTTAGAAGACTCAAAACCTACTTGCATACTAGTATGGGGCAACAAAGGTTATCAGGACTAGCACTGATGCACATCCACTATGGCTTAAAACTTTGACCTAGATACTATTCTTAACATTTTTGCTCGTCAACACCCTCGAAGAAGGACATTTTGAGTCATTAATGCAACATTAACTGTAATTGTATGTTCTATAAACTATTGTGGGGCACAGTCGGTTGTGGCCAGGTGATTTTTTTAATACAAACTTCACATGCATGAGATGGAAACCCCCCCTTTAAATTCCTAGATACGCCCCTGGGGATGACATCCAATTAATATTGAGTGCAGTTTGTGCACCTGCAAGCTAGCCTTCAACCATGGACCTTGCATCATTCAAGTGTGTGATGAAGAAGGAGTGCATGTTAATACAGCTCGCAGTCAGTTGCAGCAAGGTACCCAGAGTGCAAAATGAATCCCGAGAGGTGTTGAGCATGTCTCGCATTCCACCCAAATGAGATAAAGATATATTACTTGCCGGAATACAAGAGTATGTGTAACCTGAACTTACTGATTGGTCATCAATTTGAGTTGAACAGTATCTGGCATGTGCAGTGTCATTATATGCTAAACTTTTTTTCTTGTTTTTTATGAACTTGTTTCCGGTTTTTCACCTCGAGTAGCACCCAAGCTAAGATACTAGAGCACACCCTCAAGTAGCACCCAAGCTAAGATACTAGAGCGTGTCCTCGAGTAGCACCCAAGCCAAGATACTAGAGCCTGCCCTCGAGTAGCACCCAAGCTAAGATACTAGAGCACACCCTCGAGTAGCACCCAAGCTAAGATACTAGAGCCTGTCATCAAGTCACCCAAGCTAAGATACAAGAGCCTGCCCTCAAGTAGCACCCACGCTAAGATACTAGAGCACGCCCTCAAGTAGCACCCAAGCAGAGTGCGCCCTCAAGTAGCACCCAAGCTAAGATACTAGAGCACGCCCTCAAGTAGCACCCAAGCTAAGATACTAGAGCACGCTCTCAAGTAGCACCCAATCTAAGATAATGGAGCGCGCCCTCAAGTAGCACCCAAGCTAAGATACTAGAGCACGCCCTCAAGTAGCACCCAAGCTAAGATACTAGAGCACACCCTCAAGTAGCACCCAAGCTAAGATACTTACTTGAGCCTGCCCTCAAATAGCACCCAAGCTAAGATCTAGAGCACGCCCTCAAGTAGCACCCAAGCTAAGATAATGGAGCGTGCCCTCAAGTAGCACCCAAGCTAAGATACTAGAGCACGCCCTCAAGTAGCACCCAAGCTAAGATACTAGAGCACACCCTCAAGTAGCACCCAAGCTAGGATACTTACTTGAGCCTGCCCTCAAATAGCACCCAAGCTAAGATCTAGAGCACGCCCTCAAGTAGCACCCAAGCTAAGATAATGGAGCGTGCCCTCAAGTAGCACCCAAGCTAAGATACTAGAGCACACCCTCAAGTAGCACCCAAGCTAAGATACTAGAGCACGCCCTCGAATAGCACCCAAACCAAGGTACTAGAGTGCGCCCTACTCCGCAGCTTGGAGGCTCATGAATATTGAATGCTTGCATTCTGGGTTTATCTCCCATTGCTTCTCTGTTCTGTATAAGTTTAAGCGGTTCAACTTGGAATGGAGATTGTGCCCTTGCTATTTATGCTAGAGTGTTAATATGGCTCTAGTGCACCTCACCTCCAATCCCAGGTTGTTCTCAGATCATTTGTGCCACTCATATATACACCAGTGACCTTATTAGGAAGGCGTCAGCAGTGACCCTTGCGTGAGGTGTCCAAGAGCCTTGATAAATTTGTTTAAGCATTCTTTTCCTCCAGCTGAGGTCATCCTATAAGGTATACTGCTGGAGCAAGCTATTGTTAAGACATTTATGGCCTCAGTAAAAAGAACACCTAATTTTGTAGCTGGATGTGTTATGTAATTGATTATGTGCACCATGAATTACTAACGAGCTATAAAGTTGCACCATGAAATACTAACGAGCTATAAAGTTGCACCACGAATTACTAACGAGCTATAAAGTTGTATCATGAATTACTAACGAGCTATGAATTACTAACGAGCTATAAAGTTGCACCATGAATTACTAACGAGCTATAAAGTTGCACAATGAATTACTAACGAGCTATAAAGTTGCACCATGAATTACTAACGAGCTATAAAGTTGCACCATGAATTACTAACGAGCTATAAAGTTGCACCATGAATTATTAACGAGCTAGAAAGTCGCACAATGAATTAGTAACGAGCTATAAAGTTGGACTATGCCAGTGCTGTTTGTTTTTTAAGTCTGATTAAGTGATTAAGTGTGATTTGCAACTTTTCACAGTTGATATCCTGCCATGCCCACATGTGTACTCATTACTGCTGTGCAAAGCTCTCGGCTCTGTCTCATGTGGTGGGTTTAATCTATACGCTAGGACTTCCAGGGGCTGTCCCAGTGAGTGCTACGGCTAAGGACAGCTGGACACCCACCAACACCCCTTGAAGTGGGTCCTAGGCACCCACCAGCACCTCTATGTCCAGGGCAGGGTTAGGGCTATGGGTCTGCTTACTAAAGACTTGCCAGTGCTCCTCAAACACCTGCTTTTGTCTTTTTTGTGTGTGACATGGTGGGGTTCATTAGGGTCACATTTGTGCCAAGGAATTTGAGGTAATGTGTGCACCACACAGACACACCCATTGTGCAGATTTGAGTTAAAAAACCCCAACCCAACTATATATTGTGTAGTGTACTCAGTCAAGGCATGATATCTCCTCGTGCACTCCATCAGTCCAACTATATAATATAGGTCTTGTGTACAGTGTACACCATCATGGCGTGATATCTCCTCGAGCACTCCATCAGCCCAATTATATAATATAGGTCTTGTGTGTAGTATACCCAGTCAAGGCATGATATCTCCTCGAGCACTCCATCAGTCCAACTATATAATATAGGTCTTGTGTATAGTGTACACCATCATGGCGTGATATCTCCTCGAGCACTCCATCAGCCCAATTATATAATATAGGTCTTGTGTGTAGTGTACTCAGTCAAGGCATGATATCTCCTCGAGCACTCCATCAGTTCAACTATATAATATAGGTCTTGTGTATAGTGTACTCAGTCAAGGCATGATATCTCCTCAAGCACTCCATCAGTCCAACTATATAATATAGGTCTTGTGTATAGTGTACTCAGTCAAGGCATGATATCTCCTCGTGCACTCCATCAGTCCAACTATATAATATAGGTCTTGTGTATAGTATACTCAGTCAAGGCATGATATCTCCTCGAGCACTCCATCAGTCCAACTATATAATATAGGTCTTGTGTATAGTGTACTCAGTCAAGGCATGATATCTCCTCGAGCACTCCATCAGCCCAGCTATATAATATAGGTCTTGTGTATAGTGTATAGTCAAGGCATGATATCTCCTCGAGCACTCCATCAGTCCAACTATAAAATATTGGTCTTGTGTATAGTGTACTCAGTCAAGGCATGATATCTCCTCGAGCACTCCATCAGCTCAACTCTATAATAGGTCTTGTGTATAGTGTACTCAGTCAAGGCATGATATCTCCTTGAGCACTCCATCAGCCCAACTATATAATACAGGTCTTGTGTATAGTGTACTCAGTCAAGGAATAATATCTCCTCGAGCATTCCATGAGTCCGAGCAAGTGCCTGTTGTTGTTGCAAGTGGAAGTATGTGTCGGTCTTTGACAAAGAAGCACTAACTCACATAGCTTAAATTGATTGGGTCGTGCAGTCTCGTACATCTCTTAGTGGTCTGTCGTAATTATCAAGCAAACTTGCCGCCTACTAGATTGGTGCGAGAGGGAGGGAACTTTTAGCTGTTGTAAGTGTTAAAATGCCATCATGACTGTCCAAGGTAGCATTAATACACCATCATGACTGTCCAAGATAGCATTCAAATGCCATCATGATTGTCCAAGTTGGCATTAAAATGCCATCATGACTGTCCAAGATAGCGTTAAAATACCATCATGATTGTCCAAGATGGCATTAAAATACCATCATGACTGAAGATAGCCATCATGACTGTCCAAGATAGCATTAAAATGCCATCATGACTGTACAAGATAGCATTAATATACCATCATGACTGTCCAAGATAGCGTTAATATACCATCATGACTGTCCAAGATAGCGATCATGACTGTACAAGATAGCATACCATCATGACTGTCCAAGATAGCATTAAAATGCCATCATGACTGTACAAGATAGCATTAATATACCATCATGACTGTCCAAGATAGCGCTAGAATGCCATCATGACTGTCCAAGATAGCGTTAAAATGCCATCATGACTGTCCAAGATAGCCATCATGACCGTAAGATAGCATTAATATACCATCATGACTGTCCAAGATAGCGTTAAAATGCCATCATGACTGTCCAAGATAGCATTAAAATGCCATCATAACTGTGACTGTAAGATAGCATTAATATACCATCATGACTGTAAGATAGCCATCATGACCATCCAAGATAGCGTTAAAATGCCATCATGACTGTCCAAGATAGCATTAAAATGCCATCATAACTGTCCAAGATAGCCATCATGACTGTCCAAAATAGCCATCATGACTGTAACATAGCATTAATATACCATCATGACTGTCCAAGATAGCGTTAAAATGCCATCATGACTGTCCAAGATAGCCATCATGACTGTCCAAGATAGTGTTAAAATGCCATCATGACTGTCAAGATAGCATTAAAATGCCATCATGATTGTCCAAGATAGCTCATGATTGTCCAAGATAGCGTTAAAATGCCATCATGACTATCCAAGATAGCGTTAAAATACCATCATGATTGTCCAAGATAGCATTAAAATGCCATCGTGACTGTCCAAGATAGCGTTAAAATGCCATCATGGTGTCCAAGATAGCATTAAAATGACATCATGATTGTCCAAGATAGCATTAAAATGCCATCATGATTGTCCAAGATAGTGTTAAAATGCCATCATGACTGAAAGATAGCGTTAAAATGCCATCATGACTGTCCAAGATAGCGTTAAAATGCCATCATGACTGTCCAAGATAGCGTTAAAATACCATCATGATTGTCCAAGATAGCATTAAACTGCCATCATGACTGTCCAAGATAGCATTAAAATCCATAATGATCGTCCAAGATAGCATTAAAATGCCATCGTGACTGTCCAAGATAGCGTTAAAATGCCATCATGGTGTCCAAGATAGCATTAAAATGACATCATGATTGTCCAAGATAGCGTTAAAATGCCATCATGATTGTCCAAGATAGTGTTAAAATGCCATCATGACCGAAAGATAGCGTTAAAATGCCATCATGGACTGTCCAAGATAGTGTTAAAATGCCATCATGACTGTACAAGATAGCATTAAAATGCCATCATGACTGTCCAAGATAGCCATCATGATTGTCCAAGATAGCCAATCATGACTGTCCAAGATATTATTCATGACTGTCCAAGATAGTGTTAAAATGCCATCATGATTGTCCAAGATAGTGTTAAAATGCCATCATGACTGTCCAAGATAGTGTTAAAATGCCATCATGACTGTACAAGATAGCATTAAAATGCCATCATGACTGTCCAAGATAGCCATCATGATTGTCCAAGATAGCCAATCATGACTGTCCAAGATAGCCAATCATGACTGTCCAAGATAGCATTAAAATGCCATCATGACTGTCTAAGATAGCCATCATGATTGTCCATGATAGTATTAAAATGCCATCATGACTGAAAGATAGTTCATGATAGTATTAAAATGCCATCATGACTGAAAGATAGCGTTAAAATGCCATCATGACTGTCCAAGATAGCATTAAAATGCATCATGACTGAAAGATAGCCATCCAAGATAGTGTTAAAAAGCCATCATGACTGTCCAAGATAGTGTTAAAATGTCATCATCAACAAGGAAATGGTCAACTTAGTAAAAGAAGATGAAGAGAATTGTCTGGCAGCTTTGAAGATCGTGGAAAGAACTGTCTGCACAGGAGTGTTCACCAGCATGGTTAGTAGCTGTCAGTGGAACGATGCTGGAGTGCCATGGCCACACAATTCCTCAACTTTGCTATGGAGGTGAAGACATCATTTTGTTGTGACGGTATAGAAACTGTAGATCATAGAGTGCAAGAGATCTGTGATGGAAACTATGTCAAGCTTGGCAGGGCAAAAAACACACAAGTTTCTTGCATGTGGTGCCACTCATGGGGGCTGCTCTCTCCAGCTAGGGAATGCAAGGAAAAATATTTACTGCATAGAGTTAATAGAGGAGAGGTATGCTATTATCATGAATAGCATCCAGTCAAGAGTGGAAAATACGCAGAGGTATGCTATTATCATGAATAGCATCCAGTCAAGAGTGGAAAATACCCTGAACAAAATGTCTGTACTATTGTCATCTGTTGCAGGGTCTTCCCTTCAGTTTACTCTGACACATATTGGCCAGCAAGCACTGCCTGGTGACCTCACTCTTAGTGTGTTTCCAAGCTTCATGGGGAAACTGGCCACAAGTAGTCTTAACAAAGCCCTCTTCTCTCAGCCATATTTCACACATGTAATGTTTCTGTTTTTACGACCAGCCAGCCCACTGTGTTGCAGGGCATCTGGTTGTGCAGCCATGCACACATAACTGGGTATCTGTAAAGCATACCTGTATATACACTAAAGGCAGACATCAGAGGCTTGGCAAGGTGCTTCAGCTCAAATGCCTTGCACTCATTTCAAGTAGAGTAGAATTTTTATATTTTAAAAGCATTTGTTTGCACTTTGTTAAGGATATCATTGCCTTTCTCTCTCTCTCCCCCCCCCTTTTATCCTATGCACACACACACACCATACACACCACACACACACCATAAACACTCATGCACCATACACACACATATACACACACTCATGCACCATACACACACCACACCTTGTCACATGCAACACACGTACAGTGACCCCATGTACATGTGCAGTGGAAGTTTCCCCGAAAACAGCTCCGTGGCACCTCGCACACTCACTATCATGCAGGGGAAGTCCACCTGCATGCTCTCCTGCTCGCCAACCATCATTGACTTCCTCTCCCTGTCTTCATCGCCATACCAATGTGGTCAGTTCATAAGACACTCCACCATAGTCCTTTATAGGTTGACACTCTCCTGTTATGTTTAGTAGGACACTGGGATACTAGACTGGTTGAGTTTAGTAGGACACAGGACACTTGGCTGGTTGAGTTTAGTAGGACACAGGACACTTGGCTGGTTGAGTTTAGTAGGAAACGACATTTTCGTAATGCTGTTTCTTCCAAGACTATCTGCAGGGCTGCCAGCATTAGTTTGACTCTGATCCTGAGATGGCAATGCAAAAGTCTCCTAAGTAGTGCCTTCACGCAGCAGACATCGTGACTCCTGCTCTAAGTCGAGATTACAGTAGCATTCTCAAGTTAGTGCACACTCCAAAATGGAGCCCTCCTTCCCCCAATAGAAATAGAAACAAAGCTCTAATCTAAACCCCCACTAACAGCCTCTTTAGGATGCCTCTTGGCCTTGACAACAGGAGAATAGGTGCACAGGAATTCCATGACACACATGCATTAGCTTTGGAATATCGAAATGTAACAAGCTTTAGCTCTGCAATATCGAAATGTAACAAGCTGGGGTGCTCACTAATCAATTAGCACCAACCTGATCCCCCCCCCCCCCCCAAACCACCCTAAGAAATATAAGCTTGATGACTTGTGCTTTGCTTGTATAGAGAACTATAGATGGCAATTATAAGATTATACCAAACATGATGAAGGAGCAAGTGAGGAGGAACTGTTCCAAGCACACACACAAACTAGAAGGAGCAAGTGAGGAAGAACTGTTCCCAGCACACACACACAAACTAGAAGGAGCAAGTGAGGAAGAACTGTTCCCAGCACACACACAAGCATAGTCTTATTTGCCATGTCCAGTCGAAATAGAGCCATGCTGGAATATGTATGTAATAACAGAGGCATGCAGGAATGTCAAATGTTATTAATATTTTTAAAGTAGTCATGCCGGAATATGTATGAGTTGTGTATGCAAGGATATATTTGTATAGTGAGAGTTGTACAGGAATATATTTGTACTTGAAGGTTTCTCTTTAAATCAACTTTTTTGTTTTTAGTAGGATACCTTTTTAGTGGGATACCGTAAGTATTTGATGTCAGCTGACGGTCATCGTACAAATATATTTGTAGCGAGGTAAAATACTCGTAAGACATAAGACAAAATTATAGCCATCGATGCACTTGCATTTTCCACTTTTTTCCTTTCTTTAGAACCAGTCCACACTCCAGAGCTCTAGGAATGGCAAAGCCAGTCCTCACTCCAGAGCTAGATCTAGGAATGGCAAAGCCAATCCTCACTCCAGAGTTAGATCTAGGAATGACAAAGCCAGTTTTCACTCCATTGCTCTAGGAATGACAAAACCAGTCAGAGTTGCCTCTTAGGTATTTCTTGGTGTGTACTGTGGACCCTTTTCATGGACCATAACTCATCGCTTTATAGTAAAATATCCAGAGGGATTTTTGTTCAGATGTTTGGAAGCAAACAGAGTTATGCAGTATGTGTTGCATTTGAATGAAGCGATAGAGCAGCCCGTTTATCTTCTGGCCCAGGCCACAGGATATTGACAGCCTCTCCTAGAATTCTCGGAAGACTACTACTCTTCTTAGAACTCTAAAGTGACTGGGGATGGGGGGCTTCACCAACCACATAGGGTTACAAGACCTGAATAGAAAGTGTGTATACAGTTTCCTGCAAGGATGTCTGTGGAGTGAGTGAGGGATATCCTCCCACCCACCCCCAGGTATGCTGGAAATACTGACAGGCCCTTGTAAGCCCAGGTATGCTCTAGTTTCTTGGAAATACTGACAGGCCCTTGTAAGAGAATACCTGCATATCTACCAGGGATGTCAGTTTTCTGGTAAATCTATCTGATACTGTAGCTGAGCAATCACAAATTGAATAAAGAGTTCCATTTTGAAAACCTTCCTGTCTAGTGTGTGTGTGGATTCACAGTTAAATTATTTTACATGGATTAAAAAAGAGGAGGTGAGAGAGAGAACTAGGAACATTTTACAATAAGATAATGATGTCTAACTGCGCAGTGATGATTGCTACACTGGGTGTGGTCTTCTGCTCCACCTCTGTCTCTCTGGCTGCTAGTGGTAGGTCAATCCAGTGTCCTTTGGCTCTCTCTAGTGGCAGGTCATCCCAGTGTCCTCTGCTTCCACCTGCTTCTCTTGCTCTCTCTAGTGGCAGGTCATCAGTGTCCTCTGCTTCCACCTGCTTCTCTTGCTCTCTCCACTGGCAGGTCATCCCAGTGTCCTCTGCTTCCACCTGCTTCTCTAGCTCCCTCTAGTGGCAGGTCATCCCAGTGTCCTCTGCTTCCACCTGCCTCTCTCAAGTGGCAGGTCATCCCAGTGTCTCCTGCCTCTCTGGCTCTCTCTAGTGTCCTCTGCACTTGCTGTACAGCGTGAGGGTCTTCCCTCTCCTCAGGAGCAGTGGGCAGACTTTTGTCATCTTCTTCAGTGCATACCCAATGTTAGTTCCATTCCTATCGCTGCTACAACAGTGTACCTGTGTCTCTATCATTATTAGACTCACTATCACACACCAACTCCTCTCTAACTGACTGCTATCCTTCTAGACTTGTATGCACAGTGGTCTCTTTGCTGTCAGGTATACAGTCACTGCAAGAAATTTGATTTTTTTAATTAAAAAAAAATTAATTTCTCAAATAATCAGTAGGATATGCCCTAAATGGTAACTTACATAATATTATGAAATGGCACTTCAATTAACACTTACTCTGTGTACGTTGTACCAATAATGAGTGTCAGTGTTTGTGCACTGACCAGCCTCATGACAGGAACTATCGACTATTTCATTATTAGATTGCCAGAAACCGTTTGCGCTTGTGATATTGGCCAAGAATGAGATGATCATCCACGACCTGACCACCCCTGGGTGAGTAGACGAGGGAGGGGCATGAGTTGGGTGGGTCAGCGAGAGCTTTGATCATTAAATGTATGTGACTGTATGTGCTTTAATTGGAGCTGATTTCTTTGGAACAATTGCATAAATATTAGTTTCAGGGTAATTAATGTTCAGAGCAATTTACTGAAGTTCTCATTTTACCTTGCACTAGTTTGGTAACCAGTTCCTGACCACACCATTCTTGTCGACGAAGCTTTTTAGAGGATGGTGGCAACCATGCTGAGAGTGGCAGGCTTTACTTTAATTGGTGGCAACCATGCTGAGAGTGGCAGGCTTTACTTTAATTAGTGGCAACCATACTGGGAGTGAAGGATGTAATAAATAGCAACTAAGCTGGGAGTGGAGGGTGTAACCAGTATCAACCATGCTGAGAGTGGCAGGTTTTAATTAGTGGCCATCATGCTGGGAGTGAAGGATGTAACCAATAGCAACTATGCTGGGAGTGGAGGATGTAACCAATAGCAACTATGCTGGGATTGGAGGGTGTAACCAGTATCAACCGTGCTGGTGATGGGGAGTGTAACTAGTGGTAACCATAATGGGAGTGGCATGTGTAACCAGTGGCAACCATAATGGGAGTGACATGTGTAACCAGTGGCAACCATAATGGGAGTGGCATGTGTAACTAGTGGCAACCATGCTGGGAGTTGCAGGTGGAACCAGTCGAACATGCTGGGATGGGAGTGGCAGATGTAATTAGTGGCAACCATTGGGAATGGTAGGCGTAACCAGTGGCAACCATGCTGAAGTGGCAAGTGGGGGTCCCAGCCTATAATATGTTAGTCCCTCACTGATATTAGACTTCATTAGCTCCCCACTGATATTAAACTTCATTAGTTCCCTCATTGATGTTATACTTCATTAGTCCCTCACTGATATCAAACTTTATTAGTTCCTCACTGATATTAGACTTCATTAGTTCCTCACTGATATTAATCCCTCACCGATATTAAACTTCATTAGTCCCTCACTGATATTAAACTTCATTAGTTCCTCACTGATATTAGACTTCATTAGTTCCTCACTGATATTAATCCCTCACCGATATTAAACTTCATTAGTCCCTCACTGATATTAAACTTCATTAGTCCCTCACTGATATTAGACTTCATTAGTTCCTCACTGATATTAATCCCTCACTGATATTAAACTTCATTAGTTCCTCACTGATATTAAACTTCATTAGTTCCTCACTCTTCATTGGTTCCCTCATTGATGTTAAACTTCGTTAGTCCCTCACTGATATTAGACTTCATTAGTTCCTCACTGATATTAATCCCTCACTGATATTAAACTTCATTAGTTCCTCACTGATATTAAACTTCATTGGTTCTCTCATTGATGATAAACTTCGTTAGTCCCTCATTGATGTTAAACTTCATTAGTCCCTTATTGATGTTAAACTTCATTAGTACCTTATTGATGTTAAACTCACACTAAACAGTAACTAGTACACCACCGTAGGGGTATCAAATTCAAGTCCAGTGTACTGAACTCTGACTTTCTTTTTTTCTTCCTGCTATCCCAAGTATCCAAGCTACAGTCTGCCCTACGCCCTGGACATCCATCCCTACTGTCACTCATATGTTCTACTCGGCTAACTGTCCCCTGTCCCGAGGAGTTCGTAGCACAGCTTCACTCTGTCAAGTCCAAGATGATGACCACCTCTACCAAGGTTCTGGACTGTCAAGCAGGATGAGGCGCGTACTTTTCAGCTTTTACTATAGATGGCGCACTAATTTAGCAAAAAGGGGAGTGGCTAAATTTTCAACATGCAATTTTTATATTTTATATAAACACATTCTTCAGGTTCAAGTTCATGATGATAGAATGCACTACATCAAATTATTCATCAGGTTGGAGGGGGAAAGCTAGGGCTAGGTTTCCACTTGCATTCCATGGACAGCCAGATTTTGGGAGTGACTGCTCCTGTTGACCAGGGAGTGACTGTGCTTCTCCCCACAGATAGGAGTGACTGCATTTCCCCCCAATGGTAGGAGTGACTGTGCTTCTCCCCAAATGTAGAATTGACTGCACTTTTCCTCAAAGATAGGAGTGACTGCATTTCCCCCCAAGGGTAGGAGTGACTGTGCTTCTCCCCAAAGATAGGAGTGACTGCATTTTTCCAAGGGTAGGAGTGACTGTGCTTCTCCCCAAAGGCAGGAGTAACTGCACTTCTCCTGTTGACCAAAGCCAGGAGTGACTATGCTTCTCCCCAAAGGTAGGAGTGACTGCACTTCTCCTGTTGGCTTGTGTTCATGAAAATATGTAGCACTAGCTAAGTTTGGCACCCACCAAATCTGTGAATCCAAACATGGCAGTACTAGCCAGCCTTAAAAGTGTAAGGGGGTCTACAACTGCCATCTGGTCCATGGTCAACCCAGTATTGGTGTTACTCTTTAGCTTCCTTCTTGGCATTACAAATTAGAATTGTGGTCTAGGTATCGTCATAGCAACATGCACCCAAACTTCAAACCTGAATCCATGTATTTGTCAGGTCACACATTCAAAATGTGTTCATGGGGCACTTCAACTTTCCTTGTGTGACCTTGTGCCTTGCGTGGCTTTGTGCTTTGTGTGGCCTTGTGCCTTGCATGGCCTTGTGGTGCTGAAGAAACACTGAAGACTTGAACATACCACGAGTGCAAAGTAGCTAAACAAAATGTCAGAAGTTATTGTCGGCTCATGTGTGGTCTTCTCCTCTGACAACTCCCAGCACTGCCTGATGACCTCACTCTTAGTGTGTTTCCAAGCTTCACAAGCTTCATGGGGAAACTGCCCCCAAGTAGTCTTAGGAAATCCCTGCTCTCTCAGCCATATTTCACACACACTTTCTATTTTCACGATCAGCCAGCCCACTGTGTTGCAGGGCATCAGGTTGTGCAGCCATGTGCAAGATGAGCATCTTTAAGGAGCATACACATACACACCTGATCATAGAAGGCCGCCAGGTGGCACGCAACACAAGTAGCTAATTAGGGGGGCTAGATTTTTTCCTTTCTAACCTACTAGGAAAGCTGCTGCCCAACTTGGTTTGCATGTCGTTTTGGTGATTGTCCTGTGGACAAAGTTAATTATATTAAAGCACGTGCTGTAGAAAAGTTATTTCTTGCTACACACCAAGTGCATAATTGCAGTGTGGGTGCAGCACTGAGAAACTACAGAGCTCTCCTGGTCCAACTACTGTTTGTTTAAAAAAATTAAGAACTGACGATTCTTTGGAGTGGATTTTCTTGAGCATTCCTCAGCATATTGGCTCTTGACCCATGGGTGGACTAAGTGGCCCTTGGGTGCCCAATGTAACAATTTGACCCATATGGATTACCCAACATGTTGGCCCTTAACCTATATGGTTTTAAAGCATCATCAGTGTTTTTGATAGGCACAAACGTCTCTCCTCTTTGACTCCCTTCCCTGTGTGTCTGTGTGTGTGTGTGTGTGTGTGTGTGTGTGTGTGTGTGTGTGTGTGTGTGTGATTCCCTCTCTTTTGTAGGCACGGCCACTTAATGGAGGCAAGTGGGGGAAGGAGGTGCCTTACTCTACCACTGACATCATCGTAATTGGGTAGGGGTGAGGAGAGGGTGGGGTGTGTGAGTGAGGGGGAATGAGGATGAGTGAGGATTGAGTTGGGGTATGTGACAAGAGCATGAGTGTGGTAGGTGGATAAGGGGAGGGAGAATGTTGTGCCTGGGAGTGGGGATAGTGAGGTGTGTGTGTGGTGGTGGAGGTTGGATAGGGAGGGGGAATATGGCAACTGGAGAATGCGGTGGGTATTTAGGGGTGTGTGGGTGTGGCATACAGTGAAGTACATAAGTTGCGGTGGGTGTCTAGGTGTGGCATACAGTGAAGTATATAAGTTGCGGTGGGTGTCTGGGGGTGTGTGGTGGGCATCATACACTACAGTGAAGGAAAGTTGTAGGAAGGAAAGAGGTTAGTGGGAGGGTGGGAGGAAGATGGGAAGAAGGGAAGTCAAGCGGAGTGTCCATGCAAGTATAGCCACCACTTGCCAGCATGTGTAGGGCGTATGTAGCCACTGAGCACTGCATATGTGTGTGCATGTATTACACATGTTTGTGCCAAACATATGCATGTATGTACGTATGTATGTGTGAACACTAGCGTGTATGTACGTATGTTTGTGTGAACACATGCATGTATGTGCGTATGTTTGTGTGAACACATGCATGTATGTGCGTATGTTTGTGTGAACACATGCATGTATGTGCGTATGTTGTGTGAACACATGCATGTATGTGCATATGTTTGTGGAACACATGCATGTATGTGCGTATGTTTGTGTGAACACATGCATGTATGTGCATATGTTTGTGTGAACACATGCATGTATGTGCGTATGTTCGTATATTTGTGTGAACACATGCATGTATGTACGTATGTTTGTATGAACACATGCATGTATGTACGTATGTTTGTGTGAACACATGCATGTATGTACGTATGTTTGTGTGAACACATGCATGTATGTACGTATGTTTGTGTGAACACATGCATCTATGTACGTATGTTTGTGTGAACATATGCATCTATGTACGTATGTTTGTGTGAACACATGCATCTATGTACGTATGTTTGTGTGAACACATGCATCTATGTACGTATGCTTGTGTGAACACATGCAATGTACGTATGTTTGTGTGAACACATGCATCTATGTACGTATGTTCGTGTGAACACATGCATCTATGTACGTATGTTTGTGTGAACACATGCATGTATGTACGTATGTTTGTGTGAACACATGCATGTATGGTATGTTTGTGTGTCACAGGGTGACCTGGATCTGTCTGAACTGAACTTACTAGTAGTCAATTAACACTTGTATTGTGTACTAATTAGTTATTACACACTGGTATGTAATTAGCAAACCCATCGTGTTTCTGGCCTGACACTGTCATATAAAAGGGGTGACCAAAGTTCAGACCTGTGGAGTTCATTGCGAATATAGCTAGTCAATCAGTACTTTGTCAGACCTATCGGTATTTGAATTAATAAAGCTTTAATACTAACAGTACAGTGATAGCTGGCTTCCTAGCTATCTGGTGGCAGCACTATCAGTTCAGTAGCATAAGTCTTGGTGGTTGCACAGGTGACCCCTTGACAATTGGTGGCAGCGGTGCGATTCCTGCCAAAGTTAACCAGAGCTACCTCAGTTAAAATAAAGCCTCAGCTACGGATTGTTAGCTACCTCAGTTAGTAAAGCCTCAGCTACAGTTCATTTGCTTGCTTGTTTGGTGGGTTGCCAGAAGTACCACAGTGGAGAATGTCAACCTACAATTTGCAAAGCTCATACCCCCCCCTACAACGGAGACAGCAGAGATTCAACCTCAGACCACAGTATGGGTCTTGCCCCGGACTGACAGATGGATCCACAGGGATACCCAGTCCACTAACAACAGGAATGACCGTCTCTCCATCTTCAGTAGGAACAGCAACAGAGCCAATGGTGTTGATGTTACAGATGATGCAGAACAACATGCAACAGCAGGCGGAACAGAGATGACTGGACAGAGCAGAGAGATAGACGAACGACGAATAAAACAAAACAAAACAGCAGAGCGAGAGCTGCGTTGGGAAAGTTTGTTGTCCAGGACAATAGCAGGGCACAGTGATACTGACTCACCCAGATCAGTCATCAGTCACCATGTCAACCGTCTTCCGAAAGCTGGAAAAAGGAGAACGAGGAGGCATACTTCACTGCCTTCGAGGCCCACATGAACTGCTACTCTCCCCCCAGATATGTGTGGAATAGACACCTGGTGCCAATTCTTCCACCTGAAGCAACTCAGGTCTATGTATCGCTCAGTGCAGACACATGGCAAGACTACAACACTCAAGGCAGCCTTATTTAGTCACTACCGGATCAACAGGGAAACTTACCGTAGACGAATGGATCTACTCAAGAGGAAACCTGAAGAGACATGGAACACTTGCGGTAGACGTCATCTGAACCTGACTTTAAAGTGGACGGAAGGATGTACCTCTGTAGACGAAGTAGCTGACTTGGTGTCAAGAGAGGCAATACCGAAGCTGATGCCAAAACAGATGGCTACCCATGTTCGGGACAGAAAGCCTAAGACTTTGATGGATGACACAACTTTAGCTGACGACTTCATGATCAATAGAGGTTGGTCGTATGAGGTCAACACGGAACCAGACCGACACAGCCAGTCAGGAAAACCAAACTACAGAGATCAGCCATTCACTCTAACAACAAGGGACCAGAAGTAGCAGTCACCACCACCACAGGAGAGGCAAGAGGTAGGACGAAAGGGTTTACCAAAGTTTGACAAATACAACCGTCCCAGATGCTTCAAATGCAATCTTTACGGTCACTTTGCAGCCGAATGCCATACAGAAGGGAAGACTGAGACCCACCTTGAGACCATCAATTTCGCAGAACCCCTGACTACTCGACAAGAGGAAAGCTTGGTCGCCACGGAAATAAACTGTAACACTCTAGTAACCAGGAAGGTGAACAATAAGACGGTGAACAGAATACTCCTGGAGACAGGTGCAGAGAGGACCTTGGTGAACAGTAGATTGATCAAGGAAAGTGACAAAACAGGAGAAGTCCTCAAAGTACGAGCCTTCAATGGTACAGTATCTACACTGCCACTAGCAAAGGTCCGGATCGAAGTCGACAACAGTGAGGACGAGCTGACAGTAGCCATCCAGGACTATGACACCCTGTTGGGAAATGATTTTCCAAAACTGTGTGAGATAGGGAAGAGAATGCTTTATGATGAGATTGTCAATGTGGTACAGACTCGGTCCAAAGCAGACGAGGCAGAACTCGTCTCTCTACCCAATGATTTCAGACCAGTCTATCACAACGAAACTGACACTGAATCAGAAACAGACGAAGAAGAAGATTATGGTGAGGACTGGGAAGTCCACACTAGTACAGAGCAGCCTCCCTCTCAACCAGAACCAGCACTAAAACCAGTAGAGACCGAATGCGATGATTCAGGCGAAGAGACAAGCCAGACAGAGAGCAGATCAACCTGACGAAAAGCCAGAGCCCTTTTTATGAGCAATCAGAAGAAGCATTCCCTGGATCATGGGGAAGAAGAGTTCCGTAAGCAGCAAAAGCAAGATGAGACCTTGCAACAGTGCTGCCGAGAAAGAAGACTCGGAGTTTGAGATCAGGAACAGTCTTCTTTGGAGAAGGACAGAAGATCGCCTGGGAGAACAGATGTGGCAATTGTGCTTACCAAAGGAGCACCGAACCTTGGTACTGTCACTGGCCCACAGACCTGGACTTCTGGGTAGGGACAGAACGGCCAAAAGAATCCTAGATGAATACTTCTGGCCAGGGGTGCACACAGACGTTAAGAATTTGTGCACGGCCTGCCCCGAATGCCAGAAGTCCGCTCATCAATCGAAGCAGAAAGCTCCTCTTCAGCCCCTCCCAGTGATAGGCATCCCGTTTTCAAGGATCGGAATGGATTTGGTTCGACCGTTACCAAGAACCACAGCTGGGCACAGGTATATACTCGTCATAATGGACTATGCAACGAGATGGCCGGAAGCATTTCCCCTACAATAGACTGACAGCATCACCATTGCAGACGAATTGATGGTATTATTTGCACGAGTTGGGTGATATTTTGACAGACTGTGGATCAAACTTTGTGAGTAAATTAATGAGAGAATTGTACAAACTTATGGGAGTTAAAGGAATCAGGACTACCCCATACCACCCGGAAACAGACGGAATGGTCGAACGATTTAACTCAACACTGAAGACCATGTTAAGGGAGACTCTTAAACTCTGGAAAGGGCAGTGGGACTTAGCCCTCCCGCATGTCATTGGTGAATATAGGAGAGCCCCTCATGGGTTAACCCCATCAGAACTTCTGTATGGTCGTCAAATCAAGGGACCTCTGCAGACACTGAGGTCCCAGTGGACAGCCTCAGAAGCAATCCCAGCAGACGTCATTACCTATGTTACCACCATTCATGACAAATTTGAATTGCTAAGAGAGCTATCCAGAGAGAACGAAGAAGACAAGAAAAAGAACCACAAGAAGTGGCACGACCGAAAGGCTCGACAGAGATCTTTTCAGCCTGGAGACCTCGTTTTGTTAAGGACCCTGTCGTTTGGACCCAAACTACTTGCCGAATGGGATGGTCCTTATTCGGTTATTAGACAAGACAACGTACGAGCTGCCTGATCACCCTCGACGAAGAGTAAAACGACATCAATTTGCTCAAAGAATTGAACTCTCCCACAGCTGCATGCTTTGCAGTTACTGAGCTATTGGAAGATGACATCTCTGGCCCCCCAGAGGAAGGAGGGGACGTCATGCCGACCATCAGCTGCGAATTGTCAGATTCGGAACGAGGAATTCTCCAAGACATGTTGAAAGAACACAGAAGACTCTTTGGACAAGGATGTGCCAAGAGTCCGGAAATTCGTTTGGAGACAAGAGATGCCTACCCTGTTAGTAAACCTCCATACAGGCTAGATCCAAAGAAGCTGCACAGTGAGATAAGGAAGTTATTGGAAATTGGAGTGATCCGACCTTCAAAGAGCCCTTGGGCGTCGCCAGCACTTCTAGTAGGAAAGAAGGATGGAGGAGTAAGGCTGTGTGTCGATTATAGAAGGTTAAATGCAGTCACCAAATCAGATCCCTTCCCCTTGCCCAGAATTGATGAACTAATAGACAAATTGGGCAGAACCACCCATATCTCAACCTTGGACTTGCAACCAGGTGTTAGTTCACGAAGATTCCATCTGTAAGACAGCCTTCATAACTCCTCATGGAAAATGGGAGTATACCAGAAATGCCATTTGGGCTAAAGAATGCCCCTTCAGTCTTCCAGAGACTGATGAACAGTACGCTAGCCGACATGTCAACATTCGCAGCTGCCTGTATCGATGATATCATCATCTTTAGTACCAGCTTTGGAGACCATGTACCACACCTGGAAACCGTATTCAGCAGACTGGAGTAAACAGGTCTGACCTTGAACCCAAAGAAGTGTCATTTGTCCAAGCCAGACTGCCAATACTTAGGTCACAGAGTTGAGGCAGGCAAAGTGAGGCCACTCCACGCGAAAATTGAGGCACTTGCTCACTACCCCAGACCAGTAAAGAAAAAGGAGATGAGGGCCTTCCTCGGACTAGCAAACTATTACCGTCGATTTGTACCAGGTTATGGTTCAGTAGCAGTACCCCTAACTGAAGCAACGAGAAAGCTGGCACCGGATAAGATAGACTGAACACCTGGAAGAATAACTGCTTTTGAACAAATCAAGACCAGTCTTACAGAAGATTCAGTATTGATCAGCCCGGACGACAAAAAAACATTCATCCTCCACACAGATGCCTCGGGGACAGGGATAGGTGCTGTCCTCAGCCAGGCCGGAGAAGATGAGACAGACAGACCAGTCACTTACTACTCCAGAAAACTGAAGACAGCCGAGACCCGGTACATGGCTGAGCAAGAGTGTCTTGCTGTGGTAGAGGCAGTTAAGCATTTTCGGATTTACCTCAGCGGAGCCTCGTTTACAGTTGTCACGGACCACAGTAGTTTGAAGTACTTAGATCGAATGAAAGACAAGAATGGACTCCTGGCCTTGGCCCTCCAACCCTACCTCTACGAAGTGATACACAGACCAGGGATTCAAAACAGTAACGCCGATGGCATGTCGAGACAATCATACCCATCCAACAATTCACCACAGCAGCTGTCCCTCGAAGAAGAGGATATCACAGGATGAACTGGATCTGTCTGAACTGAACTTACTAGTGTAGTCAATTAACACTTGTATTGTGTACTAATTAGTTATTACATATTGGTATGTATTTAGCAAACCCATCGTGTTTCTGGCCTGGCACTGTCATATAAAAGGGGTGACCAGAGTTGAGACCTGTGGAGTTCATTGCGAATATAGCTAGTCACTCAGTTTGTCAGACCTATCTGTATTTGAATTAATAAAGCTTTAATACTAACAGTACAGTGATAGCTGGCTTCCTAGCTATCTGGTGGCAGCACTATCAGTTCAGCAGCATAAGTCTTGGTGGTTGCACAGGTGACGCCTTGACATTGTGTGAACAAATGTATGTATTTTTGTGTGAACACATGCATGTATGTTTGTGTGAACACATGCATGTTTGTGTGAACACATGCATGTTTGTGTGAACACATGCATGTACGTATTTTTGTGTGAACAGATGTATGTTTGTGTGAACACATGTATGTTTGTGAACATATGCATGTATGTTTGTCTGAACACATGCATGTATGTTTGTGTGAACACATGCATGTATGTTTGTGTGAACACATGCATGTATGTTTCTGTGAATACTTGCAAGTATGTTTGTGTGAACACATGCATGTATGTTTGTGTGAACACATGTATGTACATATGTTTGTGTGAACATATGGATGTATGTACGTATGCTTGTGTGAACATATGCATGTATGTACGTATGTTTGTGTGAACATGCATGTACGTATGTTTGTGAACATATGCATGTATGTACGTATGTTTGTGTGAACACATGCATGTATGTAGGTATGTTTATGTGAACACATGCATGTATGTACGTATGTTTGTGTAACACATGCATGTATGTTTGTGTGGACACATGCATGTACGTATGTTTGTATGAACACATGCATGTATGTTTGTGTGAACACATGCATGTATGTAGGTATGTTTATGTGAACACATGCATGTATGTAGTATGTTTGTGTGAACACATTCATGTATGTTTGTGTGAACACATGCATGTATGTACGTGTGTTTGTGAACATATGCATGTATGTACGTATGTTTGTGAACATACGCATGTATGTACGCATGTATTTACGCATGTATGTATGTTTGTGTGAACATATGCATGTATGTACGTATGTATGTTTGTGTGAAACATGCATATATGTATGTATGTTTGTGTGAGCACATGCTTGTAAGTACGTATGGTTGTGTGAACACATGCATGTATGTTTGTGTGAACACATGCATGCATGTACGTATGGTTGTGTGAACACATGCATGTATGTACGTATGTTTGTGTGAACACATGCATGTAGGTATGTATGTTTGTGTGAACATATGCTTGTAAGTACGTATGGTTGTGTGAACACATGCATGTATGTATGTATGTTTGTGTGAACACATGCATGCATGTACGTATGGTTGTGTGAACACATGCATGTATGTACGTATGTTTGTATGTACGTAATGTTTGTGTGAACATATGCATGTATGTACGTATGTTTGTGTGAACATATGCATGTATGTGCGTATGTTTGTGTGAACACATGCATGTATGTGCATGTTTGTGTGAACACATGCATGTATGTACGTATGTTTGTGTGAACACATGCATGTATGTACGTATGTTTGTGTGAACACATGCATGTATGTAGTATGTTTGTGTGAACACATGCATGTATGTACGTGCACATGTTTGTGTGAACACATGCATGTATGTATGTATGTTTGTGGATACATGCATGTATGTACGTATGTTTTTGTGTACACATGCATGTATGTACGTATGTTTGTGAGAACATATGCATGTATGTACATGTTTGTGTGAACATATGCATATATGTATGTATGTTTGTATGAACATATGCTGTGTATATACGTATGTTTGTGAGAACATATGCATGTATGTACGTATGTTTGTGTGAACATTTGTGTGAACATATGCATGTATGTATGTATGTTTGTGTGAACATATGCATGTATGTACGTATGTTTGTGTGAACATATGCATGTATGTGTGAGAGTATTTGGTTGTCAGACTTACTTGTTGCTGTTGCTCTCTCTCTCCACCTAGACAAACAGATGGCTCAGTCAGACTATGGCACTACAACTCTAGTGAGTTCGTTTTGCCAATGTAAGGGGTGCATGCCTGGGCTAGATGAAACCTCCCATAATGCACACACACACACACACACACACATACCTTCTCTCTTTTTTTAAAGCACATGCACTGTGTCATGATCAGTCTAAACACTGCCAAGGTATTGGCAGGCGGAGTGAAAACCTGGGTTCTCTGACCCAGACACTATTCCACCATAGTAATCTGTACTGTCCCTGTCCCTGTGAGATTGCATACTGTTCCCATGTGATGTTAACCACATCTGCATCAAATCTCACATTAAGGTGTTAAAAGTATTTAATAGGCACCATGTCGAGCATGACCGCCACCTGTGCATGGCTACCATCTCCTTGCAGTTGTGTTCCAGCCGTTCTTTACCATCGACACCTCTCACTACTTCAAGATGTCTTATAGTGAGAGCCCCAAGACTTGCACTAAGTCCTCCACCCACAGATGCCCCCCTCCTCCCATGCATGCGCCACCCCCCTAAGTCTAAGATGGTGCCAAAAAAGTGCGGTAGTGTTTCTGAGAGCACATCTTCCGCGGAGGTGACTGAGGGAGTCAAGAGAATACCTCTGCCTGCCACAGGGCAGGTTGTCCTTGATCAACAGCAGGAGCAGCAAGAGGAGTGCACCGATGGTACGTCTGTCATTGTTGTTGTTACTGTTGTTGTTGTGATGCTGTTGTTGTTGTGATGTAGTTGTCGTGATGCTGTTGTTGTTGTTGTGATGTTGTTGTTGTTGTTGATGTTGTTGTTGTTGTGCTGCTGTTATTTTTTTGTTGGTGTTGTCATGGAATGTCACTGGCTGTCAGAACACCGACCTTTTCTTCTTTCCCCCCCCTCTTTTTCAACTTTTAACCTACGATGTGCTCCAGGCAGTGGCAGAGTGGAGCGCAACAACAAGAAGAGCAAGAAGAAGAAAAAGAACGGCAGAAGGGATTCTCAGGAGACGACCAACCTCAGCACTCTGTCCGTGGAGCAAGAGGGAGGCGGGGATAAGAAGAGCACCGCTAAGAAGTCCTTCCACAAGATGGCCAGGATAGTCAAGCTGGGCTATTCCATCTTAGCCAAGAGCAACAGTTTGCCTTCCATAGTAGCTGTCACTACACGAACTACTGCATATAAGCATGCACAAGCCGAAGAATGATCAATCAATCTGCAGTGCTTGCAACATCCTACAAGGAAGACCAATTTCCAAAGCAAACCTGCAGTGCTGTTTCTCAGCACAAACACATGTACATGCACACACACATGTACATGCACACACATACATGTAGATTCACACACACACATGTACATGCACACACACATGTATGCACACATACACATACATGCACGCACACACACATATGCACACATACACATGCATGTACACACATGTATGCACACAAAAATATACATGTACATGCACACACACGAGGTGGTGGTAGCCCAGCAGCCAGCCAGAAAGCAACCAAACATCTTCCACCATATAACAGAATTGCTGTGCCATGCCCACTCAAACGACCCTCACCAGTTACCGCTAGGAAGCTAGCGTTCTCGTAGCCGTCAGGCATGTGATGCTACAAACATACCATATTGTGTAGTGAGGGTTACTGCTCTGCGCATTCCGAATGGCATCTCTGAGGGTGCTCAGTTCGTGGTCCGGTCCGTAGCATGTGCGATTCTTGTTTGGATCTCACGCAAATATAGTAACCTTGAAATGAGAATATAACAGAAAGATGACACCACATGGAGAGAGAGAGGAGGGGGGGGGAGGGGAATAGCCAATAGTAAAAAAATTCCCCTGATGGGGGTAAAGGCTATACTCGGTGCATATCCAAGTACAAAAAATGCGCATTTGGTTGCATCAGCACTGAATTTAAATTCAGAAATCACATCCTAATTTGCATCAGCTTAATTAAGTGCACTTAGATCAATGATTATTGTTGTTAAAAATTATTATGCGAGTGGGTATTAAATATAACTTTGCCCTCACCATAGTTGCAAGTTGGAGTTTGGAGGCAATAATCAGGTACATGTATTACTTTCCGGGAAATGTCTGTAGGTACTATAAGCTAGTTAGGGCTAGACCAGCCTAGACTGTAGGTACCATAAGCTAGTTAGGGCTAGACTGTAGCAAGCCTTTGTTTTGTTGTCTTGTCGAGTTGGAGGAGTCCCTTTCCCTCAGCTCTATCCTCAATAGCAAATGCCTCCTGGTTTATAGGAAAACTCGCAACCAGGGACTACTTTTTATTTCCTTTCCACACGTTGCTCATTGCTTGAAATGCTAGTGTGGACACAGCCAACACGCATTGATTCCAACTCGGGTGTTGGAGAGAAAAACAGGAGTGCAACTGTTTGTATTTTGAGCCTATGTGGATCATGTGGAGAAGGGGAGAAATGTCACATGGGGATCACATGGCCAGACATATACTTCGAGTGTAGGGCAAGGAAAAAAGGGGTACTACTTGGAAAAAGAAAAAAAGCCTACACAGCAAAGATCTAATAATAATTATATGATAAGAAGTATGTAAGATCCCAGTGCACTCACAGAAGATGGCGACGATGATGCAGATGAAGATTCCACCAAGGATCAACACTGCTATGAGAATGATCTGTGTCAAGCTCAGGAGATCTGAATACACAAACATTGATACTTAACACCATCGTCAACAGGAAATGCAGGAACACATTTCCTCTACCAAACAAAGCCACATTCACGCACCCCCATCTTGCCAAAGAATGTTAATTAGAAGCAGTGTAATTAGAAGCAGTGTAATTAGAAGCAGTGTAAACATAATGTTACATATTGTAGAGCCGGTAAGGTGAATTGGATTTGATGCATCGGCTATCAAAGACGTAACTACCATGTAATAATAATAATAAAATTAATGCCACCCATAAACCGATGCAGCCACCCTATGCAATATTCGCTCATGTCTCTGCTAAGATGTGTATACATATGGATGTGTATACATATGGCATGCCTCTCAACAACCAGCAAATTTAAAACCTGACAGCTGTCAAGAATTTGGCCACACCCACTTTACTGCTGCCACTTAAGTGTCTGGACCAAAAAAAAGGCTTTCCGACTCTCCACCTCTTTTCCTCTCTGCACAAACCAACTAGGATTGCGTTTTTTGGGGCTCCACAGTGCTGCAACAATATGTCGGCAGCATAAACTCGAACATGGGAACCTCACTGCAATCCTAGTTCATTAAAGGAAACACTGGGCATAATCGGCTCAGATTTGAGGAGCGGACGGATGCACGAGCTCAGTACCACACCCAGTCCCTGCATACAATAAAGACTCTCCTAACCACTCGGCTACTACAATGACTGCTAGTTTTAGTGGAAGGGTGATATCAAGAGTCAATAGTTGCAGATGAGAGAGAGAGAGCAGGAGGGAAATATTTCAAAATGGCTACCGTAGAGTTCACATCAACCAGTCACTAGCCGAGTTTCAACGGCAATATGACCAATAAGAGAGAGAGAGGATTGGCTTACTAATGTTTGATACTTATAAAGTCAAAACATTGGAAAAAGCTGCGCTAATGACTTCAAAAGTGCTCTGTTTTTTCCTCTTCATCCAATATCCCCGGTGGTTTGGGGGGGGGGGGGGGGGGGGGGGGGGGGGGTTGCCATGAGTTATGCAAATAAGACCTAGCCAAGGATAAACAGGTTGCTTTGTACTGTTGGCTCCATCCGGTAGCACAACCTGGATACATTACACACACAGACACAGCAAGTCCTTATCCAGCCAGTTGTTTACTATAGCAGCTGCAGGAATGTGCGGTTATGTGGACGAAAAGTTATTCATAGATCCTTGAGTTCTAAAAATAGCTCACATCCCAGATGCAGGCTGGTGTCTGCTTACGAGAGCAACTGCAGACAGTAAGTGGCATTTCAGCTCCATGCAAGCTACTTCATATGATAATGCTATTCTCTTGAAGTATGTAAGTAGATTTGGTGCCGCCAGACAGATTGCCAAAATACCAACAAAAAAACCGACATAAATTTAGTCTAGATTCCTCTATCACAGACAGCAGAAACAGCTGTAAGTTCTTCGATAAGACCACACACACCTGACACGCCCAGCCATGGCTCACCTGTTTTTGCCTCGTAATTCACCATGTTGCTTTCGGGGCTGATTCCAATATTGTTGCTGGCTGTCAGCGTGATGGTGAAGAGACCTTTGCCTAGCATGCTGCCCAGATTGGTATCCAGATTATAAGATGTGGCAAGTGAATCCACCATTTCAGTCTCCTTGATATTGGATATCCTGAGACCAAACAACAACAACAACAACAACAGAGAGAAAATCTAAATACAATTTCAGACTCAGAGTCTGTTTTGTGTCCACTTTTGGTGACAGAAGTTGTTGAAAGTTCAACCAACACCAATTAGAACTATACTTGTGCCCATCTATCTCACAAGTGGGTCACGCCAATTTACACCAAGGAACATAAATAACCACTAGAGTCATGCAACATGTACATCAAAGTTTGGCTTGTACAATACCCCCCTCCTCCCAATGTCAACCATGCTCCGCCTCCTCCCAACATCAACCGTACATGCCCCCTCCTCCCAACATCAACCGTACATGTCCCCTCCTCCCAATGCCAACCATGCTCCGCCTCCTCCCAACATCAACCGTACATGTCCCCTCCACCCAATGTCGACCACACATGTCCCCCTCCTTCCAACGACAAGCATAGATGTAAATGTCCCCCTCATCTCAATGTTGACCTACTTATAGATGACAGTGTAGTTTGTAATGGGTTCGCCATTGGCTACAGGTTTGGTCCAACTCAGAATGCTTCCATCTCGCTTGATGGTAGGTGCATTGGGGACTCCACCTACATCACCAAGGTAACAGCACAATAGAGTTACACACACAAACACTCACCACTCACTCACTCACACATAAAGCTACACACACACACACATAACACTTATTCACACACTTAGAGCCGTACACACAACACTCACATACTCACACACACACATACACACACAACACTCACACACAGATGCATACACAACACTCACACACATAAGGCCATACTCATATACTCACTCACACAGAGCCACACACACACAAACATAACACTCATTCACACACTTAGAGCCATACACACAACACTCACATACTCACTCACACACAACACTCATACACTCACTCACACACAACACTCATACACTCACTCACACACACAACACTCATACACTCACTCACACTACGCACTCACACACACACAGACACACAACACTCATACACTCACTCACACACACACAACACTCATACACTGACTCACTCACACATACACACCCAACACTCACACACATAAGGCCATACTCATATACTCACTCACACACACACAACACTAACATTCTCCCTCACTCTCTCTCTCTCATGCACACACACATACACAGCATAAGCAGTGGACTCACTCTTTGTGGTCACCAAAAAACCAACACCTGCTGTCACCTCCGAGATGTACTTGCCCACAATCTGGATGCAGTACTTAGTGAAGACCTTCAGTTGAGATAAGCTGAAGGTATAGGTGAGGGGGAAGTCCCCCTCGACAGTGACAAAGTCATCTTCCGCGGGCAGCATGCCAGAGCAAGAGCAAGTGCCAGAAGGATCAATAACAGCCTTACTGAATTCACAATTCTAAGGGTTTGGGGGAACAGAAAGGGGAGGGAGGGAGAGGAACAAAAGAGGGGGTGGGGGGGGGGGGGGGAAACAGAGGAGAGGGGAACAAGGATGAGACAGTGAAGGGAAGAAGGAACAGGGAGAAGAAAGGGCACATGAGCAGCTATGAATAGAGAGAATGTCCACTTGTACATGTCTACCGAATACTTCATGCCAACCCCCCCCCCCCCCCCCCGGAGAACAAGAGGTCTACACTATTATCATTATATCTTCCAGTTACTCCACTCAGCCTGCAGGCCCTACATGCACCCCTACACTCAGCCTGCAGGCCCTACATGCACCCCTACACTCAGCCTGCAGGCCCTACATGCACCCCTACACTCAGCCTGCAGGCCCTACATGCACCCCTACACTCAGCCTGCAGGCCCTACATGCACCCCTACACTCAGCCTGCAGGCCCTACATGCACCCCTACACTCAGCCTGCAGGCCCTACATGCACCCCTACACTCAGCCTGCAGGCCCTACATCATCCCAAGTCCAGCACATTGTGTGCTCCACCAGGAAAGCTCGCATGAGATTGCTAAGTCATCCAGTTCACTGCACACTGCTACATGTAACTCTTTCTCCCCTGCAGCCAGTGTGCTACTCTTTCTGCCCTGCAGCCATGTGCTACTCTTTCTCCCCTGCAGCCAGTGTGCTACTCTTTCTGCCCTGCAGCCAGTGTGCTACTCTTTCTCCCCTGCAGCCAGTGTGCTACTCTTTCTGCCCTGCAGCCAGTGTGCTACTCTTTCTCCCCTGCAGCCAGTGTGCTACTCTTTCTGCCCTGCAGCCAGTGTGCTACTCTTTCTCCCCTGCAGCCAGTGTGCTACTCTTTCTGCCCTGCAGCCAGTGTGCTACTCTTTCTCCCCTGCAGCCAGTGTGCTACTCTTTCTGCCCTGCAGCCAATATGCTACTCTTTCTCCCCTGCAGCCAGTGTGCTACTCTTTCTGCCCTGCAGCCAATATGCTACTCTTTCTCCCCCGCAGCAAGTGTGTATGTGCTCAATCAAACAGCAACTGACTAGACCACCTTATCCTTTTTTTCAAACTGAATATGAGAGCTCTAATTATGCGTCATGGAAAAAATAATTATCAATTGGCTGTGACCCACAAATAGAAAATTATTCCATCGTAAATGTGATGCAACAATAGAATGACGATATTTACGTACCATCGCTGCATGTGATTAGATGAGCCTAAATAAATAAGTGCTTCATCGTGGTGCCCAAAGGGAGTCTTCCGGTATTGACTTGGAAGCTACTAAAACCTAAGATGGCGAAAAGAGGACCTGGAAGGCCACGGAAAACTGTTGCAGTTCCTCCCCTAGCAGCAGCGGCTATAGCAGTAGACTTGAGCTCTCACAGATGCTGAGCTTCAAGCTTGTCTGTTGATGAAGCAAGCAGGAGTGGCACAAAACGTTGCAGTGCAGAATCTAGCTAGAGTAGAGGGAGACTCTTTACGATTGTCGCATTCTGAAGCCGCTGTAGCTACTTCACTGATTCGATAAGTCCGTACCCTCTGATACTCGTGGTGGCCTCTAACTATCCAAGTCCAAGAGAATGGAGCTCCAACAGCAAACATATATTTGACTGCAAGGTTAGAAAGGAAAATGTCGATAGAAAAACGAAACGCAAAAATAGAAATGATCGACGTCATCCAAGACACGTCATTAGAAGTTGAGCTTAGAAAGAAATGAATTTTGATGCATAATTAGAACGGCGCATAATTGGAGCTTTTACGGTCATATGCATTAATTATAATGAACTTCTCAATGACAAACTTGAAATTTAGTCTCTCGATGTTTTGACTAAATTCTCTAGCCTTCATCAGGAATATATACATGAATGTAGTTGAGGGGAGGGGAGGAAATGACCCGGCCATTCCCGCCCACATTTCTCTTGTTGGGTAGCATCATTGCTGCTGCTGTGCTCGTCAATGAGACCATTCAGCATACATCACAAACACAATGAGTGATACACATAACTGCACTGCAATCTCTCTCACCAGGTTGGCAATTTCTGTTATTGGGCCGAATGTGGCATCGGAGAGTACGATGACAACCTCGATGGATGTGCTGGTTATCTTATCTTCTTTTACAACAGGTGGAGGGGGAAGCGGCCATAGCTGTACGGCCACCGTCACAATACTGCTGTTGTGACGTCCATTGTTGGCTAATACCTGAGCACAGGAGAGAGGAGCGGGAAGAGGGGGAAACAAAGGAGTTTTTTTTTTAAGTGACAATAAATTAGACAAAGAAATAGAATAAAAAATAAAACGCTGTATCATCAAACGGCGCACATCCTTGGAAATTCTGATAATTCTGCATCCTCGAGTTCCTCAGGTAATGTTTACAAAACACAGAGAGCGTAAATATGTAAAGCAACTATTGATGATGAGTCAGCTAAAATGAAGTGATCCCTTGGCAAGGGGACGAAGCTGACCTGGAAGGAAGAGGGCTCGCCAATTGACGGCAAGCTGTCACACACACACACAGACACACACACACTCAATAGCTACTGTCACCCATCACAATCAGGTGATCTCCGAAGCACATGTGCACATTCCACTGAGTGAAACAACACAGCATGCCCTCGTTTTACGCCACACCCTCTAACAGTACAGGCTTGGTAGTTAGTAGCACACGTGCAATGAAATCAAGGACAATTGGTAGCCTTCAAAGGTAGCCTTCAAATGTTGGTGATAATGATGTTGTTGATGTTGATTTTGTTGGGTTGTTGCTGCTGTTAGTGATGATTGATGTAACCGAAGCATTTCGGTTGAAATGTTGGCAATAAGGTGATTGAAAGAGAAATATATACAGAGCCAATAATGGTATTGGTGATAATTTGTTTGGTGATGATTGGTGTTGATGTGGTTGCTGGGAGGATGGGTGTTAATAATGATGGTGTTAATAATGTTGCTGTTGATGATGTAAAATACCAGATGCATATGCTAGTGGCAGAAGTATTTGAGGATGTTTGAGGACACAACACCAAACCCACAAACAGGGGGGAAGACTGTCATTTGAATATTCAGTTTGGTGTGAACAACAACAACAACAACAACATGCAAGGTGTCCATATTGAGGCTACCTGAATAGTCAACCAGGATCCAGGTGGATTGTTGTTCAAAGTGACGTTGAGTGCAGTCCCTTTAATGCTGGTGCTCCCTACGGTCACAATGTACACGAGATTGTCCTTGTCCCCCCGAATATCAGCAGGCTCTAGCCACTGCAGGGACACACTGGATGTGCCCAGAACAGTGGGCGTAACCTGTCTGGGGGAATCTGGAACTGCATGGAGCAGGCAAGAGTGTTTGAACAACATCCACAATAACAGTGTACCACAACGCACCTCCTTCCAAGGTCTTGAGTATGAGTTGTTTGATGTAATGTATAATTGATAAGCCAATTGTGTACTGGTTTCTGGCTTCAACTCGAACTGTGTATGTTGTGAAAGGCAATAAGTTGACCAACTCAAACTCCTGGCTCCTGGTTATCTAGGCAAAAACACACAGGCATATAGAATAATAATTACTACCATGTGATATTCAGGCACTGTGGAGAAGTGCCATAAATGAAACGGGAATAGCAGAAATATCAATTAGAAAAAGCATCAATGAGCATACCACCCCAGTAAATATTATTACTATGTCTACTTGAACTGCTATAAACTCTATGGAAACCACGCCCTTCAGGTCCACTGTACTGCCTTCCCCTCCCCCCACCCCTCTCTCTTTCTCTTCTACAAGGAAGGTGCTGGTTATAGAATACTGACTAGAATACTGACACACAGAGTGAATGACATAGCTAGACTTCCTTCTGGTATGTGTGTGTTTGTGTGCCTGTGTGTACTGTAGCTTACCTGCTCTGTAACTAGAAAAGTGGTCGTCCTATATGGAACATCGTAGATGTAGGGAGAAGTGCTGAAGACGATTTCATCACAGCCTGGTCGCAAGGCTACTTTTGGGTTGATGGTCCATGCCAAAAACAAGGTTGTGCTAGTAATAATAGTCTTCTGCGTGTCAAATAGAACTCGATTGGTCACGGGGGAAGGGTCAGGTGCAAGACATGATGTATTAACTATGAGGAAGGGAGGGAGGTGAGGGGGGAGAGAAAGGGGAGGGAGAGTGGGAGAAAGAGGAGAGGAGGAGGGAGAGAGAGAGGAAGTAAGGGGGAGAGAGAGAAGGGAGTGAGGAGAGAGAGGAAGTAAGGAGAGAGAAGGGAGTGAGGAGAGAGAGGAAGTAAGGGGGCAAAGAGGAAGTAAGGGGGAGAGAGAGGAAGTAAGGGGGGGGGGGGGGGGGAGAGAGAGAGGAAGAGAATAATGACATGAATGCACCTACACAAAAATGGTTTGCAAACAGTACACACACATGTACATGCGCGTAGACATATGCAATGCCTACACAGCACCCAGCTCCTGTCCAACTCTGGTGCCAGCACATGCTAGAGACTCACCAGGCAGAATTTGTTGCTCGGGACTAAGAGCAATCACAGAAGAAGACTGAACCACATCTGAGACTGTGATAAGTGTTTCTGGGTCAGACAAATCCACAGCAAATATTCCATCGCCATTAGTCCAGTAGAGGAATTGCCCGCCATATTCAACATCAGATGCTGGCAAGCCTGCATGTATGGAACACAGAGTAATGGCAAGAGAACATCTTCCTCCGAAACTTTGCAAAAGTTTCACTTGAGTGCACACGTGCACAGATATCCCTCGAACCAGTGGTCTTTGCACCAGAAATACCACATCAGCACATCATTTACCAAGAACGGGCATGCACCTACATACCAACTTGTGATGATGAAGAGCTAGTCTCCAGCATTGCCCGAGAAACCAACACAGAGCAGACTGATGTGTCCGGCTGACATCGGATTATGTTTCCACTGGTCTTGTCACACAGAATGAGCTCTCCAGTCAAAGGATTCATGGCCAGTGCTGGAGTGAGGTTGCTAGTTGTCTGCCTTCTCCTCCTCTTCCTCCTCATCATTCCAATCAGGATTGGGGTGCTAGCAGTTGCGTTTGTGGTCCTCAAGTTGATTCGGTAAAGGGTACTTACAGCTTCTGGCTCTGGCGTAGTGACCATCCAATAGAAAAACCTGGAAAATGCAGTGAGCAAGGCTATGAATATCTCTTCAATGCACTAGGAATTGGACGAGGAAAACACTTGTCTCACCCAGTGAAGGGACTCATGACTGATTTAACCATCGAGTTGACCGGGACGGTATCTTGCAGCGAAGGGAAGACATTTTCCTGTCCGTCAGCTTCAAACACACTCACTCTGATCAGCTCCAACCTACGAGTGTTATTGTTCACTCGTGACACATAGACCAGCTTTCCAATCCAGTCATACGCCAAGGATACGACCACTGTATCGCTGGGCATCATCAGGAATGGCTGCATGGTGGGGGTGAGGGGAGATAACGGAAGGTGACAGGTCGAGGTTTATCATTAAGATATTCCAAACATTGTCCACCCACCCACATGCCCCCCTACTCTGTTGGTCTGTCCTAAGACCCCAGGCACGTACTGTTACAACTCCTCCGCTGTTGAGCGGCTGTGTGTAGATGAGGTTGACGGTTTGGTCGAACCAGTATGCCACCCTGTCCACAGTGTCCACCACTATTGGGCCAGCAGCCGTTGCAGACAGGTTCTGGTTGAAGCCAACATTGGTACCAATATACGCAAAACCAGATGCCTCCACAGATAGCACCTGGCGGGGAAAGGAATCATCTGCAGAGACGAGGAAGATGGCAAGAGAGAAATGGAAAGTGCCATTGTCTTCTCTATTTGAAGTGTGTGTGCATGCGTGTATGTATAAGAGCAATACACAGTGGGACCCCTTTACCAACCCCGGACCATTCATCTCTAACCCCCTCCCCAGGTTCTAGGCCCTATCCGAAGCTCTAGTTTAGCCTAGTCAGTGTAGTGGGGCAGAGACTGTCCTTGCATACCATTGGATATATACTGCATGACTTTGTCTGTACTCACTAAACATTTAATTCACACAAGCCAACAGAGTTTTAAAAACAATTAAAAAATGTCTTCCCTCTCCTCAAATGTTAAATACAAGTGACCACTGTAATACAAAATTGCTAACGACTGTGAATTCTCACACCTCTAAATAAAGAGCGAGAAGTGCTCCTAGACTATGGTACATGTACTTTTGTGTCGGAACAGGACGGAACATGATCTACTGTCAGCTCCTGCTTAGGCTGTGAAGTACAGCTAATTGGTGTCAAACAACTTGTTAGTGTAGGTATACCTCACCATTTTCAGACATGGTGAAGGAGACTCTGGCCGAGGGTGGGCCACTGCCTGCATCATTCATAGCTAGCACCTACAACAGATCAAAACTTGCTCATTACAAAAGTCATGGCTCAGGTTTTATAGACAGCTCATCCATCCTTACCTCCACCTGGTAGGTTTGCCCCACCACCAAGGGGAAGCTCACTTCTCTCACAGCAGACAAAGCATACACAGTGTACGCGTTCCTCAGATACAGCTCTGGTCTGTACAACTGTGTGGACACATGCACACACACACACGCACACACATGCATACACACTCACATATATTACAATTCTGTTAATGGTTACACAACAGAATAGGATCTGCTCCTTTACCACCACCACCTCTATCACACACCCTCTTCTGCCATCATCTACACTACTTCCACCATCACCACCTGTCTCCACCACACCATCACCACCACACCATCACCACAATGAAAACACAACAACAACAACAATATTTTAACACGAGTAACAACAGATACGTGTTACCTTACATTTTGTAACTTGGGTCCATTGTTAAGATACACATTGACTGTGTACTGTTTGACATACTTCATGTCGTTCCACATCACCAGAGCAGTTCTAATTGAAGCACTAGTAGTTGGTCGGTACAGGAAGACCCGAACATTCTGCACCTGGTTAGGAGCTGGAGTGGAAGGTAACCAAGGAGATGACGATAATAACAACCACATGAAGTCTTCAACAACAACAACAACAGCAACATGAAGTCTTCAACAACAACAACAACAGCAACATGAAGTATTCAACAACAACAACTACAGCAACATGAAGTCTTCAACAATGACATCAACATGAAGTCTTCAACAACAATAACAGCAACATGAAGTCTTCAACAACAACATCAACATGAAGTTTTCAACAACAACAGCAACATCAAGTCGTCAACAACGACATCAACATGAAGTCTTCAACAACAATAACAGCAACATGAAGTCTTCAACAACAACATCAACATGAAGTTTTCAACAACAACAGCAACATGAAGTCGTCAACAACGACATCAACATGAAGTCTTCAACAACAATAACAGCAACATGAAGTCGTCAACAACAACATCAACATGAAGTCTTCAACAACAACAGCAACATGATGCCTTCAACAACAATGTTCAACACTACCTGTATTGTACATGGTATTGCATAGCATCAATTCATACCACAACTAACAATTATGTAGCTTCAGTTCAGACATGTCACTGTTGCTGTTGTTGTCATTGCAGCCGACTTACCGTCAGGGAGGGAAAGGAAGTAGCCAGTGATGGAGCTGGCCGACATAGTCCAAGAGGAGTAGGTTGTGACGGTGGCCGTCACGTTAGTGTTGGCTGCTTGGCCGGAAATGGTCACTGACACATCTTGCGTCTATGTCCAGGGAGGGGGGAAGGAGTGGAAGAAAGAAGGAAAGAGATATTGTAGGGTAGAAATGAAAGAGGTGTGCATGTTTTTATGATCTGCAAGAGATCCTCAACATGACTAAGGTGCATCACTAGATGCTCACCACCATGGAGTCAGTGCTTTGAATTCCTTCTCTTTCTAAGGTGTAGTCAACCTTATAGAAGAAGACTGCACCTGGGACAGACGGGAGAGGAGGAGACGGAGGCCACTCTATCACAATCTCAGTTGTGGTGGACCTCAGACCGAGGAATGGTGGGTTTGGGGGAGGGGCAGGTTGAAGATTGCTCAGTCTTCGAGTCTCGGCATTAATAAAGCCTACAACAATTGCACAATGCGATAACGGTAGTGCTAATGATAGGGCTATTGTTGTTGTTGTTAAATCATTGCTTTGTCACCATTTTTGTCACCTGGCAGTGGCTGGAGTATGAGGGAAGAAATTACGATATCCGTAATTTCCAAGATCTTGAAAATGTTGCCTGTCAACGTAATGTCCCCCAAGGCTAGAGATTGTCCTTCTTTAACGCTGGCCAGGTCAGACGATACAGTGTAAATGGACCCAGATCGTCGGTTACTCATGAACAGCTGGTTGGAACCATAGGCCAGAATGGTAGAACTTGAGCTACAAGGACAAGGAGAAAGAAAGAAAGATATATATAATGAATGCCAATAAGCACTCTGTTGCCACCAAATATTACAGTGCATTGGGTATAGGCTCACTAACTCACCTGACAAACCAATTATACATCAGTCGACAACCCTTCAAATGCAACATATTCTAGTCAACCACTCTCCTTGAAATTACAATGTGCTGACCCTTCAAATGCAACATATTCTAGTCAACCACTCTCCTTGAAATTACAATGTGCTGGCATAGACCAGCACACCACAGTGGGGCTTGGGTCAGCATCACAGACTCTCCACCGCACAGTAGATTCAATTCAGGACAAGCATGATAAGTGTCAGGTCATGCTACACGCCACTATAGGTCGGTGCTCGCACTGGAAGGTCACACATGCTCACACACAAAAGCTCCCTATCATGGCAAGGCATGATCCAATTAGCTCAAAGCTGTTAAGTGTAATTTGGTTGATTTAGCAATAAATCAATCTCGGCTAATTCGGAACTCAGCCCGTTGTCTCCTAAAATCAATCTCTGTCACTCCAGGAATGTGCACAATGCAATGTCTGGTGCCTACATATATAGTCATGGCCATGCACGCAACCCACAGAAATGCCTAATGAAAAGCCAGTGTGTGGTCAGCCTAAATGAAAATGTGTGGTTTAGCTGCAAACAATTACAGTGTGGCATTAACAAGCACTAATTAATGTGGTGTTTAATTGCATTAACAAGCACTAGTAATTAACAAAATGGTGTGTTTTAGTGACATTAACAAGCACTAATTAATGTGTGTTTTAGTGGCATTAACAAGCACTAATTAATGTGTGGTTTAGTGGCATTGACAAGCACTAATTAATGTGTGGTTTAGTTGCATTGACAAGCACTGGTGGTTTAATTGCAATTAACAAGCACTAATAAAAGGTGTGGTTTAGTTGCATTGCCAAACACTAATTAATGGTGTGGTCTAGTTGCATTAACGTGATAGTGCATTAACAAGCAATAATAAATGATGTGGTTTAGTTGCATTGACAAACACTAATTAATGGTAGCTTACCTGAAAGATATTCCCGCTAGTTCATGTGCAGTGATGCTAAAGAGAAAGTAAAAAAGCAGGGTTATAGTCATAACATAGCTCCACTATTATCTCAGGCTATTACACATTGTAGAGTTTCATAGAGAGAGAGAGGAGTCAGGGATATCCCAATCCTTCCCTCCACCCCCTCACACACACCCTAATTTAAACTCAGTGATAATTTATTGAGTACTCGGCATCCGCACGTGGTTACTTTCTTGTATAAATAAACAAATAAATAAACAAACAAATAAACAAAAACAAACACAGGAATAAATAATTAAACAACATTCATTGGTCCCTGTCTATAGAGATGCCAGGTGTTTCCTATGACATTGCAATGTCAGGCACACTGCATGCCCTCTCAGCAAAATCTGGGAACATGTTCTCGGCTTGCTCTTACAACCAGAAAGCTACAGCTTAGCTGCACTGTAACCTTCAAGATCACTGTAACCTTCAAGATAGACCTGAAAGACGTTGATTATCTGTTTCCATTTTGGTTTTGGTTTGTTTATCTATTTGTCTATGTTACTTTGCATGAACACACTTGGTAGATGTATAGCCTACTTGATTGGTCTCTGGTCGATTCCGATGCAATTTCGGATTGAAAACTGTCCAGGTGAATAGGTGTAGCATCCAGGCTGAGCAAGAGCATCCTGCGTGGCCGGATACATGGCTATGATGTGATGGACTCTTTGTATGAACATTGTAGACTTTGAGGATGTATGAGCTACTAAATAAAATAATACACTCTTTCCGTTATTCTCAGGTCTATCTTGAAGGCTACAATGCAGCTATGTAAGCTGTCGCTTTGTGGTTGCTATAATACATTAAGAGCAAGCCAAGAACACAGTCGCAGATTTTGTTGAGCGGACATGCACTGCCTGACACGGGCACTGTCACTGTATCTCCATTGAGACAGGGGAGGCTCATATACATCTACAAAGTGCACAATGTTCATACAAAATATCTATCATAGCCATGTATCCGGTCACCACACGATGCTCTTGCTCAGCATGGATACTACAACTATTCACCTCGACAGTTTTCAATCCAAAATTGCATCATCTCACAGGATATATATTTCCTGGAGAAGGACCCCCCCTCCAACCTCTCGCAATTCATTTCAAGCACAGAGTGCTTTAATTAAAAAGAAGTGGAGGTGTCCAAGCAAACTTGCTGCATGAAACATGGCACCGACCAGATGTGACTGGTTCAGCTACAAACACAGGAAGCCATTGCCATGCAAAAGGATAGCTTTCAAGCAGCTTAATATTTGTGGTTTTCACGGTTAAGAATCCGATCCGCAAATAGGTACGACAAAGAGCAGCAGAGGAGGGTGTGGCTTCCACTATACGCTACACAATCCATGAATATTTTGTCATGCGAATTATTTTGCTAGGTGCGACTATTTAACACCTAAAACCTAAAAAGTATCCAGTTGTACAGGTATGTAATCTCCCTGGAAATGATGTCACACATATATCATTCTGACCTCTATTAACTAATGTCTTCAAAGTTGCACCCACACAAATAGAAACAACCGGAGACGAGGATCGCTCTTCAAATGCTTATGTGTGGCCATAACAATGTGTCTATGTAATTAGGTACACATGCACTGGGCCTTCAGTTTGTGATGGTGTGGCAGAAGGAGGAGGGTTTGGGCGAGAGGAACATTGAAGCTTCTCCAGGCTTCTGGGACCACGAATTAATCTGAGGGGACGGGGGAGGATGAATCTGAGGGGATGGGGAGCAAGAATCTGGGGGGATGGGGAGGATGAATCTGAGGGGATGGGGGAGGATAAATCTGGGGGGATGGGGGAAGATGAATCTGAGGGGGAAGGTTGAATTTGAGGGGGAAGGATGAATCTGAGAGGATGGGGGAGGATGAATCTGAGGAGAGGATGAATCTGAGGGGAGGATGAATCTGAGGGAATGGGTGAGAATGAATCTGAGGGGATGGGGGAGGATGAATCTGAGGGGATGGGGAGGATGAGAATCTGAGGGGGGGTGTATCTGAGGGGATGGGGAGGATGAGAATCTGAGGGTGGATGAATCTGAGGGGATGGGGAGGATGAATCTGATGGGGGGGTGTATCTGAGGGGATGGGGAGGATGAATCTGAGGGGGGGGGTTGTATCTGAGGGGATGGGGGAGGATGAATCTGAGGGGATGGGGAGGATGAGAATCTGAGGGGGGGATGTATCTGAGGGGATGGGGAGGATGAATCTGATGGGGGGGGGTGTATCTGAGGGGATGGGGAGGATAAATCTGAGGGGATGGGGAGGATGAATCTGTGGGGATGGGGATGATGAATCTGAGGGGAGGATGAGCAACCTGAGGGCGGGAGGCACACGAGATACACGTAGTACAAGAGATGCCAGAAATGGGATGGTTGACGAACAACTTCAGGGAGAGACGGTGAGGGGGAGATCCTAAATGACGACAGATAGGCTGGCAACGATCTAATAATTGAAGATGACTGCAAACAGACTGTTCTCTTAACACCAGCACTCATTAGCCCTTTTTGCTCTGCTGGTGAGGTGGCTATAATGCATGCCATGGTTGTGATTGGCATGTCATGTGAGCTAATATTGTCTAATTATCAGGGACGCCCTCGTTGTACTCACACTTCCATGTTGGTCTGCACTGCACTAGTTGTACGCTCCTGTGTATACTGCACTAGTTGTACAGTGCACACACACACTCCTGTGTACACCGCACTAGTTGTACAGTGCACACACACACTCCTGTGTACACTGCACTAGTTGTACAGTGCACACACACACTCCTGTGTACACTGCACTAGTTGTACAGTGCACACACACACTCCTGTGTACACTGCACTAGTTGTACAGTGCACTCACACACTCCTGTGTACACTGCACTAGTTGTACAGTGCACACACACACTCCTGTGTACACTGCACTAGTTGTACACTGCACACACACACTCCTGTGTACACTGCACTAGTTGTACAGTGCACACACACACTCCTGTGTACACTGCACTAGTTGTACAGTGCACACACAAATACTGTAGGCAAAACGAGCATGAAGTTAACAGGAGGGGGAAATGAGGGAACATGCCGCGCACACTGCTGTGCAACGACTGGTACATATAAGGTGTTCCGATGGTCTATAGGTACCTGGCAGAGTTGCAGCTGGTGGAGTTGTATTCCATCTGGCTGATTGTCAGGGACTGCCCAGCTGACGTACCGCTGAGCCAGAAGAGATGTCTATTCTCCACATCCACAGCCAGCGAGGAGGCCTGCTTTAGAGGGGCATGGCACACAGCCAGGTCAAGTCCACTGAGGGTACGCATGTAGATGGTGGCTTGGTTGGTCCAGAAAAACACCCTATGTGCACACACACGCACACCACACACATCCAACACTGGAGTTAACAAGTCCTTAGCATGTACATATGCACTATTGAAATGGGGGAGGGGGGGGGGATAACAACAACAAACACATGCACAGCACAAACTGTAAATTGTGTATAGCAACAACAACAACAACAACAACAACAACAGCATGATATTGCTATACTAAGCAAGAACAACATGTGACAGCAATTGTGCTTCCTGCCTGCCACAAAAAAAAGGGACCCACCCATTGTAAGCGTCAATAGCAGTTGCCTGAGCCTCGGGTGTCTTGATGAACTCAGTAGGCGCCATCGCCCGATCATTCAAGTTAGCTACGAAGGATCTGTGTGGTGCCAATGGCTATAGAAACAATACAACAACCAAGGTAAAGAACATGCTGCACACACGAGAGAAACTACTTGTCAGTGCACACGTGCACATGTCCGCAGTGACTTGGATAGTGAGCCACAATGAACCGGCAAGATGTGCACACCTACTACTACTACTGCACCACATCATCAGTGGTCAAGTGGACTCACATTCTCACCATCCTCGATCCAGAATACTCTGTTCCCCACCCAGTCATGTCTGAGAGAGAACGGTTCATCTCGGGCACTGTAGAGTACCGCAGAGGACACTGAATCGTTGGAGCTGATTATCGCAGCCTGGCTGCCTTCTGAAGCCAAATAAATGGTGCTAGTGTGGGAGTCGAAAGTGACAGCTACAGTGTGTGTGTGTGTGTGTGTGGTGGTAAGGATGAAGAATGTGTGTGTGTGTGTGGGGAGGAGGGGGAGGAGTGTGTTGGAGTGAAGGGGAGCCAAACGATGCAAGGCACAAACAAACATTTGAATATATTATGTTGGGACGTGCTGTTGTATGCGCACAAGGGACAATCCCACCACCAACCCCTCCCCCATATTCCTTACGACACATCGCAACATGACAAATCACGCCAATATTAAGCCAGCACAAAAGTTCACGCTCACAATTAGGAGTTCTTCTGGTAGTAGTTGTGGATGGTGTCACAGTCTCTGCTTGCTCTCCACTCAGAGTGGAGCGAAGGATACCACTGTTGTCGGCAATCAGCAGCCACACGGGCTCATTATCTGTGCGTGGGTGGGGGTGCAAGCAATGAAGTGAAGCAACAAAGACAAAGGCATCATTAAAAAGGAAGAAAAATACAACGTCCATAAAACATGCACTAATTAACTTCATGATCATCAATGAAACCAACACAAATACCAAGAGCAACAGCAACAACAACAGCAACACCAACAAAAGCAACAACCACAACAGCAGCAACAACAACAACAGCAACAAAAATACCAACAACAGCAACAACAACAACAAAAATACCAACAACAACAGCAACAAAAGTGGCAATAACATCAATATCAACAACAGCAACAGCAACAAAACAAGACAGCAACAATAACAGCACAAGAACCAGAGAACGTACTTTCAGGTAGAGTGGTGAAGACGAATTGGCTTGAATTAGCCCTCGTGCTGCTGTCCCCCATCAGCTCTGCACCAACAGATACCACATAGCTGGTGTCAGCAAGGAGCGAGGTGAGGGTCAAGGAGAGCTGTGTGGTTTCACTTTGGCTGCAAACCTGAGACAGCACAGTGCAGAACTCAACAATGTAGATCCAATCATCGAAGGCATCAGCACCTGAGGGACATACAGGAACAGTTCAAAGTGCCAATCAGCAAGAAACTAAACAAAACTAAACAGGAAAGGGAACCAAACACATCCAAAGTTGAAATTTGCAACCCACCTAATACTGGATAGAGCCAGGATTAGGGGGGCTAGAGGGCCAGGATTAGGGGGGCTAGAGGGTCAGGACTAGAGCGCTATAGGGTAGGATTAGGGGGGTAAGGCTTAGGACTATAGAGCTATTTGAGGGGATTGAGGGGAGAACTATAAGGCCAGGACTAGGTTGGCTTAAGGGCTAGAGGACTAGGACTAGGGCACTATAGGGCTAGTGGTTAAGGGGCTAAGGGCTAGGACAAGAGGGCTATAGGCCTAGGACTGGATTGGCTATAGGGCTAGGATTAGGGTGGTTATAAGGCTAGGATTAGGGAGGTGGGCTATAGGGCTAGCAAGGCTATAGGGTGGCTAGAGGGTTAGGATTAGGGGGGCTAGAGGGCTAGGATTAGGGGGTGGGTGGGGGGGCTATAGGGCTAGGACTAGGGGTTATAGGACTAGGAGGGCTATAGGGCCAGGATTAGGGGGGCTAGAGGGTTAGGATTGGGGGGTCTACACCTTCTGAAAAAAGCACAAAACTAAACAAAGCACAAAAAAACGAGAAAAAAGGAAAGAAAAAGAATTGTATTAAACTCTCATACTTGTATAATGAACCCAGGAAGATAGGGGCATTCCAGCTGATGACAGCACTGAATCGATGAGAAGTGACCCTGATGGACATGGGAGCATTTTTAGGAGCTGGAGGAGAAGGGAAAGAGAGAGAGAGTAGCATACTGCATGCATCCACATTCTGACCAGAGCATTACCATAGCCATTATTAATCTTAGGCCCCTTCATTAGGACATCTTGACAGGTTAAGACCTCTAAACTAAAATGATTTGTTGTTGTTGGTGTTTATATTCAGAGTGTATGTCAACATGTAACACTACATAGCATGGTTCCATATCCTGCCAAAATATTATATACACTACCGTGGTTTCATTTAGGGGGGGGCGGTGGGGGCTGCCCCCCCCCACCCCCCTTGGAACCTTCCCCCCCCACCACCTTGGAAATTGTATTATTAAAATTTTTATTGATGTTGATAAGTGCTTGACATCATGTCCCACTTAATATCCAGATTCCTCCAGTTGCCCCCCCCCCCCCCCCCCCCCCCCCCCCCTTGGGGACAATTTTCTAAATGAAACCCTGACTACTGCATAACACTGCATAACACTGCTTAAATACATAGTACACTGACCATGTAACATTGCATGACATGATCCTAGGTATCATTGTATCCATGTACAACATTGCATGACACAGTTCTATACAGAGCACACTATTATGCAACCCATGTAACATTGCATAACATGCTCTTATCTGCACAACTATAGAGGAATGTACCAGGAATGGGCTGCTTGTTGCGTCTATACATCCTGATCAGGTGAATTTCGCTGACAGCATTGACCACAGTGTTGGCAGTGCCTACCGACGAGCAGGCCGTAGTTATGCTGGCTGGTATGAAGGCCAGTGCACTGCCGCTTGCAACAATGATAACCTTAGTGAACGATTCCACCAGTTTAATAAGCACAAAAAGTTTACCATGGAAGAACACCTCCCCTTCTCCACTAAAGGGTATAGACAGTGGATTGAAAAAAGAGCAGTTCTTCTCTCCCATGAGGTAGATGGCCTCGTCTTGCTCGATGGTGAATGCCTGCAGTGTAATCAACGAAGCAACTGTGTCCTTGTTTGCAAAATCACCTTGACACGCGGCACCTGCCATGACCCGAACCACGCCGAGGTCGACACGGAACAACGTGCTTGCAGTACTCCAGTAGAAATATCTAACAATTGATATAAAAACAACAATAACCACAACATGGACACAACATCAACACAACAACAGCAACATCAACACAACAACAGCAATAGCAACAACTCACCCATGCACTGGATCAACCAGGATGCTGGTGATGACAGTATTAACAAATTCGACCACACAATTCTGAGACACAACTGAGCCATCTTCAGCCAACATCAAACGCACAATCTATAAGTTACCAATCCAACAAAAACAATAACAACTCAAATCATCCATTCCTAATGCTATAGCAACAACAGAGTTCACTTCATCTTGACCTTGCTTCCACCAGCTGCATACGCCTCGACGTAGAACAGTTCCAGATTGACCCAGTCCACCATGATGTGGCTGACATTAACGTCTTTTCCGAGCTCCAACACCATCTGCAGAGGATCTAAGCAAGACACCAAGCAGGGTGACATCTACATACACTCAGATTTAAGTCATGGTATAATTAAGGTGAGAAATGCTATCAATAATTGCTCATAATTCATAATTGCTCATAAATGGCTCATGTGAAATACTTAGCAGCACCACACGCACACGTATACATTGCACACAAAATGTGTCCCAGCCCTACCCACTAGATCCCCCCCACCCCCTACCCCACCCCCTTCTCCATAGGTGAGAGATGTACTTTGGCTTGTGGTGAATGAAAGGGTCCCATCTACAGCCGTGGTCATTTCCATCTGTACCCTTTTGATCGCACTCATCCCATTGACGTCCTTGGCCGTGAAATAAAGCTCCCGCCGATCAAAGTGGTAGTCTATTCCTGTGTTTACACACCACACACACACCACACACACACACACACACCACACACGAGTAGCACTTATGATAGAACCCTATGTAAGCATAACTGAGAGAGCTACAAGTGAATGCAGAACTTACCATAGAGGGTGTCATTGGTTGAAAATAGTGTCTGAGCCGAGTCAAACACAGTGCTTTTCATACTACTACTTGTGATAGAGATGTAGATGATGTCAGGCTTGATGTAGAGGAATAGGCTTCCAGGAATAGCTACGAACAAATGGAGAGAGGCAGTATGTCTATTATCAAAAGGTCTGGCTGGGTTCACTGGACATGATATATTTACCTGTTAAAACCTAGGGCTTGCACATAGAATTTATATTGTGCATAACAATACACACACACACACACAGACACACACACATACAAACACATTAACACACAGTGTTAAACACATACACATACAAACAATTAACACACAGTTACACATACACATACAAACACATTAACACATACTGTTACACATACACATACAAACACATTAACACAGTGTTACACACATACACATACAAACAATTAACACACAGTTACACATACACATACAAACAAAATAACACGCACTGTTACACATATACATGCACACACACATACATACACTGTCACATACACAGCACACACACACACACACACACACACACAGACACCTGTGGAAGACCATGTGCTAGAAGACATTCACAACCCCACCCTCACCACCACATGCCCAGTCATCCATTAAATTCCACTCAAACCCATGCCACTGCACATACATAGCTAACATACTTGTCCTGGACATGGTGGTAGCACTGATGGTGGCAGGAGGACTGGCCCCATACTGGTTGAAGGCCACCACAATGCACGTATAGGTTGTGCTCGCACTCAAGCCATTGAGAGAAGTGCTCGGAGGCGATATGATGCTGGAGAAACAATACAAAATTAATGACGATAGTGCATCCCTCTTATTAATATTTTCACTGCAAAGCAAGTTATAAACACTTCTAGTGATAATTAGGAAGATAGTGATAATTAGGAAGAAAAAAAGAAAACGAAAAACAAAAACAAACGAGTTTAGTGGATATCGGAATGCCGATGGGATTCCGCGTACACTTCATTGTCTGGCTTTCCAACTTCCCACGAATCAAGAGCAAGAGAGAGTTGCAAGACTGCGAGACAATTTAGATAGATGAACTTACAGCCTACTAACTGAGAGCCCCGATCCTCCAATTTCTGAGCAGCTGACGGTGTAGCTACAAATTGACGCAGCATTCTCGCTGGACGCTCTCCAAGCGAGGTAGAGCACCTCTGGAGTTCTGTCCGTGACACGGAAATCCTGTGGCTCACTCGGAGGCTCTACAGAAACAATTTTCCATAGGCACGTGACGTGGGAATTAAAATACAACAAGTTGAAGATTACAGGAGAGGAAATGGACAATAAACGCCAGACAGATTGACTGCCAGATGACGGGCACTGTTAGGAGTTACCTTCAGCAGCGATTGTACTGGCACAGAGAATGCATACCCCGCAGTTATCTGCAGAGCCTTCCTTGCGAGTGACTCGGCACACTCTCAGATTGTAATCCGTATTCACAGAGAGACCAGTCAGGTTGAACGTAGTGTCAGTAATGCCACCTCCCTGTAACATTAATTAAAAGGAAGAAAGGGGCGGGAGGACCACTAATTGCAAGTACATTCTAACACTTAGAGAGGGCTGGTTAGGCTTTGTTGGTTTCGTCGCTACCACTCACCGTGGTCGCCAGTATGAATGTCTGCGCATTTCTCAGCTGGTATTCAACGACATACACGCCAGGTGTTACAACGGTGTCTGCATTCCATTCCAGCAGGAGGTAACGTGGCTGGGCCAACGTCACATGCAGCTTAGAAGTCCAGCTCTCTGTGACGCCACTGATGCATTGCAACGTGCATTGCTATAGACATAAGGGGAAAAGCAACCAACAGAAGTTGTCAACAGAGGCCTTAGATGGAGACAGAGAGGAGTGTATCATCAATATGCATGTATGCACATATGTATACTGGGTGACACACCCACCAAGTTACATGGAAACATATCCAGTGCTGTATGAAGTACATAGTGTTAGCTCAACTATTTTGCATTGTAAATTTTTTGTCTGCATATTGTAGACCTCTGAAACATTACGAAGCTGCATGGCTGGACAGATATTCATGCAGAACATTTTAATTTCATTAATCAGGCATGGACTGTTGGCAGAAAGGGAGGAGGGGAGCAGGATGGGAAGGGGGCACTGGGAGAGTGGAGAAGGATGGATGGAAGGGAGGAGAACATGTAGGGATGGAGGGGGAAGGGATGGGAGAGAGTGGAGTAGGGGAGAGGGAGTGGAGAAGGATGGAGGGGAGAGCGGTGGGAAAGGAGGGGGAATTGGAGAAAGGTGGAAGAGGGTAGGGGTAGTGGAGGGAAAGTGTCGAAGGATAGAGGGAGGAGGGAAGGTAAGGGAGAGTAAGGGAGGTTGACCTGATACAAGAAAGGAAGCAAGAATGTGCCCACGTAGACCACTGCATCGCGATACACTTAATCAAGCAAACAAACACACACATAATAAAAAAATTAAAAAACAAGTTAATCTACACACACTGTGTAGATTCACACACCAAATATAATTCCATATTATATTTGGTGCACATATATAGATAATAAGGCAATGCCCATTTACTTGCAAATATGTAGCTCAGTAGCAAATTGATGTTACGCAAAATAATGCAAGGTACAACTAAATGTATATGGTAAGGATCATTATATAAGTTCAATAAGTTCAATGTTCTCTATCTCCCCCCAAGTCATTAGCATAGGGAGTATGCTGAGGACTTAATAATTCATGACGTAGTCATCAGAGGTTTGCCATTCCGGTGGTTTCCGTGTCCTGGAGGAACGTCTCAGCCGTGGTGGAGGTGGTGTGAATATGGGAGGTGGCAGGAGGGAGAGGGGTTGCCCGTATTAGTGTAGTAGGTAATAAGGGCATGTCAGACATGGGAGCCGACGGTGTCATAGTAGGCAATGAGCTGCCTGAATGATTGGTGCCCCCAGGAGCCTCCCGAGGAAAAGGTGGATGGGGAGTGTCCGGGCACTCGGTGGAAGCAGCAGGCTTGTCCGTGGAATATCGGGGCATGACGAATTTCAAGTCATCTAGGATTGACCTCCTGGGTTCCCTTTGTTGAACTGGAGTGTATTTCCTTAGGAATTTTCTGTTCCTAGTGGTAATCCTGCCTGAGCCATCTATTCTTATTCCATATTTACGAAATTGGTGGACCTCAATGACAAGTCCGGTTTTATCCCATCTCTTGGAATGGTTGCCTGCCTGATTTTGTACTCGGACATGATCTCCGACTGTTAGTGGAGGCAGTGTCTTAGTGTGCTCACTCCAACGTTCAAGGTTGATCATGTGTCGGTTTCTGAGGGCTTCTTCCCTGGCAGCCAAGGACTCATCCCATGTCTTGTGCGGTTGGTATTTGCCTGGTAAGATGGGAATGAGGTCTCTGATGGGTCTACCAAACACGCACATAGCTGGAGAAAACTTGGTGTCTTTGTCCGGTGTGTTACGGTATTGTAAGATAGCTCTCTGGAAGCTGTCGACATCTAGTTCACCTGTTGGCCCAGTATTGTCAGTGATTAGACGTTTTATGGTCTTGACACCAATTTCAGCCCTACAATTACTGTGGGGGAACGCAACCGAGCTTAACCTGTGATGAACACCCCAATTGCGTAGGAACTCGCGAGTGGTATGTGCGACGAATTCAGGTCCACCATCCGAGGAAAGTTCGTCTGGGATGCCATATGTAGAGAAGGTATGTCTCAATGTATTGACGAGTCCCTTTGCTCCATTGGTTGATCTCTCGACAATTGGCCAGTTTGAATATCTGTCGACAATGACCAAGTAGGTCATACCCTGGTGAAGGAAAAAATCGGCACAGATACATTGGAAAGGATATGCTGCCAAGACAGGGTGTGTTGGGGGTAGACTTGGTTGAGAAGGTGCCATTCGATTGCAATGATTGCATTTGTTTCTTGTGGATGCAATATCTGAAGTGATCCCAGGCCAAAATATAGAGCTCTCGGCTCTGGAAGTCATGGAAGATGTGCCTTGATGTGCAGCATGGAGCGCAGACAAGCAATTCTGCCTCAGCAATGGAGGTATGACTATGCGGTCTTTGTAGAGGATGACACCATCGATTGTGTAGAGACGTTCCCTGAATTGGTAGTAATCTCTCAATGATGAGGGAAAGTCCTGGCGATTGGTTGGTATGCCCTCTTCAATGGTGGATAGGAGTAGTAAAATGTTTACATCACTGAAGGTAGCCATGCGTACTTGTTCCCATGTGACTGACTGTATAGATTTTAGCGATGATATGGCCATGTGCTGTAAATCCTCTTCCATGTTAGGAGGATGCAGAGTATCTATATGTACGCCAGCGAGGAGTTCGCTGGGAATGTTGAGTGGTGGATTGGTTGGGAAGTTCTGGATGCAGTGGATGTCATCTGGTAATGACATTTTGTGTGGATATGATGTGCCAGTTGGGTGTCTAGAGACTGTGTCCGAGGCCCTGTTCTTGGCGCCGGGAATGTGGACCATCTTGAAACGATATCTCAGTGTATTTTCTTTGAGGTTCCTTAATCTCGTGTTGGTGATGTGTTCTAGGGATCTGTCACCAAAGATCTTGAGGAGTGGTCTGTGGTCAATGGCGATGATCAGGTTTTTGCAGCCCAATACGAAGTGTCTGGCTTTGTCTAAGGCATCGGCAACTGCTAGTGCTTCTCCTTCAATGGGGGCGTACCTTGATTCGGCTGGGTGGGTGAATCTGCTGCCCACTAATGTGATTTTCCAGCCTTCCTTGCAGCAGAACAAGTTGGTAGTTTGACATGGGCAATGCTTTTGAAACAGCCAGAAGCCATTTTCCAGCCTTCCTTGCAGCAGAACAAGTTGGTAGTTTGACATGGGCAATGCTTTTGAAACAGCCAGAAGCCAATCCCAATCTTGGACCAGTCAGTCGCGAGGCATGTTGGTTTTGACTTGTCGAAAATGCGAACTCCCTGGGCAATTTCTTTGGCAATAGTGTGCTTGGATTCCTCAAAGGCTTGATTGAGGTCATCATTCCAATGGAATAGGTTTTTGGGTTTGAGGAGGTCCCGAAATGGTTGCATCTGCTTTGCCATGCTGAAGGCATATGACACCTGGTTTACTAGGATCTCACATCAGTGATGTTCTGTGGTGTGGGGAAATCGGTAATGGCTCTGAGGTATTTCTTGCACGGTCGCACTGCATCGTTGGTAATCTCAAAACCAGCAAATTCTACGTCATCTTCTGCAAATTTGAATTTGTCGGGGTTTAAGGTGATCCCATTCCTACCACAAATGTCGAGCCATTTGGCTGCTTGGAAGAAACATGCTTCGATGTTGTCAGCCCATAGAAGGGTGTCGTCGATGCATTTGGTTTTCGATGGAAAATCTGATACAATTTCGTCGTATCTCCTGGAGTAGCCGTCACCAGAAGCGATGTAGCCCTGGGGGGCTGTACGATAACGATACCTTCCCCATGGTGTGATAAATGTGGTGTAGTGGCGGTCATCAGGGTGAAGGGGGACGCTGTGGAAACCATTCCATGCATCGAACACGGTCTTCTTCACGTTGTGAGGCACTGATCTCGCCTGGTGGAAGGGCGACTGTGTGTGATGGGTTTCTCTTGTGGCGTGGACATTGAGGGATTGGAAGTCGATTGTCCTCCTTGGTGTGCCGTTCTTTTTGGCGCATATTACCATTCTGTGGCACCAGGTGACGGGTTCTCCTATAGGAACTGGTTCCAGTATGCCTAACCGGACATCCATGTTAAGTCCGGCTTTTACTTCGGATTGCCAATGGATTGGTACTGGTATTGGAGAGTGATGTGCAGATGGTTCTGCTGTCGGGTCAATCATGAGCCTCATCGGTGGTCCTTCCATCATGGGTAAGGGTTGGTGCTCACAAATGTTGAACGTACTTGAGCTGTAGTGGTCGAGGAGGTATTGGTGCGATTCTCCACCGTAGCAGGGTATGGTAAGCTTGTTGGTGCTGGTGGAGGTTTAACGCGTTTTGGGCATTGACAATCTGTCGTGGTGTTATCTGGGTGCTGAAGTCCATCACAGTGGGTTGTTTTCTGTGGTTTGCCTTGAGTGTTTGTATGCTCAGGAGTTGCGCAGACCGCGGGAAATCCACCAGAGATGATTCCGATATCGATGCAGGCCTCTCGGCTGAGGAATAGCTTGTCCGTGCTATTTGTAATGTACGTAACTTGTCTTGTCTCCCGTTGCTTGCCGGATTGATCTTTTCCTGACAGTCTGATAATGACAGCTCCAATGATATTGATGTCCCTGTTGTCTGCGGCATGCATCTTCATATTCACTGGGATGAGGTTTTCGCTAGAGAATCCCAGTTTCTTGATGACCTCGAATCCAGCAAGACAGCTCTGGCATCCTGTGTCTGCCATTGCGCTCACAAAGATAGTTTTCTGTGGTGTTGGTAGGTCAAAGCCAAGTTGTTTGTAGTCCTCTTTTCGAGTGCTCATGGACAGTCTGATGAATGGTTGAGATCTTGACAACCGCTTAGACCATTTGTCTGTTGCCTGGTTGTAAATGTGATGGTCAAGTGTGATGGATTTCTCACTGTTTTGTGATGTGATTTCGCACAAGCCATCAAATATAGCACTTTCATGTTCGCCCTCCTTGTTGGGTTTGGTCGACTTTGTGTTGCTCCCACCCCTGCATACTCTTTCAAAGTAATGACCTCGGCCACAGTGGTTACATGTGGTGCCAGGCAGGACATTCTTTCCTCCGTATTCGTAAAGGGGCATACTTACCATGTCCTCTCCTTCCACAGTAGGTGCAGGGCTCTTGGTCTTTTGGCTGGTCATTTGATGGAGAACCTCTCTGTGCATCTCGCCTCTGACGCCTGTACGTGCTCCCAGCCACTGCGTCAGTGCTGTGTGGGATTAGAAGCTTTGCAGCTGAGCGTTTTCCTGCCTCCTTAGCCTCCACTAATTTGAGGACCTGCTCCATTGTCATGTTTTGGTTCTGGTCGCCTAGTAATTCGAGTCGGATTTCTGAATCATCTAGTCCACAGCACAATATGTCTCGCAGTATGGCATCAGTGTAGTTAACATTGGCTTCGCAACTAGTACACTGTATTGTGAACTTGCAGATACTTGCTTGTCCACGTAGTCTGGCTCCATAGGCACGAATAGGTTCGTCCCTGTCCTGGCGCATATTGTGCAATGCCACCCTGGCCACCATCGCGTTTTCCTCCCTTACGGCCAGGTTTCTCATGGCTTCAAATACTTCATCCTCGGTCTTGCTGGCGAGTGATCCACCAGCGTTCCTCGTCAAATCCTTCCTCAACTGGTCGTCGCAGCACTCGAGGAGTTGAATTATTTTATCAGTCCCGGTGTCCCAGGGAATTTGGCATCCCCACTATTTGGTATCCCCATGCCAAATACCCTATTATTTGGCATCCCCGTGCAAAATATCCTAGGGTATTTGGCATCCCCGCGTGGTATCCCTTCAGGGAATTTGGTATCCCCACTTTTACACACGCGGCGTCGGATATGGCTTCGTTTACTGAAGAAGAACGTAAATATGACGAAGTGTACCAGTATCTCCACCAAGGAGTTTACCCTGAAGGAGCCCAGAAAGCTGATAAAACTATCATTAGGAAAAGATCCAAAAAATTTGAGCTTTTGGATGGGTCTTTGTTCTATAAAGACCAAAGAGGAGGCTAAAATATTCTCAGACAAGTAAGCCAGAACACCACAGACATTTAGAGAAAACTATTACCTTGCTACTGGAATTTATTTCAACATGTCATTAATGCAGGTTATAACAGATCAAAATAGGAAGAAGAAAATTTTGGAAGCCTGTCATGACAACAGAGTTGGTGGATGCCATTTTGGTCGGGACAAAAACATCAATAAAGTCGTTTCCCGATACTATTGGAAGGGAATTAATAATGACACAGAGAAATGGGTAGGTTAAAAAAAAACTGTGTTACTTCAATTGCTAGTTAATTCGGCACTTGTGTGACTCGCGTTATTTAATCTTCGGCCCTAAGTTAAGTTTGTTGTGTGTTCCCGTGTGTGTGTGTGTGTGGGGGGGTGTGTGTGTGCCTGGAATAATTAATGTGTTGTATTGCACCTGCATAATGTCTTCATGTTATTCATTTAGGTCAGCTGTTGTGATGTGTGCCAGCGATCAAAGCGGCAGAAGTTTGATAAGCCAGCGGCAGCTCTACATCCTATTCCAGTATCGGATGCCTGGAATAAAATTGGGATTGATTTAATTGAACTTCCCATTAGTGCCAGGGGCAATCGATATTGCATCACATTAATCGATTATTTTTCGAAGTGGGCTGAGGCAGAGCCAATTCCGACTAAAGAGGCTAAACATGTAGCTGAGTTTCTCTACAAGATGATTATGCGGCATGGATGTCCACAAGAAATCATCTCTGATCAAGTAACTAGGAATAATCTCATAGCTTTTTTTACTAAACATATGGTCAGATTTTTTTAATTTCTTTAAATTTTTCTGAACCCACACAATGACCATCTGCACTAAGTTCATTTGTTTGTTGTAGGATGGTGAGGTGGGAGGGATTTCCCGCAAAGGTCTTAGGCTGTATCCATAACTTATAGTCTGGCAAATATTTATTCCTTTATATAGGGAAGAGAATTCTGTAACCAGATCGTGGACAGGTTGGAAGCTCTGACTGGATTTAGACACAGAGTAACAAGTGCGTACCATCCGCAATCAAATGGCCTTGATGAAAGGTTTAACCAAACATTAAAAGCATCTCTACAGAAGTTGGTCAATGATGAATGTGACGATTGGGATAACCTTGTTGATAACGTTTTGTTTGCATATCGGACAAGTTGTCAAGATTCAACGAAGTTTACTCCTTTTTACGTTATGTACCACCGAGAAGCAAGACTTCCAATTGATGCAAGTTTACCAGGTCGAAGCAAGGAAACTGATGATGCAGATATGGATGAGAATTGAGGTGCTTGTTGAACTGAAGAAGAAGGTCCATGATCAAGTCATGCACAACATTCTCAAGGCACAAGAGAGACAAAAGCGACAATATGACAAGAAGCATAACAAGGGCACTACTCTAAAGGTATACAGGATGGATAATAATATAAACACTATGTACATGTATTATTAAATTTTTAAGGTCGGTGATAAAGTGCTCGCAGAAAATTCCAAGAATAAAGGAAGAAAAGGTGGAAAACTGGATGTCAAGTTTTTTGGGCCATACATAATCAAAGAAGACCTAGGAAAAGGAAGGTGGCATCTTATGGATCAGAAGGGAGAACTTCTCAGGAAGTCCTATAATACCCAAAAGCTGAAGTTGTGGTTGACACCCAATGGAGCAGGAGGTATATATAACAATGAAAGAGGATATTGATATTGTTGTCCAAATATCCTGCAATTTATACTTGATTTAAAATAAAACTGTGTATGAAGGGCCAACGTGTAGATTATTTTAAATATTGTTTAGCTATAGTCCCAACCATTTTGTTTATACTTAGTGAATTCTGAAGCTATTCCTCTGTGTGGTTCGCTGAATGTGTCATCTCCGGTAGACACAAATCTCTCTCCCCAGAGGGAGATGCTGAGCTTCTGGAACCCTGCAGGAAGAAGCGCAAGATTGACTTAGTAAGACTATCCAGTACGGCTTGAATACTATTAGTATCATACCATTCAGAGCAGTGCAGTTAGTTGGTGCTGGTAGTGAGTAATGGGTCGTAATTCAATTCAACTGAGCTTGACTGTATAATGCACTGGTTGGGCTAAAAACAACAACAACTTTGTGGGGAATAACTATGTCGTGGTCTCTTCACTGTTATTATTTATTATTTCCTTCAGCATTGTGCTTCAATATCGTGCTCGTCACCTTCCACCCCATCTTGCCCTTCAGTTGTTGCTAGTGAAGAGGTATGGCTATGGTTTACATGTGGATTACTGTCTCCAGATACAAAAATCATTTAATTTTTTTTTCCTACAAAGATGATTTAAGCATGAGTTTTAACTTACTCTTTATGCACCATTATATTTCTACAGGATCAGTGCGAGAGTGTATCTACCATACCATATTCAAAGGCCAAAAAATTAGTGAAAGGTGAACAAGTTGGCTCTTAGCAGGTCGTATACTGTTCTGTAATTATTAATGCTTGTAGGGAGACGCAAACGGTGTGGAATTTGTGCTGGATGCACTGCAGCTGATTGTGGCAAGTGTCTTTTTTGTTGCGATATGAAAAGATTTGGTGGCAAAGTTATTCTAAAGCAGTGTTGCTCATCCAGAAGATGCCTAAACCTAAGGGCTGAAAAAGATGGTATGTAGTTGTGTTGTAACAGTAACTCGGAGTATAAAAAGTAACCTTCATCACAATTCGTGCACCTGTAGAAAATGAAGATTTGCAAGCAAGTGGTCTTTGTTCAAAGGTATCAGGTTTTCTTGATTTTGCATTACCTACTTGTTTAGAGTAATTCATGTAGCTATGTGTATTTAATTATAGGTTGCACCATCTAAAACTCCTGTGTCTTCTATACATGATTGCCAAGTGTATCGCCATGACATTGATACGCTGACCAACAAGGAATGGCTAAATGACAAGGTATTCATTTCATCCTCTAAGTCTTTCCCTCCTTCAGATTTATTTATTTTAGTAATATCAGATCATAGATTCATACGTGTTCCTGATCATGGAAGAAGCGAACAGGAAAGAATTGAAATCTGTTTACAGTGTCTCGTGCTATTTTTACGATCAACTATGTTGTGGTTATGACCAGGTTGCTAATTGGATCAAGGTAATAAATACTGCAGACTTCCCAAAGATATAACATGCTATTATATATTTCTTTATTCAGCTTGACATTTTCACCTACCAAAAATTTATTGTACCTGTACACACTGGTCTTCATTGGTGTTTGGTGGTAGCCGACATTGAGGAACAGGAGTTGAGATTTTACGACTCCTTGATGGGAAAGAATATTCTTTGTTTGAAAAAAATTCTGTTAGTTTAACTAGTTATACGTGTACATGGATGGTTATCTTATTTTAAATTTGTGTTCCTCAGTGACTTTGTCATGAAAAGAAATCCAATTGTGGATTTTTCTAGGTGGAAAATGCTTTCTCCAAAGGTATAGCTATACACACTTATTTCCCAGTGACTGTAATTATATATTGCTTTTTACATTTGCATGCATGGTTATAGGACATACCAACTCAAAGCAATGCATATGATTGTGGCGTATTTTTGTGCATGGTAAGCAATAACCTGAGTGGTGACACATTAATTGAAACCTGCTTTTGCTATGTGTATGTACGTATTATCATGAGAAGAATTTGTAATGTCTTGTTTTCCTATTCCTTCAATTCTTCATGAACATCTCAAATGGTGATTTTGCAATTTGTCAACACATTTTTTTTTCCAGTATGCTAGGTGCCAAGCACTGAATACGACATTTGCTTTCAATCAGGTATGGTTTATATGTGTGTGTGAGTATTATATTATGAAGTCAGTTGTCCGAACATGGTCTTCAGATAAGTGAAGTCATACCACCTGCACATAGCTCTTATCATTAATTTTTGTAGCATTTTTGTGTGAAGCAATTGATTTGCTATATTTTTTCAGACAAGTGACTTCCTATTTTACTAATACAGTGGAACCTCCATTAACGGACACTCCCAATAGCGGACACCTACCTTATATTGGACAGAGGCTGGTGCACCAATTGATTCTCCATATGAATAGTGCATTAGAAAGTCCAATAGCGGACAACCTCCCAATTCTGAACAACGGACAGCAGCCAGTGCACCAAATAGACATTCATTGATTTTTAAAAAATCGGCTCTAACGGACAATGGGCGTGGCCCAATACCACCATTGTACGACCCAATACCACCATTGTACGACCCAATACCACCATTGTACGACACCATTGTACGACCCGTGGATACAGTGAAATTGTAGCATCCTGGGTACTCGTGACAATTATTAACTTTATTAACGCCCACCTAGATGGCATCGTTTTATTGTTGTGTAGCTAGCTTTAGGATAGTTTGATTGTGTGTTGTTTTTCTACATGAGTTCTTGGCTGCCTATTTCTAAAAGGGTTCTCCTCTCATACTTCAAATAGATGGTCTTCAACTACAAAAGTCCACTTGCAAGTAGAAATTCTGTTCTTTCTTTCACTCGATCAGTGTAAGGCATAAAAACTGTATGTAAAGGGATCTGCAAACCATATCCAGCTCCTCTGTTGATTCTGTCAACTCAGCAAAACTACCCTAGCTACATGCATAAAAAATAATTATCAGGTGAGTATTATTGAGATCATATTCTAATGAGTTCTGTGGTTGAGTCTGGCCTGCGCAGCAGCTGTCTTTAAGCTTGTAATGAAATGAAATGAAATATGAGCACTTTGGTCTCTTTTTTTAATTATAATAAAATGAAATGCCATGAAATGAAATGAATTTTTTATTTTTTTATTTTTTTATTATTAATATTATATTTCACTTTTTCAAAGAAAAGCAATTTGGTCACTTTTTTTTCCTTCCATATTTTTCTGGTCTCCACAGGGATGTCTCTGAAGTTGAGCGCAGTTGACCACGTGCCAGCTTCCAAATAGCAGCCCATGAAATAAAATAAAATAAAATATAATTTTTTACTGCATTGATAATTTTATATACTGTAATTTCTACCTTTGACCCTTCAAAAACAATTGGGATATTTTCATTTCATTTCATTTCATTTCATTTCATTACACGCTTTAACATTTCATTTCATTTCAAGTTTAAAGACAGCTGCTGTGCAGGCCAGACACAACCACAGAACTCATTAGAATATGATCTCACCTGATAAATATTGTTAATATCTCCGACTCATTTATCAAATTGCTTTTCTTAGTAAAAGTGGAAAAAAAGTGACCAAATTGCTTATCTTTTAAAAAGTAAAAAAAAATATATATATATATATATAGCTATGTATATATATATGACAACCTCCGAATATGGACAAAGGGGTATGTCCCACTTGTCCATTATTCGGAGGTTACACTGCACGATGTTATTTATTGTTTGTTTGTTTGTTTGTTTGTTTATCCTGGCTGCAATACCAGAAATTCGGGGGAAAATGAAGACTGAACTTGAAACAATCAAATTAATGTAATATAATTATAGCCATCTGTATAATGTATTTCTGTACAATGTATTGCATATTCAGGGGCAGATCCAGGATTTTCAAGGGGGGGGGGGGGTCCAAAAAAAAATAGGATTCTGTATTGCCAGAAGATGTATATAGAGAGGGGGGCAGAAAATTTTGGAAATGAAGATGCTCTGTGCGGTGCATTTTAGTATATGTTTGGCTATATTCATATATAGGTAGGTTTTTTTTGACAGAATGAAGTTTACTACCTGAAATACAGTATATACCTGCAGAAGCACAAGTTCAAGTAACTGATTTTGAACAGGATATTGACATGATATAAAGTGAATGTTCAAAGGAATGATTCTGGCAGTCCTGGAAAACAGGACATGGTCATAAAGACTCCCCAAGCCCCCCCCTCCCCCCCCCCCAAATATATATAGCTAGTAGAGTGCTTTAGTGCCTTGAGAAAGCTCTATATAGTTATAATTAGCTATGCATATAGAAACCAAATAAGGTAAAACATGTTTTTTTTTGTCAAAAGTGATATTGGATTGGACAGGTGAGATTACACAATATGTTGATTATTCAATATGTTCACAAAATTGTCTGTATAATACTTATGCATGCCTCCACAGTTCGTATGTATTTTTTTCATCAAACAACAGAACATGAAGGGCAGAATTAATAGTTCTAGTAGGGGAGGGGGGGGGGGGAGACATTAATTAATAGAACGTTTTCTTGCTAGAGCTATATACATATTATGAACCCTTTTCAGGAGGTAGTTTTTATATAGGCCTAGTTAGGTAGCGTATTTTAATTTTACTTATAACCACAGACAGGTATATGACGAGGACACCACGTTGAAGGGCACTCTTTCTTGGCAGCATCACAAATAACTGCTAGCCCCACCAGTGCTTGTAGCAAGAGCTACAAAGTACGTGCTAGCTGGCGTCGGGATGGGGATACCAAATACCCTAGGGCGTGTGGGATACCAAATTCCCTGAGGGGATGGTATTTATTTGGTGTGCGGATACCATATTCCCTGGCATGCCAAATACCCTGTGACACCGGTTAATTTGGTAGCTTGGACGTAGTCGCTCCATCGGGATTTGAAATAGTGCCAGTCCTCCGTTGTTCCAGCAGACGAAACGCATGGGCGTCGGACTTTCTCCACCCTGGCTGCTGCTGTACTGCCACTAGCCGATTTGTGGATGGTGGCGTGGACCGTAATAAGGGCTGCAGCTATCACAGGGTCCACGTCTGGTGTCCTATACTCGCAGTCATCTATCGGGCATCCGACGATCGGCATCCTGGTATCCTGTGGTGGTGTCCCTTAAATGGAGAGACTTTTTGTTGCTCGATTCTAGTCACTTCCGTACACCTCGTGTCCAAATAGCAAAGGCCACTATACACTGAGTTGTACCTTGCATAGATAATAAGGCAATGCCCATTTACTTGCAAATATGTAGCTCAGTAGCAAATTGATGTTACGCAAAATAATGCAAGGTACAACTAAATGTATATGGTAAGGATCATTATATAAGTTCAATAAGTTCTAATATATTTTTAATATAATTCCATACTATATTTGGTGCACATTATAACTCCATATTATATTTGGTGCACATATATTTTTATTATATTTGGTGCACATATATTTTTAAGGGAGAATCTTCTATGAGTGTTATCAAAATGAGTAATCATTTACACATCTATCTACACTATGAAGGTACACACATATACATATGTATATTTATATAGTGTGTGTATATGTATTATATATATCAAATGTATGATAGATGAATATATATATACACACACATACATATTATTACTGTAACTATTGTTGTTAGCCCTGGAGTGTCAGCTACAACCACCTTCAAAGACTTGGCAACAGTCACTGGAAAAACCAAGAACTATCAAACAGACATAGCAAATGTTCTTCTACACCATGTTCTGTAATGACTAAGCAACACACACACACACACAACCTACACACACATCCATGCACACTAGCTGCTCAGCCAGTATCGGTGCTGTAACTAGACTCACCAGCATCCATGCCCACCTTTACTGATGCTGTTAGTAAAACACATCAAAGCTGGCTGCTTGTTTTGTATACTTTCACTCTTGCTGTCTCCAGGAGTAAGCTTCACCAGCCAACCACCTGACCAACCTTACACTTCTTTGCTGGGAGGAATACTACTGCTCTAGTCAGTGGTTATTAGCATGTGTTCAAACTAGTACCTTCCAAGCACCAGGAGAACAATCTATACGCATATACCATTAATACATATACTGTTGGTTTTATGCACATAAAATCAAATCATTTAGTAAATTTGCAGTCTTAATGTAGAAACTGGAAAGAAGAAAGAACAACTTCACAATTTTGGCGATCATCTCACATCTCAGCGAAAACCCTGCATTCTTCTTAGCAGCCTAATTCCCCTCACTATTCGGCCGTTTGTATCCCCCAAAACACGCCTTGAAACCTTCGCTGGGGTAGTAAACAGGAAACCCCATGTGTAAAAATAAATATATATTTTTAATTTATATATATTTATTTTTACACATGGGGCTTCCTGTTTACTACCCCAGCGAAGGTTTCAAGGATGTTTTTGGAGATATGAATAGTGAGGGGGATTAGGCTGCTAAGAAGCTGCCAATGAGACTGTTTTCAGAGGTTTGTTGTTTAGGGGAGGGTGGAAGCGGGGGGATCTGCCATTTTGAAATGTGAGTCAACCCACATAATTATCGTGACTAGAACCAGAATTAGCACTCTTTGGTGGCAGATGTAGAGTCAAGTTCAGATGAGCAACCCACCAACAAGTTAGGGCTTGGTTTGCTACTGGCTAGTAGGCGAGTGCAACAACTACTCTCTGTTATGTAGCTTGGGATTTGAATTAAAACATATACACAGTGACGCTTGGATGTACACACACACATACACACACACGGAACTAATTAAAATCCTGACCTTTCAAACCTGGACCATGGCTGTTTTTGTTTTGTTTTCCTGGATATCGTGTGTGTACTTGCACTCCGTATATTGGCTTAATCATGGCAGATAGCTATAACCTCCCTTCCCCCAAGTAAAGTTCATATATCAACTAAAACTCGCAATGGAAGCTTCCTAAGTGACCTAAGTAGTGGTTGCGGCTGCTATTAACTCTAAAAATACTTCCAACATGCCTTGAATCCGTGCATCTCCAAGATCGGTTTCCTACGTCTCTATCTGTTCTTTCCTTCCGCACACAACTAGTGCACAATAGGCTCATTCAGAACAGTTTTACCACCAGAGGACTCCAAATTCCAATGCACACCCATAACTAATTTGTGTCTTGATTGCAGGGGAAGGGAGGAAATGTTGTGGGTAAGGATCGTCACCCCCAGTATGTTTCATCGGCCGAGTCTAGCTATAAAGCTCATGTACTTGGATAATCAGAACAGGTGACTGCTCAGTTGAATTACTGAGAACCTTGTTCTTCTCTGCTATTTGGTTTGTGGAGTTCTCCTGTGCCACTGTTACCAAGTCCTTGAAGGAAGCTGACCCAGCGGGGCTTCATACAGCATTTTAACTTGGCAAGGTGAGAACTTTTACTGATTAAAACCTAGGTTGTCTGATGAAAATCGCAATTGAAGGTCCTGAGCTTTCTGCCGTTAACTTCAATGAAGTTCTTGACATTTTCAAACAAAAGTACCATAGGATTATACTTTAAAACTATTCAATGTGCAAAATAAAAGATTAATTTTTTATTTCTTTGCGGGGGCGGGGAATTCCAGGGCCCCCCCCCCCCTCTGTATGAAGCCCTGCCCAGGGACTTTAATAACACAACAACAAGAATAGCAATGTATGGCTGACTCTCAACTACTACCCTACATAGACGCAACAACAAACAACAAAAGCAAACAAATACACAATTGTACTTGTTGACTTGTCCGAAGATAAAGGAAACAGGACTGCACCCAAGTAGACCAGTTAGATGACCCTTTACCATTTAAAATTGTGTATATACATACTAAATGTATACTGCTTTTTAGCATCTGTATAATGATTGGTGCACATGACCATACATGGAAAAGGGTCCACTAACTGTCTTGTTTCCTTTCATTTTTCCATGTTTGTCATTAAATTTGTATTACTCACCTTCAACCCAAGTTATACACGGCACTTTCAACATGTGTATCAAAATACCCTTGATAGATACACAGATAGATGGATGGATGGATAGATGGATAGATAGATAGTAGATGTGTGTGTTCAATTCTCAGCAATCTTGAAGTATTAGCTAGAATTTTGCTAATCAAACAAAAGCTCAATTATTAGTGATGAGCATTTATAGCCTAGTTGTTTGACTTAACGAGTGGTTAAAACTCTGATAAATGATTAACCCACAAAGAAATTCATTTTACATCATTTTTCAAGTGTATGTACAAATTCTAGAATGAATTGTGCAGGCTTGCAGTGATACTGAAAAATTAAACAGCAACAACATTGCACTATCATTGTCACTTTTAGGGAAGCAAGGTGTGACTTGACCTCTGCCGACTTGAGTTTCACGAAAGGTGTGTAGTACTAATTTTATCAATTGTCCCTATAACAGCGAAAGTTTTAATACCAACTGATCCCTAAAATACCAAAATATTAGGCCACGCCCAATAGTTACCAGCCTTGAGGGGTGTTTGGTCGAAGGCTGGTGGGAGGAGTTGTAGGTTAAGTATATATCCGGGAATGGAGAATGGGATCTGAGCTGGTCACAAGTCCAGACCCAGGATATGAACAGCACATTAGGTTGAGATGGGTTGAAGTCTAACTGAACCCACCATAATGCTCAGCTCTGCAGGAGCCATAATGCTCAGCTCTGCAGGCCATAATGCTGGAGCTTCATGGTTACCAGTGAGAATTCCATGGGACTAGAAATACAAATATAACCTACACTTCTATAGTACAGAGGAATTTCCTGCTGAGATAACATCATCTAGGCATTGTTGTATACACACACACACACACTTATATACATTATCCACAAGTTGCATCCTGTAGTGTTGCCATAATCCATCATCAATTATATATTCTGTGTTGACGACTTCTCGATTGTTTATGAAGTGAGGACAGCCTTCATCTTGTAAGATGCTACTTTATGATCTATATAACATGTGTAGTAGGGGTGAAACAGCACATTGTTGGACCACACACCGAGTTCCATTTGTTACCCACAGGAATTAATCTCCCACCCCCACCCCCCAAAACAACAACAACAACAACAACAAAAGCCCCCAAACTCAAAATTCTCAGGATCTCTTGTTTTCCAGCTTGTGTTGTTGACCCAGTCGAGAGTATGTACACTTGAGGCTGGTTCACAACATGATGCTCAGCCATTGTATTGTGTCCTATCATATCATCACATCGAGTGTCTGACCAATCAGAATGCTAGAATTCTGCATTTGGTGGATAGACTGCAGTGTCAGCTATTTAGCTAAGTATGAAGGCATTTGTGGACGTGAACAAGCTCACTGGCCATGAAGACCTCTCCCTGCTAGTGGCAGGTAACTGCTACACAACACTAGGCAAAAGATAATGAGGTGGTGTCAAGTTGAAAATGAAGATGGTATTTTTCTAGCTGCCTAGTGGATTTGTAACCACATCTGACTACAGCACTTAGGAAGCTAGTAGTTGATAAGTTGTGCTGCTAGTTTGTTTAGTAGCTTTGCTAGCTGGAGCAGCTGTGTATCAGTGATCTTACATAGCTATAACTTCTCGTCCATAACTGTCATAATGTCCAATATGCTCCTGCTGGATCTGTAGTCGCTGCTGTCCATTGACAGTGGAGTCGAGGTCAAAGTCTGTAGATTGCTTCAGTATCGTCATAATGCTACATTGTGAACCACGCACAACATGGCACGATATTGGCCGAGAGTCAGGTCGTGACCAGCTTTTACAAACACATGCTATGACTAATATATTTCAAATTACCATTAACTGGGTTGCTTCCCTTAATTAGGGATGCGTTCAGAAACATATGGAATTTATGAGTCTCTAAGTACACATATTTCTCTTAAGAAACTTGGGTTACATCAGACACCAATTAGACATGTATGTACATTAATTAATAGTACACACATAGCTGGCATGCCAGAGATTTACACACCAATTCTATTTGAGTGTAGGTACCGCTTCCTTCTAAAGGCCACACAATATGATGCTGGTCCTGAGTCATGGCTGCCAGTGCAAAGAAACGCAGAGGAGTACATTCAATGGCTGAGTTCCAGCAACAACAAAATCGAATCTAATGTCCGTAGAGAAGCATTGCTAGAACCTAGCATGTGATGAAAGTTTAGCAGCACACAACACTGTTCAGCTTCTAGTGCAACATCATGGCATTTGTGGATGAGAAGACGCCCAGTGGAGCCGTGAGGAGCTTCACCCTGCTGGTAGCCAGGAACCTATTCCAGTGGACGGGAACATCAGGGCCAAGGAGAAGGCCTGGAACCAGGAGTCCAGTCAGTGTTCTGCAGTTAGCTAGCCAGTACTGTAGTATTGCAAAGCTTATTTAAGCTATGTAGTAGCTCTTTGCTTACACAGTGTAGCTATAGCACAGTTTGCTAACTTCAGTAGCCAGAAAGCTATGGTATCAGCTCAGCCATTGGACAGCCGTGAAGCTAGCTAGCCAGTAGTGATGGCAGACTAGCTGGTGCAGCCGCGGCTATAAGCAGAGCCATCTCCTCGTCCAGCGTGTGTTGTACCCAGATCCCATTGCTGTCCACTGATGGTGGGTGGAGTTGAGACCAAAGTTGATGCTGAACCATACGAGGCAAGTGCGAATGTGCTGCCGTATTAAGAGCCTGCCTTAATTAACCCATTCTCTAGATAACCTGCAATCCTAGACATCATTCACTAAAAAGAGAAGCTTTCTTCCAAAACTGCATGCGCTCAACACCAATTTATTTTACGTGCACACGCTCAGTAGACTCCTTTTGTTACAAAATATTTATAAAATTTTACTCGACGGTGAGCAAACAATGACAACTGCCATCCTGAATGGTCTCTCCCCGGCCTGTTCTGCCTTTTCTTGGACCCTTCTTCAGAGGAAAGCTGACCTATGCTTACCTGGAAATGCCTGGAACCACTTTGCTCTTGAGAAAGGAACTGCTCCTGGATGGGTTCCTTTACTGAGAGTTTTTGTTGGTTGAAGAGACAAGAGTGATTTAGCAACTGCAGTGCTTTTTGTCTGCTTACATCAATGGAGCTGCTTCTTATACCATACCAAACTACAGCTCATTGTATATGTTTGAAAAGTTATGGTTATAAAATACACACAGTGGCCAAATCAGTTGCGACACACCAAAATCAGACACAACTGCAGTGGAGTGGAACTCCCCAATGCAGACACCCTGAAAGGTGAGCATTGTGTTTGTTCATCTAGGCGTTTCTCAATGTCCCAATCAACTCCCACAGAAAATGTAGGCCATCTGCTATTCACACTCAAAGGAATTCATGGAATCTATCCACGTGAAATGGATCCTACTTTTCTGTGGCAAGCCATTTGCTCCGAGTCACGAGCACTGCACTAGAGTTAAGAAGCATAGATAGAAGTGCCCACCACTCATTGCAGAAGAACTGCTGATGAGAAGGGCCAAATCAGTTCACAACTTGTATGCTGATGGAGCTGTTTTGCAAGTTTGGCTGTTTGCCGTTTGAGTTGATGTTGTCACAAACTGTGTCATCAACATAACAAGATTGCAATAAAATCATCTTCATCATTCAAGCCCATCATAACCAACTTCTGCATGGGGGGAAAAACGTGGGGAAAAAAGGGGAAAAAAGGGAAAAAAGGTTCGTTTGTAATGACTTACACCACACTTTATGGACTCTGCGCTATTCAAAAATACAGACACTATTTTACTGTCTTGCTGCATTTCTTTCTTGCTGCAGTTCTTTTGGTATAACTCAACCCCAAATTCGTGGAGCTAAATCAATCGAGCTTATTGTGTGCACATGCTCATATGAGAAATGAGAAGAGAGGTATTTGTCAGTCACACCAGAATCACAAACAGTGCTCAACTCTCGATGGGGGTTGCAGAGACACTAAAAATAAGAGAGAACTGTTGATAGTCAGTAGAGGAGACTGATGCAGAAGCTGGAGAGACAGACTGAACACAGTATGGAAACACTAGATGACAGAAAGAAGACCATGCAGAGTATAGGTTCCTAATAGGCGAGAGAGAATTACACATGATCTAACCTTTATTCCACATCAAATAGCCACTGTTCTAAAAAAAAAACATTTAAATAACACTTGAGATGGGGACACCATCAAGACATTGACTTGTCCAAAAGTTCCTTCATTGACGGCTTCCAAAGTGTTTGCATTAAGGGGTTCGACAGTGTACGCATTGAGGGGTTCCAAGGTGTCCTCATTGAGGGATTCTAAAGTGTCCACATTCAGGGGTTCCAAAATGTCTGTATTGAGTGTTCCAAAGTGTCTGTATTGAAGGATTCAAATATACCTACCTATGTTGAGGATTTTCAAAGTGTCCACAATGAGGGATTCAGATGTGCCAGCATCGCGAGATTTCCCAAAGTGTAGGGTCAAAGTAGTGCCCACATCGAGGAGATTCCATTGCAGACATCTGTATGCCATGCATATTCCCTTACAAATGCCTTGGAGCTATATAGAGTTAAGTCTGTATGCAATAACCAACTCCAGAGAGTAACAAACATTTAACTGAAGCTTTCCTTCTCCCAGAATACAGCCTCAGTCCATTGAAGAAAGAATGTTGAATACACAGCAATGCCCTTTGTTTGATGGGAGAGATCTCACCACAATAAGCATGGGGTTACAGTCCAGCTGCACTGGCCTCACACAGAGCTACACAGTATTGGAGAACATGATGCACACTCACAGTGCTTCACCACAGTGACAACCATGCACTGCACCTGCGTGACAGGTGGGTGGGGGATACATACGTGCACCATCAAATCGTCATCGCTTTACGAGCAAGTGAATCACTGTGAGCGGTGTGTGAACATGCCAGCTCCCACAACCTGGAAGACAACCGCAAAGACAACAACCCCTCGCATGATGAAATAGGACAACGACCAAAAGGACAACATTTTGAGCTAGTGGTATGTGTTGAAGTAGCATCATCTCCATAGGGAGAGCTATAAGAACATCACAGCACACCACGCCGGCATGCAGCACACACATGACCCTGGCTGGTCTCATGAATAATTCCTAGGGTTTACTGGGAGTTCTCTTTCTGAAACTACACAACCATATCTGTGACAAGGTGCGCATATTTTGTAAGTGCCGCTTCCTATTCACACCGAGCTTAAAACAACAACATGCCGAAGCCCACCCGAGCCACTCTATTTGGGACTTCTTTTCCTTTCGGACAGATCGGTACGGATCAAAGGAACGTGCCATAAAGGAATTACCTGTGCAGTTGATACATGACTGAGGGTGGGGAGGGGGGAGCATGACCTGAATGGAGATTGACTAATATAGAGAGTTCACTGTTGACCATGCCATATCTTGAGCACTCAAATTTTCTGGAGCATTTGATGTTGATTTGATGTGTATGTGTGTGTGTATGTGTGTGGGTGTGTGTGTGTTTGTGGTGGGGGGAGAGGATGGTTTGTTGTTGGTTGTTTCCTCTATACACTGTTCGATCACCATCACTCTAACCACCATCACTCTAACATTCTAACCACCATCACTGTAACATTCTAACGTGTGGCTTAGCACACACACATACATACGCACACATTCACATGCATGGCACGTGCACACTCACACACACACACACACACACTATGTACACACACTTACTAGGTGGACAATGTGAACTTGAGTGCAGATGCAGAGAATAATGGGGAGACTCCAACAGAGGATGGCACAACCCATTGATAGTGTTGGAACACAGCTGGGGGGCCACTTTCAAACCCTGCAGTAAGCATTGATTGACAGATGAGTGACTGACTAGCAATATATATAAGTGAGCAATGGAGTTAGGAACTAGGAAGTAGGAAGCAGTATGGAGTAGGAAGTATATAGCTACAACTCCAGTATTGAACACAAGCTGACACAAAACAAACAAGTTCTTTCAATGGCTATGACTAGAACTGGGACCAGAGAGGCAAGTGACCTGCACTAGGCCCCTGTGTGATTCCTTCCAAGCCCAAGGGCTAGGGCAAGTAATAAAACTAGTGTGTGTTACTAAATATTGTGCTAAGCTTAAATTATGCAAACCTGCAGCATAGAGCTAGTTAAATTGACCACGAGATAGCTCTAACCCAGGTGCTGCTAGTGCCCTAAGTTAAATATAACACCTAACTACGCAAAACCTACATTCAGCCATTAACAAAATACACTTACAAAAAAACTTACTGGACCTTCTTGAGGATCAAGATTCACTTCAGGGTTTAACTTACTGCACCAACTCGCAGAGAATAGCTTCGTATCCACCGCACCTTATCACAGTATCACTGACTGTATAGTAGTGTGGGAGTTCTTAATGCTGTCCACTTTGTTCAAGGTAGAACACCAGATGAGTGGAAATCTAGAGTGATATATCAGGTACTTATCATAAATAATGTAGTAAGGTAGCTAGTTAACTACCTAGGCAAGTGCACCTAATTTCAGGCATCATGATTAACAAAGTTACGCATGCATGGATCAAATTTGGTAGTTAATCTCCCCACAATTATGTGTATTACGCAATGTATAATGGCTGTTCAGTTTGTGCTGTGGCATGACACTGACCCATGTAGGTGGAGCCATAGTGCCTATAATTGGAACAAACATGGCTTTGTTCTTATTCTTTTCCCCCAGCAACATATGGGCATAATGGAGGGGGAAAAGTGGAAGAAATATTTTGTTAGACAAACAAATAGTACATACCAACCACACGACTACTTTACCCTGCTTTCCACATGCACCATGTAGGGTAAAATCAGCACTGGTGTGAAAATCATATCTACTGACACTGTTCATGCTGGAAATGTGTCATAGCTGTATGGATTCCCTTTTTAAGCCCTTACACTGCATGCTCCAATAGAGATAAGGGCATGGTGGGTTGTTTTGATGTTGACTAAAGTTCATTTAAGTGGGGGGGCAGGATATGTTGCAACTCCCGCTTCATATTTAGGAACTAGTCAGCCATTTCTATTCATATTTAGGACTGTTGAGTCATTCTTGTTCATATTTAGGAGACTGGTGAGCCATTCTTATTCATATTTAGGACTGGTGAGCCATTCTTATTCATATTTAGGACTGGTGAGCCATTCTTATTGCTTCATATTTAGGTTTGTGAGTCATATTTAGGACTGGTGAGCCATTCTTATTCATATTTAGGACTGGTGAGCCATTCTTATATTTAGGACTGGTGAGTCATTCTTATTCATATTTAGATGACTGACCTATTTTGTTCACTGGTGACCATTTCCTGCTCTTATTTAGGACAGATAACATATTCAAAATAATATTTTTAACGTAATCTTGGACGAATCGTTTTCCTTTTAAAAAATGAGTATTCTTGGTCATTAACAGTATCTTCAAGAAAGGAAATACAAAAACGAATGCAAATTAATCTTCCTTGAACTGCTTGGCACATTCATTCCTCTGCTCTTGCCGACTTGTAAAATGGAATGTCAAGCCTAAAGGCAGCTATATACATAACTCTACTGAGATTCCCAATTAGTTATCCCTGGATCTACAACTGCTTAGAAGGAAGTCTGAAGCTACCCTCCAGTGCCAAACAAAAGATATAGCTACAAACCACAGCTGCAGCTGTGGCAGCTGCTACTATATGCCAAGGCTTGATTCTGGCAGTTATGGGACTACTGCAAGCCACTCATTTCCACTTCAGAATACCAATTCCTGAATTATGTCTGCTTATGAATGATTCTTTCTTCCTACTCTATGGGACATTAACGGGACATTTACGACCATGCATGGCAATCAACTCGCCCATTCAACTCGCCCATTCAACTCACTTGCGAGGCTTCACACTTCATTCGCTGACAATTATCACACACTGTAAGGAATTTTTGTAAGATATCGATAACTGCTAACAACTTACCTCACGTGATGTGTGATCAATGCATACATAATTATACATACTTTACAGGCCCGTATCCAGACTTCCGAAAAGGGGGGTTCCATCACTGGTGTTTTGTTAATTGCCTAGCTGACTCGTATCAGGATTTTGTATGCTACATTATGTTTTCTGACCCCAACTCTATTGAAAAACATACGTTTCGGTTACGGAACACCCAGTTTCCCAAGGGGTCCATAACTCTGAGGTCCTACTTTTTATATTATATAATATTATTATTTTTGGTAAAAAAATAATTATTTTGTTAATTTATTAATAAGATAAACTATAAATTATATACTTAATTAACAAAAAAATATACATACAACAAAAGTACTTCAGTGTTGATGGAGTCTGCCACAAACATTAAATTAGAATTAAGTTAATTAAAATTGAAGTAATAATAATAATAATAATAATAATAATAATAATAATAATAATAATAATAATAATAATAATAATAATAATAATAATAATAATAATAATAATAATAATAATAATAATAAATTAATAATAATAATAATAATAATAATAATAATAATAATAATAATAATAATAATAATAATAATAATAATAATAATAATAATAATAATAATAATAATAATAATAATAATAATAATAATAATAATAATAATAATAATAATAATAATAATAATAATAATAATAATAATAATAATAATAATAATAATAATAATAATAATAATAATAATAATAATAATAATAATAATAATAAAACAAACAAAACAAATGATGGCCAGTCACAAATATATAATTATATATTTTCTTTCTTTCCTTCTATATATATATTAATATACAAATAAATTGATCTTGTTCAATATAAATATAAATGCATGTAAACAATTATAATGTAGTCTGTTCATATTAAAAACTGTCAATTGGAAAGACAATCATCATCATGAAGTTCAGGGTGAAAGGTAGCAGCTCAGCCTCAGGTAAAATGGCTCAATATAGAGTATAATTATATATATATATTATGGAATAGCTGTGTGGGTAATCTGTGATCAATCCAGAAATACACTGCTTAAGTGCAACCGCCTTGGGTGCATGCAGCCTGGAAAAAAGATCCACAACCTGATCTAGATCAATGTGATGCTGGTAATGTATATGCATCAATGCCAGAGATGTCAATCGATCTTCGGTCATAACATCTCATAAAATTACCTAGTCTGTGTACAGTAACTAGCATTTCGTTCACATTCACAGGAAGTGACGGGTATGGTGCAAGCAATCTTCAATAAGGTGTATATATACATTGGGGAACAAAAGTTGATCACACTCTTTCAGGGCAGTATATAGCACAAGTACTGGGCCTTTCTGAAGCAGGCATGCAGACAAAACTTTGTTTCCAACGGCCAAGTCCTTGGTCAAAAAGCTCAGGTGATGGCAAATCACTAAAATAAACATCCACACTATCAGAAAAATTTACATCATTCTTCGTACACAAAATAGAAGGGACAAGACATAGCAAAGAGGATGAAGTTTTGGATAATGGTGAGAATCGAGTCTCTAAGTCACATATTATATTGTCAACAAAGGGGAGAGCCACATTTATTTTAAGCCACTCCTCAATTATACTTGTCACTACATTAGGCCTGTTTCTCTGCCTTTCACAGCTCCTGGGCTTACATGGCTGTACATTCACTGATGACGCCATTCTTTCAGCATGTATATATATACTTTATGAAATTCATTATAGATATTAGTCCTCATTACCTTGTAGTATGATAAAACACTATCAATCTGCTGAAATTCCTGAACTACATCGAATGTTGTACTCTGTAACTTCACTGTAATGCCAGCCACATGTGAAAGAAACTGATAATCAGCAAAACAATAATGAACTCAAATTCTGAGAGCATGCAGAAGAGAAGTGGCTTTGCTTCTTGACTCATAATCCCACACAGTATTACTAAAATTAGCAGTGAATGTATCAATGTGCAATCCAAGTCCGACTCCTTCAGAAAGCAGTGACCATAGATTTATAACATCCATAGAAATGTGAATACGCAGTGTCTTCCTGCCCAACGGGGTTCTATTCTGGTTCAATCCGCTCTTCTTCGACTTCTATATACCACCCTTTTGAAATATTTCAGAAGCCCGCTAGGGTTGCCAAATGGTAACTTTCTCTTGCTCGCCATTATCAGCTGCCAACGCTCAGAAAAACACACGTGAAGGAACGTACCTTACCAGCTTTTCTGCAAGTTTTTTTTTTGTTTTGTTTTTTGTGTTGTTGAAAGGGGGTGCATTATGCACGTGATTGTCACTATTGTATCGTTCGCTTATTGCCAGAGCAATCTCTTACATGGCGCTGCGAACAGGGTACCAAACCTGAGGAAGAAACCCGTCTAGAGCCCAATCAGTCTCTCTTGGAATCTTCCTGCACTCTTCCCACGGCCTAGAACCTTTCGTCTCGGTCGTCTGGCAATTCTTCGACTACTACTCAACTCGCCGCTTTTTCCTGTCTATTAACACATTCCGCGCTGGGGATCTCCCCAGGATTGATCTCGATGTCGACAGGGGATCTGATTTTCTGGCATGGGAGAAACAGTGGAATTCTTATATGACTCTCTCTGGCCTAGCTGGATCGGAGGCCGCCATCAAGGTACACGCCCTCCAGTTTTGCATGTCACGTGCGACTCTCACCATAGTGGACAACCTCGGTCTTACTGATGCCCAGAGAGCTGATCAAGCTCAGATCATTGCTGGCCTGAAGCAGTATGTCCAGGGACGGATCAACGAAACCGTTGAGCGCTGTAGCTTCAGGCAAGCAAACGGGCATCAGGTGAAACCTTTGATGACTATCTCGTTTCACTCTGAGAACTGGCTAAAACCTGCAATTTCTGTGACCTCCAGAACAGCCAACGTGATCAGCTGGTGGAAGGTGTCGTGGTCACGGACACTGTCCAGGATCTCCTCGAGGAGCAGAACTTAACTTTGGAGAATGCCATAAAAATTTGTCGGGCCATGGAGGCTGCCAAGAAGGAGTTGCACACGAGGTCAGATGTATCCTGCTCTGCCCTAGATTCTGCCTCAAGTGAGTCTATAAGTGCTGTCAGTAGGTATAAGCAGTCCAAGGGCAAGAAAGCTCCTGCATCACCCACGGTTGGCTCTGGTGCTTGGCGTGGGTGTGGCCAGGCGGCCGTCGCACATCCTGTCCTGCCTTCAGGTCAATCTGCAGCCACTGTGGGAGAACAGGTCATTACCACACTGTCTGTCTCCAGAAGTCCAAGTCCAGCAACCCTCGTGCTAGACGCCATGAGGAGTTGCCTCCACGCACCAATAGTCTCTGTCTCTGTGGTCCTCAGCTGGTTGGTGCTCCAAGGATACGCCTCTCCAGCGTTATGTCTGTTGACCACGCTGACCCTGCTCCCACGCTCACGGTCCACGTACAGGCTTTGAACGGCCAGGCCACTGTTGAGGTTCTCCCTGACTCTGGCGCCGATATCAGTGCTGCTGGCATCGATTTCCTGACCAACTTCAATGAGCATGTTCCCAACCTCTTGCCCTCCGATGTCAGGCCTCATGCCGTGAATGGGAATATTCTGTCTCCCATTGGTGGTGTTGGGAATCGCTCGGTGGAGGACAACTTCCACATCTATAGGTGCGTTTCAGGTGCTCTCCTTTCCTGGAAGACTGCCAAACATCTTGGCATCCTCCCAGCCAAGTACCCACAACCCCTTCCGGAGACGCAGTCTTCTGTCCTGTCCATCCACGAGTCTGGCCCTCGGGTTCTGTATCACACTTATCCACGTTCTAAAGGAAAATTTTCAAGGAGTTTCCAACCGTGTTCGACGGCCAGATCCGGACAATGCCTGGTGAGACATTTAAAATAGTAATGACTAAAGATGCTAAACCATTCTGTGTCAATGCACCTCGAACCCTACCCTATGCATACTTGGAACCGACCAAGCATGAGCTTGAGCTGCTTGAGTCACATGGCATCATCGCTAAGCAGACAGAGCCCACAGACTGGTGTGCGCCCATTGTTGTGGCACGAAAAAAGAACTCTGACCGCATTCGGCTTTGCGTGGACTTCTCACACCTCAACCGCTTCGTTAAGCGTGAAAGGTTTCAGTCTACACCTCCAGCAGTAGCGGTTGCCGACATTGCCACATCCAGAGCGAAGTACTTCACAGTCTTTGATGCCTTCAAGGGGTATCACCAGTGCCCTTTGGACAATGAGAGTCAGCTCCTGACCACTTTCATTACACCCCTCGGATGCTACAAGTTCTTGCGTGCACCTTATGGTCGCTCCTCCATCAGCGAACACTATGACCGTCGGATGTACGAGGCCTTCCAAGGCCTCACTCACTTCCGCCGCGTTGTGGATGATGTCCTAATCTATGACGAAGATCCTGCCAGTCATGTCGACCACGTCCGCCAATTCTTACAGCGGTGTGAGGAACGAGGCATTTCTCTTAACCGGGACAAATTCCAGTTTTGTCAAGGAAGCATTGAATTTGCTCTCTCCTCTGATGGCTACCGCATTAGTGATGACATCACACCAGCCAACAGTAGCTTCCCTACACCGTCCAGCAGAACGGATCTCCTGTCCTTCTTTGGTCTCGTCAACCAACTCGCTGGAAGTTCAGATGCTATTAGCCCAGTACTCTCTCCTCTCCGCCCTCTCCTTAGTAGCAAAAATGATTTCCTTTGGGACTCTACCCACACTGATGCCTTTCTCAAGGCCAAGGAAATATTGACCACTGCTCCCACACTGGCATTCTATGATATCTCTCGACCCACACGGCTCCTAACTGATGCAAGTCTCCTTGGGCTCGGATTCGTCCTTCAGCAACAACACCACGGAGAATGGAAACTCACCCAGTCTGGCTCCCGTTTTCTCACAGATGTGGAGACTCGCTATGCTGTCATAGAACTTGAGCTTCTCGCAGTGGCATGGGCCACTAAGAAATGCCGCATCTTCCTTTCGGGCCTGTCCACGTTCACTGTCATCACTGACCACAATCTGCTGGTCCCCATCCTCAACAGTCATTGACTAGATGAGATTGAGAACCCTCGTCTTCAGAGGCTCCGCACGCACCTTCTTGCATACAACTTCATCACAAAGTGGCAGAAGGGCAGAGACAATGATGCAGCAGATGCTCTGTCACGTCATCCCTGCTCCCAGCCCAATCCTGGTGAGGACATGGCCGAGTTTGACATTGACGTCCACACCTCCCTATCCTCTATCAGATGCCTGCAATCTTCTGAGCTACGGGCTATGCACGAGGGTAACCTCCATCTTCAAGAGCTCCACAGCCATACTCGTAATGACCGTGAGTACCAGGAACTCCTTCACCTCGTTCAGGCTGGATTCCCTGACCATAAGGGTGGCCTTCCTCCCAACCTGAAAAAGTTCTGTGGTTCAAGGGACCACTTCAGTGTAGATGATGGCCTCCTAGTCTATGACTGTCGCCTCTTTATTCCCTCCACATTCCGTCCCACTATCCTCCAGCGACTCCACGAGGCCCATCAAGGTGTCACCAGGTCAAAGGACAGAGCTCGGCTAACAGTCTACTGGCCTGGCATTGATCGCGACATTGAATTGTACATTGCTGATTGCAAGCTCTGCCAGGACTCTCTTCCGTCACATCCCCGTGAGCCGATCATCACCAAGACATGTCCATCACGCCGATTCCAGCAGATCGCCATGGATTTCGCATACCATGGAGGTCGGTACTTTCTCGTGGTGGTTGATTGCCTCACTGACTGGCCGCATATCTTCCCAATGGGTGTTGACACCACGTCAACCCATACCATTGATGTTGTGCATGACCTGTTTTGCCGCACAGCTACTCCGGACATTCTCTGGTCCGATGGCGCACCTCAGTTCACATCCAACAAGTTTGAAGTTTTCTTAAGGAGCTGGGGAGTTCATCATGTAATATCCAGTCCGCACTATCCTCAGAGCAATGGCAAGGCTGAGTCCACTATCAAATCGATGAAAAGCAACTCATCAAAGCTGCCTGGAGGCGCCGCTCAGTCGACCAGGACATCCTCTCCCGATCTCTGCTGCAGTATAGGAACATACCCTGTAGGAGAGACTGCATGTCACCAGCACAGAAACTTTACGGACACCCGGTTCAGGACTCCCTCCCTGCACACAGACGGTCCTTTGCCCCTGAATGGCAACGTCCCATTGACACTGAGCATGCTGATGATGTCCTTCAGAAATCCGAGTCCTTTTATGACCAGCATGCCCACTCTCTTCATGACTTGGAACCTGGTGCACATGTCGCTATCCAGAACCGGACTCCAAAGCCTGGGACATTTATGGCACAGTAACTGCAATCAGTCCAAACCGTCGGTACTTCATTCGCACACAGTCTGGCCGAGTGATGGTCCGCAACCGTCGTTTCCTCCGTAAGAGGACAGCTCTCTCAGTCCATGCACCTGCTGCTCCCACTCCAGTCCCACAGGAACTTCAGCAGAACATTGTGCCACCTCCAGCTCTTGCCCAGGCTACCCCATGTCACTCTGGACGTGAGATACACCGACCTACTAGACTCATTGAGGATGACACCTGGCCCTAGTCAAGATGCTGTGACCCTGCACATCATCTTGGGGGGAGATGTATGATATCGATAACTGCTAACCTAACTACTAACTTACCTCACGTGATGTGTGATCATGCATACATATACATACTTACATTATGCACGTGATTGTCACTATTGTATCGTTCGATTATTGCCAGAGCAATCTCTTACAATTTTGACCTAAGCCCCTCAGCCAAGCCTGCTAATGTAGAGCCTCAAGTCTAGTTGTGGCCACAATTGCTTGCGGTCTTCTCTCAGTGTATTTACGGTGCATTCAGGCTGAGTGTGCAGTTGTTCTCTCAAAATTCCTGCGACTGTTTACCAAGTGAATGTCCACACCTGTAGGCACGCATGCATATTATGTTATAATTCTTATTTGTGTTTAACAATCTGCTGGTACTTAGGTTGATGATCGTTCCCATTTAGGATGTACATGTGTTTATGATGTACATGTGCACACATGCATGTGCATGTACCCACACACACACACATGGACTACAATTATTTGTGTTGACCAACCAAACCCCATAGACACCGCTTCTCAGGGCATGGTGGTGGGGAGGGAGGATGAACTTTTGAACTGAAGCTCCATGGAATTTCACAGTAGCTATAACTCCCAGGTGTTTTCTTCCTTTCCCCCCCTTTCTTCAAGGAAGTGTTTTCTAATCGCTTACTAGAGGACCTGCTTCCATGCCACAGAAGTTTGAAGGAAGGTAGAGGAAATACCCACGATGCCTCTGAGGTATATTGTGCAAAAAGTGTGCTTTTCTCAGAGTAGGTTAAGTTGTTTAAGTAGCCATATTATACTATGACACGGCTTAGGTGCCCCAACCAATGGGACACGCATGTGGATGCTAAGTAGCCTTATACTACATGACGTGATCTGTGGCTAATCTGATTGGTTAATAACTATAGGTTACATAGGCGCGTAACCTCGTAACCTACACTTTTAACCGCATGTAGTTTAGCGCATGCGCAATGTAGTATAAGTAAGATAGCCTAACAAAGAGTCGGTTATGCGCCAGCGTAACCTACTCGTTTGCTGTTACATTCCTCGGCTTCGCCTCGGGGTAACCACAAATTCGGAGGTTACATAGGCGCATAACCGACTCTTTTGTATAGGCTATCCTATACATATGCTATGACACAGCTTAGGTGCCCCAACCAATGGGACACGCATGTGGATGCTAAGTAGCCATATACTATGATCATAGTATATGGCTACTTAGCATCCACATGTGTGTCCCATTGGTTGGGGCACCTAAGCTGTGTCATAGTATATGGCTACTTAGCAACCACATGTGTGTCCCATTGGTTGGGTCACCTAAGCTGTGTCATACTATATGGCTACTTAGCATCCACATGTGTGTCCCATTGGTTGATCTGTGTATACAGCTTAGGTGCCCCAACCAATGGGCCACACATGTGGATGCTAAGTAGCCATATACTATGACACAGCTTAGGTGACCCAACCAATGGGACACACATGTGGTTGCTAAGTAGCCATATACTATGACACAGCTTAGGTGCTATTGCTATTTGCTGATGGATAGCAATTCCTTTCACCGGTCAAGGCGGGGCCTGAATCAGTCTAGGAACAGAAAAATTAAAAGCAGGCAGAGGCGAAATCTCACGGCAATAAATAATGAATTAATTTTTCAAACTTTTGGCCAATTGAAAGATCATTAATGTTATATTGGTGCTTCTGTAACGTTTGATAGCTTCTCCTAACGCTATCTTTCATATTCAGTTAGAGAGGAGGATTGTATTAACCTGATGGAGTACACTTTGGGAAGTGTTGTCTCTTGACATGGTTGATAAAATTTCTCCTAAGTTGATTAGATTGATATACAAGTGCTTAGTTCAGGAATTTCACACCACTTAGGCCAATGTTCCAGGCGAGCTTTATACCATGCGCTCTGTTCCAGGCCGGCTTTAGACCATGTGCTCTGTTCCAGGCCAGCTTTAGACCATGTGCTCTGTTCCAGGCCACCTTTAGACCATGTACTCTGTTCCAGGCCAGCTTTAGACCATGTGCTCTTCTGTTTCAGGCCAGCTTTAGACCATGTGCTCTGTTCCTGGCCAGCTTTAGACCATGTGCTCTGTTTCTGGCCAGCTTTATACCATGTGCTCTGTTCCAGGCCAGCTTTAGACCATGTACTCTGTTCCAGGCCAGCTTTAGACCATGTGCTCTGTTGAAGGCCAGCTTTAGACCATGTGCTCTGTCCCAGGCCAGCTTTAGACCATATACTCTGTTCCAGGCCAGCTTTAGACCATGTGCTCTGTTCCAGGCCAGCTTTAGACCATGTGCTCTGTTCCTGACCAGCTTTAGACCATGTGCTCCGTTCCAGGCCAGCTTTATACGTGCTTTGTTCCAGGCCAGCTTTAGACCATGTGCTCCGTTCCATCCAACTTTTGGACCATTGCTCTGTTCCATATAGTTTATACAACTCTGCTGTTTACCACTATTATTAAGATGAGCAGAGAGAAGTTTTCTAAGGAGGGTCAAACCGCTATTGGTAACTGGAAAAAAAAATTACCATCAAGGTTGTGGAGGAGACAAAAGAAACCGAAGAGTACAATGTTTAATGCATGTTCTTTGGAAGAGCTCATGAGAATTTGCTTACTGTATGGCTCATAACAGCCCATAGGTTAGGCCATACAGTAAATGAATGGTGTACAAAATGTCATAAAGCTAGTTGTTGAGCGATGCTCCTTTTTGATAAGCAACTGATGAAGGCTTGAGCATCTAGTCGAAATATTGAGAGAGTACAATTTAAAGTTGATTATTGAGAAGGTCATTGTAAGAGGATGTAATTGGTTCCTCTCTGGTTTACAAGTCTTCGAAGAGGACTTACTGCTAGGATAGATAGGAACGGTGGTTGAGTTCATTTTTTACAGTGCACCCTGTTAGAGTCGCATAATCTGTTTGTGGACTATCTTCCTCAAAGCTTGCATTGAAAAGAGAATGGTCGAAGTTAGGAAGAAACTTTTGTTAAGAACGAATGAAGTGCCATGATTGTGGGAAGTGTGAAAATAAAGAGAACATCAAATGCATTGATGAGGAACTCGCAATGAATGAAGTGCCATTGCACTGATGATGTTTGCCTCACTCCTTTTAACTCTTGAGAAATACTGCTGCTATACTGTTTTCTCCTTTAGAAAAAGCTATGTCAAGATGTTAGTATCATGGTAGGATCGGGTCAGGAACTCTCAAGGATCATGTCAAGATCTCTCCAGGATCATGTCAAGATTTCTCAAGGGTCATGTCAGGACCTCTGAAGGATCATGGCAGGATCTCTCAAGCATCATGTCAAGATCTCTCCAGGATCATGTGAATATCTCTCAAGGGTCATGCCAAGATCTCTCAAAGATCATGGCAGGATCTCTCCATGATCATTTGAAGATCTTGTCCAGAAATGTTTCAAAATCAGCCATGTTCTTTACAAGATATCCTATCAGGAATCATGCGAGGACATTGAGTAGAGATGAGATGCACAGGAGAACTTCACAAACAAGCAGTCATTAACGAACTTACATGCCCGAGGCATTTTCATTCTGTAATTGAGAAGCATTAGTTGTGGACATGTATGGGGGGGGGGGGGGATTGATTATCTTCAGGACCTATTGTATATATGATGGGGGGACTAGATCCATGAAGATGAATTTCAAGAGAATGCTTTGGGGGGCTGCCACTTCACTTTTGTAGTGAAGGGTTCAAGGCACGCTGGAAGTTGTTGTTTTAATAACACCTAGGCAGCTATTCCTAGGCAGCTATTCCTAGGCAGCTATTCAAAGGCAGCTATTCCTAGATAGCTTCTCCTAGGCAGCTATTCCTAGGCAGCTTCTTCTAGGCAGCTATTCCTAGGCAGCTACTCCTAGGCAGCTTCTCCTGGGAAGCTTCTCCTGCGCAGCTATTCCTAGGCAGCTTCTCCTAGGAAGCTTCTCCTGGTCAGCTATGCTTCTCCTAGGCAGCTTCTCCTAGGCTAGGCAGCTTCTTCTAGGCAGCTTCTCCTAGCCAGCTTCTCCTAGGCAGCTATTCCTAGGCAGCTTCTTCTAGGCAGCTGAGAAGCTGCTAAGTGAGATTTAGCCAATAGATGAGCTTTGTTGATTTTCCTTTTGCCATTAAAAAAAAGTGGATGAAGCCATACATGTGGTGAGTGCCGATAGACTTTCCTTTGAACTCTGAAAAGTCCTTCTTGCAGCCTGTATAGGGTGAACTACACACACAAAAAAGGGGAAGAAGGAGAGACAGAAGGCAGGGGGGAAAAGACCAGAAGGGCCCAAAAGAATGATCGAGGTGGAAGGATGGAAGGGGAAAAGAGTGAGGCAGGGGGCCAAAAGAGTGGAGAGAGGGAGGGAGAGAAGCACATATGGATAGTCACATCATAGGTATGGCCAACACCTGGCAATACAACCAGCAAGCCAGTGGGTGTTGGTTTCCTAGCCAAATATGCATGCATGTACTTACATGTAAACTGCTGTATGCCTGTGGCAGTTCTGTCCTTCAACATGGTGCCATTGTCATGGTGACGCTTGACAAGATGCATGCAAGGTGTGTGTTGTAATAGGTCATGCTTTAAATTATGATTTCTTCAGCTGCTCACTGATCATTTTGCCACGTATAATAATGATTCTTCATCCTGCTCGGATTTCACGGATTACTGCGGAGGAACATTCAACGGGATAGTGGGAAAGCTAGACTACATTCAGGGCCTGGGAGCAAATGCCATCTGGATCTCTCCCATTCCTGATCAAATGGACAAAGGCAACCACGGTTACTGGCAAAAGGATATCATCAAGATCAACCAGCACTTTGGCTCAGAGGAGGGACTCGAGGAACTAGTCAAGGAATGCCACAAGAGAGACATCTGGGTTATGCTTGACGTGTGCGTATTTACAATCACACACACAGACACGCATGCATGCACAGACACATGCACGCATGGCATGCATGCACACACAGACATGCATGCACACACGCAGACACACATGCACATATACACACACACTAGTGGTGCACTTTGTGTGGAATTCTGTGATCATCATCGTGCTGTACGTTGAATTCTCTGAAAATGAATGGTGTCTAATATTGAGACACGTTTAACATGTTTCTCTCTTGTTATGTGTTAGTGTTGGAAACCATGTTGGCAATCAGAAGTTTGGCGACTGGGACAACTTCTCCAATTATTTTCCTTTCAATCAGAGAGAACATTACCACTCGTTCTGCCTCATTACAGACTTCACTAATCAAAGCCAGGTCATTAATAGTAGTAGTAGTAGTAATAATAATAGTAACAATTTTGGAATTAGCTGGTCCTGCTTTAGTTTCATGTCTAAGCAAGCACCAATGAGGAGCTGAGCCGAGAGGTGGGCATATACGCGCTGGAATGGTGGATGTGGGATAGGGATGTATATACTAGAGGGCCAGGGCTAGGGCTGTATATACTAGAGGGCCAGGGCTAGGGCTGTAAATACTAGAGGGCCAGGGCTAGGGCTGTATATACTAGAGGGCCAGGGCTAGGGATGTATGTACTAGAGGGCCAGGGCTAGGGCTGTATATACTAGAGGACTAGGGTTAAGGCTAGGGCTGTATATACTAGAGAGCCAGGGCTGGGGCTGTATGTAATAGAGGGCCAGGGCTAGGGCTGTATATACTAGAGGGCCAGGGTTAGGGCTGTCCAGGGCTAGGGATGTATGTACTAGAGGACTAGGGCTAAGGCTAGGGATGTATATACTAGAGGGCCAGGGCTAGGGATATATGTACTAGAGGGCCAGGGCTAGGGCTGAATATACTAGAGGGCCAGGGCTAGGGCTATATATACTAGAGTGCCAGGGCTAGGGATGTATATACTAGAGGGCCAGGGCTAGGGATGTATGTACTAGAGGGCCAGGGCTAGGGCTGTATATACTAGAGGTCCAGGGCTAGGGCTGTATATACTAGAGGGCCAGGGCTAGGGCTGTATATACTAGAGGGCCAGGGCTAGGACTGTATATACTAGAGGGCCAGGGCTAGGGCTGTATATACTAGAGGGCCAGGGCTAGGGATGTATATACTAGAGGGCCAGGGCTAGGTCTGTATATACTGGAGGGCCAGGGCTAGGGATGTATGTACTAGAGGGCCAGGGCTAGGGATGTATATACTAGAGGGCCAGAGCTAGGGATGTATATACTAGAGGGCCAGAGCTAGGGATGTATATACGAGGGCCAAGGCTAGGGATGTATGTACTAGAGGGGCTGGGCTACTAGGGTTGTATATACTAGAGGGCCAGGGCTAGGGCTGTATATACTAGAGGGCCAGTGCTAGGGCTGTATAATACTAGTGTGCCAGGGCTAGGGATGTATATACTAGAGGGCCAGGCTAGGGTTGTATATACGGTGAGAGGTCCAGGGCTAGGGCTGTATATACTAGAGGGCCAGGGCTAGGGCTGTATATACTAGAGGGCCAGGGCTAGGACTAGAGGGCCAGGGCTAGGACAGCTAGGGCTGTATATACTAGAGGGCCAGGGCTAGGACTGTATATACTAGGGTTAGGTTGTATATGCAATGGGGCTAGGCTACATATATATATATATATATATATAATATACTTAGAAGGTAGTTTGGGCTACAAATAGTGCTCAATGCTGTGTTAAAGCAGAGCTATTGAATAGCTCTGTTTTAACACAGCATTGAGCGCCTTCATCAGCAAACTATATATATATATATATATCTCAATATTTCCCTTTCATCATCGTCATTATTATTGTTGTTATTGCCATTATTGTTATTATTATTGTTATTATTATTGTTATATATTATTATTGTTATTATTATTGTTATTACTATTATTATTGTTATTATTATTGTGTTATTATTATTGTGTTATTATTGCCATTATTGTTATTATTATTGTTATTATTATTATTATTGTTATTATTATTGTGTTATTATTATTGTGTTATTATTGTTATTATTATTGTTGTTATTGTTATTATTGTTATTATTATTGTTGTTATTATGGTTATTATTGTTGTTATTATTGTTATTATTATTGTTATTATTATTGTTATTATTATTGTTATTATTATTGTTATTATTATTGTTATTATTATTGTTATTATTATTGTTATTATTGTTATTATTATTGTTATTAATATTGTTATTAATATTGTTATTATTATTGTTTGTTATTGTTATTATTATTGTTATAATTATTGTTTATTATTATTATTATTATTATTATTATTATTATTATTATTATTATTATTATTATTATTATTATTATTATTATTATTATTATTATTATTATTATTATTATTATTATTATTATTATTATTATTATTATTATTATTATTATTATTATTATTACAGAATGACCTTGAACTTGAAATCTCAATAGATGCCTCTAGTCGAAATGTTTAGAGAATCAATTTCAAGTTGATTATGAGGTTATTGTAATTTTATCATGTCAACTGAGAGATATTTGTTATAATTACTATAAATTTTTGCTTCGTCCTATATAACCTCAGAGTAAAGTTTTGCTCGTCAGACTTTTTTTACCCACATGGAAGTCAGTAGCAATAAGACTAACATCCTGCCACCTCTGCAGCTGAAATACATACCATCTGTATTGTGAGCTTATGCTGAGAGTTGGCTGAGCCACACACACACACACATGCACACACACACACACACACACACACACACATGATTCACATGACTTTCCAAAACACCAGCAATAATTGATGTCTGCAAAAGAAATGTGGTGACTCTGTGCCAAACATCATGGAAATTGTTAGACTAGACTGCATGTATACCAGGGTTGGGGATAGGTAAGACTGTATATACTAGGGTTAGAGCTAGGGATGATAGGTAGGACTGTATATATAGGGTTAGGGCTAGGGATGCTAGGGCTAGGCCTGTATATACTAGGGTTAGGGCTAGGAATGCTAGGGCTAGGCCTGTATATATTAGGGTTAGGGCTAGGGATGCTAGGGCTAGACCTGTATATACTAGGGTTAGGGCTAGGGATGCTAGGGCTAGGCCTGTATATACTAGGGTTAGGGCTAGGGATGCTAGGGCTAGGCCTCTATATACTAGGGTTAGGGCTAGGGATGCTAGGGCTAGGCCTCTATATACTAGGGTCAGGACTAGGGATGCTAGGGCTAGGCCTGTATATACTAGGGTCAGGACTAGGGATGCTAGGGCTAGGCTTGTATATACTATTAGGGATGCTAGGGCTAGGCCTCTATATACTGGTCTAGGGTCAGGACTAGGGATGCTAGGGCTAGGCCTGTATATACTAGGGTCAGGACAATGCTAGGGCTAGGCCTGTATATACTAGGGTTAGGGCTAGGGATGCTAGGGCTAGGCCTGTATATACTAGGGTTAGGGCCAGGGATGCTAGGGCTAGGCCTGTATATACTAGGGACTATATATACGTATCCTATTATACTTGTCAGGAGGAATATGGCAAATTATTTCATGATCAGGTGCCCATATTTTCACGAGCCGAAATTTGAGAGGGATCGGCTGGTTCTGATAGATGAGGTATGCAGAATTGTAGGGGCAAGACAGTGGCTGGATGAATTAATAAGAGTGAGTAGTAAGGATGGAAAGGTGGCATTGCTTTTGGGAAAGATGTGGAGGGAGTAAGTGATGCAGTGATGGAGGAGGTGGGCGAGTGTGTTATGTATTGGGTAGGGAAGTGGTGGCAGAGGAGAAAGGAACTGTTATATGGTGAGCTGAGGAATGATCTTTGGTCCACTCCTGTCCCCCCCTTCCTGAGCAGCGGGACACTCGTAACTTAATATTGTGGATAATTATGTACTGTTGACTTCTTTTTAAAATATAGATTGTTATTAGGTTAGTTACTAAATAGTTTCACACTGTGCTGTATTATATATGTGATGGCCTTAACAGGCTCAGCAATAGCAACATTAAATCATGGATAAAATGACTCGCCATATTTCACAACGAGCGTGATGATCTATACTATAGGTCGGTCAGTGGTTAGTCCAGATAGGCTTCACCTATACGACATGCTTAGTCACTTCTAGATGTCTCGACAATATTCATAGCTGTATTACTCAATAAGGTGCTATCTGCTTCGTGCTTCTGCAGTCTTGGAAACTGTTAACACAGGAAAGATGACTACGCACATGCGCAGTGGAGCATTGAGTGGGATCTGCGAGAGTATCTA